>JAZGUH010000122.1:0-600000 GCA_037893225.1 Hippasteria phrygiana
GCAGTATTTGTTCTTTATATACTATGATTTTCTGCGTTTGCGAAATTTTCAGGGGGAAAACGGAGGGGGCGAGGGATTTTGTATAGGGGGGCGTGGGGGGGGGGGGGCGCACGCCCGCCCCCCCCCCCCCCATCACGCAAACGCAGAAAATAACAGTATTATAAAGAAAAAAATACTGTACCGTTAGAAAGTTGGGCAAACAGATTACCTAACGTTGTACAATAGTCACATGTTCAACCTTTGGGTAATTTTTCACGTAATTTACCAACTGTTGTATAACCACAGCTGTGCACAAACCAATTGTTGGTTAAAGTGTGGTTAAAATATGGTACTGCCCAACATTTTTGTATCCAACATTTTTACAGTGTGTGAGCGCCCCCCCCCCCCCCCCCCCCCAACTGTAAAATCCAAAAATGTAAAACCAATGGGTATTGTTCATTTTAGACAAATTTTGAATGATGGTATAGGATTATATCCTTTAAACGTTATAGCCGAACAATGCACATTACACCAATAGTAGGTGTTGGACATATCATTATTTACATTATTTATTATATGTTGACATATCATTTTTTACAAAAACACAAAATCAAATTATAAAAAGCAATACATGCTGCCTTTTTTATATTGGATTTCTAATTTGATTTCTTAATACATCTTTATCTAATATTTACTTTGGGGGAAGAGTGCAAAAGCTTAAGCTGTAACATCAGAAATGAAACTACAACAAATCGCGATTCTTCACATTGTTAAGTTGTATGCAACCATACTACTACCGTACCCAATGTCTCGGTTTTACACGCTACAACATAATAATTCACATTACATTTTTAACATTAAGTAACATTACTGTGAGTAATCTTTTCTCTAACACCAGTATTATAATCAAAGTTAATAGAACACAAATAAACGTCATCAGATTCATTATTAAAAAAAAATAAATAAAGAATGGAGTACTTGTCCGAAGAAAAATAAATCAAATTTATAAAAATTGTAAAATGAATAATTTTGTATTGTAATCTGTGAACAGATTCCAAGTTTGTTTAATAATATTGTTACTATGAAGTTGCCGAACGCACTAAGCTTCCACACATAAGATATGACATCATATGCTAATGAGGCATGCCCAGATCCCCACACGACTAGTTACGGGCGAGTTGTTTTTGTTTGCTCAAGAACAACTCCTGTCTTCGTTCGTGTTCCGGCCGCTCGAACGCCAAAGAAAGTCGATAGCCAAGAGCGCCATATATCGCTGTAAACCACGCAAAATGTAATGGTTGCGCCATGTACGTTATTCAAGCATTCGTTTCAAAAACCTGAATTTCAGACGCAAAATAATTTAACGGAAGCACAATATTTAGACTGCATTTTCCCCTAGTTTGTTTAGAAAAAGCTCTATTTTTCAAAACGTTTGGAAGGGAATTGTAGGCAACGTTACGCCGACTTTCATGCTTCGTCAAATCATCCGCCATCTTTGATCGTCTTCTACGTCGCGTCAAAATACGTCATGTTCTTGTAAACCCCGACAGGTAGGTGGTGTGTGATCTTGTTCCGAGTGCAATGTTCGCGGGTCGCGTTCCCGCCGTTCGGGCGCAAGAACATTAATTGAACTCGTGTTAAGAACAGACCGCCCGAACTCAGCCTTAGATGTTGAAAGTTTCTCACAAGCTGATACGTCTAGGGCAAACGGCCTTTCTTTACTGATTTGGACTCCATTATTTTTAGCATTTCATTTTACATGCGAAAAACGATGTATTAAAACTGCATAGACTTGCTCATAAATTCATTGGTTAAATAGTTACTGCATTTTTGCGTCATTCCCATTATTCGATGAGCCTTGATTAGTAATTGTATTGACAAAATCTAAGGACACAGCTTAAAATGTTCACAAGCAGCACGAGTCAGCAAAAATGCACGGATGGCTGATCTCCTTTGATTTATAAAAAGTTGTGTATAGATCCAATAATTGACTACATGCATTGTCGTGTACTAAGTATATCTTTTCAAAGTGAACAAAGAAAACTGGCAGGAGCGGGATTCGAACCTGCGACCATCGGAATACCGTACCGGCGCTCTACCAACTGAGCTATCTTGCCCAATGTTGGCGGTCTCCCAAATTGTCAGTATCTTTGTTCAGGTGGGCGTACAATATCACATAGAACACCATTTGGGGTACATAGTCACTAGAGTTAGAGCAAAAATTGTCAGTTGGTATTCGGTGGTCAATAAAAGTTGTCTATAAAGGACAATATTGAGGCATGTCCACAAGTGCTTGCTGGGTAACTTGGTTAATCTGTTGCAGTGTATCAACTGTCAATTCCGCGGTGGGTGGCTCTGATCTGCTCTGCCTGTCAGATTCTTATCTTCCTTGCCACCTTTCTTCTGGGGCTTCTTTGAGGGAAATCTGGTCTTCAATGATTCCATGTTGTCAATAACAAGCTCCTTGATGTTTGGCATGATCTTTGGATTACTCATGTTGCTGTGGAACTGATCCACCAAACTTGTCGACAATTTTTCACTTTCAAAAATGCCTGAAATGTGGAAATAGTTCACGCCATTAAAGCACTTTATGTTATTAGCAAGGAACTTGACAAACGTTTTCACTGGAGAACCGTGAAGGAGATAGAGCGTCGTCAAATTCCCCCAGGACTTTCCAGAAGACTTGTTCATTTCGTTCTCCACGTGATCAAACCCAGCCTGGGTGACCCTGTACAGAGACAACCTGAGATCTATCAGTGTTTCGCAGGCCCACAGTGAGTTCGTTATGGCCGCAAAAGCTCTGTCATCGAATTGCTTATTCAGACGAAGATCAATCTTTTTCAAGTGTTTAAGTTCTTTCAGGTGTGTAGCAAAGTTGCAAATATCATCTGAACGTAGAATCGTGCCTACTAGAACGAGACTTTCAAGCTTCTTCAAATCAGGCAAACAGGAAGCCAATTCTCGTGCTGCACTCGATGAGTGACATTCACCGGACTCTGACTCAAGGAGCTCATGCAGACCCCAAGACTGCACAGTATGGAGGACACTCCGGTCAGTCTGGTCAGGTGGAAATTTAGGCACAGCGTTATCGCTCGATTCAAGTCTCTCACGCAATTGTATCAGCGTCGTTGTTTCCCAGTCGCTGCCAATTACATCAAATGTTATAATTTCATTACTACCCTCGGAATCTGATTCTTTAACCATCGATGGCGAGGAAGTTGACTGTTTGTCTTCGCTTTTGACAGGTTTCCCCTTACTGGCTGATTCTGACTCCGGTAGATCTGGAGACTGCAAAGCACTTACGATTGCAATATCTGCCTGTTGTCTTTGATTTGTTTGCTGTTCGGCGTTAATTTGCTCAGAGCTCTCATTCAGCTGTTTCGACGATGATTTTTCGTGATCACCCCTATCTATATCTGAAAACTGCGAAGCACTTGCCATTTCAACGTCTGCTTGTTGTTTTTCACTCTTTTGCAGCACGCCGTTAATTTTCTCAGTGGTCTTACATAACTGTTTCGATGATTCTGTTTCGTGTTCACTTTCATCTACATCTGAAGACTGCGATGCACTTACTATTCCATCGTCTGCCTGTTGTGTTTGACTCTTCTGCTGCTCGCCGTTAATTTGCTCAGTGCTCTCATTCAACTGTTTCGATGGTGCTGTTTCGTGTTCACCTCTATCGACATCAGTTGGCTGTTTGTCATCGTTTTCAAGTGGTTTCTCCTCACTTGTAGATTCTAAAGCCTGTGTGGGTTTGGTGGCAGCAATGCCTAACTGTTCTCCATGACTCTTTTGCGAGTCGACGTCCCTTTGCTCATTTCCTTCAAGTAATCTTTCCCTTTCTTCTGCCTGACATGGCTCCGCGTGTTTTGATTGGATGCACCGATTCTTTTTACTTTCCTCACCCGACGTCTCAACCTCCGAAGGTGAGTCTGTTGATTGCAGATTGACTTTTTCAGCTTGCCTCGACTTACTTGGAGATTGTGTTTTAGCCACAGTTTTGGCTGGTCGATCCATGCCAGTTGAAGGCGCTGTTACGTCCAGTTGCAGACCGGGACGAAAATACTCAAGGTATTCTTGGAGGTCACTCCAATCGCATTGTCTCATTCGCAACAATTCGACTGACTTCACATTCAGACTGTCGCCTTCTTTCCGGTACGCATATTTAAGCAGATACGACAGAAGACGAACCCTGTGCCTGGAAAGTCCAATTGACTGGATCTTCCCTCCGTCAAAGAGCGAACTAAGTTGAGTGTTCTTTGAACCATCGAATCTTCCTTCGAAATTGAGCAGCAGAACTCGCTCGACCAATGTTTGTAATTGCAAGATGTCTTTCAGGTTCTTCGTTGGGTGACGTGCTTTGGCCCTGATAACGCCGCTCACCAAATTACCAATAACCATCGAGTAGGCGACAGACCCACATCTGCAGGCGATTGCAAACGCGAAGACATTGCAAATCTTGTCAACGTTCGATTCTATGTTACCCAAGTGAGTTGTTCTTATCCAATTTGAAGTGTTTTCTTTACAATAAGCCATGTAGACACCAGCACAATACTCTTGAAGTATCTCGAGGGTGAAGCAAACCTTGTAATCGTCAGATGAAGAACGAATTATCTCTGAATCATTCCTTGCCTCGTTTTGTTCTCTCTTGGTATCTTTGCAAAAGTAGAGAATCCCAATTTCAACACCTCTTTCGATGACTGTGTGTTTTTCCTCACAGTCTGCTTTAGAAAGGGTCATTCGACTCCCATAACATTCATAAATCTTAGGTAGGGCAACCCTTCCCAGATCAACTAATACGTCTCGTTGTGCTTCTGGTAGGAGATCTCCGAGCCTAGGTAATTCACTTGAGTAAGTTGCCTGATCAGCTGCACCGGCCTCATGCCTGTTGAATAGGCATTTAACCAGCTGTGAGACCAACTCATACATGGTAGGACTGGACTTTTCAAAAACCTCTCCATTGGTCCAAATGGCTACCTGACAGAAAGCAGCAAGGTTCACAGGTAGGCAAGCAATGTGTGGCTGTAAAATATCTTCATCCAAATACTCGCAAAGGTTAGAGATTACTTGCTTTTGTTTAGCTGTCAACTCGTGTGCATCTTCACATCTTTCAGCGTCCTTGCTAGTTGGTGTGTCATTTGTACTAGTAACCTTTGACCCACCAGTGGTCTTCGGTGATTGGTTAATATGATCACGATCAAAAGAAACGCTCAGTACCTTTTTAACGTACCTTTTGGCATTGTCTCGCTTAAAGCCAGTGATTGTTATATGACGCAGGGAGGTATCGTGCGTCACCTGCGCATGTCCGGTGGTCATGTTTATGATTATTTGACAGTCACTAAGACCTTGGCCTTTCATTATTTTCAACACGCGCTCTATGTCATGTACATGTATGTTATCACATCCATCAATAAGTATGGTCACTTGGCTTGGGTTGCGCGAGCAATAGTCATTAATGTCGTTCGCCAGTATGTCTGTATTTTTGGGTAGCATGTGCTGGACGACTGCTTCACCCAGATTCCCTGTTTTAAAAAGGTCACCTACCGGTAAACCAAAGACTAACGTTTGCCCTTCAAACAGTGCGCCGGTTACACCATTGGACCAGTCATTTGCCAGCTTGTGTAGGAAAGTAGTCTTACCACTGCCTGTTCTACCTTGGATGAGAACATGTTTACTCGATAACTCTGAAATGCCATCGTCAAAGATATCAGATTCTGATTTCAGCCTATACCTCACAGTACCATCTTCGATGCGTACATTGGTGAACAACTCTGGTTGTGTATAAACGTCGTTTATCGGCGCATAACTTGCCTCCTCATCTGTGATCCACGGTGTTATGGGAACTCGGTCAGTAGTCTGCCTCACAAACGTTTTGAGTTGTTTAACAAACGCTGCCAAGTCGAATCCTCTGACAGGCTCTGTTAATTAATTAACACAAATTTAAGTCTGATAAAAAAAATCTGGTGGGTAAGGTATGAGACATTGCTGACAAGCAACGATTGAACATATAATGAAATTAAAGATCACTATTTGTAATTTATTTCTATAATTTTTGCTTGTTACATTTTCTTAACCTATGTTTAGTTTGTCCCCAAAAAGCCAAGAAAAACCTGCAAAAAATTAATAATAAATGATGGTGTTATCCCATTCAGTGACGCTCCGAATCCGTTGACTTGTAGGCCTATTGATAACAATACATTTTTGTTAGATGTGCCCGTCTCTGATTATATTTTCACCGGGATGTCTTTATTGTGAATAAAACTGACCGAAAGACCAATATGATCATTAAATCGCAAAATTTAGCAGGTGTGATACTGAGGATATTTTGCAGATTCCTCTTCAAACATACCTATAACTATACCTTAAAATAACCCTATATAAATATGTAATCCGAGGGCTCAGGCTACAGTTAGATACAGAGTTGGGGCTACATTCAGTGGTCGGGGGCTACATGAAGTCGGGCGTAAGGGATCGGCGTAGCATAAATAGGTCTTAAAGGAGTGAGTCTTTAAAAATATATAGCACCAGAGTTGTTCAAAAGCATCATGAGTAGAAGACTAGCTTCGCAAACATTTACATATACAATGCATAATCAAAAAATATATGACCAGTTGGAGTTTTCAAGATAGTTGTACGATCTTTAGAAACTTCCGAGACAGCGTCATTATAAAACATCTGGATCATTCAGACCTTTCTGGCCTTGACAACCAACATACAAAATTTAGTGATGCTCTTGATCGATACTATTTCTCTTTGTACAGGGTTTCCTTTTGAAATGTCAGAACGCTTACCTCGAGGCACCATTTTGTATTGGCCTCGTTCAGGATCACTCTTCGGGTCTGGTGCTCGTCTCCACCGCCTCCATATTATGATGAAAGCCGTAATCATAAGTAGCACAGCGAGAACACAGACAACAGAGATCAAGATGACTGCGATATCCGCAGGCTGTACATCTGAAGGGCCTGCTGAAATCAGAGAAACGTGGAGTTTCAAAAGAACAGCACAAATTCTGAAATGTTCCAAAATTGTAATCCTTTCTTGAAATCTTTCCCAATTATTTGGCAGCAAAGTTTTGTCTACTCTCTTCTCTCTTAATAGGTGTCTTTAGCTATCACTTCAGAATATATAAACCAACACTTCAGATTCAATTGTGTTTTGTCACAGGCTGCTTTCTGCACGAATTCAGATAGATGGTAACTTACTTTCTATAACTAAGATCTCGACATAAGATCTGATTAAGTCATCGCCGTCTGGAAAGACATGACACCAGTATCTGACGTCACCATCGTGGGAGCAATTGTTCATGCTTAGGGACCCTTCTGGGGATATATCGAAGCAGCCGCTGTCTCCGAGAGCAAGGGTTTTGGAACCATCTGGTAAATTCAGCATGCCAATGACATTTGTCGCCTCTGCATCGGGCTCACCAAACGACCAAATCACAGTTGCAGTGACCGTAGTGGCATTGCCTAATAGGACCGGGCAAGTGAGTGTAATTTTGCTATCTGACTCAGAAATCCTGGAGCGACGGGCAGTAGCAGTACCGCCATCGAGCGGAAATGTACCACCTGTATTTATAAAACGAGAAAATGGGAACAGGTGTTGAAAGAGTGCATAGACTGAGATTGCATATGTCTTTTTTAAAGGATCGGGCATTGCTTCATTAATCCAAGCTTCTTCCAGGCATTTTAAAACGAAGTCGATCGCAGCAACATCATCAATCGGAGCCCTCATCTATTGTGCCAGCAGGATTGCCCATCGATTAGATATTGACTATTGTTTAGTAATTGCTTATCACCTGGAGAAAACGTCATGCCATGTATTGAAATATACAAAAACAGGTTAAGCCACATACCTATCACTCGAACTGTGATAGCAATGGGTGTGGTCTCGGGACCAAGATCACAGCTGTATTCTCCTGCGTGATCTGTACCAACTTGTTCAATAAGAAGACCAAAGTTACTCGCAAGACTGTACGTGGTGGCAGCATCAATGACACCAGTCGATAAGTTATAATCGAGGATCTTGTGTTCACTGTCGGTGGTTCCCTTGTACCATTGTATCTCACACGATGCATAACCAGATGTCCAGGTACTACAGGGGAGTGTTTGCTGCGTTTGCTTTTTCAGGTAAAATGATGTGTCTGAAGCCTTCAAAGTACGAGGTGGTTGCTCAGCTACAACACAAAAGAAAAAAATATAAGATCAATAGTTGGCTTTTATCGTGCTATGCTGTTTAGTCAAGTGGTTTACTTTTGCTTGATACTTGTTCTCGAAATGAGCAGCTTCTATTCAACACATCACCCACAAAATTCAGACACAATCCTTTACTTTTGATGTTTTTTTTAATCTAAAACAAACACATTCAACTACCTGATATCTGGACATTCGTGAAGCAATTACTCTGCATTCCATCTGGTAGGTATACATGACACCAGAATCTCTGGGTATCCTGTACATCGTTCAGGGAGTTGACTGTAAGTGCAGCGTCGCTACCAATGCTGTAATCAGCGCCATGTTGGATCTGCAGGACAGTACCATCAGAGAAACGCGCACCAATGATGTCTGTATCTGCAGTGACGCCCGCTCCCGTTGACCAATACACAACGGATAATACTGCGTCTGGTGTCTGTGGCGCGCACTGACATGGTAGCGTCTGTCTGCGTCCTCGCTGGAAAATGGCAGAAGACGATGCGTCACTAGTGGTAGCTGGAAACGAGTCAACTGCATATCAAAACAATCAGAAATATAAGAACTATCACTGCGTTATTCTAGAACGTAATTCGAAAAGCGTTGATTCGTACATGATTTATTTTTCTAGCAAAAGTACAACAAAAATTACACCCCTACAAAATCCTGGATTCGCCCCTACTTACCGATAACTCTGACGTTGATTTCACCGACTCTGTAAGAGGTATCTCGTGGTACGACTTGGCACAAGTATCTCCCTTCATCACTCTCCTCAACCCCTTTGATAACGAGGCTGAAACCAGACGACAGCGCGTATCTGTCGCTGTCCGGAAGGTCTTTGTTTTCAGTATGACTTATCAGACGCTCCTTGTCAGGGTCATTAATGTTTGATCCTTTGTACCAAATTACTCCTAGAAGGACCTCGTCACTCCGGCGATATGACAGACAGGGCAGTCGGTGCCAAACCCCCCGCTGTACAGTGGCATGCGTGTTAGACAAACTGACGGGGTCCTTGATGAACTTGGCTAATAAGATAATCAATAGAGGGGTATTTTGTTATTGTTTATAATCACATGATGCGAAGACAATAGGGGGACAGTGGATATTATTGAGACATGTTTGTGTATTCTTACGACTACCCTCTCTATCATTGATTTAAATAATGATTTAAATCAATGGAAAACGATTTTTAAAAATCACTAATAGAAATCACGTTTTAATTAATTTTTTTTCTGCTATTTTTCAATGTAAAAACAATGTCTGTTATTCAAACCCGACTTTCATTAACTTTAAATCAGTTATACTCACTCTAAAGGGATGTAAACGGCCGGTTTCATGAAACATTGTACTACATTTATCTTGTGTACAATGCATATGATTCTGAAGTAATGTACCGGTACTACCTACATGTATTGTACAGTATTCATCTCTTAGTACGTATGTACATACATGTGGTTTAACTCAATGCATGTAATGCGCCTATAAATTGATTGCCCCCCAAAAAATTGTGTTCTGGATCCGCCCTTGCACATAAACATGATTATATAATTGAAAACAAGATCAAAGATGGAAGCTGATTATTAGACCCAACATTTTTTGATTTGCAATCCATGATGTCTTAACCCTAACAGTCCTCAATTCTCAGATGATGATTTTTCACACACCCTAGGGTTATTAGGGTAACGGTTCGTACATTGTATGCAATCTGTTCTGACTCTAAGAAAATCAACTTCAAAATAGAATAAAACATACTGTAGTAACTGTACATGCCTGCATGGTGATATTTATGGTGGCTGTATTAAATAGTTTCATTCCACCATGGTTGTGTGGGGGGGGGGGGGGGGGGGGGGGGGGGGGGGGGGGGGGGGGGCGGTTCCTGTTATCAACTTGGATGAGAAATGTGCAGGGTGATGCTGTAACAGATTTTCAGACAAATGTATTCTAGAAAAGAATATGATATTTAGAAAGGGATTTCAATACTGATTTCATGAACAATTGTGTGTGGTTATACATTTGTACCTGACTTTCAATTATGGTCATTTAAATTGACTTTATTAAAACAAATGTTTTATGGAAATGGTACAATAGTAAATAAAATTTGAAAAAATCGATTAAAATTTTTAAAATCCGATTTAAATAAAAAAAATCTGATTTTGTTTAATTAAAAACAAAACAAAATCATGATTTTTATCAACCCTGCTATAAGGGCTTTTTTGGGGTGGGGTGTAGAATTGTTTGGAATGCTCTCAATCGGTATTTTTCTAGTTCAAAGGCCAAAGGGCTAAGGTAAAAGGCCTAACCTAACACAACAGGGAAGAAGTTTGTGTACATTTCTAAGGTAATGTCTGCACATTTACCATTCTCGGTTCTTGTTGTTGTCATCATTATTACCCATAATGCCCCTCGGGCTGTATGTCTGAATGAACTCCTACGTTTCAGTAATGTGCTCCCCTGCACCACAAGTTTTGATCCTATAGACAGTTGGCTTCGCGAAAAAGTAAGGGTTTGCCCCTGGTCACCCAGCACAAAGATGACCAATATAAAAATCGCAGATGACATGGCTACCACCTGCAGTTAAGCTGTTTTGTTGATCGGACTAAATGAATTAAATAACTCTGTTTTGTCAAATGATGGCGCTGTTCGTGGACATCGCAAACAAACCAGTCAATGTGCAGTAATTCTGCAGCCGAGTTGTGTTAATGAATTAGGGGCTCATCAATATTTCACGCTAATTATTGAGAACACTTTGTATTTCTAAATCCACAGGGTATTAATTAGTGTCTTCCATCAGACATTCATTAGGTGTACTTTGTTAAACCGAACTACAGTCTCACTGGGAGGGTTATGTTTAGGCTATTTGCTAAGAGCGTAGAGATCGATGTATATAAACTGGCTTGCAGTGCGGGTTTTGGAGAGACATTATTTTCCTGGCTAAAATGATCTGAAGACCAGTGTCAGCAGGAATATTCTATTATTCTTAAAAAGTTGTAATCAAGTCAGTACACAAGTCAATCACAAGTCACCACAAGTCACTTCACAATTCTGGTCGCAAGCTATTTAAATACACTATATAACAAAAGCATTCCTTTGTCATTGTTCATCCCATGTAGCTTGTCAGCTGGCTTGTCAGCTGACTTGTGGATTGACTTGTGATCTTCCTTTTGATCTGACTTGTGATTGACTTGATTACAACTCTGCATTCTTCACACAAAATGGGTTATCAGAGCTAAGGGCCGATAAAACTGCATCAACTGCTCTTTGCCCTGCAGCACTGCAGCACTGACTGAATAAAAATCAACTGCTGGAGATCTCCAAACCAGGCCGCATTGCCTGTGCCTTTTGTTTCTGCATGGGGGCATATTATACACACTTTTATTACAATAGATGAATAATAATCAGTAACAATGGCTTCATAGAACATGCCAAAGTCAAATTGGGGTCTTACCGAATGAAGATGGACACGTGTTTAGTTGAGCCGTGCACAGCTTCATCATCAGTGCAACTAAGACGAGTGCGCACTTGTCCATGGTGTTTTAGTATGGATCTGGACGAACTTCAATCTGTTGATTATTAACCACACCTGTCTCTTATTACTCATTATTATTCATTCCACGCAATTTTGTACATTTATTGGCAGTTATTATCAATCACGTATATAATAAGTAAATTGTCAGCAAAAAAATTAAGAAGTAAACAGTAGCGTATCCAGGGAGGGGGAGGGGGGGGACCCCCCCCCCCCCCCCCCCGTGGCATTTGCGGCGTCATAAAAAACAGAAGGAAATAGTGTTTTTCAGACGGTTTTAAGACAGTTGAGGTGTTGTTTGCCCTCCCTGGCATAAAAAGCTGGATACGCTACTGGAAGTAAACAAAATAATGTAGTAGCAAAAAGGATACAAAATAATCAGGAAATGATATAAACTCCGCAACCCAAGAAACGAACGTATTTCGGATAAACATGGCAGCCAATTTAAATTTGCTGATGAAACCAGTTGGTAGAGACAAATAATCCAAAACCTATATCTAGACAGAGCCAATCATTGTAAGGGCGCATTTCACGTTTAACAAGACATGAAACAAACTAAAACAATACCATAGGCCTATGCGTGTAATCTGAATGGTCTTCCGTATGAATTATTTTTATTGCTAAGTTTTAATACAAAGTTCAGAAACCGGAAAAAAATGGAGGACAGACAACAAGGAATTTATTTATTACATTCTTGTGACGACACCCTCCCCCATTTAAAACGGTCAAG
This sequence comes from Hippasteria phrygiana, assembly GCA_037893225.1. Classification (NCBI taxonomy): domain Eukaryota; kingdom Metazoa; phylum Echinodermata; class Asteroidea; order Valvatida; family Goniasteridae; genus Hippasteria; species Hippasteria phrygiana. Next base: position 12,419 of record JAZGUH010000122.1, read on the forward strand.
CAGCACTTCTTATTAAGGGTACTGCAACTTCGTCACGGCATATATAGACGTTGTTTTATTTGGGAGGCCGAGTTTTCACAAGATTTTAAAGATTACTGTCTGTGCTCTTAAACAAATTCGATATCTTTTCTGCGTACATTTTTATTTTACGAAAAAAGAAGGAAGGTACTTTCTGCTATTTTGGGCGACTGCAACCCTCCCAAAAAGTGTTATTCTCGCATTGATTTCGCACATCTAATGCACACAAAGATACGCCCGAATTATTGTCGCGTCGCAATAATTCGAAATAATTTCGATATTTGTTTTACAACTAAACGTGGGTTGGTTCTTTTTTTGTCACATTCAAAAGTGAATAATTTTTTGTATCGATAAGAAAAGAAAAAAATTAAAAGCCAACAATTATTTTCGGAGTGAATCCTCGTGGTGAAACAGTTTATGTTTGAGATCCTGAATTGTAGATTTCGAAAATATTTGGTGTATTTTCAATGTCTTGACCAGTGGCGTAGCCAAGGGGGAACTCTTGCCCCCCTCCCCCCCTCTTGAAAATTGGAATTATCCCCCTTAAAAATAGCCATCCCCCCCCCCCCCCCCCCCCCCCCCCCAGGAAGAGCCTGGCTACGCCACTGGTCTTGACCGAATTTGAATCAACACATAAAATATTATGATCACTTATAATTATAAAGAATAGAAAGGGGGATTTGGAGCTAGGCGAACTTCAGGGACGAGGCAGTAACCCTACCCCGCTTGCTTTTTTTAAGCGGCAACACTGACACAAACAATGCACATGCTACAAACATGTTCCTTAAATAAACAAGACATGCCTAAACGCTATAGTTCACCATGCAGCCACTTCAAAAATGATGTTCGTTTTCACTAAACTAGCCTATTACAGTCAGTGATCACACCACAAGCCCACATTCTGACTATACACGCTTCACTCATGCATGGCAAACAATCACTGACCTAGAAGGTCACATTTTGTATTACTGTCTGGCGGTAACAAATGTCTGACATGGACTTTTGACTATTAGTATTATGTACACAAAAATGTACTTACATTTACATCGGCGCAGTGCAAACGTCAGTGCAAACGTCCACGCTCCTCCAAAACGTAAAAACACGACAATGGTGGACAATCTTTCAGCAAAAATCCCGTCTTCGTAGAACATTGCTGACCAAGAGCTAAACATAGCAATCTGGGAAACCCAAACCGCGCAATATGCCGCGCATAATGCGATAAGGAGCCAAGTTCAAGTGTCGCTACACATGCGCATGGGCAAAGGGGAATTCCAGCCTGCTTCCCAGCAAAGTAGGAATGTATCCAAACCTTAAAAATAAACCTAAGAACCATTCAACCAGCAGCGTAGTCAGGGTTCTCTCCATAGGGGGGTGGGGGGGGGGGGGGGGGAGGGTGCGCTCACAGTATTTTTCTTAATAATGATATTGTTTTCTCCCTTTGCGAAATTTTCACCGTGCCAACCTTCATCAGGTTCAACATACTAGCTTGCGCAATGTGGGAATGTTGCAGATCAATTTTCATTCAATCCACTTTTGGCACGCTCTCGTGATGGTTTCAACTACACGTTCTTCCAAGCTCCATCTAAAAGAGACATATTAAATGTATCGTATCCTTAACCGGATAAACATGCACATGTATGTACATTCTCACATAGGCCACATGAATGTAACACACATACGTATGTAAATCGTGGCCGGGCACACAAACGGGACAATGTATGCAGCGCCAGCGAGGGGATCATTTGCATATCTGCACATTCATATCGTCTGACCTATAAATTGCAGTATACGGACAGAGTGGAACTGTCCTCTCTTTCTTTATGTAGTACATTTATAATAACAAAAGTACCCTTAAGGAGACACTTTGTCGTCATTTCTTTTTATACCTTAGGGAGATAAGTGGAATTAGAGAGACATTTCAGTGTCTCCCTAATGTCACAGCTCCTATTTAGAGGCAAAATTTTACTGTCGCAAATAGGTTATATCGATAGATATTGGTCCAAAACATAAATATACCAAAATTCGTGGGGGTAGGATAAAGGAAAGTAGGGTTAGGTTCATGAAAGTTCAAACAAATTTGTGCAAGCGTCTATAGCAATGTCTCTCGTAGCCCTAAAGGCTGCAGACAGCACAATATTTTTTTAAAATATACACAAATTAAATGAAATTACTTAAAGTTTTGATTTACATTACACAAAAATAGTTAAAATCAAATTTACTAATAATCACAATCTAAAATGTGTAAATAAATACAATTCAAAAAGACTGGAAAATTATCCGATATTATCACAATGTGCCGTCAATGCGGTGTTTTCAATTTCTTTATTTATTGTTGAAATTTGCTGTTGTGACACGATGTCGAACTTATTTCTCTATAGTGAATTGAGGTTCCAGCCGGACGTTAGAACTTGGTTCGTTCGTCCTGTTTAGTCGACTCAACGGAAAGCATAGTTTGGAATAAATCTGTAACTTCTAGATATAATAAAAGTAACCACCAAAAAATGAAACAGAAATTGTGTTCACTTTAAACATTTTGTCTACAAACAACACACACACATAAAAAAAGATTTACAAAATTATAATTTTAAAGAAAAAAACGCTCACAGGACCGGAGCCTACATTAGAGCTTGTTTCATCTAAGACAACGTCCTATAGATACTTGATGGTATTGTAAGTTTTGTTCAAAATTCAGCATTGTTGCTTCGCAGGTTGTATCTGAAAGCGCCAAAACTTGCAAAAAATGTATCAGAAATTTAATGGATAATTAAAGGTATATGCTAAAAAATGTTTTAAAAAATGGTTTATGAAATGGATTATAGAAATCTAACTAACTTCCGGTGTGATGCTGTAACTGTTTGGAAACATAAAGGAAATTTAGCGCAAGTTTGAGAAGTCAACATAAAATAGACCGAAACTGGACAAAGTAAAAAAGTCAAAAATGGGAAAGTTAACCCCTTTATATGTGACCTACATTATTTCCGGAACATAAGTGTTTACGATAAGGCCATACAGAAAGAATCTAAGGACCCCTATTTTCCTTTAATCTATCGCGATTAATGATGCCAACTGATATATAAAAGCAAGGCTCACGCAGAATATTAAAAGCATGAAAAAAAAAAAAGATGATTTTGTTTACTCGTTTCATGTTATAATATACTCTGACTGATGAGTTCAATTGCCATCTACACTGTAATAGTGCAGAGATTACCTCCACCCCTCCACCCCAAAGTAAATACTATTTCGAAGCGTGCAAGACATTTGGGCTTCAGCCCAGCTTGGAGTGTTTCTGTTCATCTGAAGCCAATCACAGTTATTAAAAAATATATATATAAACAAAATAAAAAAGGAATACGGATATACTTTGGATACTTGTAACCAGCTGTTATATTATAATACGGTTTCCCGGTACTCGTCTCCGGGGAATCCCTTTGGCACTGGGGGCGAGGGACGACATTCCAACAGCCCGCATGTCGGACGCAAATCATAGGTATTTCCTGAGTGGTCCGTTTTCGGCAGCACGCGCGTTTTCAACCAATCCGGGCTCGGGACGTAGACAGCTATAGACTAGTCAGTATTTCGCGCGCTTTCTCCTTTTTTCCGCTACCTTTTGCCGAGTGCGCTCACGTTGCAAAAAAAACAAAATCCCTCCCTCCCTCCCACTACTGAACCACTTACAGTGCACCTATAGTTAGCACACTTTTAGTTAGCCACACGATTCAGGGCATACCTCTTGCAGTGGGAGGTAACCCCCTGTCCGCTTCCGGCCAGTCCCACCATGAGGGGCAGCCCCTTAGGGTCATGAGTTTGAGCAACCTCCATACAAATGGAATTGCCAACCGGGGTGGGGGGGGGGGGGGGGGGGGGGGGGTTAGGGGTAGACAGGCCCAGACGGGGCATCGGCTGTTGCCCTACTCTGGGCTGGGTCAGTTGGACGTATACACGCACCCCAGGTGTGGCGGGATTGGCTAATCCTATACCTAGTAATGTGTACTCGCCTCATTCGGAGAGGACGTGGTCCTGACGAGCCATGTAGTCTTGTGGTTTGGTTAAAACCACTTGCGTACGGTTGACACAAATACGTGCATATTGAAATTGTCACCTGGCCGGTTGACGTCTATACACGTCAATTTCTGCATTTTCAATCCATTATTGGGGTATTGTGTACATTATGCTTGGCTGCACAATTAAGCCTCTTGTTTCCGTTTTGCTTAGTCTTGGTTCAAGACGTTACTGTCTGACACTTGTCATCAGCAGAGGGCGCAATTTACAGGCTGTCACCGGCAGGCGTGCTTGCGATCAACCGCGGATGTATGTACAGTAACGTCTTGGATATTCTTACTTTTGAGGGCGGGACCCGACTATGGAAATCGTAGCTAAACATGCATTATTCATATCACGTGACTGGTCTGACCTCCATGGTTTGACCGATTGCCCCAATTATGCAAAATGCGCCTGCGGTCGACGCGACGTGTAATATAATACCGTTTGAAAATAAACGTGGATGTACAGTACTGTGTACAAAAGCCACTTGTACATACAATATCCACATATGAACACTGTGGATACATGTATAGTACGTATACGTACTTGAACTTCAAGTTTGAATAACTTGGAGTTTCTGATCTTTCTTGCTACGTCCCAGATAATGACAATTTACCTGCAGGTGTGCACTTAATCTGTGATGTTAATTAGCCAATGTGAATGAATAAATAAATGCAGAATAGTCCAATTTTTTTATTATTTTTTTATCAAAGATTGATTTTTGCCAGTCTTGTTTAATTACATGTACAAACATATTGTGGTGCCTTTTTTGCAGCCAGCCATGGCCAGGCCCAGTATTGTATTGGATATTTCAGTCCAGTTGCATGCACAATAAATTTACAGGACGGTCTCTGGTCAACTTTTGACTGAAAAACGTTTTTACTCACTTTGTCTTCAATTAAGGTGGAGCTTAAATTCATCATTGTCTTAATTACTCATATTTCTCCCAAAAAAAAATTCCTCCACTAAATACATTACATTCCTACATGTGTATAGTAATCCATGTGTACTAATGTTTTAAAAAGTGAACATGAAGAAGAGAAGTCTGAAATAGCAAGCCCAGCAATTAAACCACTTAAATGCAGTGGATTTAAAATCAAAGTATAGATGGTTAACTTCACTCATTTATTTTAATTCTTGAGGTAAACATAATTTTCACTGGATAAAATGTATTTCTGTAAAGATTTTAAACCATTATTGTAAAGTTACATTTATGTTAACATATACTTTATCATTGAAGGTTAGAACTGCCATGGAGTTCATCAGAAACACACCATTTGTTACATCTCTTTTTTCATGTATTTTCAATTTCCATCCTGAAAAAATAAATTGGCAGATGTACCGGTCATTTACTACTGTAAAAAAATGGAATTTTTCTCAACTGCTGCAATATGTACATTGAAACCATTATTACATATACATGTGGCATTTTTAAAAATGTATAATACATTTACTTATACAAACTGGCTGGGACGTCCTCCATTCTGAAGTCTTTTTTAAGTTTATCACCTCACATGCTTATACACCAGTGTTCTAGCTCATACAGTGTACATGCACAATACATAATGTACATGTCATCGGGTAATACCTTCTCATAAATTGTTACCTTCACTCAAGCGCGCCTCCATGATTTTACTATGGCATGTCATGTGTGGAGACCGGGAAAAGGGGAAGGGGGGGGGGGGGGGGGGGGGTGGTTATCATGAAATTTCCAAAACCAACCAACTGAACATTTCGAAGCGGGGGGGGGAGTAGATTGGACACTACGCTGTTTATTACACATGTATTAATTATGGTCCATACACAAACCCACATTTAACCCTTTTTCCGACAATTCTACTGTAATTTCCATGTGAAATGTATACTCCGTATTTATTGCCTCCTGATGGTCTATTTTAATTTTGTTTTCTGTCTGGTTTTATTGTCTAGTGGTGATCTTGTCATAAAGTGTGTGTGGGTAGAGATATTCCCCATCCCCACAACCCCGAAATCTATGTTTTTGCCTTCACTTATCAACACTTCTTCTTGTCGACAATTTTTTGAGGATTATATTTAACTATAAAATTTGGGCTATTATGTACACCGTATGTATCACCATTTGTTAATCCTTTCTGATATGTTTTCCTTTGTATACAAATTGTTGTTTATAAAAAAAATTGAAACTGATCAATTACGACTGTAATGAAATCAATTGTGATGTAGCTCTTTTAACCAATATATGTACACCGACTACTGCATGTATTTTTTCTATTACATGTGGAAATTTGGAAATGTGGAATAGTAAGCACGTAAACACACTGGCTGTCATCAAAGGTTATAGTTCCAAATTTACATTCGGTAGTATTAAAATATACCTCACATGTTCACTCATCATCCTCATTTTTTAATGTTGAAGAAGATTAAAAATACTTTCCTCACTTGTCTGTGGCAATTGTCGCACAAATATTTCGTATAGGCCTACACTTATTTGATGTCTAAATAAACTTCAGCTGCCATACAGAAATCAGCTGCACTACAGATACTTTGCAGATTTTAACGACACGTCGTGTCTACACGTTAACTTAAAAAAATATTTCCCACGGACATGACAGACTGGGTCACGCGGATCGCGCAATCCTTCATCCAACGGTCGACGCGTCGGGCCCGGGCGCGATGAACTTCAAATGTTCAGACAGCACAACACACATTAGGGCTGTTCATTTTCGAAAAATTTAGTATTGGAATATTCCAAACTGGGTTTGACCGAATATTCGAATATTCGATACTCGCCGATCAAGTTTTTTCTGTGCATGCCGCACCGGTAAAATCAAATTGCATGTAAAAGCATGCCGGTGTTTTACGTATGGCGATTAATATTATGGACTGTTCAAACGGCATGTTTTTGCATGTAACTTTTCTATTAAAATAGCATCAGAGTCGTATCTGTACGTGCATATATATCTTTTCGAATATTCAAACTGGCAAAATGGTATTCGAATATCGAATATTCAGTATATTCGGGACAGCCCTAACACACATACACAGAAAACCGCACCCAGGGTGATGACCGAACCGCGTCCTATTTAATCGTGCATGCTCGCCAAGTTGTGAATAATTCATTTGTCAAGGTCAAACTCAATCGCTGATTGGCTCCCCCGGAAAGTCGGGGGAGAATGTCGAAAAAGTAAAGAAAAAGTTAAGACACGCGGACAGGAATATCCAAGAGCAAAGAACAGTAGAATCGATTCTTGTCAAAGCGCGTAATATATAAAACATCATCGAATACAATCCGAATCGATTTACTGAGAAACAACGCCCTCGTTCGGAAGTAAAAAAAGGAATACGAAGGTCTTGGAACCAAGACTAGTTTTGCTTGGCTGCACAAGCCGGCCTGGCGCCCATATGAAACCCGGTCTCAAGGGGTTAAGTCCCCCTGGGCGACACAGATTCGTACTGTGGCGCTTAATGCCTGGCATGCAATACCTATTGCACTGGTTTCCTTCCCTAGGGGGTGGTTCAGTTACGTCTCAACATCTATAGCGTGCAGCTATGGAGTTACCCCCCGCCCCCCCCCCCCCCCCCCCCCCCCATTCCCCACAACACATGCCCATTATTGTTCTGAGTTACCCCATGTCACTGCAGGCCTTGCTCGCTCAGGGGGGACCAGCCCCCCCCCCCCCCCCCCCCCAGCTCACATGAGTGGCCCCCTCCCAAACCCTGGAGATCCTTCCCCTCGGCTCCTTCCGTACCTTGGAAGGATTGGGGGGGGGGGGGGCGTAAATGAAGGGGGTGGGGACACGCTCAGGGGGGTTAGGGGGTTAGCAATTCACACTGACTAATTGTGTACAAACTTAAGGTTATGATTACTCTATATCTTGATTATAACCCTTGTTCCTAAAGTTTGTAATTGTCACCGTTCACTTCACATTATAGTTTTACAACCTTACGTGTTGTTCATATCTGTTGTTGTTTAGTGTAGCTTACTAAACCATTGCATTAAGATTCAGTATACTTGTAATTGGTGTAACTTGCCGCGCTTAGTATACCTGTAATTTAACGCTTAATTGCGTGGCTTGGTGGCTTGTAACACTCAATGTCATTAAATTCTTGCATTCCGGTGCCCCAATCACATTTCGAGTAATGATGTAGATAATTCAAACACTGGATATATTACATGTAATTGTACATGGGATTGTATAACACTAGCACTTCTAAAGAGCAATAAACGCTCGGCGAAGGTTAGCCGGAGCAGACCACACATCCCATTTCTGTGCGTTTCCTCTCGTCCTCTCTAGGGCCAATAACATGTTACAAGTATCCAAAGTATATCCGGATTCATTTTTTAAATAACTGCGATTGGCTTCAGATGAACAGAAACACCGTGACTCCGAGCTAATGGGCTGAAGCCCAAATGCCTGACACGCTTCGAAATAATTATATTATATTCATGTTTACATTATGTATAATTATATTTATAGTTTTATAAATGTTTCTGTATAGGTCGGTGTACAACTGAATGACCAATTTACATGCAAAACCAAACAGAAGCACGTGTAGATACAGCCAGGAGCTTCATAGTGCCCGGTAAAAAGCGATGAAATTTACTAAAGAAATTGCCAAAAATGTGCTCATATATCTCTACAAAAGCAAAAATCAAAACTTCGTATAGTTAAAAATGAATGTGTTAAAGTGTTTCCTTTCAACACGTGGTCATGAAAAGTATTTGGAATTGAATAAATAAACGAATATGAACATTACACACAAACATAATGTCACATTTCAACAGCGAAAAAATACACAAACAATACAATAACACGGAAAATGAGATCAATATTTCACAAAAAACAAAGAAACTATGAAACTTTCGCGCACTTCATTGTTATGAAAAAGGTTCCCTACGAAACACTTCGATCCTACGTGTATGTATATGGAGTTTTGTTTGTTTGTTTGTTTGTTTGTTTGTTTGTTTGTTTGTGGGGTTTTTTTTGGGGGGGGGCGTACAATATATGTAATGGCGTTTACCTTCCATATATATGCATTAAGACATATTGTTCCTGAAAATATAGGTAAATATGGGGCCACTAAATTCTACACATTATTCTTAAACAGCCAACAAAATGCAAAAGCGCCGAATTAAAAACGCCAAACTCTCCGCTTCAGGAAGCGCTGAATTATTATAAACACAGAGAGCACAAACAAAGTATACCGAGATTTAGAAAATGTATTTATCTTGATCATATTGGCTGGTAGTTCTTTTTGTCAGACTCTCAATATTAAACTGCGATAATACGCAGCCGGTTTCAACCTTAATGACGTAATTTATACAGTTGTAGGCAAAATATTACAAATTTATCACAAAAAAGCAACGAAAAGTCTTAGATAGGAAATAATAACATCGAAGTGAATGTGCTCGATACGGGAATTTGTTCAGTTGTACAAACCATGCATCTTCGCTATTGCTGTAAACCAAATTGTACGAACCGCGCAGTTAATAGCAATGGCAAAAAAGACTTAAATCGGGAATAAGGCTGCTGGACATATATTTCGCACATCGTTTTTCTTGATTATGCCGTAAGTGCTGGTGGCACTTCTATATACGTATACCCGGTACATTTTTTGTCTTCATCTTGCGTTACCCCGAGGCTTCTTTGGCTTTGCCTGTTTCTTTGGGAACGCCAGCTTGGGAAATGTGTATTGCAATGTACCCATGTTGTCAATGACAAGTTTTTCCAGTTTCGTCATAATCTGTTTATCCATCATTTTTGCTATGAACTCAGCCTCATCTTTGCTTGGTATTTCGACAACTTGAACAGAGCACGAAATGCGAAAATATCTGACGTCAAGGTAGATCAAACTTTCTGCCAAGAATCGCACGAACGTTTCAGCGGGACGGCCATGCAGCAGATGCAGTGTCTCAAGTCTTCTCCACGAGTTTGCTGCGTCTTTCTCCAATTTCTTGAGAACGTGGTCAAACCCGTCTTGGGTCACTTCGTACAGAGACAATCGGAGATCAGTAAGTGCTTGGCAAGCAGGAAGTGACTTTGCTACTGCCTTGAAAGCAGCGTCATCGAACTGCTTATTCAGACGGATATCAAGCTTCTTTAACCGCGGGATATCTTCAATACGACTCAAGAGGACGCACAGATTCTCCGAACTCAGAATCGTACCGATCAGGATTATGCTTTCGAGCGTCTTCAAAGTAGGAAGGCACAACGCTAATTCTTTCGCTGAACTTGACAAGTGACATTCGGCAGACTGTGATTCAATGAGAGTCTGAAGATACCCTGAATGCAACTCCAGGAGAACATCGAGGTCCGAAGTGCCAGGCTTGATGTCACCAATGCATCTTGATGATAATCTCTCAAGTAACTGATGGGAGGCTTGGACTTCTTCACCCCGTGTTGGGATCAAAGACTGCATTTTCGCACCTTCTGTCTGTGTCTTGAGTGGAACTAAATACTCTAAATATTCACGAACCTCCCTATAATCTTTTCCGTCAATCCGAAACATCTCAATGGACTTCAGACCCATTCGAGGCTTCTTGGTGATACTCTGTCCTTCTGTGACAGTTTGTGCCCGTTTGAGAAGATGTAGCGTCAGTCGCAACTTGTGATCGGAAATACCAATCAAACGGATCTTCCCTCCCTCGAAAAGACGTCCCAGGATTGCGTCTAACGACGTTTGGCACTTGCCCTCTACAATCAATAGAAGACACAGCTCTATCAATTCCTGCAGTTGTACCAAACTTTCAATCTGTTTGACCCGTTTGTATAACTCGGAAATTTTACTTACAAGCCGATCAACGAACGCAATGCACTGATCCGGATTTTCCCGGCTGAGAAATGCAAATACGTTTGCTAACTTCCCAACATCCATCTTCAAGCCAGTTTCTGAAGTAGGCTTATCATGCCACCACGTCATGTTTTCTGGCAGATGAGAAGCATAAATGCCTGCACACAAGTCTTGAAATGCTTCCAGGACAAAGCAGACCCTGCAATCGTCATCAGGTGATTGAACTAACTTTGTTGTTTCCTGCTTGGAATCCGAATCGGATCTGGACTCGACAAGATATTCCTTGTCATCACGAAGGAGCCCAACCTCTTTGGCCTCGTCGAGTAAATTCAATCCATCTGTGTAACTATTCATGAAATCTGCTTTGGAATAGGTTCCTGAACCTTCGCGACAATCACGGAGTCTTGTAAAAGCTTGCGCGCCAAGGTCTTCCAGTATGCTAATTTGTTGCTTGGTAAGAAATTTTGCAATACCCCGAGCAGACCCAGCGGCTATTGCCTGACTTCTGACGCCACCAGCTTTTCGTCCATTTCGCTTATGGAACATGCGTGACATTAGCTTGAAAAACAAGTCACCCATCGTAAGTTCAGGTCTGAAAACTTCCCCGTTTGTCCAAACAGACAACTGACAGAGAACTGCAAGAAAACCTGGAACACAGGAGACCTTGGGTCTCAAAATACCACTGTTCAGATAATCTGCGAGTCCTGTGCTGATGTCTACTTCTTGATCTTCTGTGATCAACTCTACCATGTCATTATTATTGTGTTTAAGTGCAACGTCGTCTTTCTTAGCACTAGTCGATGCTTTTTCGCTATTGGTAAGTTTTACTACGCTTTTAATTACTCTCTTGACGTACAGTTGAGCATTTTCTGGCGTAAAGCCAGTTATTGTAACATGGCGAAAGCTATTTTTCTTGCACGCACTTTCTGCTAGCTCTGCATTTCTGGTGGTTATTACCACCTGGCTTTCAAGCAAACCTTGATGCTTCAAAATCTCCAGGATGGCCTCGCAGTCACTGGTCCTATTACATCCATCAATAAGAATGGCAACATCCATGGGGTGTCCTGTGCAATATTCATTTACGGATGTAGGTAATATTTTGGTACCTCTTGGGAGCATGTATCGCACGACGGCTTCGCCGACATTGCCTGCTTTAATAAGGCACTCCGCCGGCAAAACAAAAACCAGCTTTTTCTTCCCCAACAGTGCATTAGCGTTCTCTTTGTATCTGTCACATGCGAGCTTGTGCAGGAATGTAGTCTTACCGCTACCTGATCTACCCTCAACAAGAACATGTTTACTCGAATTTTCTGAAATGCCATCCTCAAAGACTTCAGACTCTGACTCTAATCTGCATCTTAGATAACTACCACCTGCCAATGGTATACCTACAAACATTTCTAAGGGCGAGTAAACTTGATCGATCGTTGCGTAGCATGCATCATCCCATGAGATCCAAGGCGTTGTGGGAAGGCTGTTCACTTTCTCAACGAATAACGTGACCTCTTTGGCGAACTTCTTGCAATCCAATCCTGGCACAAGCCCTGCACAAATTGAGGAAAACAATGCGAGCTGTTTTCAACGTTCTCATGTCATGAGAGAAGCAATGGATTTGAACCTAACAAGTTCGACGCACAAATTGTTGTCATCGCTTTGATTCCTCCTACGTGATAAACCATGGGCGAAAATCTAATACTGACTGTCCATTTATACACCCATGAACCCCATTTCGACCGTTGTGGTTATGAAGTGCATACATACCAATTTTACACGTGTCTGTATATGATCCATGATATGTGTTTCATTAAGTGGCATGAGCATCATGACAAACTCCTTCCTAAACCAAAAAACTTACCACTCGGACTTCTTTCGTCAACATTTATGTAGTGGTGACTTTTTCGACGCCTTTTTGACTCTATTCTTCGGTGCCTCCGTAACATGTAGCAAACACCAATAAGAATCAGCACAGACAGACAAACAGCCACACTTGTTACGACGACGACGACGAAATTGGTAGGTTGGACATCATCTGCCATTAATAGAGACCATGTCAATTAGTTGGCATGTAATTTAAACTGTAACTGGTCGTTAAGACCAGGCATTTGTTTATACCAACTGAGGGGTACTCACTCTCGACGACAACATCCACGAAAGATCGCAATAGAACGCCATCGTGAGGGAAGACATGACACCAGTATCTGACATCAGCTACTTGGTAACAATTGTTCATGAGAAGGGAACCTTTCAAAATTATTCCGAAGCAGCTGTTGCCTCCCAGATCAGACATCGTATTGGTACCATCTGGTAGATTTTGCGTTCCGATCAAAGTGGTGATTTGATCATCGGGCGCTCCATGCGACCAGAATACGATTGCTCCGTTCGTGGCCACAATACTTGAAACAGCTGGGCAAGTAAGTGTCACATTCCTTTCAGGTGCATATTTAACTATTTCACCTGCAGTAGCACGACCACCATCTAGTGGAAACGTATTCCCTGTGTTTGAAATGGAAATAGGTTACAAGTTAAATCACTCCTGATGACAAACAAGAGAATTATTAATTATAATCGTCGTTCTGAGAACGGACGCTTCACTCATATAACATTTTCAATTTTGTAATTGTAATTAATAATCTTATTTTTTTCATAAGTTTTACTTTTCCATTTGCTAGGTTAGGGCGACAAAATTGGTGTCGCCCCAATCAAAAGTCGCCCCAATGGAGTATTTTTTAGTAAGGCAAGTCGGGAAAGTGCTATAATAGGGCGACACCGGTGTCGCCCTATTTGAGTAATTATTATCACTGTCGCCCTATTAAAGCAGTAAGAGAAATACTATTTTTTATCTTAAACAATCGTTATAAAATCATTATTCATCTTTCATTTCACTCCATTTTAGCTACTATTTAAATTTATTACACCTCAACCACAGATTCTGTGTCTTGATTGGCCGAGAGCGAGTCACATGGCATTTTCTATTTTTGCTATCTTCCTGTGCACGGCCAAAAGTACTATACCCGTAGCAACCAAAGTACTATACCATTAGCAACCAAAGTACTATACACATCGCGCGGTATTTGTGTGCAGATGCATGCGGATGATCGCGTTGAGCGTAGCGCGTATTGTTCCAAAGTGCCAGCGCTACAGAGCTGGGTTCAAACATTTCGTTAAGGGGTGGTTTTAAAAAGAGCAAATAATGTTTCCACTAATTTTGTATTAAAATAGATGTCCATTTTAACTGTATTTAGATTTAAATAATGTTAACATTTTTAAATCAAGCAGAATCTGTGGGTGAGGTGTTATAAAACAAATATTTACTGCTTTTATCTCGTGGTGTGGTAAAACTAGCCTCCCTCGGTGATCCATGGAGCATTCTATTTTCCCGAGGCGAAGCCGAGGGAAAATAGAATGCTCAATAGTTTTACTACACCACTCGAAGCAGTAAATATTTGTATACTATTTTATATATTGTAATTTCTTTGGAGGATGAAGAAGTGTCATCACTAATCACAATATTGGTATGGCCAACCCAACTGTTAAACAAACTAAAATAGTAGACGCGTTCTGTTTACCGGTCCGGCTTTTTGTGTATTTACATTAAACGTTTTGAAGTCCGTCGTATCGAGAGTGCGCTGCAAACGATGTATGTACCACGAGCACCGATACTTTACAGGCTTCGCGTTATATACACCGCGAAGCTCCATTTCGGAGCTTGAAAAACGTACCGGTTACGTTCGATCGGAGAGAAACTTACCGATTACAAAGGTGCTAACAACCACATCGGAGATTCCTGCTGTACAAAGGAAGTTCCCGGCATGGTCATCATCAACTGATTTGATAACTAGCCCGAAGTCAGTGGCGAGATCGAACGAGGGGTCAGCATCGACGTCATCAGACGACAGGTTGTACGTAAGGAGAAGCTCTCGACCTGACGCGCCGATTTTAAACCACTGCATATCACAAACTGTGTCATTTGGAGTCCAGGTCGTGCAAGGAACTACCTGCCAAGCCCTTTTTTGAAGGTAGAATGAATCTGCAGAGGCCTTGAGAACATGACCAGACTGGCTTCTACCTACATTCCAGAAACAGACACAAGCGGTATTGTGTGTGTGTGTGTGTGTGAACTAAAGTGCGGTTATATTTAAAAGCCATGCTTTGTGACAGCGAGGTAAGACGGTCTACTTACGGTGCACGTTTACGTGTCTCGATCTAATGGTCTGGACATAGAGAAAAAATTTTACCCACATTTTTGCTCAGGCGAATACATCCTCTATTTAAATACGGGCCAAGAAAAGGAGGTAGGTTGGCGCTGTCTCTGCTGTAAACCCTTTACCCGGCGTGGCTTTTAGCCTAGCAGTAATTGAAGAATTCCATTGAAAAGCTTGAATGACATCATAAGAAAGTCGGTGTACCACTAAAATTACTATCGTACGAAGCAATGGTTTTGTTTGAAACACACAATGAGACAAGGTCTATTTATAATTTTTAGAGATTTAGTTTGCCGCTGATCTTTCTGAATGCTCAAGTACTTTTGATATGATTTCTTGTATTTTTCGAAATATTGATGTACCCTGACGAACTTCTCATACCTGATATCTTGACATCAGTGATACAACTTCTCTGCGTACCATTCGATTGGAATACGTGGCACCACAACTCACGGCTATCGTCTACCGATTTTAGTGAGTTGACTTGAAGCGAAAAGTTCACATCAATGCTGTTACCAGCGCCACTTTGGAATTGAAGGATAGTGTTATCGAAAAAACGCGCAGCAATGATGTCTGTTTCTGTAGTGACGCCCTCTCCCGCTGACCAATACACTACATGTATTGGTGCGTCTGGTGTCTGCGACGCGCACCGACAAGGTAGCGTTTGTCTGCGTCCTCGCTGGAGACTAACAGAAGATGATCCGTCACTTTTGGTGGCTGGAAACGTGCCAGCTGTATGGAATGAATTATTAGAATCCATTAGAACCAGTATCCCCCTAGTTATGGTTCCTAATGTACTGGTCGCAAAACTTGAAAAGTTCTTATTAATGTGAAATGAACCGTAAATTGACCTATCGCGGTTTGACCACGCCCTTTAGACAACCCAATGAACTCTGTGTGTTAATTTTGTTAGTGTCGAATTTTGCACGTTCCGCGTTGTATTAGAACAAAGTGTGATTGGAAGATACTTCACGAGCTGCTTTCACGCGATTCTATTCAAAGTGAAGTCATGGCCATCTTAATGCAAAGGAGACGTGGCTTTCTAATATGGTGTCGCTGGCTCTAGTTCTTTCCTGAAAAAAAAATAATTTAAAACGAAACGTTCGTGTTTGAATTAAAAACTTGCCAATTACTCTGACGTTGATTTCCCCGACTCTGTAAGAGGTATCTCGTGGTACGACTTGGCACAAGTATCTCCCTTCATCACTCTCCTCAACCCCTTTGATAACGAGGCTGAAACCAGACGACAGCGCGTATCTGTCGCTGTCCGGAAGGTCTTTGTTTTCAGTGTGACTTATCAGACGCTCCCTGTCAGGATCATTAATGTTTGATCCTTTGTACCACATTACTCCTAGAAGGACCTCGTCACTCCGGCGATAAGACAGACAGGGCAGTCGGTGCCAATTCCTCTGCTGTACGGTGGCATGCGTGCCAGACAAACTGACGGGATCTTTGATGAGCGTAGCTAATAAGATAATTAATAGAGGTGTAATTTGTTAGTATTTAAACCACATGATGCGATAAGGACAATATCTTATCAGTTATTTTTTTATTTATTTATTTTTTTAATGAATTTTTAAAACAAAGTACAAGAAATATACAAAACAAAAATACATTTTCAAAGTATTCCCAATCTGTATTTATCGCTCACACTCATCAATTGGTCAAGCAAATTTTCACGAATGAGTATTCGTTCCACCAACGCTAAAGTTGTACAAATAGCAAGAAGTTGTACAGAAGGAAGAAAAACTGTTGATGAACCCAAACAAATTCAATAACACGTGCCTTACCAGAGCTACTAGGGCACGTGGTGTGAAGGGCTCCACATAACGAAATCATCAGCACAATAACCACTATATGCAAATCCATAGTGTCTCTTGTAATGCTTTCCTGTGACAAGTTCTCCTGGTATTGTGCAAAAAATTAGAACAAATATATACATATATACAATGTATACATATTTCTTTTACAACTGAGCAGTAAAATAGATGACCATTACTTGAAAAGAGGCGGGTATATTTTTCCACGTGTGACACACACATTTGACCCATACATGACTTCATTTTGTTCCCAGTGGTATGGAATTTCTGCGGGGGGGGGGGGGGGGGGGGGGGGGTGCCAGGCCTGAAAAAATACAAACGGGAAAAAAGTCGCCTACTGCTCTGGTCTGAGACTGTAACCGTATTAAAAAAGGGGGCTGGGGTCCATTACCACTGAAAGACAATCAAAAATGCAGTTTTAAGTACCATGCCAAAATTGGCCTAATACATTGGGTGTCAAGAATCAAATATTAAATTTCAAATAATGACTATCATTTGTTTTATTACGCTTTAACCACTTGGAGGAATAGAGGTTCAAATAGTTAAGTGTGTCTTTTGTGATCTTTTCACTATTGCTCCATTTAAGTCTAATACGAACGTCAAATGTACGTAGGTTTTAAATAGTGACGTCAAGTAGAAAATTACAAAAATACTCAAGGCCCGAAACGTAGTTAACCAAAACCTGGTATTGCCACAACATAATTATCATTAATATGAATAGGCCTATACAACTACAAGCGCAACCACATCAAATTTGGTAAACCCCCCACCCCCCACTTCCCGTCCCATGGCCACAACCCTCGTCCTCTTCTTTTAATATCCAGAACTCTTCATGAAATCAATGGCGATTTGGTCCACCAAAACCTGAATACACACATACCTATTGCTAAAAACGAACAATACAAATTATCGTGCCATATGTTCATGTGCTGGAATATTAACATAAGCGACGTGTCGTTTAGCATATTAATAAAAAGCAACACATGTAATTACTGACGACGGCAGTCGTACGGCAACGCTTACAAAACCCAATTTTTCACACGGTGACGATGGTGTTTCATACCCTTGTGTCGGCATAAGAGGAGGACGCACTGATGCTTCATAGAATAACCTTGTTATTAATTTATCAATGTTGAATGTTAGTGTGGCATTTAAACATCAAATTAAAGCAATACAACTCACCCTTAATTGGCGACAATTTTGTACTTCATCTGCATACCAGGTTTAAGTTAAAGGTACACACTAGCGCTGGACGATACGACGATAAAATCGCGATAATGCGATATTCGCCGTCCAAAAATCGAAATCGGCTACATTTTTTCTTTAAATCGAAAAAATCGAGCTATCGCCGATATCGTTTTTAAAATCGGCGATTTTTTTTTGGAATCCCCATTTTCCCTATCAAATCGGTAATTAAAAAGCCCTTAACTTTGCAGTGAAAATCACCAGATGACATTAAACAAGCGATCCGATAGTCTACAAAAAAGGTGTACAAATTTCTATCCATGGTAAGCAGCTAGAAAATGATAATTTTCACCACAATTAGACCAAACTATTACGATTGTATTGCAAAGAAGTCGTTTTTAGAACTTAACACTGGTGTTACCCTTTGGGCTAGCCCAAATCTGCCTAAAAGGGTCCTACATGGGTCCCAGCCAGAAAGCCCAAGTGGCAACCTCGTTCCCAAGGCTTACCTCGTTTCCAATAGTAAGCCGCGGGATGGGAACTCCTTACTCGTGCCCTGATTGGACAGTAAAAATACAGTATTGGCTTATTAACATATAGAGAAATTAAAACCGTGCAGTTGGTGATTCCACTGTATTTCTTGATGAAAGTTTGTCGGCGCGCCAAAAGTGAAACTTTTGACTGTTGGTATTTTTTAGCGTTAGTGACTTTTCTGTAGTATATATTCTCTGAAATTTCTGCAATAGCGACGCCCAGCCCCTCACTTGCATCCTGTGTTCCAAAAGCGACAATCGTGGGACGCAGCACATCTGGAGAGTCAGTGGCCAAAAAAATTGCTTTCACCATAGCTTTTTAATCGACGGTTACAGAATGTATGTATTTTTTTAAAAGAAAATATCGCTCTGATCTGCTCTGCTATACATTGCTCTGCTTGCAAAACTACTTCAGCGAATCAACAGTGGATCGGGGGGGGGGACAAAGGGGGCCATGCCCCCCCCAAAAAAAAAAATTTAAAACAAATAAAAAATTCTTAACTGACGTTGCAAAAAGACCGCCACTGCGTACACCCACATACAAAATAAAACAAAGTAAAATAAAGGGAAGCAAACGCCCTCCGTTTTATCTGTGATTTGTGCACTTTTTTAGACCCCATTTTCGGGGGAAAACATTTTTGGTCCCCCAAAAATGTTGTTCTTGATCCGGCCTTGCAGCGAATCGATGGTGTTGATGCAAAAATTTCCGATGTACAGTGAGGTAAATGTTATACCATTTTTGGAAGGGTAATACTGGCGCCGCGGGGCAAGTGAATTTATACTCTGTGGACTCCGTCTCCGCTGAAAATAGCCAATTTGGCTGTCCGCGGCCCGTACGCACAATTTTACACCCGAAGTCAATCGCTGCGCGCGGTTGACAGGGTTCTGCGTTGTACATGTAACGTCAAAACGGTTCGTCCGTTTTTATTCAAACTTGGAATATCAATCTGAAGATGTCAGTTATTTATTACATGTAACTTCCATTTCAATTACTTTTAGAGTTATGACTACGTTTTATATTTGCTTCCCGTGCATTAGCGATTAGCCTACTTGAATGTGATTTTGTCCCGGGAAGATGTGACGTGATCAAACACCCTAAGCTAAGCAATGAAGGAGAGAGCATATAAGCCGCGGTTTGCCTATACAGTTGAGTCACGTATCCCATGCCAAGCTCCTCATTTTCTACCTTCTATAGGACTCGGAGTTGGGTTCATTCTAACAATTCAGGAGAAGATTTAATTATATCAGTGCAAAAACCAGTGTCCGTAACACAGAGATGTCTGCGGTGGCTTCTTGCACGTTTCCTTCAATACCACTTTCCATATTAGCGAAAGTGAAACATTATAACATTATAATGATATTTTTTAAAGTGACATGTCAAGAGATTAAATACAGGTGTTAAGTTTTCCGGGTGTTGATGCGAGCCCGTTTGCCACTCTGAATTATCAGTATCCTTTTGAATCAACTTATCAACATGGAGACTGGTATGGAAGTTTTGCTAATACTGACATTATTTGCGTTTCAGCTGATAAAAGGTAAGATCGCGTTACAGCCCTACGTGAATCCTAGCATAATACTTGATTGCAACAGACTCGTATATTGCAGTTTTGGCTGAAGCCAGGGTTGTTTTGAATGAGTAACTTTCTCTCTATACTCCGTAAAAAAATGGCCAAATGTTGTTAACACTATTCGTGCATAGTACTTTGACAGTCGTACCTGTCATGAATATTAAAATCGAAATTGGTATATTGGCAATCGTTACATGTTTTTTTTCCATGTTTAAGAATTAATTAGCCTAATAATATTTCGTTGCGGAACGACCAATAGATTGCCCCTTTTTCTCTTGGTAAAACATCTGAGTGCAACGCTGACTCTTCTTAGTCCGGCCAGAAAGGACTGATCTCGTGATTCATCAAAAACATTACGGGGATAGTTCACATCCAGCGATTGTGCGCTTCATTTTGCAAAAACCAGTCCACTCCCAACGACATACGGTTTTGGCGCCTCGATTGCTGGCGACGGCTGACAGGCGAAATGCATTGGACGACGCGCGCCGTTTACTAACATCGCGGCCCGCAAACGAATCCCCAATTCATGCATCCAAAGATTGCATGAACCAAATCCAAACGATTTGTGCATGGAAAGGGCATTCATTTAAAACTTAACTTCACTGTTGTACTGCGAATTTACAAAAGACAAATAGAATGAAACAACAGTTTCGTGAACGAATGAAGAAATAGTTTATTGTTGTACAATATATTCTGTCAAAGTGTAGGCCTATTAGGCCTTATGTAAAATTTCGACGGCAACTGTATAATTCCAGATAATTATATGGAACACATATGTTTTTATAAAAATGCCATTCATTTTTTGTTTATATTTGGAGGCTCAGCCGGGTCCCCCGGGATACATTATTTTTATATCTCCAGAAAAAGTTCGATCTAAAGGCTTAACTGCAAATGTTGGTATCATGGATTTTCAATCCGGCGCAATATTTCGTTTTGCCATAAGTTCTGCATTTGTGTAGAAGACGAAGACGACAAAACAAGTATTTAGTCTTCTGTTAACTTTTGTTATTCTCCCATCAGGTGAACAAACACCTTCAGTTCGTATTATTCCTGGAAACAGCTCGGCTTCTGTTGGAGATAATGTGACCTTTGCGTGTGAGGTGCAGGGTGCGTTTGACTCAAAATGGGCCAGTGTTTCGATACAGGTGATGTGGCGAAAATATAACGAACACGTATTTAACTGTTCCTTCAACACAAGTACTCTTGAGGCTCAAGACAAACATGGGTTTAATGAGAGCTGCAAGCTGAACATTAATTTTGTTACTAAGTCATCGGAGGGAGAGTACAAATGCCTCCTGCTTTATGCAGGAGCATTGGAGAAGAGCGTGGTTCTCGATGTTGGTAAGCATAAAACGTGTTGCCCCTTTTCGGTAGGGGTTGTAAATCAAATTGGCTCTAATATAAACATTACAGTATGCGCAAACTTATCTATTCCATACAACATATCAATGTACCGGTACATTGATGCATACAATATATCAATGCAGAAAACCAGATGCAGAAAACCAGATGCCGACCTTAAAATTCTATAGGTGCGTCACATTTCTGTTTCAATTGAAAGCAATTACTTTTGGATTATCCTCAATAAAACGTGCATGAAGAGTTGGGGTTTAGAAAATAATATTATTCAATACAACCGTCTTTACACATATTTTCTACAAACATTATTTTTTTTACTTAAGCAAACACCCCCCCCCCCCCCCCCAAACTTATTCCCATTGGGAAGATGACTAATTCCCTCCACCTCTCCAGATAGGTATTTCGCAATCACTATTCACTCAACCCTTTCATCTTTTAAACAAGTTTCGGTCCCGGATCCTGCCATTGATCTGCTGGATCTCCTAACTGGCAATTTTGTCAACAAAACTTCTGAAACCCTCTGTATCGAATCTGGCACTAACCGTCAATTCGAGTGCACCGTCCGAAATGTCAAACCTGGCGCCTGGAACATCTCATGGATCCTGGAGACACCTAATGATGACCAGAACGGCATCCTAGAGCAGGCAGCAGGCCGGAGGAGGGAGAATTTGATCAAGGACGGACTGGTCAACGTGAGCAATAAATGCACCATCTACAACCCGGGGAATGAAAGTCAAGCAGTCAACCTTACCTGCAGTGCAACGGGGCCGTCAGGGGAGTCTCTGAACGTGACGGTCGAACTTCAGTTCTGCCAAGGTAAGAAAAAGTTAATGGATTGTATTATTATTATCATTCGTCAAATAATCCACAAGGGAAACTGACTAGGTAAATTTGAATACATTTTCAAAGGGAACAAAGAAACTGGCAGGAGCGGGATTCGAACCTGCGACCTCCGGGTTACCGTACCGGCGCTCTACCAACTGAGCTATCTTGCCCTATGTTTGCGGTCTCCCAAATTGTCAGTATCTTTGTTCGGGTGGGCGCTAGTCAGAAGTCATAAACCCAGAATGCCGTATAGCCAGGGATCACACCCAATTTTACGATACAACCTGGGAAGCGACATTGTGGGGATCACTAAATGAGGATACGACTTTTTAACTTATAATTCGTCAAACAATCCACAAGGGAAACTGACTAGGTAAATTTAATTACATTTTTACGATACAACCTGGGAAGTTGAACATATTATTATTATTATTTTTATTGTTTTTATTTATTTCTGATTATGAAACAAAGTATTCCTCGAAGTGCATACAGCACTGCATCAAATACTGAAAAAAGTCAACTGGAAATTTAGAGATGGGAGGAAAACCCTGAGAAGACAATCAGGGGAAACCTATGGAATAAGGTAAGGCTCGAAACCACTAGCCACATGTTCGTTAAGGCGGGATTCGAACCCATAAGTTTGGTTGTTCTGATTTGTTTTGTTTTATATGTTTATTCACTATTCTAGAATCGGAGTACAAGAAATTCTTGC
Source organism: Hippasteria phrygiana (assembly GCA_037893225.1). NCBI lineage: Eukaryota > Metazoa > Echinodermata > Asteroidea > Valvatida > Goniasteridae > Hippasteria > Hippasteria phrygiana. The sequence continues at coordinate 35,453 of JAZGUH010000122.1, forward strand.
TTCTATTCTTCAAGAGTGTGTGTGTGATTGCAACCATTGCTACCATCATCGGACATATCCTGATCTGGAAATACATGTCCTAGACTTGCAGGGAAGATAGAATTTGCTCAAAGGAGCAAATATTTCCCATCTATCTCACCAGTGAATTCTCTGAACATAACTACCAAAGATTATGCACATGTATTTTCTTCAATTTGCCTATATACAACCGCAACAACAGGAGCGGATCCAGGATTTTCCAAACGGGGGGGGGGGGGGGGGGGGGGGGGGGGGGGGGGGGGGGGTGCAATCTACCAAGCAGCTAATGGTGAAGGCAAGTTGTAGCGCCTACGCCAAAGGCGTGCCTGCCCCTCTTGCTAGAGGGGTCTGGGTGCATTTTTAATCTCTCCCTCTTTTTTCTTATCTTTTTCAGTCTCTCTCCCTCTCTATATCTTGTTTGTTTGTTTGTTTTTCTTGAAGGAGAAAGGGGGGGGGGGAGGCGTGCGCGTGTTCAGGTAAATGATAACAATTATTTTTGCAAACACGTCCTCAAAAACTTTACGTCACTACAAAAACTACTTGGCCACACTATACCATGCAGGCTATAAGCGGCAAGGTGTGGAAACACCTTGTAGTATACATGTATGTTAAAGTCAAACTCACCCCCTCCCCTTTTAAAAAAATCATATTCTCAGTGTTTACTGCAAGACTTTTTCTCATAAGCTCTTTCATATCATATCATAGTTTAATTAGAGGGAGTGGGGAGTGGGATGGGGTGGGGTACAATAGGTAAGGGAACTTTGTATAAATTAAAGAGTATATGAATAATTAGATAAGGATGTAAAGTTATGACAAGTTGATACTTCAGACTGTATGACATTTTGCATGTTAATCCTGAGAAAACAATACTACAGAACTACAGAAGCGAATATTATCGTTAATGTCCACTTTTAATACTGTCGATCTTAGAATTGTGGGCGTGACCAAACTGGTAGTTGTGCGCAATTAATAAAGTTCAAAGTATTATAAATGGGGAAAACTTTGGCGATTCAGGCGCTTTGGTAGATATTGGCCATCTACTGTGCTTGAAATTGTACTACTTTTCTGATGTTTGAGTGTACTAATTTTGAGGAGCTAAGGAAACGTTTATTGAGTCACGTTTGAAAAGTGAAAATGGGGAGCAGAAATACCGATAATTTAGGAATTAAGTGTCATTATTTGAGCCTCTTTTTAATATTGTTGAGCTGGGTAGCTGAGGTTCTTGAGCTGGGGAGCTGCGCAGAGTTTTTGAGGCATTAAAAGCAAGAGATAAAAAGAGATAATGATTATGGATGATCATAAAGGGCTATCAAAATGCTGTGTTCAATTCACTTTATTTACTGGGCAAATTATCACAGGTTTGTGCTCCGCCCCTATTGAAAAGAATTGAATCACTTTTCCTTCCTCTTCACGTTACTAAATATTTATCCCATGCTCAGTGCGACCAAAGTCGCCATTTCTATGGAGGGTCTTACTACCCTGGTCAGATTTTACACCGGGTTAATTTTAAAGAAGTGCGGCCTAGTAGGGTGGGTGTTTTTGTAGTTAATATCAGTTTTTGAACTGGTTGCACCGAATTAGTACAGACGATCTGTACTCAATATATATGTAGATTGGGTATATAGATCATCTGTAGTAGTATCGATTCGCTTCTCCCACCCGCGGCCCGTTGCGTATGTGTGCTTAAACACAACTCACAGAAGGTTATGAAAATAAACTCCTCCTCCTCGAATGGACAACTAACCCCGCCCTTCTTTGACAAGAAATTACGACGCCCTCTACGTTGCGAGATGCTAATAGACTGGCGCCACCAGATCAACATGTTAAGAGTGCATTGAATCCTGTTCGGCGAGTGGGAACCTGTCACCAATATCGCACGGTAAGCTTTCGCAGACCAAAATTACCGGCACAAATTCAAGATGATTTAGAACGCAGTCTTATTAAGTAATAACTTTAATAATTATGAATTAGTAACTTTATCTCGTGCAAAGTTTTATTGAATCATATTCTGAAAGACGAAATGTTGCCAGGAAATCCCCGAAAAGATCATCGCATACGATCTTAACACAGCCCAGTTTCCGGACACATTTTTAATGTTAAATAAAACATGGACGCAGTGGTTATTTTTACGGCAGTCGTAACGCGACTTCCAAATGCTATGGTTACGGCATACAATGCGAACGTATATCAGATGTAAAACTGCCCATCCTGCCAGAGCGCTTCGGTAGCGTGATTGGTAAGGCGTCTGATTTTGATGGCCTGGATCAAATCCCTGCCGCGCTGTCCGATTTAATAAAAACAAATTCGAAAAGATTTCTTCAGTTTTAGGTTTTTAATCAAATTGTTATTTTTATTTACGCAGTGGCTACTTTTACGGCAGCCGTTACGCAACTTTGAAATGCTATGGTTATGGCACACATATTCAACGTATATCAGTTTTACAACTGCCCCTCCTGTCAGATCGCTTTGGTAGCCCGATCGGTAGGGCGTCAGATTTGAGAGCCCGATGACCCCGGATCATACCCCACTCGACCCCAAATTTTGTCATTTTTTTTTTTCAAAATGTTTTCTTGAGTTTTAGGTTATTAATCAAATGGTTATTTCTATTAAGGTAGATTTTATTTTATTCCCTTTGATTTCAGTGGTTTTGGAGAATTTCTTTTAAAAGGAAAGTAAAGTCCGAGAACCAGTTGGTTCCAACAGCAAAGATCGTGACATTGAATACTATACGTCGGGGAACTAGACAGTCAAATGCCGTAACAATAGCCACTGCGTTTTATCTAAGTAGATTTAATTTTCTTCCCTTTGATTTCAGTGGTTTTGGAGAATTTGTTTTAAAAGGAAAATAAAGTCCGAGAACCATTTGGTTGATAGTCTGGTTCCAACAGCAAACATCGTGACGTTGAATAGCATTACGTCGGGGAACTAGGCAGTTCCATAACGAGGGCTCCCGTAACAATAGCCACTGCGAAAATAAAATTAATTAGGGTCCTAGGCCTAGTGCAGATTAGGCATAGGCCTACACACGTTATTTGTGTTTGTGACTCTCTGATGTTAGAATATGATCACAATAAAAAAAGACGTAACAAAAAAGTGTTCAAGATTACTGATCATTCCTAAAAATACATGTAGGCTAAACAATCAATCATGATGTTCTACTGTTCACCAGACTTATAATAAATAAACTTAACCCTAACAGCCCAAGCCTTTTTACTAGAATCCTTCCCTAACCACACAAACTCCAAGACTGTGTAGTAAACCAATGGCACATTCTTTGTACTTAGACAAAATCAGGGCATCAAGTCCCACGCAAAGTGATGGTGCCAAGGCTCTACAGTACCCAATCACACAAAATTCAACACAAAGGGGTGTTTGATTTTGGCAGGTTAGGGAAGGTTAGGGTTAATCATGTGAAATTTACCTTGAAGAATGCACAGCTATGTTCATCAACAAAAGCTGATCATTCATGGGTTCATTCTGACTTTTTAAAACTTCTAATCTAACATCTAACATGTATGGTGAATGACATGATGTGACATATGTCTTCAAAACCAATGTTCTGTTTATTATTAGCCTTGTCACTCACTATCAATGTCATCGATTAATTTTTTTTGTTTACGGCAGATCGACAGTTTTTACTGGAGAAGACAGTGAAGTGTACCAATCCACAATGAGACGATTGAATCGGAAGCAAACGCTCAAGGTCGTCAAAGAGTTAGATGCCTTTCCCAAGGTCCCCGAAAGTTACCAGGAAACGAGCTCCACAGGAGGAACATGTAAGTTATCTTAGAAAATAGAAGATCACAATGTCGCTTCCCAGGTTGTGTTGTAAAATTGGGCGTGATCCCTGGCTATACAGCATTATCGGTATTTATGACTTCTGACAAGCGCCCCAAACAAAGATACTGACAATTAGGGAGACCGCCAACATAGGGCAGGATAGCTCAGTTGGTAGAGCACTGGTACGGTATTCCGGTGGTCGCAGGTTTGAATCCCGCTCCTGCCAGTTTTCTTTGTTCGAAACGTTGTTTCCCCGGTTCTTTTCAGAACCACACAAACTCACAAAAGAGATACGATTTCACATGGTGTTACTGCAAAGCCTTACCATACTGTTAACTTCACTATGCTAACCTTCAAAATTTGTTTGTTCACTTTTAAAAAAAGATCACAAATATTTAGAAGAAACTGTTTGCTTACAGGAATAACCTAAAATATGTAATTGTTAAAAGTTATAAAGGACTGACATTACGATCCTATAAGAATCTTTATCAAAAAAAGGCTAAGGCTGTGTCCGAATTACTTGGCTATGGCTGGATGTTACACACGAGTCTATGGTAGTGGCTGCAGCCACTTCGTGTAGACTCGTGTGAAATTTCAAGTCGTAGCCAAGTAATTCAGACAGGGCCTAATATAAGCATTTCTTTATCCTTTGAGAAACATTCTGCTAGGATCGGAACATCAGGCCCTCCTAACTTTTATCAACCATAACTTTGTTAAATTTTCTGTCCAATGTGATTGTTTTGTTTTTTTGAAGAAAACAAATCCTCATTAAACTACAGATCTGTGTTAAAAATGGTTTACTAATTTGGAAAATGTAGGATCTGGCAATTAACTGCTAAGAGTGAAATTGTTGCTGATATTTTGCGATTAAACAACTTCAAATGTGCCAAATTGTCTGATTAATCCAAAATACTTGTCTCTTTCTGCATAGTGGCTCTACTGACGTTCTCTCTAATCGGTGTACTGATCATCTCTGAAATCCGTTACTACTCTGATACACGCATGAAATATGAGTACAATGTCGACACGGATATTCACAGCAAGCTGAGTATTAATGTGGACATCACCGTGGCGATGAAATGTTCATGTAAGTGAAACCGGAGATTGGACCAGGTTTTGAAAATTGGGCATACGTTGTTGGGCAGAGTTGTCATGAAGTCATCCATTACAAGTCTGTTTTCAAGGCAAGTTACAAGTCATTCAAATGTGACCGGCTTACAAAATTTGAAAAATCAGTTAAATACAATTGGTTACAGTAGAGCTGTCCCGAATATACTGAATATTTGAATATTCGATCATAACTGAATATTCGAATACCTTTTTGCCGGTTCGAATGTCCAAAAAGAATATATATATGCACTTACAGATACAACTGTGATGCTATTTTAATAGAAAAGTTATAGTGCTTAGCAGTGTCAAATGCCGCATTTTTGGTGATTGTAGCTTTTTGTGGAAACCTCTCAAGTGACACTTACAAAATAATTACTGAAAAAAGCGCAGTCTGGAGCTTGGTGTCTTGTTATCAGCAAGTCATACGTACCCATAATACCGTTGCATGTCGGGTGGTCTCACACGCCTCCTGGAAAACCTGGAAAATCCTGGAATTTTGTACCCATCCTGGAAAGTACTGGAAAATGCTAAATTTTTAAAAGAAGTCCTGGAAATTCCTGCAAATTGCAGTAAAATAAATATTAGTTTCAAAATAAGACAAAACGGTCTAATAAGTTGCTATCGAAATTAAGTCCTGGAAAAATCAAAATCTTGACCTGGAAAATCCTGGAAAAGTCCTGGAATTTCTTTTTCACAAGGGTGTATGAACCCTGATAATATCGATCGCCGCACTTAAAACACCAGCGTGCTTTGCGTGCAACTTTTTTACTGGTGCGTCATGGAATTGCAGCTGACACAAATTGATCGACGAGTCTCGAATATTCGGCCAAACCCAGTTTCAAATTACCAAATACTAAATTATTTGAAAATGAACAGCCCTAGGTCACAGCCTGAGCTTTGATTTGGTGTTGACCAACTCACTCCCCCCCCCCCCCCCCCTCTTCCCTTTTGGATGGAAATGCAGGGATTGGTGCAGATGTGGTTGACATTTCAGGAGCGACAACAAGTCCCTCCCGAGGGTCTTTACAAGAAGAAATGGTGTACTTTGAGAAGACCCCGGAGCAACGTCGCCGACAAGAGTGAGTTTCCATTCTTAAACCCCCTAACCCTCCAGGGTATTTTGGCTAGAAACCCTGCCAGACGCATCAGATTGCATACTTGATCACATTGACTTGTGTGCATCAAATATATTAACCTTAACTACCCCAAGCCTTACAAACTCCAATAGCAGGTTATGTTGAATTTTAATGGGTTCAGGACCAGGGTTATTTGATTTAAATCACTCGATTTAAATCATTGATTTGAATCATTATTTAAATCACTGGAAAAAAAATAAAATCACTAATAGAAATCATGTTTTGATTTTTTTTTTTTTATCTGGGTTTTTTTTAATGTAAAAACAATTTCTGTTATTCAAACCTGACTGTCATTAACTTTAAATCGCTTATACTCACTCTAAAGAGATGCATAAGGCCAGTTTCCTGGAACAGTGTACTACATTTATCTTGTGTACAATGCATATGATTCTGAAGTACATCGTGTGTGTGTAATGTATTACCTGCATATTCCTCTCTTACATGTACAATGTACATAGGTTTAAATAACTCATGCATGTAATGTGCCTATCAATTTATAACCCCCCCCCCCCACCCCCGGCCGACCCGACCCTCCCCCTACCCCCTCACTCCCCCCTCCCCCCTCCCCACCCCCCCCCCCCCCCCCGATTTTTATTCAGTTCATCAGGCATTGAGGACTTTCTGCTGAGTTGTATACAGATGACAATGTTGGGACTTGTAAATTTTGCCTCATCGTCTCTGCTAAACTATCTATATTTTAATGTAGGCCTAAATCTTCAATGGTGATCTGTCCATTGAAAGCTCCATTGTCTGGTTCCTATTCTACAGCTGCAAATGCAAAATGACGCTGAAGGACAATATTTCCACCGCAAAAATCGTAAAAACAATTACGGGATCAAAATAAGGACAGTGCGTTAAAGAAAAATATGGTGGCTGCATTAAATAGTTTTATTCCACCATGGTTGTGTGTAGAGAGGAGAGGGGTTCCTGTTATCAACTTGGATGAGTATAAATGTGCAGTATGATAGTGATGCTGTATCAGAGATTTTAAGACAAACTTTGTATTCTAGAAAAGAATATGATCAATGAAAGGGATTTCAGTACTGATTTCATGAACAATTGTGTGTGGTTATACTTGACTTTCAATGATGGTCATTTAATCTGACTTATTTGAAACAAATGTTTTATGCCAATGGTACGATGGTAAAAAAAAAATTAAAAAATTGATTTAAATTAAAAAAATCTGATTTAAATCAATTTTTTTTTTTTTTAAATCATGATTTGTATCAACCCTGTTCAGGACTGTAGCGCCTTGGCACCATTACTTTACATGGTGCTATGATACCCCAATTTGTCCAAGTCCAAAGAATGTGCCATAGGTATACTGCACAGTGTTGGATTTTGACAGGTTAAAAACACTTCCTAGTAAAAATGCCGAGGGGGTTATAGTGTTAAAGTGTTGTGTTACTCATTATTTTCCTGGTATTTAAAATATGCACTTTGGTAGTTTAATTAATTAACTGTACTCAAACATTGTACATGTACTCAGTCTCATTCAAATGTACACGTCTTTAATTATTTATCGAATAATTAAGATTTATCTCGACCCACGTGTAACTTGATTCTCAAAAAAGGACAGGTGGATTTTCAGGCCTTTCGCGTGTTGTTTTGAATGCAGAACTTTTAAGGTGATCAAACGAGCTTTGAGTGAGGAGCATGCTGTGCAGGATCTGTTGTTCCAGTCCGGATTTGACAGCAAACCGACCAAAGGCCCCTCCAATACCAAGGGGAAAGGAAAGCCCGATGCCTGTCGGCTACACGGTAATCTGGTCGTTAATAAGGTAAGCATTCAAGTCCAAATAATCAGAGAAGAGTTCGAAGCCCTTTTTTGGTTCAAAAGTGAACAAAGAAAACTGGCAAGAACCTGCGACCTCCAGAATACCGTACCGGTGCTCTACCAAACGAGCTATGTAGCACCTATGTTGGCAGTCTCAAAATTGTCGGTGTCTTTGTTCGGCGGGTGCTAGTCAGAAGTCATAACGCCATATAGCCAGGGATCACAACCAATTTTACGATACAACCTTTTTTTTATATTGAAATTGCCCGATACAAAGCTAAAAGCTAAAAGTTAAAAGCCACTCTAGGTAAAGGGTTATGATTAGAGGTGGTAGTCTTGTTGACTTGACTTGCTGACTTGACTTTAGTCGGACTCGAGTCGCAATTTTTTTTGACTTGAGACTTGACTTGACTTGGAAAGAAAATGACTTGGGACTTGACTTGACTTGAAAGAACATGACTTGTGACTCGACTTGACTTGAATAAATTTGACTTGCTGACATCAACACTTTTGTTAAAACAAACACAACTTTTGGGCCTATGCACATACAAGTTGAAAAAAAATGCCAAGCCTACAGTGCATATAGCGAGCTGGGTGTCTAGTACGTATGCAGGGCTGCAGCACTGGACGACTGCATGGAGAATCGTCAAGACCGGGCACGCATGGTTGATTTTGTATAGTGCATACGTGCCAGCCAAAAGTCATTTGTCATTAGAGTTTGAATTTACTATGTGCAAAAATTGACTTGAGACTTGGTACTTGACTTGAAAAAATTGACTCGGGACTTGACTTGACTTGGAAAAATTGACTTGGGACTTGACTTGACTTGTGAACATTTGACTTGTGATTTGACTTGACTTGAGAAAAAATGAATTGGTCACAACACTGGTCAATTGCCAACCCTACCACCCTTACGGTTTTCCTGGGCCCAGATCTAAATAGATGATAATTCTTCAACAGATTCCAGAGAAATTATCCCAGTTTTCCGACCTCTGGACCCAGGCGGGGTGACTTCCACCAAAATCAATCTGTGGATTCTATGTTTGCTCGACAATACATTTACTGTGGTGAATCTTAACTAAAGTTTCTAATGTGATTTGACCCCCTTAGGTTGCTGGTAATTTTCATGTGACTGTTGGTAAAAGTATTCCCCACCCTAGGGGGCATGCTCACCTTGCTCTCATGGTTGAAGCTTCCCGTAAGTATTCAAAACCAATTTACAAATTGCAAATTCAAATCACAGAATATGAATTCAGGTTTAGGTTGTTTTGAAAATGAATTAAACTGCTTCAAACTGCTAACTGACTGGTTCGACCCTGAAATATGTGACCCGCTCTGCAAAAAGGGCACATAAGTCGCTGTATGCTTTTACACGTAATGGGCCGTTCTATGTGAAGAGGGTGAAAAATTCTTCAAACCAGTGATTTTGAAGGGAGGGAATTGTTTGCATCTTTGATACCTATATTATTCTATTTCATAACCAAAATCTTTGATTTCAGTGAATAAAGTTGGAAAAAGAATGTGTTTGTGTCGAGTGCTTCAATCTATTGCTTTGCTTTTTGTTCTTGTTAAATGGCTTGTTTCTCTTTCAGTCATTTCAAGAAATTCCTGAAAATAAACATGCAAATTTCCAAATATCTCGCGAATGCAAAATGCTACAGGCCTTAGACGTATACCATATGAAAGCTTATAAAATGGCAATTCCAGCTATATATAAAACACTATTTTCAAATGTTGCAACATAATGCCCCGTTTTGCAGAGTGGGTCACATATACAAACCAATGAAATAAGCTGGCCTAACATTTCAAACTTAAGCAAGTTTTTTCTCGGGAAAAAAGAACTTGCGTTAATTCTTGGAAAAAGAACTTGCTTAAGTTTGAAATGTTGGGCCAGATAATTTGGTTGATTTCTTCTAGTTTTCTGCATTTTGGATGGAACTGGGTTCGAATCCTACCCAGGCTGATATGTAGCAAAAATGCAATCTCCTATCTCTATTCAGGTTTGCTACAAGCCTAAGAGAAGCTTAGTTTGTATTAGCAGTTATTTATGATAGTTATAATAAGTAATGAGTTCATGACATTTTATGAGACTTTTATCAGGTGCATAAGATTTCATTAGTTCTGTGAAGTAATTTCTTGGCCTCGAGACTAAGGAAATGGGCAATAAAAATACATTGGTTGTGTATATACGTGCAGTTGAAACTTGAATGTGAAAATGAAATTATCCTGGGAAATTCCCTGAAAATATATCTTCTGAACATTGCCAATAGTTCCGGACGAATCTTATTATTCCAAATACTACACAACACGGTGTTGGATTTTGGGACAGTGGATGTAGGACAGTTAGGGTTAATGATCTTTTTATCCATTAGCCTTTTTGAGATATGGCGGACACAATAGGAGGGCGCTATTCGATTTGGGTAAACCTATTTGTACACAAATTGAACCATGCCCTCCTATTGTGTCCGCCATATCTCAAAAAGGCTAACTGCGATATCGGCACTAATGCGTTTTCTGCCATGTGTTTCTTTAACCCTAACCTACCTGAATCCATAAAAATCCATACCCCTGTTTTGGAGGATTTTCGGAGGATTCAGGATACCTCCATTTTGAAAACTGGGGGATTTTGATGGATTGAGGATTGTAAGCCTGGCGGCACTGCAGGATTTTGATGGATTCAGGATACCTCCGTATTGAGCAGTCACCAAAACCAACTTTTTGTGCATGACAAAATAGGTGGATTTTGGCGGATTCAGGATACTTTCTAGTAAAGTTTCCCAAGGGGTTAGGGTTAATGATAGTTTAACCCTCATTCCCCCCCCCCACTAGTACCTTGGACCTATTCTTAAAAATAGGCATATAATCTCTTTCTTTCCTGTCTGCAGAGTACAATTTCAGTCATCGTATCGATCATTTATCCTTTGGGGATCCAGCCCCAGGAATCATTAACCAACTTGATGGTGATGAAAAAGTAACAACCGACAGTAAGTTCCCCTTCTGTAATCAGTTCATCTCTCATTTGTTAACTGGTTCAAATGAGTGTCTGATCTTACAAGGAAAACTACACAGTTTAAAATTATTCGTCACTTTTGCACTTTTAAAGTGCTTACTGTGTTAGATAGTCCATTCCATTGCATCTGATGAAGTATTCGAGTCCATCGCAAGTCCCTGCAAGTCCATCAGAAGCCCTCCAGTCCTAATCCCAATCACAAGCTATTCAAATGAGCTTTGACAAAGGCATTCCTTTGGCATTGTTCATCCAGTTACTTGTGACCGGCTTTATGAAAGGACCTCTGACTGAACTTGCAAAAGGACTTGTGAAAGGACTTCCAGGGGTCATGGTGCTTGTGTCCTTGAGCAAGGCACTTTGTCACAAGTTGTTTCTCTCCACCCAGGCTTAAATGGGTACCTGTGAGGGCAGTGATGGTTATGTGTTTGATTAGCCCATGTGCAGCTTAACTTGCAGCCGGGGCTGTATACTCCCCAGGGAGCTGAAAAGGATTCAGGAATGATTGTTGGGCCCGATGAGCAGGGGTGATATTTTATATAGCGCCTTGAGCACTGTGGTCTTGGTGGATATGTGCGCTTTACAAATGTCTACATTATACTTTAAATTATTATTATTATTATTATTGCAACCCTGATTAAAGTGCTACCTATCCAAGTACACATTTATTCTGTTGACTATTCAACATGGCTGCCTAGCGTTTCTTCCGTATTAAATTTTAATCTGAAATCCTAAGACCAGTTCTGAAACCAGTTTTAAACTTTCTATTCCATCTTGCCGGATTTGAATTGATTTGACTGATTTTATTCACCAGATCGGAGAATTTTTCAGTACTTTCTTCAGATAGTTCCCACGAAATTAAACACAAGGAAGGCACGGATGAGTACACATCAGTTTGCGGTTACAGAGAGGGTAAATAATTATCTGTTTCGACTGATTTTTCAAAATTAATCTTGTTACAAAAATGACTGAATAATGAATTACAGATGTCCAAGTTGTGGATCCCCTCAGATACAATGTATTTAGTTTTGGAGAAAATGATGTTAAAAGAATTTGATTTCTTCGTTTCAAAAATCTTGATGAATATCTCCGAGAACCTTCAGAGGTTGAGGCAAAAACAAACATTTTCTAGTTGATCTCAATCTTGGGTGAGTATTGTGTGATGATGTCCTAAATTCAGATAGGTTTCCAAAAGTCAGAATTTATTTTTATTGCAGTCGCATCATTAGAAAACCCATTCTTTAAAAGATTGTGTCAGCATTATTTAACCCTAACTCCCTAGGTGGTTTACTTACTTTACTCTACGTCTTACGTCTACTTTATTCAGTAAAACTGTTTTTCAAATGGCCCTGTTGGTAAAAGCACTTAAAAGAAAAACATGAAATATTTTTAAAACAAAGATAAAATAGAAAATTTAAACTAATTGAAATCATATAAATTGAACTAATTAAAACCCCATAAACAAGGAAATGAAAACCTAAAATCACTAAGATACATTTAAAATATTTCAGTAATTAAAAAAAAAAAAAATAATAATAATAATAACAATAATAAAATACAAAAGTGATGATAGAATAGAAATCATTCTAAAGAAAAATTGTAAGCCGCTTTTAAAAAATGTAAATGCTAAGTAAAATCCTTAAGGAAATCTGCTGGTAGGCTGTTCCATAGTTTTGGTCCAATGTAATTCAGAGAACATTTTGCCAGCTCCAATCTAGGCATGGGGTAGCACACGTATAAATTTATTGCGTAAGAGCGACTAACAATACTGCTTTTATTGGCCTCAATTTTGTAACACGATATTATTAGTGAGGTAATTAGGGGCCAGCCCATGAATACATTTGAACATTCAAACCATGGTGAAATAATCCCCAAGTTGAGCAACATCCTTTCATCCTAATGACTTGACCGGGTCTTTTCCTCTCGAGATTGCATAATCATAATTACCTAAAACGACTCTAGCAGCCTAATTCTGGAGTCCTGGAATACCAGACAGATTCTTCTGTGTTGTAAATCCTCTGACATGTACATGTACACTTGTGTCATAATCAATACTTGGTTGAATGGTACCATTAATCTCATTAAAATCTCTTTAAATGTCACACTTTTAAGGCGCTTAAGTTTCTTAATTTTAAATGAAATTGAGCTTGGACAAATAATTATTCCAGTCAGCTAAATCAGCCTGCTGAAGTTGGTTTGAAAAATCGTATTGAAATCGGAATATTCGGGACTGTTAGGGTTAAAACACTGATGGTAAAAACATGTATCCGAGAGTTTGCTCTATTGAAAGAGAAACTGCACAATAATAATATGTGAAACTGAAAGATAAACGCTTTCTTCTTTGGCAGAACAAAGATAACCACAGATATTATCACAAACCAAGGGCAGTGACTTGCATTTATAAACCAAAACACACATGAATCAGGTGAACATCAACAACCAGTCACATGTTTTCGATACAAGGAAGTGGTTTGTTGTGATGACCAGAGTTAGAAGGAAGTAAAGGAACAGGGTGTTTTGTTGCAGGGCATAGCATTTCCTGGCATGGCATTATACTCATTCTGTTGTAGCATCATGCCTTAACCCCAACCCCCACGAGGTATTCTCTGAGCACCCTGCCAAATGCAACAGAATGCAACACAGCTGAAATAAGAACCCTGCCAAATGCAATGTTGCACTGTGCAGTGAACTCATCTGTACCAGCCTTGTTGCTGGAGGCTTATACAATGTATAATACTAAATACAAAAGAATGCATCAGACCAGGAGACATGCCTTGACTGCTAAATGTAACAATTGTTTTACCATTGATGCATTCTGTTGCATTTAGCAGGGTTAGGGTTAATACATTACCATTACAAGCTCTTGTTTATATTTCAAAAAACAGGCATTGTTTTTCAACAGTACAGAACATTTCAATGTGAATGCTTATGAAGAACAATACAAAAATACCAAGGTTTTGATTGAAATCAACTAGCCATTATCGTTTTTTTTTCTTTAAAAACAAATACATACACTTAATTTTTCAGCCAGATCTATTGTTACTTTTATCTAAAGGATTATGAAAACATGAAAATAAATCCTTTTGCCCCGACGTAATGTACACAAGTACAGAATGTACATTACATGAATGTCGGGGCGTACAGAAACAAAGTGGGGGTAAAAAGGGTTAATGAATGAAAACCCGTCTGTTCTTTTTCATTGCGTATAAACCCAGTAAAGTGAACAATGAGATAGAAGTGTGTTGACTCCATCTTTATTATAGTAATAATGGCAGTGGATGGGCAATCCTTTAATGAATTCCTGAATTATCGTCAAACAAACCACAAGGGAAACTGACTAGGTAACAAAGAAAACTGGCAGGAGCGGGATTTGAACCTGTGACCTCCGGAATACCGTACCGGCGCTCTACCAACTGAGCTATCTTGCCCTATGTTGGCAGTCTCTGAAATTGACCGTGTCTTTCTTTGTGAGTGATCCTTAAATGTCGCTTCCCAGGTTGTATTGTAAAGTTCAGGTGTGAACCCTTTCTATACAGCATTATTGATTTATAATTTCTGACGAGCACCCTCGAACAAAGATACCGACAATTTGTGAGATCTTCATCATAGGGCAAGATGGTTCAGTTGGCAGAGCACTGGTGCAGTATTCTAGCGATCGCAGGTTCAAATCCAGCTCCTGCCAGTTCCTGAATCGACAACTTTGTAATGATGTGTTTTCCTCATCATAGGAAAGAACAATTAACCACAATGAGGGAAGCCACGGAGTCTCTGGTATATTCTTCAAGTATGACCTGTCATCCTTGGAGATCAGCGTGACGGAAACACACGAACCTTACTTTCAGTTCCTAGTCAGACTCTGCGGAATCGTGGGAGGAATCTTTGCAACGTCGGGTCAGTAAGCATGTCATTGTTGACAGATGATTTTGAAGTAGCTGATGACAGGGTTCACACGCCCTCCTGGAAAACCTGGAAAATCCTGGAATTTTGTACCCATCCTGGAAAGTACTGGAAAATGCTTAATTTTTAAAAGAGGTCTTGAAAATTGTAGTAAAATAAATATTGGTTTCAAAATAAGACAAAACGATCTAATAAGCAGCGTCAGCGTAGCTGAATTAAGTCTTGGAAAAATCCAAATCTTGACCTGGAAAAGTCCTGGAATTTTTTTTTTACAAGGGTGTATGAACCCTGTGATGAAGTAGTTGTTGCTATTATCACTAATATATTGTCTTCAGAATTTACAAGAAAAAACACTGTCCGCAAATCCGCTGTTGCCATGGTAATGGCGGCCATATTGGATTTCAGTACAATTACTTAATCAAGTTTTATGGGAAAAGTAAAACATCTTTTTACATACAATCAACTGTAATTTAAAGTTTAAAACATTATCTAAGTTAGTACAGAGCCCCTTTTCACAAAATCTATACTTTAAAGGAGCACCCTATGACGTAACCTCAAAAAAGAATTCTTAGCAATTTGCTTAGCAAACAGTCCCCTTAAGCTCCTAAGCTTTTGAATACGGATGACGGCCATAGCCACGGTTTAAAAAAAAAAAAAACACCTGGCTGGTTGTCGTCTATACGCACATTCCTGCACGTACTCAATCCACTGTTGGCATTATCCTTGGCTGCACAACTAGGGTAAAGCCCAACACCCTGGCCAGAGCTAAATGACTGGCTCTTGTCAGCGACCCGTTCTTGACTTGACATCATTTCATCTTCGACCGTTTCTATTTTGGCAGGTATTCTTCATTCCTTCCTTGAGGTCCTCATCTCGGCCATTTGTTGTCGATTCAAGATAGGTACCCGGGCACCAGTGCAACAGGTAAAATTGTTTGCTCGTGCAAACTGGAATATTTAGTTTGTTTTGCTGCAAGAAGCCTTCAAGAAAAGATTATTGGTGATGTTTTCCGAAAAAAAATTTGCAAAATTTCACAGTTCTGTCATTATTAACAATCCTACTTGATCCCTCCTGCTCCTTAATTAAAAGAGGTGAGTTGGTCTCATCAACGGTGGAAGTTACCCCGCCTGGGTCTGTTGGTCTGGAAATTGGAATAATTTATTTGGTATCTATTGAAGATTTATCCTCTGTTTAGATCTGAACCCAGGAAAACCGTAAGGGTGGTGGGGCTGGCAACCTAAAATATGGCCAACCCCACCACCTCTGTTGTAGCCCTTTACCTAGAGTGGCTTTTAGCCTTGTATTGGGAAACATCCATAAAAACAATAAAATAATATTCATAATCGGAGCATACTGGCCGACACATAATGTGCGGATTGAAAATTGCCACCTGGCCGGTTGACGTCTCTGCATTGTGTATGTTAAGCCTCTTGTTTCCATTTCGCTTGGCTGCTTAACCCGGCCTGGCACCCCCCCCCCCCCCCCCCCCCCCCCATAAAATGCCCGGGTTCAAGGGGTAAATACCTTGGGTTCTGAGAGCCAAACTACCTTTTCAGGGACATAACTTGGGTCCACTTTGTAGGGGTGACTTGGAGTGCAAATATTATTCAGGGAGCCACTTCAGGTAAAAATACAATAAGCTTGATTTTTGTTGATGCCAACTGCAATTTCAAGTGGGGGAGTGATCAGTTGTGATTTTAAGTGTTTTCTTAGAGGAGTTGCCACATAGTGTATTGCACAATTTACGAATCATTCACAAAATAGATTAGTCATTTATTTATACAGGTCATGAGTCATAAAATGCGACTTGAAATTGATGACAAAAATAGCAAGTCGTGCTGTTTATGCCGTACAGTAGACTGACATATTTCACAACCATGATTCATTTGTTTTCTTCTCACAGCCTGCCGTTGTGCCGGCAGATCATCAGTTGGACCACGCCTCACCGAACCTCAACAGTCAACCCAACTCAATACCATTACCGCACTGACAAGACAATTTTAACTTAAAACGAGGTTAATTTGTTTTTTAGTTTTTAGATTTCTTGTGCCTAACCACATCTAATTATTTGCACTTGATGGATTGCAAAGATTACAAATCGGTTTATTTTAAACGATTTCAACTTCAGATAATAATTAAACGTGATTGAGAAATGTAGGAAGTAGGCAAACAAATTAAATTTTCTACATGCTTGCATTATGAAACTAGTATTAAAAAAAAAGCCACTTCGAAATACAGTTGTACATTGATGACGTGTAGGGTCTTGAAGGTTACTGTCGTAACAAACTTAGAAACTAACTTCTTTAAACTACAGAGGGCTTGCTCGTAAGACAACACTTCGTCCAAAGTCCAGCTCATATATGGCATTTCTCAAACCCCTGGCTTGGGCTCCGGCTTCGCGTAATTTTATGTCCCACATTTTGCAAGATCTTGGACACTGTTTTAGCTATATATGTACATCCAAATCTAATATTTTAATCCAGACCCCGAGCCTGTTTATTTACTTACATATTCAAGGCTTCAGATTGGCAATGGGGCTGGGGAATAGCTGGAGACGAAGCCAGGGTTTGAGAAACGCCCCCAGATTATAATTTTAGAGCCAGAGTTAAAACTCTTCACCGGGAGAGGGCGCTGTTCATACTTGATAGACTCTATAAAGATCTTGTACGTACCGTTTTTAGACTTTGACGGCAAACCTTTCTTAAATAAATATTTATGATGTAATCTGTCCTGGTGAATAACAGGAGTTGACTCAAACACACTGGGCTTGTTTATGGATTTTCTAAGCACAAAAATATGCTTAAAATGTTGGCTTCAAGTGGGTCAGCCAATCATGAATGTGATGGATAAAAACAAATGTATATGGCTGGTTGTATATATTTTTTTTGCTTAGGGGAAAATGTAAGCAATATTTTGCGATATATAAGTCGAGTTTGGGTTTCACATTTGCTGTTATATTCAGAGTTGTAGTCCCTGCAAGTTCTTTCATAAAGCCGGTCACAAGTAACTGGATGAACAATGACAAAGGAATGCCTTTGTCGAAGCTTATTTGAATAGCTTGTGCTTGTGATGGACTCGACTACATCCCTGTTGATGTTTATTGGGGTTGGTTGGGAGAGGGGAATTTCAGGGTTGGGTTTTATTGTGCTTTTTTACAAGCTTCATGAACTCTGATATATTTTGTCAACTGGAGTTCCGTTTTATAAGTTCCGTTTTATAAGTGCCATTTTAATTCACTTTGGAGGATGTTTTGGGGAGGATGGTGCATTGTTTATTTCTGAATTTTATTTTTGGCTGGAATGATTTTTTTTTTTCTTACTTGGGAAAGCAAAACCCTACTTCTGTACTTTTTAGTTAAAGTTAATCATCATGTGTCTACATACACAGCCACCCATTTCTATCAATTTATATTTTGCATACAATAAAACTTGTGAAATCAACGCAAAAATTATCACATGGAGTGTCTGCAAGTGTACTTTTAAAAATTGCTGTAAACTAAAAAAAAAATAGTTTTTACTACGAGAACAAATTTAGTACCATGTACCAAAGTACTGTAAATGCTAAATAAGATTAATTTGTAGTTCCATCGATATCTTCAGAACCATATAAATATTGTGCTTTGCACCAAGATTACATTACTGTTCCTTTAAGAAGTGACGTCCACATCATGTATACTTTGAGGACACATATAGATAAATTGATATGTGCACTTCCGGCAGGTTTGTAAAAGGCTCTCAGTGCCAAAAGTTAAACGGCCAACATTTTTTATGGCATGATTCATTCATGAATTTGTTGAACAGCGCTGTTTTTGTTTAACACTGACATTCTCGCTTTCAACCCGGAAGTGCGCAGACGGGGCTAATGTGAAATTCCTCTATACGCCCAGGTATGACACATCTGAGGTGTTGGTCAAACCCCCCTCCCACTCCACATCCTAAACCTTTAAATAAATATGAAGTCAACCAAGTCTAATGGTCTACAGAGTAATGTGCTGTGCTTGCAAGTAATGGTAGGATATAGATTTGGTAATGATCAGAAATCTTGATTAGTTTCAATTTGGCATCAATCCTGAGAAATATTTCCCTCCAAAAATACGGCAGCCATTTTTTTTCAATTTCAACACAAACATGCACGAAACTACTGTTAAAACGATGATTTCTCACTTCTTTCCTTTGACACAGATTACTTTTTCTATTTCACGCAAATGTCAAATCACACTAAGTATGAACACCGCCTGCAACTGAGTTGTCATACCAAGACCGTATCACAAAAAATATCAAACTCGAAACAGAATTGCTAGAAGAAAAAAAATCAAAAATGAAATCAATCAAATCAGTACAAAATTGAATAAAGAGCACTTCTTCATAGGGCACTTACGTGGAATATAGCTCTTAAGTGCACACAAATACAAAATCATTAAATATTTTTTCATGTACTGTTTTCATGCACGACTACAATTATTAAAATTCAGACCAATACCGTAAGAAATGTTTTTGGGTTTTTGGACAGAATTTGATAGCATTTTTACTGTGACCAAACGGAGCAATTTCCGAGTGTTGCATAGCACGCCATGGAAATGTTTTCATCCCAAATGACCAGTTTTTGTTTGACATATACTTGTACGTGAATACTGCATATCGCCCCCTTTCCCCCACACCAAATTCTGACTATAGTACAAATACAGGTACATAGCCCAACATAGCCTTATAAAAATGCAGATTTTCTAGTGAAGAAAAAAAAACATATAGCATGACAGCAGGTCACTGCCTACACTCAACATATTTTCTGGAACAAATTTCTGAGAGAACTCTTTTTGTCCCCGTTTGATACCCAAACTGGAAATAAATAGTGTTAAAACCAAATGCAGTCCGTTTCCCCCCCCCCCCCCTCCCGACCCAAAACCTGGGCACTCCACTGCCTCAAATTCTCCTTGTTGACAGCATTTGATAGTCTCCTTTTCATCTATCACAGGTGCAAAGCGTGTTGCTGAGGCTGCTTAATCAAGGAGAGTATGTAGAGTATCCCGGTGTTACCGATAGTCACGAATCTCTTGAAGTCGTCGTCGGCCCGGATGAGACGCACGAAGCTGCCTCTGATATGGAAGATCTGGACAGAGCTGCCATCAACTCGCCACCACTATACAGACAGGGATAAAGAATAGTCTGGATTTAGTCGTACAAGGTGCAATATAATGACCAACACAGAAATATAGAAGATGCAATACTTAAACCATTGAACCCGGTAATAACAGGTATTTCATGGGGGCGCCAGGCCGGGTTATGCAGCCAAATGAAATGGAAACAAGAGGCTTGTGCAGCCAAGCATAATGTACACAATACCCCAATAATGGATTGCAAATGCAGAGATTGGCATGTATAGACGTCAACCGGCCATATTTGTGTCAACCGTACGCAAGGGGTTAAAGTTGTAATGTCCGTACTCTGAAATGGCACAACACGACACGACACGACACATACAAAATATTTCATAAGATGCACTTTTGGTTATTAACCCATTGAGTACGGTTATTTATAGTAAGGCGCCGGGGCGGCCTGTGCAGCCAAGCGAAAGGGACACAAGAGGTTCGTGCAGCCAAGAGTAACATACACAATAATCCAACAACGGATTGAAAATGCACAAAATGGCGTGTATAGACGTCATCCGGCCTGGTGTTTTTGTTTTTGTTTTTTTTCGTCTTTTGGCGTCATCCAGCTTCAAAGGATTAATTATTCATTTTCTTGCAATAAAATATAAAACACCCATCGCTCACAAGTCTGCGGAAACCTGTGGAAAGAAGACCATGAAGATTTGTTCCATTTTAACCCCTTGAGTACGGTATTTTACGGGAGACGTCAGGGTGCCGCGGCGGCTCTGGCAGCCAAGCGAAAAGGCCACAATGTGTTTGTGCAGTCAAGCGTAACCTATACACAATAATCCAACAATGGATTGAAACTGCACAAACAGCGGCCAATGGCGTCATCCGGCCTGGTGGCACTGTTTAATCCAACAATGGATGGAAACTGCACAAACGGTGGCCAATGGCGTCATCCGGCCTGGTGGCACTGTTTAATCCAACAATGGATTGAAACTGCACAAACGGCGGCCAATGGTGTCATCCGGCCTGGTGGCACTGTTTAATCCAACAATGGATTGAAACTGCACAAACAGCGGCCAATGGCATCATCCGGCCTGGTGGCACTGTTTAATCCAACAATGGATTGAAACTGCACAAACAGCGGCCAATGGCGTCATCCGGCCTGGTGGCACTGGTTTTTTTGCGCATATTTGGGTCATCCGTACGCAAGGGGTTAACCCCAGCTGTTATTGATGGGGTGCTGGTATGCCAAGAACGGGCTGTGCAGTCAAGCGTAAATGCAACAATAGGCACCACACTGAATAGAGTGGTCCTATTCATCACACTTGGAGGGCCCCCAAGTTTCCTGTGAATGAAAGCTTTGTTTGATAAAACTCCATCTATTCATTACACTCTCATTCAAGAATAATATAGATGAAACATGAATGGATTGAGTATGCGCAGGAATGCGCATATAGATGACAACCGGCCAGGTGGTCTTTTTCAAACCGCGGCTATGGCCGTCGTCCGTATTCAAGAGGTGAAATTTGGGAGGGAAACCCAGAACAGGAAAAAACACTCACGGAACTGAAAACCCAACATGTCTGCCCAGGTGGGTTTCGAACCCGAGTCATAGAGGTGAAAGGCGAGGAACTTGGTTTACGGAAATCGTTTGACATACCTTTACATTATCACCCACAGAGAGAACGTACTTGCTGTCATGAGAGAAAGTGATGTCTGTTATCCATGAGTTATGCCCTTCGCAGGTAGCGTGTTCCTTGCCAGATGTCAAATCCCAGACCTAGGAAAAAGAACCAAAAGATATATGTGACAAACACTATGAACATCTTCATCCCTTAAAAATTCGTTAAAGAGCCACTTTTCCCTTAATTTACCGTGAGCCAAAATTGTCACGGTTTTTTCAACATATTAGGGAGATTAGGAGTCCGTGAAAACACCCTTAGAAAAGTCCTTTGTTTAGCCGTCCGTGAAAATCAGGTGACTTCAGCCACTAGCCATGCCAGTGCCAGATTGTGTACCGTTAGGTTTTTCACGGTGTTGTGGAATCCGTGAAAACTCCCGTATTATAATCTTGTGGTTGAGATTGGCAAGTCTGCTGCCTGGCCCTCCAGTGTTTAGAATGTTTACAATGGAGAGTTTATTGACTCCAGGTTTGAGCTTGCCCAACCGACCGAGCGCTATTAATTGTTGCCAAGAAAATACGTCTTATGAATAAACATGAACACGGAAGGCTAATACTGCATTCAGAACTTGCAAACCTTGCATGCTTGTCGGGGGAAAAAATGAACAACGAAACGCTAACGTAAAGCGTTGAGGCATACTTTTTTGCGTTGTCATTGTGTTGTCATAGGCCTATATATTGTAAAAGTATTTATTAATAACAATTTAATTGCTTATTACGTATGGGTGAATCTGTAAAAGAAAAAAAGCTGCAGAAGGTCCTCCGTTCCTGCCCAATTCTGACTGGTTTTGACATCATTATAAATAACACAGTATTTTGGTAGGTACTACACAGCGGGATGCTTGCGGGGGACGTATTAAGCCATGAACCCCAAACATGGCGGGCAGCGCCGGCACTCTGCCCTTAACTTTGCAGTGAAATCACCACATATAACATGAGACAGGCGATCTATTTATAGTCTACAAAAATGGTGTATTTCCTATCCATGGTAGCAGCTTGAAAATGATAATTTTCACCTAAATTTGACAAAATTATTCCGATTGTATTGCAAAGAAGTTGTTTTCAAAACTTAAACTATTGTTGTTACCCTTTTGGTTACCCCCGGTGTAATTGTCATAATTTGACCCTTAAAACTTCTCAAAATGTGGTTTTTTGTACACTAAGCTATATTTAAATCTATGCAAATTAGTGGGCGTATCCATTTCAACCGTTCATTGAAAAATGCTTCTCTGCACTTGGGGCTGCTCGCACGTGGTTCGTGCCTCCTGCCTGTAGCTCTAAATAAATCAGCTGATTCTCATCTCGCGGAATGATGACTCTTGGTACGTATCTACACAATTCGCTGGTACCCGTCGCTAGTCTAATGGGCGGGCTGAAATAAAATATCCTCCACCCCAAGAGCCCTGAAACCTTTTAAAGTGATTGACAGCTCAACTTTTGCCAGGTATAGATTATTTATACATTGTAATACTATGTAACAAAATGTATACAATGGGTTTAGCTCCAGAGGTTCTTTGTGTAGGCCGCCCCTGGACTGCAAAGCCTGCGAAAATAAAACAAAAAATATTCCATGCCAACCACACGCGGCATCTGGCCTGGGAAGTACCGGTACATTTATCCAGCGGGCATTATCACCATCAGCGAGGTGATGGAGAGATCGAAGTATTGCACAAATCCAGCCAGGTGGAGCTCGACTACCAGTATTTGAAAGTCATCCTGAAGGTTTCATTAAAAATATTAAAAATTGTCCATCTTTAAAAGGGGAACAAGGGAAATTCTCTGGTCACATCGAACATACCGATTATTATATAACGTACTAGTGGCCTTCTATGTTTTTTTTCTTATCTGACGAAATCTTGTGGTTAAAAACTCTAGAAGTTTTAGCCAACATTTTGTTTTCGGTTCGGGATCATTCTTTTAAAATGCTAATTCAATTACAAAAATAAATATGTGATTCAGCAACTCGCAGAAAAATAAATAGGGGAGAAAACTATTTTTTGGGTTTTAAGTATAAGTTTAGAATAATGGACAAGCTGTCAGTAAATCTGGGATAAGATGAAAAATATATTAAAACGTTCTAAATAAAGTATACAATCAGCGTACTCTGCTGACTCTGCAGACCCCGCAGACAGCACTTCATTGTAATAAGAAAGGGGCCTATTGTTAAGCAGTTTCATTCACATGCAAATTAGCCACCTCAGCTCTGGCTGGTGGCGGGAACCATGAAAAGGCTTTGATCCAGATATCCGCAGACTAAGCTTAGACTACGCTGTTTCCCAATATTGATGGCGGGCCATAATATATTGTTTGAAGATGATATAAAAAAAACTTAAGTTTTGCAACAAATAGTTACGAAAAAATCAAATTGCGCCGGCGCCACGTTTCGGAATCTATCACCAAATTCTGATTTGACCTGAACTTATTGTAAGTCAAAAAAATGAAAGTCTCACACATTGGATTTGAACACACAAATACAATCTATTCAAGACTTACAGAAAGCTCCCTGCTTGTTTACTTGTTCCACCAGCAAAAGTGTTTACATTGTACTAGGGGTCGTAAAGGTCAAGGCAGTTACCTAATACCGTTATCTTAATTGAAACACCGTGAAATCTTCAGGGTGGTAGATGTTGTTTACCGTTATGTATGACCGATGATAATCCTCAGTGGCCAGGGTCATTAAAAAACCGTGAAAAAACCCTTACGGGATTAGTGCAATAAGCCCCAGGTAAATATCCGTGAAACATCCCTTAGGGATTTATTTCACGGAAAAGTGGACTTTTAATGGGAATTTAAGGGATTAGATGTTCATAGTGAAAATGGGCGTAAAGTCGCAAAATTTGAAAATCAAGATTAAGGAATTCCCTGAAAGTGCAGGTTAAGAGTTTTAATTTCATATATTGTGTGTTGTGGTACCTCATTCCTAGCCCCCGATACAACCTTTTAGAGTTATCAGAGTTTTGAGAAGCTCAAAGTTTGTGATCTGTTCACAATTTAACCCAGTTCAAAAGAGAATTGCCTTCAAAAACAAATATTTCAAGAATCGATTCAGTTTGAAAACTTTGGGATATGACAGAATAGAGTTTCTTAAATATACAGTTGTTAAAATCCCAAAATTGTCTTCTCAGTGAAAAATTGTTGTTTCTGCTTGCAACACAGTGCAACTTCCAGCTCATTTTGTGGTGACAGGTCACATATAATATATATCTTCAGAAATACAGACTGGATATCAAGGTTTTGGGTAACTTACACACTAAAAAGATAACTACGAAAAGTCACAAGTTGTCCAAACTTTCCATCAGATGAGAAGTCGCTGTCACTGGCTAAGGATCGCTGTATCAATGAGAGACTTTTAAGACGCTGGGGGCAGCAGACATACCGGTCCTTTTTGCATTGTTCTCACCAGTCATGCACATGCTCAGAACTACGCGCGCACGCCCAGAACTACGCATGGATGCTCAGAACTAGAAAAAAGGAAGGGTGTGTCTCAAAAGTTTCCCATTTGTGGCGAAACTATCACAAACATTTGTTCTACTTATTTTATTAATAGACTATTTATCAGAAGCTAGTCTTGTATGACACACCTTCAAAGCATAGAGTCCAGGGAACAAAAAAATTAAAACTTGGACCAGTCAGACTGCTGTACGGCAACATCAGCTGATGAAAGAGTTCAGCAAGAAAAACGATGAAATACACAAACAATCGAAACTGTTCTTCATCAACTTTGAATCTGGTAACTTTTGATGTTACTTCCAATCATGATGAATCTCCTCTTGGATTTGTTATTATAATTACTTTGATGAGGTAAAAACTTCTTACATTTGTAATATATAACAACTCACCTTGATAATGCCCTGGTCGTTACCGGTTGCTGCCAGACGGTTGTTAGGGGAGATGCAGCATGTTCTGATGATGTCATCGTGACCATTCATTATGTAAAGTAGCTTGCCGGTCGAGACATCCCACACCTGTTCATCGAAAATTGTTGACATTTTAACAATTTGTTTTTCTTCTGAATGCTTTTCTCAAAGGGTGCGTTCAAGCATGTTACTCGTGTTAACATGAGTATACTCTTCAGCACACGAACGACATGAGTATGACCCGAGGGTAACCGAGAGTATACTCCCGCTCAGACCGAGAGTATACTCCTGCACAGGAGGTGTCGTCACACGATTGTTTCCACTTAACATTTTAAGATGGCGGAAAGTAAACATTTCGGACTTTCCCAATGAAGTTTTGTGATCGTTTTTCGATTGTTGAACGGACCTTTGGATTATATATTGTCATAAATAATAGGGAAAATGTTTAACTATGTTCAAAAGATTGTTCGCATAGTTGACAAACGTTCGGGTGAGTGGAACACAGCTCTTGACCGTTCGCGCGACGCGGTTCGAGAGTAATGTGCACGCAACATTTTCCTGCACCGGCGGGTATCAAGAGTAACACGCTCGAACGCACCCAATATGTACATGACTTATTTAGAGTTAGGTATTTAGTAGTTTTGAGAGTCCCTGCAGCCATTCTACACCATTCTCTTACCTTGGCTGTTTTGTCGACGGACACGGACACCGCCAGCTTTTCGTCCGGTGACAGGTCCGACGAAAAGATCCAATTCTCATGGGCATCGATGGACATCACGACTTTCCCCGACGTGACATCCCATACCTGAAGGCCAAAAGTCAAAGGTCAACTTAAATTAGTTTGAGGTGGGCTGTTTTCTGCCAGATTATGTTTCGTGATATGCAAAGCTCCTAGAAATCTGCTGTAGGACTGAATAAAAAATCCACCCCATGATGCTGCTTTTTGTTTGCATCTGACGAGGTTGTTACTGCAACAGCTCATGCACAAATTAGTTTAGAGGTAACCCCTTGTGGCCGGCTGTCATGGAGGTGGTGCTGGGGGAGCTCACTTAAAGGAATGTGCAGCCGAGCGTAAACGCAAACAATAGGTGTCACACTGAACCACAGTGGCCCTATTCATCGCATGCGGAGCCCCCCATCATCTATTCATTACACTCCCATTCAAGAAAAATATGGTTCAATAATGAATAGATTGTGTACGTGCGGGAATGCGGCTATACACGTCAACCAGCACAGCAGTGTTGTAACCAAGTCAAATTTCCCCAAGTCAAGTCAAGTCACAAGTCAAATTTTCCCAAGTCAAGTCAAGTCCGAAGTCAAATTTTCCCAAGTCAAGTCAAGTCCGAAGTCAATTTTTTCCAAGTCAATTTTGTTGAAGTCAAGTACCAGGTCTCGAGTCAATTGTTAGTAAATAAAAATTCCAATGACAACACGACAATGCATAGGCTAGCATGCATGCACTGTACAAAATCAACCTGGTGTGCCATTTCGACAATTCTCCATGCAGCTCGGCCAGCGCTGCGGCCCTGCATACGTACTGGACACCCAGCTTGCTATATACAATGTATGCGCGATTTTTAACTGATACCTGTATGTTTGTGTTTATTTTAACAGAAGTGTTAATGTCAGCAAGTCAAATTTATTCAAGTCAAGTCGAGTCACAAGTCATGTTCTTTCAAGTCAAGTCAAGTCAAGTCTCAAGTTAAAAAAATTGCGACTCGAGTCCGATTCAAGTCAAGTCAACAAGACTGCAGCACAGTGGTCTTACCTCAAACCGCGACTATGGCCATCATCCTAACACGTCTGTCTATATTTACCATACTAACAACCAAAACAGGCCTTATTTTTTTTTTAAGATTTCTGACGGCTATTCTCATCTTCCTACCTTCATAGTACCATCATGGGAAGACGACAGTAGCCTGGTATCATTCTTGTAGAAGTTGCACATATTGACCGAGTCTGTGTGTCCCTTCAGTACGATGTGTTTACCAGGCTTCGTAAGGTTCCACAACTGTGGATAAGAAAAAGGATACGATAAGAATCGACCGAATACACCACAAACCATCTGAATCCCGATGAAAGATATGGACGTCAATGGGGTACCAACAATGAATTTCAGTTTGTAAAGTTCCGATGCATTAGGCCTGAAGTCCATTCTCGCCCGGTATGTATACGTTATACCGGGCCCCGGTAGCCAAACCGGTTCATTTCAATCCTCCCAAACCGAGTTGGATACCGGCCCATGGACTCCCAAACCGGACTAGTCTTCCAGTAGAGGCTGGCCAGCCTCTACTGGAAGACTAGTCTGGTTTGGGAGTCCATTGTACGGGTGTCCAGTTCCTATATCTAGGCCGCAAACTCTTTCTGGATGCAGACAATGGGGTGACTTCAATCCATTAATAATCCTCTACAGTTTCAAAGAGTTTGCCGCTGAACAGATTTGACCCCACAGCGTTTACACTCCAGATCACCTACACATAAACGTATAATCAGTCAGTCAATAAACTCTCTATTGTAAAACACTCTGGAGGGCCAGGCAGCTAGACTTGCCAAGCTCGACCGCAAGTCTATTCATTAGAGTGGCTTTGAAATGCCGATGAGGAAGGGGACTTGTGACGGTCCGGGAGGGGCATAATACCGTCCTAGGTTCAAACCGGTTTGATACCGGATCCGGTATACATACTGGCAGAGAATGAATTTCGAGCGATCCGTTCAAATCTGGACTCGACTGGAGCCCTGACTCAAAGATACACTTGATGCTGGATTTCAAGGAATGTTGTACAATATTTTAATAGGGGGAGATGAGTTTGTCTTACTAATGGTGGAAGTTACCCCCCTGGGTCTAGGTCTGAAAATTGGGATAATTTCTTTGGTATCTATTGAAGATTTTTCCTCTATTTAGATCTAGACCCAGGAAAACCATAAGGATGTAGCCCTTTAGCTAGAGTGGCTTTAAGCCTTGTAATGGGCGACTTCCATAACAAAATGGTCTTGAAATCATGCCTAGAGTGAACGAGTCCGGACGTGCACCTGAGATCATTAAACCCAACTGTCCCAAATCTGCTAAAATCCAACACCATGTTGTGTTGTATTTTAATGGCTTCAGGACTGTAGAGCCTTGGTACCATTACTTAACATGGAGCTATGATGCCCCAATTTGTCTAAGTCCAAAGAATATGCCATAGGTATACTACACAGTGTTGGATTTTGACAGGTTGAGGACACTTCACAGTAAAAATGCCACAGGGGTTAGGATTAATCATTTTTCCCGATGCTTTTTTCTTCGACGGTTAAGAAATATTTGATAAAATAAATTGTACAGTCTAAACTCACCCTAACGTCAGCATCTTCTGATGTAGAGGCTAACGTCGATCCATCTTTGTTGAACACACAGTGCCTGATTCCTTTAGTGTGACCCCTGAGTACACACAACTCTTTGGCATAGACGACGCTTATAATCTACAATGCACAATCAAACGGCCAGTTACAAATAGTGGACATATTACTGCATTTAATTGATGAGGTTTAAGCAACAGGTGTCTTCTCAACCCAAAAGCAAGAACAGAATCTAACAAAACATGACATCTGCAATGCATTTGTTTTACTTGTACCTGTATATACAACAAACGGATTTGTTATATCTCCGTCTTGGATACTGTATTTTGATTGGCCTAGAACGATCAGGTGTCCGGTCTATTGGCACACTCCAAGCATGATATATCACACATCAGCCAGCTAGCTGTATCATTGGTACCCACACAATTTTCACCTACACTGTTTAATAACGATAGTAAACTATAGTGGGAGCAGCGGACTAGCAGACGATCAGCTGTTTTGATCGCGTGAGTCGTTTGAGTTAATTTCCACCGAGCAAGGCAAGTTGAACTGAAAAAAAATTGGGTTTGGCGATAATCTTTGACTGCTGTGATGTGGGATATGACATTTTTAACACCCTCGGGGATGCATAGCACCCGAAGCCTCGGGTGCTATGCATCCCTCGGGTGTTAAATGCCAAAATGTACTATTACTGTAGATGACAAGCAATAACCACGGACATCACGTGCAGTTTTGGCTGTTAACTTCATTGTACTAAGCAAGGTTTTTGCGCTTAAGCAGTTCTATGAAATTGGCCCCTGTTCGTCGGTAACATTAACTTCTGGCTTCAAACACATCACACTCAAAAAAGTAAAACCATTTGACTACTAGTAAACATTACAGATCACCGTTTTGGTGGATCATATCGGGATGTCGGTTTCAGTAGCATTGTAGAGAATATCAAAACTTCTCAGCGGTGGTTAATACGTACATATATCTCGCCCAAGACATTCCCGCAGGCAGCTTTGCCGTCGTTAGATATAGCCAAGCTACGGACTCGCGCTGGACTCTGCGAGACCACTCGTACCCTCTGACCGTTCTCATCAATCACCTAGTCAAAGAAAGACAAATTATTATTTGGAACCGTCAAACAAACCACAAGGGACACCGACAATAAGCCCGTTCGATATTTCAACTGCGCATGTGCACAATGACATTTGATCCCGAATGACCCGCGTGACCTAACGCGCGCGTGTGAATGCAAAAGGTGGTCGCACAACACGCACGTGTTAAATTCAATCAGAATGGGCAGGCGTTCGCGTAACATGGCGTGAGATTACGTCAGCAAATACAAGGCTTATTGTTTCTCAGTCTCTTTGATGGCTATAAACACAAATTGTTGCTGGCTTATTTGGTTTGTATCCTCATCGAGTGATCCCCACAATGTTGCTTCCCGGGTTGTATCATAAAATTGATCCCTGGCTATGCGGCATTATGGGTTTAATGACTTCTGACTAGTGCCTGCCGAACATAGAGTCCCGCCAACATTCAAAATGTCGCCAACCCTACCACCTCTGATCATAACCCTTTACCTAGAGTGGTTCTAGCCTTGTATTGGACGATTTCAATAAATAAACAGGGTTGTATCGTATAATTGGGCATGATCCCTGGCTATACGGCATTCTGGGTTTATGACTTCTGACTAGCGCCCACCCAAACAAAGATACTGACAATTTGGGAGACCGCCAACATAGGGAAGGATAGCTCAGTTGGTAGAGCGCCGGTACGATATTCCGGAGGTCGCAGGTTCGAATCCCGCTCCTGCCAGTTTTCTTTGTTCATGTTTTAAAATTGTTATTTGAAAAACTAAATCCAAGTCCAATTACATGTAGTTTATAGGGAAGTAGCTACTTACCAAACATGCATTGGTGACATCTGAGGTCACAATTGTCACGTCGTCCCTACTGAACTGGGCAGCAAAGTCCCTCTTCAACACCACGTTATTGTCCTTGCAGAGACTATCTACCTTCCATATCTAGTACAGTCGGGATGAATAATTCTTTGTTAAACCAAGAATGTTCTCATTAGCCGGGATTTGTTTACAGTATTTCCCTCAAGACATGATCTTTTTTAAACCGTTATCATTGGCTCAGTAACCTCCCACATTAACCTATCAGATATTAAATATATATTTTCAAAATATCTTTGAAATGTACACAATAACTAAAATCTAAAAACAAAATATCTCAAATTTTTCAGGGTTCCCACAGAAATCTTAAAACGAAATTCCATGGCTTTTCCATCACTTCCGTGACAGCATTAAATTCCAGAATTTGCCATGACGGTGAGAACCCTGACATTGCAACAACTACATTTTACAGTATGCCAAAAAGCATACAAATTCCCACAGTACATTGTGTAGTTCACCAAATTTCAACAAGAACAATCAGAAATATTTGAAACTATAATTAAGATTACTGAAACTGATTTTGACGGGATGAAACGGCAATTTCAAATTTTACCATGACAGTCTCGTCATCGGAGGCAGAGACAAGTTGCTCGCCGCTAGTATCGAAGGCAACGGATAAGACCCAACTGCTATGGCCCCGATACACGGCCAAGGACTTGCAGGTTGATACATCCCACAGCTAATGGAAAAGAAAGGAATAACATGAATGGAATTAAATACAGCAGTCCTGGATCTATGAGGGGAGGTGGTGGGTTTGGCAAACAAACAAGAAACTAGAAACAAACAAACAAGAAACAAGAAAAAAAAAAAAACACAAAAAAAACACAAAACATGAAACATAAAACAAAACGCGAAAAAATAAAACAAATAAAAGAAATAAACATAAACACGAAACAAAAACAAAAAAACAAATAAAAAACACAAAACATAAAACATAAAAACAAAACAAACAAAAAATAATAATAAAAATAAAAAACACAAAACATGAAACATAAAAACAAAAAGAACAACAAAAAAACACAAAACATAAAACATAAAAACAAAACACAAAAAAAATAATAATAAATAAATAAAATACAAACAAATCTCAGATAAAAAGAGACTTGTTGAACTCACCCAGATAGAGAAGTCCGAACAGCCGGTTGCTACAATTTTACCGTCCGGTGAGAAGGCGCAGCATAGGATAGACTGGGCTCTACATACACAGACTCCAAGCTGCTCGCCTGTTGCAATCTCCCAAATCTGAGAAGAGAGTGGTTAAATAGGATCAACCTCACCTATTACCACAAAATACTTGCGGTAAACTGGAGTATGCAGTGCTCTAGGCATATGAGAAATACTGTAGTATTTTGTAGTAGAGTGTACTTAACCCCAAATGAATGCCTAGGACGTTAGGGTTAAGGCTTCTGTGTTTCTTTCTACATTTCCCATATTTCCCCCCCAATTTTAAGTTATCCGGCCTGGGTCTTTAGCAGGGGTGTAGTCAAGTCCATCACAAGTCCATCACAAGTCCATCACAAGTCCATCACAAGTCCCTGCAAGTCCATCACAAGCACTCCAGTCCTAATTCCAATCACAAGCTATTCAAATGAGCTTTGACAAAGGCATTATTTTGTCATTGTTCATCCAGTTTATACTTGTGACCAGCTTTATGAAAGGACTTCTGACTGGACTCATGAAAGGACTTGTGACTACAGCTCTAGTCTTTATAGTCTGAAAATTGGGAAAATTTCTTTAGTATCTATTGAAGATTTTTACCTTAATTAAGATCTGGACCCAGGAAAACCTTAAACGTTGTAGGGCTGGCAACCTAAAATGTGGCCAACCCCACCACCTATGTTGTAGCCTTTTACCGAGAGAGCTTTTAACCTCGTATTGGGCGACTTCCATTAACCCTCCAACTGTTATAACTATTACAACCTATCAGAAAACCAACCCATAGCTATCATAGCATAGTGTTACAACCTATCACTCGATAGGCTTTGAAAGATAGGGTAATTCCTGGCTCCATTCTGTCACCAGGACTAGAGAAAGGGTTAAAAAAAATGTGTCGGTAGGGGAGTAATTAAGGAAGATTCAACTCCAACACAACAATGGGTACCATACAATCATCAAAAGATGATGAAATACAAGTTCAAGAAACACATCACCTTCTATTATTTCCGAACAGCCCGTTTCCCCTCCCACAGTAATGAAATTGGGCCAACAGGGACACCAAACAAACTTACATGTAAGTAGTTGTTTGCGCCGGACGCAACTTGTCCTTTGAGAGAAACACTGCAACACGTAATGAAGCTATCATGCTCATCATAGCTGGTTTTCACGCCGCCACTTTCAACATCAAAAACCTAGAATTAAAACTAGAATTTATTCACGAAGCTATTCACTGCTATGAGTGCATGAGCAAATAAGGGATCATTTCATGTTGTCTGAAATTGGTAGCAATTGCAGTAATACTGTTTTTTTTTTTTTTTTTTTTATCTTGCGGTACCAGTATTAACCCTAACCCACCTCAATCCTCCAAAATCCTCCTTGCAGTTTTGGAGGATTTTGGAGGATTGAGGATGAATGGTGTTTAAAGCGGAGGATTTTGGAGGATTGAGGATGAATGGTATTTAAAGCACATGAGGGTTAGGATTAATGTCCTGATGGTTGATATTATGGGGCGTCAAAATTGGACAACCGTATTTTCCCATTTTCTGCTAATAGAATTTTAGGTTTTTAGAAATGGCAACACCGGTTTTTAAAAAACTCAATTTTCTGCTAGCAGAAATTTGGGTTTTACTTTGCGAGTTTTCTTGACGCCTCAAAAGTGGACAACTAAAAATCCGTAATTTCTGTTACAGTAAAATAGAATACCTGTTTCAGTAAAATAAAATGACCCCTACTGACCATCAGGTGACCATTGGCCAAATTATGTGTGCAACCTATATCAGGCTTGGTCCAGAGATGTAAATAATCAACTTTGACATTAACTGGATCATGGACTGCATTGAAGAAGCATTTCGTATTTTTGAAGAAAATTACCCCTGCTGACCACTAAATGTGACCATTGGCCAAATTACGTGTACCCCCCATATGAGGCTTGGTCCAGAGATGTAACTGACCACGTTAGACATCAAGACTGTGGGAGAAGAATTTTGTAATTTTGAAGAAAATGACCCCTGCTGACCACTAAATGTGACCATTGGCCAAATTATGTGTACACCCTATATGAGGCTTGGTCCAGAGATGTAACTGGCCAAGTTTGACATTAATTGGATCAAGAGCGAAT
Organism: Hippasteria phrygiana; assembly: GCA_037893225.1. Classification (NCBI taxonomy): domain Eukaryota; kingdom Metazoa; phylum Echinodermata; class Asteroidea; order Valvatida; family Goniasteridae; genus Hippasteria; species Hippasteria phrygiana. The sequence goes on from JAZGUH010000122.1 coordinate 69,369, forward strand.
GAACCCAAATATTTACTCACAGAAATTACAGATTTATTTTAAAGTTGCAAAGTAAAACCCAAATTTCTGCTAGTAGAAAATTGACATTTTTAAAAACGGGTGTTGCTACTTCTAAAATCTAAATCTCTGCTAGCAGGAAATGGGAAAACGGGCTTGTCCACTTTTGGAGCATCATGATTTTTGTCAGTAAGAATTTGAGATTTTTAGTTGTCCACTTTTGAGGCGCCGATTGAGATAGCCGTCAAAAGCCGTGTCCGCACTGGACTTATTTTTTGGAAGGTTTTACCAAGACGATGGTAAATGAAAAATAGTCAAATGTGACCACTGTCCGCACTTGGACTTTCGACACGGGAAACTTTTACCGAGACCGTGGGAGAAGTAACCAAGCTGTGAATATAAGGACTCATGAGGGCGCTTTGCGTGACCTTACTACATTGACACGATTGACCCAAATCACGCGTGCCTTTTCATTTTTTCGGCTGATGTGTACACATAGGTCTACATCGATTAGCACCAATCAAACTTCTGACTATCAATAATAATATCTGCCATGATTGCAAACAAAAAAGGAACAACGCACTGGAATTTGGAAACTTGCCACGTGCACCGCACCGCGGTGAAGCAATGCAAAGCGCATGCGTGGTGTCCCAGTGTAGCATGACCTCGCACTCGGGCCGGATGTACGCTTTCCTGAGCCGCTTTTACCGACTCGCACTGTCCGCACTGGACTTATCGTCTCGGGAAAAGTTACCTGGTCAGTTGTCCTGGGCAGCAGTTGCCCGGTAGAAGTAACCGCTGGACTCAGGAAAAGTAACTGAGAGGCTGTCCGCACTGGACTTAAAATGGGAAAAGTACCCATCGTCTCGGTAAGTTTTACCAAAATAAGTCCAGTGCGGACAGGGCTAAAGTAAAATCCAAATTTCTGCAAGCAGAAAATTGAGTTTTTTTAAAACCGGTGTTGCCATTTCTAAAAACCTAAAATTCTACTAGCAGAAAATGGGAAAATACGGTTGTCCACTTTTGACGCCCCATACTGATATAATGAGCTCAGCTAGGTTTGAGGTAAGGAATGCAGTGCCGCAAAGAAAAGCAGTACCGCAATCAATACCACATCTGGATACCGGTAATATGATATGCTCCCTAAAGAAAGCAAGACCTGTGTACAATTTGGCCAAATTTATTCTCGGCTGTTTCGAACCCTTTATACAGAACAGACTCTAGTACAGTCAAAATGTCTACCTGGAACCTCGCTGTCAATAATTAATACATACCTTGACTGTTGCATCATGGGAGCAACTGACGATAAGGCTGTCGTCTTTTGACCACTGGCAACCCCTGACTGCTTCGCTGTGACCGGTCAGTGTGTGAAGAAGCCTTAGATTGTCCAAATCCCAAACCTAAAAATTTTAAAGGTGCATCAGACAGGACAGCCCAGCAGAGCATAAAAAAATATTAAATTCTACAAGGTTTGGATGAACAAATGCAAAAAGCCAAAGTTGAATTTGTAGTTATTATTTAATAAAAGCTTGTTTCATTTATTTATTGATTTGTTAATTTTGTAATGTTTCATCAATATAGCCCTATCCGTTTGTTTATACCGTTCAGTTTTTCAATAACATTTAAGAAAATATGATTGTCTCTACAACACACGATTTTGTTTTTCAAAGCTGTTTTCTCAAAACTTTGGAACTCCTTACCAGTAAACCTGCTTCCCTTCCACCTATAATCTTTCACAATTTTAATAAAATGTGAATAGATACCCGCTATCCCTGTGATTTCTGTCTTTTCTTGTCTTTTGTAACCCACACCTTGAGTGGCCTTTTGGCTTTGTTTTGGGTAAAAAAAAAATATTAAAAAAACAAGAAACAAATTAGGTATCATCGGAAAATTTCTCCTTATTCTTAAAATGACAATCTTAAAAATCAAACTTCCTCATTCCTCAATATGGGAGTCTCATTTCGTCACCGTTTTTACGAACTGACACTCACGCGCACCTGGGTGTCAGTTCGTGAAACCGCGTACTGAGTAAATTTCGTTTTCACGCACTGACACCCAGGTGTGCGCGCGCACATCGGGCACTGATTCGCAAGAGAAGAATTTTCGTTTTCACGAACTGACACGCAAGCATGTAGCAGAAATATCATTCCAAGAAAAACTCTTTAAAAGCATTGACACGAATCTACTCCATCTGTATACTTGTGGTTTACAGAAACATTGAACTGAAAACCTCTAAACTCGTGAAATTAAGAATGGTTTCAGTTCGTGAAAATGAAAATGCGGTTAGCGCGCGCTCCCCTACTTGGGTGTCAGTTTGTGAAAACAAAAATTACTTGGTTCTGTAAAATACGCGCGCGTGCGGGCACTCACGTGCTAGAGAGTGTCAGTTCGTGGTGTTGGTGACGATTTGTGCGATCGAAAAGCTCCGAGAAGCAGCAACGCATTTTTAAGGTACGTACCTTAACGGTCGTGTCTTCTGAACACGACGCTGCTTTCCGTCCGTCGTGAGAGAAAACACACATGCAGACCTCGGCCGTGTGACCGAACAATGTCGCTATCAACTTCTCCTCACTCATACTGAACAGCTGAGGATAAAGTTCAAAGAATTATTGGTGGAACTTTAGCCCTGGCCGGCTGTAAAGCCATGTCTGGATAAGTAGCAGAGACAAAAACAAACTAAATTTTATTAACCCTTGCTCTATGAGTGTTGTTTATTGCAAGTCAGTGGTACACGATGCCAATGCACTCCAGCTGCAGTGCATTGGAGGATTCTTTGCTTTACCAGACAATTGATTTCAAAGCTCCTACTGGAGTGCATTGGAGGGCACTTGGGGGGTTGCTGGTCATTGTTGTTGCTCATTTGACCAGCAAGTCTTGATGGAAATTGCCATAGTATTTATTATTTGTAACATTATATAATGTTAACAGTACATAACATAACATTACTTAACATTGCATAACATCAACCTGGTGATCCAAAAGTACAGAGTGTTTGACTTCATACAGCCTATTAGACATACCCTCCATCTCACTCCAGAGGATTATGGCATGTGGTTTTGCTTTATATCAGTGTAATACGCTGTTTACTCACAGCATGACCAAGTTATCCTCCAGTTTCCTTTGGCATTCCTTGAAGTGTACAAGGACTCCCCATTGAAATAATGTGACAGTTATTGGAGGACCATGCAATAAACATAGGCATTTCTTTTGGGGGCGAATATTGAAGTGCGTTGGAGTGTAAACAAGAGCAAGGGTTAACCCCTTACGTCCACCTCTTATTGATGCAGTGCTGGTAGGACAGGATGAGGGCTGTGCAGCCAAGCGTCAATGCAATAGGCACCACACTGAACAAGGTGGTCTTATTCATCGCACTCGTAGCCCCCTTTTCGTGTGACTGAAAGCTTTGTTTGAAAAAGCTCTATCTATTGATCACACTCCCATTTAAGAAGAATACAGTTACAAAATGAATGGATTGAGTAAGCGCAGGAATGCCCCTATACATGTAAACTGGCCATGTGTCTTTTTTTTCAAACCATGGCTATGGCCGTCATCCATATTTAAACGTAGTGTACATGATTGGTCATTGTTGCAATTTTAAGAAATGGGCGGATTTGGGGGTTAGTATTTTATAGGAAATATCGTTCCACTGACCTGTTCAAAGTTTTGCGTTGTTGGATGGCGAAAAAAACGAGAGAAAAACGGCACTCGTTTTCAACCGTCGGGCGGATGATAGCCTTTAGTCAAGGCGCGCGTGTCTAAATGGACGCGTGACGCGCCCCGGATATGCCATCACGTCCGGGGCGCGCCACTCGTCCGGGTAGCCACGCGCGCCTTGACTAAAGGCTACAGGGCAGTTTTCCAACGATTTCCAGCTGGAAATCATTGGAAAACGATATAAATTTCCACTTTTCTGGACAACGACAGCACACCTGGTGCCATCATTTCAGTCTAGTAAGGTATTTCGTAATAATTCAGTAAAAAAAAAAAGGAGGATTACCAATCATGTACACTACTTTTAAGAGGTTAAAAGTATAACAGAATAGTGCCCAATACCCATTGACTATTTCATAAGAAAGACCAACAAATTGATCACATGTTAAAATATTTATGTAGAAATGTTTAAGTGCATGACTAATGGTGTCTCCATGAACAAGCTTTCACAAAACATCTTTTTAAAGACAAATCGATTTGAAAATTGATTACCGAGTACCTTGAGTGTTTTGTCATTGGCACAGCTGAGTAACTGGCTGCCATCCGGCGAGAACTCACACCAGTTGACGTGGTCATCGTGAGTGTCAAACATGGTGGTGACTCGACCCGACATACTCTCCCATATCTGGTGGAAACAACAGATTTTGTTCCAAGATTTTGTTCCTAGAAGTTCCAAGAGGTGAAAAGATGTCATTGGTGAGTTTTTTTGAGCAAGGGATTAGTCTTGTTCTAGGAAGAACCTACGTGATAGACACAGTGCCATTTACTGGCAATCCCGAGTTTAACTGTTGTTACCAGGGGTGAGATTGGGCAAAAAATGAAAAATTCATGAAATCTGCAGTGTTTGGGGGTCACCGAGGACCCCAGAGCAACGTAGGGTCTAGGGTTTGTATTTGCCTAAAGGCACTCCTCAAAATACCCGTTTCTATTGGTCTATATCAGGGTTCCCACAGAAATCTGAAAACCAAATTCCATGACTTTTCCCAGGACTAAAATATGACAATTTCCATGACATTTAACGCCATTTTGCAGAGAAAAGTTGTTTGGTATTATGATACTGATGAACCGCTGATGTTGGGCTAACCATTTGTTAGCTTTTGAAAATAAGTTTTAATTAATAATGGCCTCCTCCTCCTCACATCAAAAGCGGCCCATCAAAAATAACCCTTGCATGATCTTGATTTCCATGACTTTTCCCATGACTTTTTTATTTTTCCCAATTTTCCATGACTTTTCCATGACTTTCCAGGACAACTTTTTTTCCAGGATTTTCCAGGATTTTCCATGACCCGTGGGAACCCTGTATATTCACTTTTACAGGTAAAAACAACTTTAGGGTAACACCTCAGGAATTCCAGATTTCAAACGAGATCCTTGAAAAATTCTGAAATCAGTCAAATTGGCTTGTCCACACCCATGACGGCACGTGAAAAAAAAGTACACACCTTGATATTTTCGTCTTCTCCGCACGACACCACAAGATCTGCTTCCGGGGAGAAGTTTGCACAGGAGACGGTGCCTTCATGTACTTTACTCCGCATCAGAATAGAATCCACGACAGACGGTCTATTGCTACCAATAAGAAAATACACAGAAGGTTTTGAGTTGGTTTTTTATATTTTTTTTTTTATCTAGGCTGGGTCCATGTTGTTGCCCCCTCCCCCTAAAAAAAATTGTTCTGGATACGCTGGTAAGCTCATTGCGTCCTAACTACAAGCCAGGGGTGAGATTGGCAAAAAATGAAAAATAAATGAAAAATCCACGAAAACTCCACGAAAAATCCACGAGGACCCCCAGATCAACATATAGTTTTGTATTTGCCTAAAGGCACCCCCTTAAAATACCCGTTTTTATCGGTCTGTATCCACTTTTACAGGTAAAAACACCTGTAGGACAACACCTCGGGAATTCCAGATTGCAAAAGAGATTCTGTCAAAATTCTGAAATCCCGACAAAAAAATCCGGAAATCAGGAAAAAATCCTGACAAATCTCATCCCTGACATGCATGACAAAATGCATAATTACTTCCTTAGCCTCTTTATCAAAAATATGATTGCGCTAGTTAGTTCTAAGAAACTGTTTTGGACTGGCTAATATAGTCACGCTTTGATTTTGCAGACCTTTTGTAGTGGCTGATAAATTGTGGGCGGTTTAAGTTACAAAATTTCATGTATGTTAGGCAACCGCTAAAAAACACTTTTGAATTCACGGCAACAAAACCAAGGATTCCTCAAAACTGCAGATTGCTTTGTAGCTCGAAAGCCTGAAGAAACCTGTCAAAAGATGGAGAAATGTTCAGTTTCCGGAAGAAAACCCAAGAATGATATTTGGGGGAACCCACAAAATCAGGTAGGGAATAAAATCCCAACCCATGTCGGCCCGAGTGAGATTCGAACCCGGGTCACAGTGGAAAGCACCACTTGGCGAAGCTGACCCCTTCATTCTTCAATATAAAGTGCATAAATGTGGTATTTTGAGCAAAAGTCAGTTCCCAACTACAGCTGCCATTTACTCAACTGATGGCCACTCATGCTTGATGTTTACGAACAAAGGACGTGTCTTCAGGGCTGTAATACTTACCACCAATTAATATAGAAGCCAGTCTTGCTCTGAAGCGCCCTCTGTTCAGCTTGTTTATAGACCAAGGAGTCTGGTGGTTGGCTGAGAGCCAGCTGTGTCACGTCGGGCTTCGGTGATTGGACAAGAAGATGAGCGTTGACACTGATGAAGAGTTGGAACTCTTTGGCAAGATCGATTTCCTTGGAAAAAAAAGATGCGAGAAATACTGCTTGTGATTTTTGTACATATGACAAGACAGAAGAGTTGCATAAAGTATAAACACAAGTATCTTTTAATCTGAACCATTTTTTGTTTGTTATTTCTTTGTCCTTTCATAAAATCACAATATTAAACAACCAATAATAAACTGACCGAATCAGGAGTTGAACCACAGACCACCAAACAGCTATTCAAGTGCTCTACCAATAATAAATTGACTGAATCAGGAGTTGAACCACAGACCACCAAACAGCTACTCAAGTGCTCTACCAATGATAAACTGACTGAATCAGGAGTTGAACCACAGACCACCAAACAGCTATTCTAGTGCTCTACCAATAATACACTGACTGAATCAGGAGTTGAACCACAGACCACCAAACAGTTACTCAAGTGCTCTACCAATGATAAACTGACTGAATCAGGAGTTGAACCGGAGACCCAGTTAAGTGCCCTACCAATAATTTGAATAAAACAGGAGTTGAACCAGAGACCTACACAAAGACATTCATGTGTTCTGCCACTAATACAACCTGACTGAAATAGCCAGTCATTATTCTATCCATTCATGGTCCTTGTACCCCAATCCCGTAGACATTTTGTCAAAGAACCTTCCTAAATCCGCCAATATCCACCCCAGTGTAGTATTAACCCAATGGCGCAACAAGTAACTCCATGGGACATCAAGCCCCATGTAAAAATCCCAAAACCTCCCTCGTTCTGTACCTCCATGGAATTCTTTGCCTGGTGCATGTTTCCCTTCATCTTACGATCTTTCCTGTTTCAAGAGGAATATTAATTCCTACCTCTTGTATCTTTGATTTTTTTGGGTAGCTCCGTAACTCGAATGGCATTTAGCCTTGTTCGGGATCAACTTGCATAAAAACAAAATTGATTTTGAATTTTGAAAAAGTTCTGGGAAAGCTAGTGCTACAAAAGAATATGTTAAGCCAGCTGGCCTGGAGTTGATATATCCTTACATCTCGTGTCATGAGGTAATGGCTGTATTTCACATAGTCGCTCAGTACGAAAGCCGGTGCGGACGATCCCATGACGGCTAGCTTAGCAACTATCCAGTCTAGGTTCAGCAGGAGGCTTCGCAGCTCGGTGCTGAGATGAGCCTTAGCCATATGCATGGGCAGGTACTCGTGGATGTAAGAGTCGTCCTCCAGAGTGTGGTATTTGCCTTGACACAGCTTCTTGTATCTTAAGACTAGCTTTTTGTGCACCTCCTAGATAAATACAAAAAAACACAAGATTGTACAATTAACAATTTTACGAGACTTTTATGGCAGTTACCACTGTAAAGTTAAGTTTGTCCTAGGGCCAACTTGGCTCATTAGACTGGGGTTTATATCCAATTTTCTTAGCATTAAACGAAGGAATATTTCTATTCCCCTGGACATGACGCCAGTCTGTTGCAGGTTAACGATGGGACAGTTACAATTTAAAAATGGAACTCAAATTTTTAAAATTGGACCTTGTATTTACGCAATCTACATTTCAGTTTTATTTACAAAGAATCTAGGATCTTTGTAAATATATATCATTTACAAACAAATACAACGCCTTTAGTAATATACAGTGTATACAATTGTTTGTGTTTGATGTTTTCAATACGCCGCTGGGCCAGGATCAATGCTCGACGCGGACGGCACCTCTCCTACGTCCTACATAAATACTGGGACGGGCAGCAGCCTTTTTGCAATTGTTGACTAAACGTTTAAACGCTACGGGAAAGTTTTGCTAAACTTTAATCAAATAAAACATAAATTCCCATCCTTATTGCCGGTTGCCTCCTAACTCTGGCTGCCTTGTACCCAGTTCTACTCCTGGATGGACAGAAGCAATTATGATAAAGTGTCTTGCTCACGGACATAAGGGTCATGCCCAATAAGGCAGCCTTCTGAACTTGTGTCTGTTACACTGAACCGCTCGTCAACTACACCCCTCAATACACTCCTCAGTCAACAATTTATAGTTTAACCAGTTCGCGTCGGATGACGTGTATACACGCACTCAGTGAGGCAAGGGTCCAGCGGAAATATCTGTCAGCGACCGGCTCGCAGTGAGCGAGGCCAGAGTGTGCTACCCGCAAGATCACATCCTTCTTACATTTTGATTTTCGCAATTCTGTTTGATGAAGTCCAACTGCAGGTCATGAACCGTATAGCTCATACACCGTAGCTTGTCGTCCCATTCCTGACGCACGAGGGACTTGTTGGCGAGTTTAAGCATCTCGTCTTCGACGAACTCCATCTCTTCGTCCCACAAGATACTCAGCACCTTCAAGAGAAGGATGGACATAGCTTAAAGGTAGTGTGCATCATTTGCAAACATCAACAAACAAAACTACTGAATTATTAAGAAATACCGTACTAGACTGTATTAGCAGTCTCAAGCATCCTGTGAAATCATGGCACCTGATGTGCTGTCGTTTTCAGGAAAAGTGGAAATTTCTCTCGTTTTTTAACGATTGTCGGCCGACAATCGTTGGAAATAGTCTAGTTCCCCAACCTGATAATTCCCTACCGTCTATAAGTTGTCCGGTTTTGTCTAATGTATGGTCAAAGAACCAGACTACTAGAACATAATTTTTTTCTGTTTTTCTGGCATCTATGCACACAAAACGTTAAACAGGTAGCACGCTATAAAATACTAACCCCCAAATCCTTTTATTTCCGAAAATTACAGCAAAAGCAAATAGTGTATGCTACCTTTAAGGTCAGAGGTCATAACCCATGACTCAGACATAAACCCAACACGAGAACCGAGTCTCTACCAACCTTTGCAGAAATCTTGACACCCCCATCAAAGATGACAAAATCGAAGTAGAGCTCCCTGGATTCATCAGGTAGCTGATCAACGCTGACTCCCATAGCCTCGTCCACGCTCTGATACTCGTACGACGAGGCTTTGCGTAACCGACTGTATTTCTTCTCCTTGAGCTTCTTCAGGTAGTACCCCCACCGGTGGGGATGGTCTCTCAGCAGACCACCGATCAGAGAGATGACTAGTGGGTTTCCTATATAAAAAAAATATGCACACATTTGAAACAAATTAATTTAGATTTTTTTCAAAGAATTAAAAATCCAGTCTACATCATATTTGTGACCCGCTCTGGAAAAAGGTATATTATGTCGCAAAATATGAAAAATGAGTTCCATGCATTTTTGGAAAGCCCGCAATGTAAGCTTTCATTTGGTACATGACAGAGCTCAAAAGCCCTTTCCGTTCTGGAGATATCGCGTTTTTGCATATTAATTAGTTCTATGGAGTTCAAATGACACAACAGAGAAAACAGGCTTTGAAATAGCTAGTTCTAATACAATGCAATGGAACAATGAACTCTAAAAAGGTTATTTTTTCACTTCATTCACTGAAATCAACATTGTTGTGCACCAAACCTGAAACTATAAATATTTAAGATGTCATTAAAGACAACAAAAAATATAGATTTTGACGAAAATGTTTACCCTCTCAACGTTGAAAGGGCCATTACACGTAAATGCATAGCGCGACTTATATCACCTTTTTCTGGAGCGGGTCACATTTTAGTTTCTTAATTCCCATTTAACATTTCATAAAAAAGAAAAAAAAAGACAAGTACAAGGAGCAGGATTAAAAAAAAATTGTAAGGTTAGCAATATCATACACTACTAAATATGAAACTTTAATATCAAGTAGTATCAAGAAAATGATGCAAGTATATACTGTTAGAAAGTTAGGCAAACAGATTACCCAACGTTGGTACAATAGTCAACATGTTCAACCTTTGGGTAATTTTTCACGTAATTTACCAACTGTTGTGTAACCACAGCTGTTGTGCACAAACCAATTGTTGGTTAAAGTGGGGTTAAACAACAGCTGTGGTTAAACAACAGTTGGTAAATTACGTGAAAAATTACCCAAAGGTTGAACATGTTGACTATTGTACCAACGTTGGGTAATCTGTTTGCTCAACTTTCTAACAGTGTCCTTCAATGTCATTTATGAACAAATGTTCCCTCACTGAATTTAGAGGATATTGATTTTCAAAAAAATCTGATCTGAGAAACAGCTCTTTCGGAAAGCACTTGGTTACCTGTAGATGATAAACGTATCTCCCACTCCTACACAAAACGTTCATAATCACTCAAATCTTGACTTCTTCACATTTCACATGAATAGTAATTTGAATTCGAGCCCTTCCCCCCCAAAAAAATAAAAATCAGGCCAATAATTTTCCTCCTTCAGATAGAATGCGAATCAATTCACTTCCCATAATTCTAGAGCGTACAGCTCCTCCGGTGCAAACTTTTTGAACGGAGCGAGTCCGTCAACCGGCCAAAGAGTGGGACAAGTCGCGGTTACCTTTGGACGCCTCGAATATTTGATGAGCCTCAGGAGGCAGCTCTTGAATCGGTTTGTCAGTCCACAATGCCAGCGTCTCTAACGCCTGGGACTCGGAAAATCCATGCTCCAGTGAGATAGTAGTGACAGGACCTATGGGGTTGGAAATAGGTCAGGGAAAAAAAATATACTGTTTGATCGTAAGAATCAATAATCATTACCAATAAATACAATGTTCAACTCTGATAAAAATATCAATGTGAAGTAAATGTATTATCCCAGTGCTTTGCACACGGACCTTAACCCTCCTGTTCTCAGGGCCAAAATCGACCCAGCTGCTGTACAGATCAAAACCTATCAAATGACAGATTGAAACACACACAAACTGTCAGAGTTGGTGTTTAGAGTTTTTGATAGGCTGTGATAGTTATAAGTATAGGAGGGTTAAAGGCAGTATACAACATTTGCTTTTGCTGTAATTTTCAGAAATAAATGGATTTGGGGGTTAGTATTTTATAGCGTGCTAGCAAATACTGTAACATTGACCTATTTAAGGTTTTGTGTGCATAGATGCTGTGAAAACAGAGACAAAAATTATGTTGTAGTAGTCTGGTTCCCTGACCCCAATTTAGACAAAACCAAGCAATTTATAGAGTCGGGGAACTAGACTATTTCTAATGCTTGTCGGCTGATTTCCACTTTTCTTGAAAACAACAGCACACTATGATTTCACAGGATACTTGATCTTTTTCTTAGGGTACTTGAGGCGATATTTACTTACAGTCTAGTACCGCACTTTGTAATAATTTGGTAGTTTTGTTTTTTGATGTTTGCAAATACCTTCAAGATCCCACATTCGTCCTGGGATATGAAGGGTGAGGAATCCAATAAGGTGTGTAATGTAACTGGGTATCCTCGGGTACAGGAGTGAATGGTTCGTTCTCTTTGTAAGTAGTGTCTGAGCAACAATACAACAAATACTGTTTGCACTGCAATTCCGGCAAGAAATGGTGAAACATGTATGAAGAGTTTTGAGGCTTCGCATGGTGGAATTTCGATATCGTTTCGGTTTGCGGTAACACCATGTGTTTATCTCAACTAACGAGAGGTATGGGTTCTGAAAAGAACCTTATCGCACAACTCGTATCTCAACCTTCGTTGAGAATAACCCGATAAGTCCCCATGGTTCTCCCTGAAGCATATTTCTCACTTATCGACAGTAGAGAAAACGAGTTGCACGAAATTGGTTCTCCCTTGTTCCCCCTTTCACTTAACGAAGGTTGAGATACAAGTTGTGCGATAAGGTTCTTTTCAGAACCCATACCTCTCGTTAGTTGAGATAAACACATAGTGTTACCGCAAACCGAAACGATATGTATAAAGAGGTTAAGATAAAATGTATCAAGCAGGAAGTTCAGAATTTTGATGGCATTCACCCGGGCTTCTATGTCTGGTTTAAAATGTGACAAGCACTCTCTACAGCACATTGGAATTCTGGAGGTAAAGACCAGTGTTAAAGTCGAGTCCTACAATCCGAGTACCAAGTTCTCTGACTACATTTAGAGCCGAGTACGGGCTGAATCTGAGTACATTGATGATACACAGTCCTGGACCAAAAATTTGAGTATGAGTTTTTCAGGGTCCGAGTACGAGAACATAAGCAGTTGAGTACAGGCTGAGTGCGAGTACACCATAAGAAAAAAAATACCAAGTTATGTTCTGAACATTATTATAATGTACCTGCAACATCAACAGTCTAAACATCAACAACTCAGGAGAATTTACTATTTTACTTTATTTCCGTGTTTTGTATTTACTTTTGACACTATGTACATCATATGTGATTGGGCCAGAAATTTCTCCTTTTAGGAATTTACCCAACAGCCCAAGAACTGTTTAAGTATCTGTACTTTGGAGTCAAACGGTGATGTATTAAAAGAGAAAAATAATTGATTGTATTCCCGAGTACAGGTATCGAGTTCCGAGTACAAAAAGCCGAGTATGTGCCGAGTCAAATTTTTTTCGAGTACTGAAAATCGAGTTTGGGTCGAATACTTAGTGGTACTCGAGTACGAGTACGAGTACGAGTACGAGTACGAGGACAAGTTCTCCAACACTGGGAAAGACACAATGTAGTCACAATACAATAAGATCAAGGAATTGTGGTAATCTCTTACTTGTAATCGTGTCTACAACGCTTTTATCTCTGGTTGTTACGAGCACTCTGCATTGCACGTCAAATATCCGAGAAACCTTGGAGGACCAAATGTCATCCAGGATAAGCAGACACCTATAAAAGATAAAAGAGGACATTTTGCATTCCAATTTATTTTTCTACTTTGTATGCACGTCCTTATGGAGTACCCTTCCCACATCTGGGCTGGTGGTTCTGCTTGTCTTTATTAGATAGAGTACAGAAGCGCATTGTTAATTTGGTTGGAGAAGAGTTGGGCTCATCCTTACAATCACTCTCTCACCGGAGATCTGTTGCTACTCTAAAGCCTGGTTTATAAATAGTCGGTCGCGCGATGGTCGCCGCGACTAAAAATTGACGCGCGATCCTCTCACGCAGGGTTTATACTTGACGCGGAAGCACCAGCGACTAGTCGCTGACAGATGCTGGCGACGTCGCTACAGAGTTCAATCAATTGAACTTTGACATGGTCGCTGACCTCACTTTTTTTAATGGGCCAATAGAATTGCCTGATCGGTAAGAAACGATGAATATATATGCAAATATGGCACACGGCATAACAAATAAATATCACTATCAATAAGCATTGAAAACGTCCTATATTTTATTTATGCGTTTTAATATTTATTGTTATTAAACAGCTGGGACAGACATTAATCGCACATCCAAAAAAGCTGCTAACTCTGATAAGTAATAATTATCGCAGCTAAAATAATTTTACGTTCAGCAGTGGCGATGCGTGATCGTCACACGTCGCATTCGAATTCCAGATGCACTGCGCGTATGCTGCGCGTGCGTTTACAAACGTCGCGTGACGACTATAAACTGCACAAAAAAGGCCTAGCGTCCAGCAGCCATCAGCGTCGGGTGATTTTCATCGCGTGACCGACTATAAACCGGTCTTTAGTCTGTTCTACAGATATTTTAATAGTAAACGCTCCACAGGCTTGTCCGCCAATAGAGTGTTTGAGTGTAAAACTCGGCTTTCTGCCTGTTCCTACCAATAAACTCCAGCTGTACCCAGATGTAGAATGAAAAGCTATGCCAATAGCTTTTACCCTCGTTCTGTATCTCTATGGAATTCTTTGCCTGGTGCTCGTTTCCCTTCATCTCACGATCCTCCCTGCTTCAAGAGGAATCTTAATTCCTACCACTTTAGCCTTGTTCGAGGCAAACTTGCAAAAAAAAATGCTATCATAATAAAATCACAAGGGAATCTTAAAACCTTAACTCTGCCAGATGCAGCAAAGTGCATCTGTGCTGACAGCTTCACTTTGCTGGGCTCTTTACACAAGTCAATGTGACAAAGTTAGGGCTGTGCGTTCACGGGTAATTTTGGATCCGGGTACCCGAACGCCACACTGGTTCGGTTCTCGGGTACCCGGAAGTGGACCGTTAAAAAAAACCAAAAAACAAAAAAACAAAAAAACAAAAACAAAAAAAAACAAAAAACAAACACTGTCTAATCATAGAGCAAGGTTTGTAATGTCCTTGTGTGCACCGTGCAGCCGCTAAAAGGCCCCCGTTCTAATTTTACGGCTGCGACCCTAAAATTTGTATCGGCAAGTAAACAAAAAACATTAAAAAATCAATAAAAAAAATAATCCTGTTGTATTTTCCGTCTTCACAAAACGCCTCTCAATAACATATTTCCGTCAAAAACGCTTGTAATTTGTTTGCCTACTTACATTCGCTATTTTTTTTAAAGAAACCTCCGTTGTTTTTACAAGTTCCCTTCGCGATTACAAGTTCCTTTCGGTGCGTGATTTCCTATCACCGTGATGAAAACACGCGTGTCATGCTCAATGCAGCAATGCTGTACTGGTTCCCGCCGCGCCGCCCACTAAGTGCCAAAGAAGGCATGATGGAAATGCGGCAACCAGTCTATGCATGCACTGCATGCCGCACGTGCACTGCACACAGGGGCCGGGGAGCGAGTGCCGTGTGCTGATTGGACGGCACGTGTGCGAGGTGGACTCACTGAACTGCGTGATTGGTCTACTATGGCTCTTCATATGGACTTATTGGTTGTTCGGCGCCGGCCAGATATCACAACGTTCGTAATAGCCTGTGATTGGGCGACTGCACGGAGCGTGCCACTATCTTCTTGGTAAAAAAAGAGGTTAAGCCTTGTCCAAAGCGATTTTATACTGGGGCGGTTCTTCTGTCGCAGGGACGGCGAAAAATATCCAGCACAAGAACAAAAATGGGGGGTCATGTAGTGTAACCGCCTTATTAAGGCAAAGTTACGATCTTGGCTTCGTGTTTATTACTGATTTCAATTATTTCAGGGACACCAGGACCTTTGAAGTTGAACATTAATTATGTTAAATTTGACCTATTATATAAGACATTCTCCATTGAAGACGTTTTCACATCTGCAGTCATTACCTGTCGTCCAGTCTCTATAAAAATATCGTTTAGAAGGTTCAGATATTTAAAAAGACCTCGAGTACGGTTATTTACAGGAGGCGCCGGGGTGTCGCGCCGGCCTTTGCTTGTGCAGTCAAGCGTAACATACACAATAATCCAACAATGGATTGAAATTGCACAAATAGCGGCAAATGGCGTCATATCCGGCCTGGTGGTACTGTTTTTTGTTTTTTGCGCCATTTTGGCGTCTTCCGTACGCAAGGGGTTAAATATTAAATCATCCACAGAGTACGAGTTAACCTGGCATGCCTGGGTACGATTTAACCTGGGTACGATTTAACCTGGGTACGATTTAACCTGGGTACGAGTTGACTCGGGTACGAGTTGACAGGGCACATGTACATGTACATGTAGTCGGACACCAAAATAATCACACACCATAAAACAAATGTAATACTCCAAGCAAAGCCTCCTCCAAGCAAAGCCTTTTATTGTTTTTGTTTTAACGTATACCCGTAGGCCTAATACGGAGAGCGCTTCCCATTCCCGCTGCCCCAGTGTCTGAGCAACGTTCACTCTCTCAAGATCAATATTACTCCCGCCCGCTCTTTGATCATACCGCGGAGCTAGTTTAGCCCCAGCGTAAACCGCAGTTCACTTCCATTGACAGACTATAATAAGCAACAAGATAGCTATAGATAAGATACAAACAGCGTTGGCCGACCACATTATTGATACTTTCCATTCACTGCATTTTTGTTGACGCATTGTTTTCAAAACACCGCCGGACGGTTCGGGTCTTTCGAGTCGGAACAGAGTTTGAAATAGATCGAATTCTCTGTATTTATTTATTTATTTTTGGTATGAAACCTTACATTGAATTTTTCACCGTAAGTTTCGGGTACCCGAACCGGAAAAATGGAACCGGATATTGACGCCGGCATTCGGGTATCCGGGTACCCGGATACCCGGAACAGGCCTAGACAAAGTATGCAATCTGATGCGTCTGGCAGGGTTCTAGCAAACATGCCCTGGAGGGTTAGGGTTAGGGTTAGGGTTAAGAAATCTGATTTTTTTTTTTTTTTTTAATTGAACACTGCTCCTAGTAAGTTCAGACTATTCCCTGGTAAGCAGTCCACAGACCACCGTTCCACAGGAACCGTTAAACAGTGGGTGCTCAGATGGAACGTTTTACCTTTCTGAGTTTTAACCCCTTGAGTCCGGGGCACTGTTATCGAGAGTGCGTACTCCTGGCCGGTATTACCGATAGAGGGCGGTGCAGAGCACCGGACGAGTGAGTGGGCACGCAGGCCGTGGATAAAGTGCTGGCATGCGGGGATTTTGAGGGCGGTGCGGCCAAATATCTTACAGTGAGTATGAATAAAAAAAAAACATTCATTACAATCCCCATTCAAGAACAATATAGTTCACCGAACTCTATTCACCGTGAAACCCACACCAGCCACAGCTGAATGATGAATAGAGCAGTACGTGCTGGAATGTACATGTACAATACACGTAAACAGGCCCATTGGCTGCATGGGCCCACGATGCGGGATTGCGACTATAGATGTCAACCGGCCCAGTAGCCTCGCCTCACGCCGCGGCTATAGCCGTCATCCAGGCTCAATGGGTTAAGGTCCACAGAATCTCTTGATTGTCAACACACGCTTAAATCATAAGGCAAGTAAACTCCAAACTTTTCTTATATCTACCTGGGGTGTTGCTCCACGAGAACGACTCTCAGTCTATCTTTGGCCTCCTCCAGATTCAGAGGGGGTGGGCGTGACTCTCTGTCCAGCCTCGCACACAGGTTCTGTAGCTTGGTCAACTGCTTGGACTTATCGATGTTACTGATGGCTACCCAGAACACACCACCAGGAAATACCTCTGTTGTATCAAGGGGATAAAGAATTTTAATATTTTTTTTAAGGAAGTCGACTAATACAAGGCTAAAAGCCACTCTAAGTAAAGGGCTACAACAGAGGTGGTGGGGTTGGCCACAATTTAGGTTGAACGTCCCCACCACCCTTATGGTTTTCCTGGGTCCAGATCTAAATAAAGGAAGGCTGAATGTTTTCATTTTGACTGACTGATAATTAATTAAGTTGATTGCTGAATGTCTTTTTCCAGAGTTGGAGTCGAGTCCCTGCAAGTCCTTTCGCAAGTACTTTCGCAAGCCCAGTCAGAAGTCCTTTCATAAAGCCAGTCACAAGTAACTGGATGAACAATGACAAAGGAATGCCTTTGTCAAAGCTCATTTGAATAGCTTGTGATTGGGATTAGGACTGGAGGGCTTGTGATGGACTTGCAGGGACTTGTAGGGAATTGTGATGGACTCGACTACATCTCTTTCTTTTCCAACGTGACCTTGCTTGTTCACTACGAGGCAGTGGCGGATCTACGGGGGGGGGGGGGGGGGGGGGGGGGGGGGGTTTGGGTGGTTTGGGGGGTTTAACGCCCCCCCCCCCCCCCCCCCCCCTTGGGCTGCCCAGTGAAATCATGATGTGCTTAGAAAAAAATTAAAAAGCAGCACAGCTAGACACAGAAGAGATGGTCAAGCGCTTTGTCAGGGCTTATCCAAGGCGTGTCTTCTGCAACTCCATCTTGTTTGACTAACGTCATGTAATAAACTGTTAATCAGTCACTGATGTATTTGTCATCAAAGTGAGCCCGGACAGGCTGTATACTTCTGGCAACATGTTCATGTAATAAACTGATGGTTTTGTCAACAAGCCAATTCTGACTTATAATAATCATATAAAAATGTTGCCTCAAATTGCTTCGTTCATTCCAACCCCAAATTCTCTGAAAAGATGCCCCAAAATGCAGGAGAAAACATCTAGATTTCAAATTTTTCCGGGGGGCATGCTTTATGGGTTCAATGCCCCGGACCCCCCTAGCAAGGCGTGCCTTCGGCACGCTGGGGTGTGCAGGCCAATCACCACAGGTAAACCCCCCCCCCTTAGTTAAAACCTAGATCCGCCCCTGCGAGGGGAAACAAAAATCTTCATCCAGACCATTTTAGTTTGACAAATCACCCCAGTCAGAATAAAGTACTCACTAGTAAGGATCTTGGACGTCCTGACGGCTTCTGACGCCAGCACAGACTTGCCGATTCCTCCCATACCGTGTACAAGCACCCAGCCTACCTTGTCCTGTAGTTGATAGAGCGCTTGTCGAATCTCACGGACTTTGTCTAGTCTCTCCATGAAGACAGCCGGCCTGGGTGGAACACCCCCTCGCGTCATGACAATTTGGACTACAAATTTAGAAAGGGGGGGGGGGGAGAGGAATAAGATATTAATTTTGAAAACAATTTTACTTTATTACCCCCCACCAAAATCGATCAAGAACAGCAAAATCTTGGTAAATAACCAACCCTCCTTGATAGCAACTGTCTAAACATGTGGCACAACCTGTTATTTCAAGATTGATGTCAGCAAAATCTGTTAAAAATGAGGAAGAAATCAACATGTATGTGAACACTTTGAGTGACTATACATGGTGGCAAGAACTTCTAACACAGAAAACACAAACTTTCTTCCCCTATATTGCACTAAAATGTCCCAAGAAAATTCTGAAAATTCTCAAAAAGGTTGTGCCAAGTGTTTATACAATTATGAACACAAATGGATGATTATTTTCCAAAATTTGCTGTTCCTTACCGATTTTGGTGGGGGGGGTATTAACCCTAACCCTGCCAGACGCAGCACAGCGCATCTGTGGTGACAGCTTGACCTTGCTGCACTCTGCACACAAGTCAATGTGACAAAGTATGCAATCTGATGCGTCTGGCAGGGTTTCTAGCCAAAATACCCTGGAGGGTTAGGGTTAATTAAAGTATAATCTTTCCGGACAAAATTTCAGGCCTGAATATCCACTCAAGGAGACGTTTCCTACCTTCTTCTTCGGATAGAATATCCGGAGACATGCCTGGAGTTCGGGCTACCCCGTCTATAGTCACACCATCTTCAAGCAGGATGGCCAGGTGCTTGTGCTTCTCAGTAAGGATGTTGTAGAAGCTGTTATAGGCCTGCTGGCCCTTGGTGGCGATAAAGTCCAAAAGCTTGGTGGCTTTACGTCGTCTTGTAGTCTGTGAAGAAACAAAGGATGGACGGATGGAAAACTAACAAACAAGGTTTCAGCTAATAAACAAGGTTCGTTTAGTTTTAAGTATTTCCACAAGTATTTTTTAAAAATGTGTAAAAATGCAAAATGCCAGCCCAGGAAAGAAGTTTTAAGCGTTTGTTTTTTGGGTGTGGGGGAAAAAAGACCTCCATCTTGATAACAGCTGGTGGATGATAGGGGTGTTCATTTTCGAATAATTTAGTATTTGATTATTCAAAACTGTGTTTGACCGAATATTCGATAGTCGCTGATCAAGTTTTTGTATGCGTCAGCTGGAACTGCATGCCGCGCCGCTAAAAAAGTTGCACGCAAAGCACGGTGGTGTTTTACGTGCGGCGATTGATATTATGGAACGCCAGATCGACTTTTGCCGGTGCCTGTTGTCTCAAGATCATTACGGGTACATATAACGTTCCGATAACAAGAAACCAAACTAAAGCCTGCCTTTTTGCGGTAATTATTTTATAAGTGTCAACTGGAACAATAAACCTCCTTCCACAACTGTCGACAAAAGTGGCATTTGACACTGCTAAGCGCCGTAACTTTTCTATTAAAATAGCATCAGAGTCGTATCTGTACATGCATATAATATTCTTTTGAATATTCGAACGGGTAAAAGGTATTCAAATATTCGGTATATTCGGGACAGGGGATAAGGTGGGCGGTTTAGTGTTAGTCTCAAATTTCAGGTTTCATCTTCGTGTTTTGGGGGTTTTATTAAGTTTAAATTTGATGAAGAAATCACTTGACTGGAGATCACAAACATGCAGGTTTTCACAATTTATTTTATGTTTGACCCGGTTTTGCAATACCAGTCGGGTGCAAGATGTCACATTTTTTCTTTACTTAAAAAGGACTTTGTGGACAAAAAAATATATTACTTGTGCAGTGGTAAACAATACAAAAAGCATATAAACTGATCAAAGTACATGCATTAGACTGCCTACCTCGGCACTGATTAATTCGGATTCCTCAAGACTGATGCTTAAATCCGATATCAACAAATCAATGACATAGTCTATTGTTAGGTCCTGCGCGATCGATGCTCGGTGAACCAGAAGATTACTCCGAGCGCGCTCGCTCAAAACAGCACTCATGGTGACTGAAATCAGTGTCGGTGCGCGTGACTGAATTATTCTTGATTAACGCCTGCAAATAACGAGAATAGAGATATGTTGAAAATGGTAATGTCGAGCGCAATCTGGAGTCTTGCGCAAGTTTATTGTACTCCCTCCTGAGCTCATTTCCCTATAACCCTAACCCTCCAGGGTATTTTGGCTAGAAACCCTGCCAGACGCATCAGATTGCATACTCTGTCACATTGACTTGTGTGCAGAGTGCAGCAAGGTCAAGCTGTCACCACAGATGCACTGTGCTGCGTCTGGCAGGGTTAGGGTTAAATGAAATCCATTCATAGGGATATTGTACAATAAACTTGCGCAAGATTCCAGATTGCGCTGAACAGTAATATTTAAATTGGTATAAGCCTCAAACATATCCATATGTGAAATAAAACATGCCTGGATGTGTGGATTTTAGGTCAGACTAGCATTGGAATAAACCTTTTCGACATTCTCAAAGCATCATGGGAACTGCATCAGCCCTAAATGGCATTAGAAGAGCAAGCACATTAGAACGGACGTGATTGGTCGCATTGGTCACATGTTCGTTGTCATGCTTGCAAAAATCCTCTTCTGATTGGCTAATAATAAGACATTATTAATTAGCTGTTCTAATTCCAGAAATTTGCATTCATCAGTAACTGGTACCCCGAGAGGGATTCCCCAATTATTTCCTTTATTTCTATTGCCATTTAAAATAGATTTTTCTTGTTATTATTTTCCTTATGTTCCATGCAAAGATATGTGAAAAGGGTATCGCTCAACTCATGACAGATATTTAGCATAAAATCAATCAATATTTGAACTGGTTCACAGTGCCATAGGTTTGTGTATAAATTACATGGTTTGTTTGGCCTTCAAACACACAAAGCATTGAGAATGTCGAAAAGGTTTATTGAACCTTTAGGTTCTTTTGTCTTGCTGTACAATGCAATTGTAGAGTAAAGAAGAATATGACAATATGCCTACAAGCTCCAGAAAGATTATATTTAACACCCCCCCCCCCCCCCCCCCACCCCCCGGCCCCCCGCAAAAATGGGTCAGAAACAGCAAAACCTTGGACACCAACAGAAATTAACGGTATGTGAACACTGTAATTAACTTAATGTTTAATTGACTGGTAGGCGACACCGTGCCAAGAACATCTCTAACACACAAGAAACAAACACAAACTTTGTTCCCCAGATATTATTGTACACAAATATTTCCAACAAAAGTCTCAAAATGGGGGTTTTCAAAGTAAAAATTTTCCCATCCATGGTTTTCCCAACTAAAGCTAAAAAAGAAACAAAACCCCGAGTGACAAAGTTTCTCAAATAAATCAGTTCAAAAAATCATGACTAGATTGAATATTCTATTTTACAGAGGCTACGTGGATTGGACCCCAGTGAAACATTTTGATCATTATTTTCCTTTTCAAATGTGACAAAACACCTGCACCAGTTTACTTCCGGATTCACCCTTCCCTGGTACACTGACAACGCAGATATCAAAGTATAACTTTTGGAGTTGTGCCGGGTACCAGTGGAAACAAGACGGACAGCGAATTTTGACAAATTGTGCATCACTGTTGTCCTTGAATTTTGAAATAAAATCCCAGTTTGCTTTTAGGATTTTCTCACTGGAAAACACCTTAGTGCTTATGCAAAATGTTCAAAACAGATGGAGGGTACAAGCTTTTGTAATGTATCGAGGTAAGCTCTAAAATGATGTATTTGTACTCACCTTTTTGACATCTTGCGATGTGTGTGGTTGATTTTGCGCTGTTGAAATTGGACCGATTCCCAGACTGCTTGATGTTACTGCTGCTGAAAAGGTGCACATTTCGTTTGAAATAGTCTGGTCCCCTTGTCGAGGCTGAACGTGAGCGCGTGCGTGTCGCGAAACCTCAATATGGACTTTAATTGGAATGCAAGGTTTCTGTCTTGTCTTGTTACGTAACAAATGTCATTGGGGGAAAAAGCAATTTAAAAATACAGGCTGTGTTGCGGACGCTTTTTTCTCCTTTTTGTTTGTTTGTAGTTCTTTTTTGATTTGCCAAAAAAATATAAAGAGCTTTGTGGGATGATCATAGCCCTAGAACTTAAGGACGCTATGATATAGCGTCTTAGCGCCCAAGTATGCAAAACAGTCCTATGCTAGAAACCGAAGATCAAAAATCACACTTTACCTGCATAAATATTCTTGGCATCATTTTATTCAAACAGTTCAACAGCCCATCTCCCTGTACGGATAGAAATATTCCTCCAAGAATGTCAAGAACAGGAGATATTTGCGGCGCAAAATCGTCTCCACGCGACGCTGACTTCACAAACACGAGGAGTAATACCTTGTCCGCACTTCTTAAATGTTCATCAACAACAGAGGGCGCAATTTCTGCCGTGCACGCGGCGACTGTAAATTGCGCCCTCTGTTGATGAACGTTCTAAATGTGGGTATTACTCCTCGTGTTTGTGAAGTCAGCGTCGCGTGGAGACGATTTTGCGCCGCAAATATCTCCTGTTCTTGACATTCTTGGAGGAATATTTCTATCCGTACAGGGAGATGGGCTGTTGAACTGTTTGAATAAAATGATGCCAAGAATATTTATGCAGGTAAAGTGTGATTTTTGATCTTCGGTTTCTAGCATAGGACTGTTTTGCATACTTGGGCGCTAGGACGCTATATCATAGCGTCCTTCTAGGGCTAGGATGATCAATGTTGTTGGTTTCCTACCTCCATGGTTTTGTTTGTTGGTTGTTTTGTTTGTTGGTTTTGTTTTTGTTTGTTTTTTATCCCATGCCCAAGGGTAGGGATTTTGTTGAAATAAAAATTGGCCCCATGATGCTTTTCAGTTTTTACAAGCCCCGCAAGTGAGGCCTGGATACTTTTTACTGGCTGGTGTGCTGTCTTCACACATCCAAAGCATTGTTTATTACAGCCTGTGCATTGCATGCAATAAACCGTTTCGACATTCTCGATCCATTGTGGGTATGGAGGCCAAACAAACCATATAATTTATACACAAGCCTGTGGCACTGTGAACCAGTCCAAATATTTATTGATTTTATGCTAAATATCTGTCATTATGAGTTGAGAGATAGTCTTTTCACATATCTTTGCATGGAACATGAGGAAAATAATTTAACCAGAAAAATCAATTTTAAATGGCAACTGAGGAAATAATTGGGGAATCCCTATCAGGGTACCAGTTACTTCTGGAATTAGAACGGCTAATAATGTCACATTATTAGCCAATCAGAAGAGGATTTTTGCAACCATGACAACCAACATGTGACCAATGTGACCAATCACGTGAATGTTCTTTGTGGGACCTCAACTCTTCTGGTGCACATTAACTTTTGTCAGTTTTGATGTTACTTGGACAGGTTTACCGGTACATTGTATACAGACCTGTAGCACTTTAATATTCTGAATAGTTGTCTTTTTAACTTTTCTTTCAGAGATGACTCGACACGATAAAGGAAACTTCTCAGACATATTTTCCTGATGGCTTCCGGAGGTCTGTACAGCATTCTTGGAGCAACACAAGATGCCTCGCACCAAGAGCTGAAGTCTTGCTATCAAAGGGCAGTGCTGCAGGTAGGGGGGCATGTCCATAGCTTATTTGGGGCGGGGAAGTAATATCCGCTAGACGAGTCAGTTGCACGTGAAGATAAGGATTTTAAATTTGATTATCTCGCTAAACATTTTGAATTGGGCATTTTGGCACTCCTTCCAGCAAAAATGTTGAAATATCTGCCCACTCCAATCCAGATAATGCACATTGATACCCCTGCCGACATTATATGCTTTTTAATTTCATATTCAGTTCGCATTTCGCTGTCTTCTATACTTGCCCAAGTTGCAATGTCGATGAGACAAACATCAAATAGAGAAATTGAATGTGAATCAGAAAAACTTAATTTATGTAGGTTTAAATATACCGGTACGGTGTTCCGGAGGACGCAGGTTCGAATCCCACCCCTGCCAGTTTTCTTTGTTCACTTTGAAAAATGTATTCAAATTTACCAGTTGTCCTTTTGGTTGTTATAGGGTTAAATTGTGTAAATCTTACACAAGAAAAATGTTCTTGGCCACAACAGGTTGCAAGATTTTTAGATTTACTGTTGATAAAACTGTTCAAAACGTTTGCCTGTAAAACAGTTTTTGAAGCATTTTATTTAATGAATCTTTTGTTTAATTATCTTTGATCCAGTGCCACCCAGACAAGCTGCCGCAGAGCTGCAGCGAGGCAGAGCGAGCAGCAGCAATGCAGCGATTCCACAAGGTAGACACAGCGTGGAGGACCCTGGGTAATGACACCGGTAGGAAAGAATACGATGCCAGGCTGACAGGTACTGAAAATAGGATCCTATGCCTCCTTAAATATGAATTATGACCTCTTCGATCACCCTCCATCCCCCCCCCACCTTTCCATCTTTGGCCAATTAACATGACTGTGTCCAAAACATGACATTCTGGCTATGGCTACTGATATTTCCTGATATACAGTGGTGTGCAAAATGTTTCGAACACTTGCCATATTTTAGGTACTTTAGTTGTTTGTGATGAAATGGCAATCAATATACCAATGTACATTCAAATGAAACCCTCTGGAATGAACTTCAGAAGACTTGAAACAGCATTAGTGTAGAAACTCTCAGGAAATATATAGACACTATGCCCGAAAGATGTGCCGCAGTGATTGCTGCCAAGGGTGGACATATCAAATATTAGAGTAAAGTTTGATAAAAAAAGATTACCTTTTCTATTTAATACAGGTGAAAAATGTAAACCAGGCATTGTAAGGCATTAAATATAAATTTTTTTCAAATATGTCAAGTGTTTGAATAATTTTGCACACCACTGTGACCTCTACCAGCACGAAGTTTATTTTACTAGAAAGACAAAGTTGGGATTTTAAAATTTTTACATTTAAAAAGCCCTCTTCTTTCATATCCTAAAATTTTAAAAGCCAATTCAGTTACGAAATAGTTTATTTTATTTATTTATTTTTGAAATTTTATTTTTTAGAGCAACAGTTGAGAAAACCTTTGCCGCTAAACGAAGAGGTGCATATTGACGAAATGGATTGGCATGAAGGTAATTAGGCTTAACATACTTCAAGAAATGAAACCGCAACATTTCGGAAATCTTTCATTTCCATAATGGTTCAGATACAAATTTTAACAAAACCCCTACCCACAATGGCCCATTTAAAACTTGAAAATTGATGACATTTTTTTAGATGAAAAGTGTAGATCAAATTTACCCTTAACCCTATCCCCTAGGCATATTTACTAGGAAGTGTCCCCAGCCTGTCAAAATCCAACACTGTCTAGTATATCTATGGCACATTCTTTGGCATCATAAAGGGTAAAGTAATGGTGCCAAGGTTCTACAGTCCTGAACCCATCAAAATTCAACACAACCTGCTGTTGGAGTTCGTAAGGCTTGGGGTAGTAGGGTTAATAATGTTTATTGTTCTCTCATAAATAACAGTCTGGACTGTCCGTTTTTTTATGTTGTTCCCACCATGCGCGTATGCGACCCTTGTTTTCTTTGAAACACATATAATCATAGGTGATGATCAGGGATGTAGTCGAGTCCATCACAAGTCCCTGAAAGTCCATCACAAGCCCTCCAGTCCTAATCCCAATCACAAGCTATTCAAATGAGCTTTGACAGAGGCATTCCTTTGTCATTTTTCATCCGGTTACTTGTGACCGGCTTTATGAAAGGACTTCTGACTGGACTTCCAAAAGGACTTGTGAAAGGACTTGCAGGGACTCGACTACAGCTCTGGTGATGACACTGGGGAATGGGGTATATGTCCTTCCACTTTTTGAGTTGGGTGATGGACCATGGGAAATCCCCCACCCCCCCCCCCCCCCCGAAATTCCAATACCTTAACAAAAGCCTTTTGACCAAATAATGGACTCAATTCTGTTATGTTTATATCTCCATAAGAACATAATTATATACTTATGGTTACTCTTTCGATTGATTTAATCCCCTACTTTTCTATACAGATTACCACCTCTGTGTCTTATTGAATTCACGCAGAAGTGGATAATCTACCTGTTTTTACTCCTGGTGTGTGCTTTCTTTGCAGATGAGGGTATATACACATACAGTTGCCGATGCGGTGGTGAATATGTGGCTATTGACCGCGATATTGAGCAGCATGTCGACATCATCAGTTGCAATACTTGCACGTTAAGTATACACATGGTAACTAGTGGCTCGACAGAAATCAGACTTGGAACTGATGGACAACCAACGTGACAGTCAGACAAAAAGACGATCTGTCAAAGATCTATAATTTATTAACCCTCCTACTGTTATAACTATCGTAACCTATCCAAACAAAACTAAGCCCTTCCTCTCCAACGGCTTGTGTGTTTCAACCTGAAACTCGATAGGTTTTGATAGGTAGGGTAGTTTGCTCCATTTTAGCACCGAGAGAGGGAGGGTTATAACTGAGATTACTCGCCCCTTTAAATATATCTGCAGTTCTTCAAACAGCAACCATGACCCAACATGTGTTTACACTTCTATTTGGTTTTCTATCAAACATCAAACACAATTTGGAAATATTTAGAATGCAAATGATTGTTTCCACAAATGATCGACGATGCGTCTACTGTTTCCCTTGAGACTAGGTTGATATCATCTTTGAACCAAAGTTTGAGAACGGCTGGTGGATTCAATCATAAATTGATAGAAGTAAGGAGGGCATGGCATTTATACCCAGCATGATATGGGGTACCCCCCCCCCCCCCCCTTTTGTCCATACACCCTATACACTCTCCAGGCTATTGTTACCTAACACATCCCCCAGACTTCTGAAAAGAATTCCTGAGATTCCGGGAACACAATGACCAACACAAAAGAGGGGGGGTTCCCTCTGCCCCATATCGCAAATCATATGACGGCATTAGGGCATATCTTTTATCATTTATGTGCCGGGTCGTTGCAGTATATCATTGGGAGGGCCAGGGAAGGGGGTGTTATATATCCCCACATTTTTAAAAGTATTTAGTTTACATTGTTTATGAACATTTTTAATTTTGGACCAGAAAATATGGGTCTAGATCCTCCTCCCCCCCTCCCCCTCCTCCCCTCCTCCCCTCCTCCCCCCCCCCCCCCTAAAAAAAAATATATGTATGGCCTGTATGTTCAGTAAGTAAAAATCGAAGCACAAGCCAGGTTTGGTGAAATGTATGCAATAAATCTGGATGAAACTGCATTAGCTTCAATGATGGAACACAGTGTTTAAGACGTTTGGATACCAGACGTTATTTGATGTGAAGATGGAATTTGCGTCGGGGGATGACGATGTAAATTAGAAACAGAGATTTTTCTCTTTTGCCCTTTCCCGACGTAATATATGAAGCACTGTATATATTTTACTCGGCACTTCACATGCTCATTCGGGCGGGATTCGAACCGTACCCATGCACGACCACCCGCCCACCAGCGCAGGCGTCTTCGTATTATTATGGCTTAAACTCGAATTATGTATACCGGCCGCCGCTGCTTAATTATCACGGGCACTTCGAATTTCGACGACTGCTTGCTCAACGTATTTAGGTTTACAATTACACTAATGGCCATGCATCATCGGGAATGAGAGATCTCGTGATGATGAAAGCACTTCGCCCAGATAAAGGTGGAATTGTTGGCGTCCTTTTATTTAATTAATGTCATGCATATCTGAATTTGTAGGCATATATTGGGGACTGAGTGTTATGGGAACATAATCTATCATCGCGCGTGTGTCGTGGCAATTGTGTTGGAGTAGGTTTTATGGTTTTATATACGCGGCGCTTGCGTATTGGGGCCTACTAATGTCTCCTAGCCTGCTTGCTAGATTATTAGTCGGGTATGGATTAAGTTGTGTGGCGGTTCCGTTGAATTGTTCTCCCTTGTCATGCTCGACCACATCTTAAACACATGGCTTTGGCTCAGGCTTAATCTCTAGCTACTGTGCAGCTTCAATCTGAAGCCTTAAATACATGTACATGTATATACTTTTAAAAAAACTGAACATGTTCCGACTCTGGGTTTCATCAAAGCATTAATTTTTTACACCCTGCATTCGACACAGCGCCCGCTAGTGTTCACAGAAAATTGAATCGGAGAGTGACCTTCGTGACCTTCGTGCGAAGCGTGCTAAAAATTGCAAAGCTAAGGAGTCCAAATAATTAGCGAGCGAGGTTAACAATTTATATCGGCCGGGCCCCGGGGGCGAATTCCCCCCCCCCCCCCCAAACAACATCCGAATGGGGTGAACGCTATGAGATTTCAGACTATACTTCCCTTTAAAAAAAATCCTCCGGAGCCACGGATTTAAAAACAAAATTAATTCGAACCTAATGAAATTTCGGACTTAATTTCCCTTTAAAAAAAATCAAAATCCTCCAAAGCTGGAAATTAAAAGACAAAAAATTCGACTTAAAAAAATGGTAACGTCGAGGTTTCGAACCCACAATCTCCAATCAGAAAGCCTTGCACCCTATCGACTGAGCCATCAGAATGCTTGGGTGACGACGAGAATTCATTGCATATATATTGTATACCTATTAAATGCGTACGTATATCTAAAAATATTGTAGAGGGCGCTCAACAAACCATCCATCGGATGTCGTTTGAGAAAAAATAATTCGCGGCCCGGAGATGAGTGCGCAGCACGAGTTCTTGTCATCTAGATCTAGCATCGTTCAATTTCGAATATGGCACCTGCGAGTCATCGCTCGAACTTCGCGATAAACTGGCTGATTTTATACATATTGAAAGAATAAATGTAACATATTTGAAATTAATATGTATTTCCTGATCTATATACACCATCTGATGGTATTTTTACCAGGAAAATTGGAATAAATTTAATTATTCTGCGTCGTACATATTGCCTGCCCATGCACACATTTCGTGTAGGCATGGATGGGCCTGTAGCGTATTGACTACACACGCAAAACATTGACCGATCAGAAATTGCAATGAATAATTACGCTAAATAGATAAGTTTTGTGCCAAAATAATCCTGATGATAAATACGCTTCCTAGACAACTATTTCATTAATTACCAATTTGAGTGAAAGTGGTAAAAAACAATCAATATTTTCTTCCCTTTTGCGAAACAGCACTTCAACTCGCCACTGAGAAAAAACTATGCAATCCACGCTATTTTTTTTTTTTGTCTAGGCCTATAGGTGGACCCGTATTTTTGCCGTCTCCGGAACTCTTCAGATCAACCCTTCCGATTTGTCAATCCGTAATACACTGACATTGCGAAACGGTATTTTTAGCATGCCTTCCACCCAGGTCTTTCCAACGGCGTTGGGTAGCTTGGAAGTCAGCTGGATTTGACACGACGTCATCGTGTAGATTTTTATTGCTGGCCAATCAGCGATGCGTATTAGCTTTGTGGTGGCGCGCGCTGTGCATGCAGGGTGAATAGGCAGTGTAAATGCTGTGGTTTAGGGCCTAAATAAATGTTATAATACCAAAAATTAGACCAAAAATTGCGGGAGACAAGGCCTGGCTATTGAACGGATTATATCCAGGTGGCCAAAGCAGGAGCTTGTGAGTCACATTGATCTCATCGTTACGATGACATATTTCGGGTCTTTTTCAGCTCGTGCAGAGTAAATTTCTGATTGTTTTGCTCAATTCTCAGATCAGGCAAAAACCCAATTCATCATGCGAGTTTATGACAAGGCTGTTTGGATGCGTCACTTTCTCTAGCACGGTGTTTAGCCTCTGAGACTCACACTGGAACACCCCACGGACTGATAAAGATATTGACAATAACTATACATGATAATTGTGATTACCACTTTCACAATATGGCGGCGACACGGGCACCTCTTTCAAAAAAAATAATCCCAATAGTCTGCGTTGGGTTTATATTGACCATAGGCGCTACGTGCCCCGAAAATTGGAAACAACATGGGTCGTCTTGCTACAACTTCACTGACAATAAGTCATCATGGCAGAAGGCACAGTCATATTGCAAGGAGGTTGGTGGGATGCTCATTGTTATAGAATCAGTGGAAGAGAACGATTTTATCTCCAATGAACTTAATGGACGTTGGGCGTGGATCGGCTGTGGTGATGCCGAAGAGGAAGACAGATGGCTTTGTTTTTCGACCCAAGTGGAAGAAATGAAGTACAGTAATTGGTATAAGGGTCAACCTAATGATGTTTCCTCTGGTCAGGATTGCGCAGCGATGCATGCGAGTGGGCTGTGGTTTGATGACGGATGCGGTGATCAGTCAATGATAAACACTGTCTGTGAGAGAGACAACGTGATAATTGACGCACCAATGTCCTGTTACAGTCTGGGAGCCGACGGACGCATTCCTGAACCCTAAGAAACAAAACAAGGAAAATGTAGGCTACATCTAGGCATTGTGGATGTGCTCAAACTATAGTAGAAAAGTAGCAAAAGGAGAATATTCAATATTGATTATAATATTTCTTGAACGTACAGACCATAAGCTTTAACCTTCCCTCTCCAGGTGCCAAATTGGAGCCAACTACCCTATCTGTCAAAACCTATAGAGTGACAAGTTGAGACACACAAGCTGTGGGAGAGGAGAGGATTTGATTTTTCGATAGGTTGTGATAGTTATAATAGTAGGAGGATTAATGTGATAGATTGTGTGGTGTAGCTTATTGGTAGCCCACTGTAGATTAACCTGAAAGTATTTACGAAGATTTCTTTCGTTCTATATGTTTCAGGTAAAATAGCCACACACAAAATAATAAACACAGTCACAAAACACTAACTGATTTGGCCTATTAAACTGTCTGGGGACGAAAGCATTTGTTTTTGAGGCATTCTATTGTATTGGCAAACAAAAATGGGAAAATTACAATGCGAGTGGAGCCTGGAAACCGCCGATCGCCTTGTACATCGTTTCACTCTTGACGTTTGAAATTACTGAGAACTTAGAGGTTAACATATAACAATTCACTCCTATACTGCATGTACATCGGCGTCAGTAACAAATGCCACGAGAAGTCATTGTGATCCCTACAATGTCGCTTCCCAGGTTGTATCGTAAAATTGGGTGTGATCCCTGGCTATATGACATTGTGGGTTTATGACTTCTGACTAGCGCCCACCCGAACAAAGATACTGACAATTTGGGAGACCGCCAACATAGGGCAAGATAGCTCATCAGTTGGTAGAGCGCCGGTGTAGCGTGAAATTTGTTTACTATGCCAAGTGATCGATAATAAATCGATAATTGGGAGAGATGCTGGTCACGTGAGAGGGTTTACCCAATAATAGGGAAGAGAAGCCCTAATTTCATGGGAGTATGACACGGGTATACGGTGTTCTGGAGGTTACAGGTTCGAATCCCGGTCCTGCCAGTTTTCTTTGTTCACCTTAAAAAATTATTCAAATTTATACCTAGTCAGTTGCCCTTGTGGTTTGTTCGACATCTTTATTACAAAGCAGCTATAGGTTTCATATGACTAAAGCAAACATTTCTCGTCTTTTTGCTCTTTGTTTTGCTTTTGTTATTCAAGTTTTGACAAGCAGTTTGTAGCATTTAATTAGTTAATTTTGTCAAGCATAATAATATTACTTACAGGGACACTTTGGCTTGGAGGCGCCCAGTTGGGCTACAAAAACAGTTCGTCCTCAAATTGCTATGGTTGGAGAGATCATCCAAAAGTAGAATAAAAAATATACACGACCATCCCTTGAAAATGCGCCGTTTGTCTGAGAATCGTGAACGAAAATCATTTTAAGGACGCCAGTTTGGTTCGATAAAGTCAGACCGGCTACAGCGCTTGGGTTGCGTACATACTTCGTGTTTTTTTCTTCGCATATCTCCGTAATATTATACACATTATGGTCGAATTTTTACACTCAGACTTTGGAAATTATTTTATTATTTTTTTTTTATTTACAAACTGATAGGAAAAAAGCTATGCACAGTTTGTAGAGTGTAGTGGTTTGTGTGTATATTTGAAGCTTGGCCTGTATATATTGTTTATTCGGCTTGCTTCATTTCTGTCAACACTCATTCTGCAATTGTCACTTCGGCTATACAGCGCTGTACCAACTTGTAATCATATTATACACATTATGGTCGAATTTTTACACTCAGACTTTGGAAATAGGTTAGGTAACTAACCACACTGTAAAAATCAACGGAAAATACTTTTTTAACACTTCAACGCGTTAATATTAATATAGGTTTTCCCCGGCCAATTTAAACAAAATTTAATTCAATTTAATACTCGGCTCATTCAATTTCGTTTGAAAATGAATGCTCCGTTGAATCAGCATTCAACACTCAGTCAAAAGGAGTAATTCCATTTCAGCAGTTTGCATTCACTCGCCAAATAGGATCATTCAAATTCATGAGGTCGCAAAGATCATTCAATTTCGTAAAAGCCAGCAGCAAGAGGCTGGTCAACCATTCAATATTTCATCAATTGGCAAACATTTTTCAAATGTTTACATTCAAATTCGTTTCAATGGTATGTGCTTTCTGATTCGTATTTTAATTTGACGTGGTCCGAACATTAGCAGAAATAGAGAAGAAAACATAAAGACCAGTGCAAACTATCACAAGGCTTTAGCGAAAGATTTAGTTTTCATTTCAAACTTTATCACCATAACTTTTTAAACTTTACTTTATAGATACAGGGTACAGGCTTTAACTTTACTCATGAATTATAGATAGGTAGTAGAAATTCAACTGAAGATTGGTGAAAATGTAGTCTTGAATGCCTATAAATGAAATAGAATGACTAAAACGAAATCATGTGTGCACAAACACGAAATTGAATGCAATAGTAGCTAAAAAGAAACCCTGGTTTGATTGAATTAGGGGAAATGCGTGAATTTGAATGCGTGTTAATGAAATTGAATTTATTTGTGATGAAATTGGCCGGGAAAACCTATACTCTCACGTAAAGGTATAGGAGGCGTTGCACGCAATTAACACTAAAACACGTTAAAATGGGCGTTGGTTTTGATGATTATCAACGCTTGAAGTGTTTAATTTGGGTAGATATTAACACTTTAAAATGATAATAATAATCATTAACACTAACGCCTATTTAAACATGTTTTGGTGTAAATCGCGTGCAACGCCTCCCACTGTGAGCAAGTAACAATGGATTCAGTGCCAAGTAACAGTGGATTTTCATTGTTAGTGCACCGTTTTTCTTTTGTTAGATGTTCATAGTGTCCTATACCTTTACATGTAAAGTATTAATATTAACGTGTTGAAGTGTTAAACAAAAGTGTTATCCGTTGGTTTTTACAGTGCAAAGAGATTAAAATGGGGGATTTCGGGGCAATCAAACTAAGCTTAAAACAACGCATTTAGCCGATCTGGCACACTTCAAATCAACTGAATGTAACAGCAAGATAAATAAAGAATTTGCCCGTGAAACAATGCATGCACTCTGAACATGGAGCTACTTGCGTTGACCACATAGGCTACTAGTCGTCGTGACTTTACGTTGAGCATAGTGGTGTGCGCGACTTAAAGTTGCCGATTACGTTTAAACATCATCAACCAAATTGTCTGTGCAGATTTTCAAAATTTTCTTATAAATGTTTTAGCACACTAGTGTCCCGATTTCGCCCCCCCCCCCCCCCCCCGACAAAAAAAATAAATTAAAATCGGAGGAAGCGCTTTCAATAATGGACAGCGCCCACACGGTAATGACAGTATATCAATGGCTAATTCAGATCATTTTATCAAAACAATCAGGTTAAATTACCCTGATTAAACTTGTGACACCGTATACATGAGATTCCTACATCTAAATGACCGAACACCAAAATTTACACTCGTTTCAAGTTCTTTAATATAAACAAAAGAAAGAGTCTTGTTTTGAAAGAGTTTCCATGGTGCATCCATTAAAATCTAATCAATCATTTAAACGCTTTGCCGGAGACGTAGGGCTACCGAATTGTCACAAGGACAGCAAATAGCACAAGTAAATAATTTAGCAGTTTGTCTTTCATAAAATGTTCTTGTTTCATTTGATTTCCATATAAACCAGGCTCGTTCCGAATCCATGTCTAACCAACATTTTCTTCAACGTTTTGACGAGTTATTTTGCAGGAATGTTTTTTGTACAGTTATGGCGCCTTAAGGGTTTCTTTTTATATGGCCAAACCAACATAACACCCTTTTGTAGAACGAAATTGGAAAGATTTGAAAAAAGCACCACCCTCTTTTTACTTCAAGTTGGAATTGAAAATTGTATGGCTTGTGTGAGCAGAAGAAAAACAAATTAATTAATCGAGAAAAAAGGTCTCGCCCGATCAACCACGTTTTCCGAAGAGTCAAAACGCAATGGTGCAATAAAACTATGCCTGTCATAAAGTCCTGAAGGCATCGCCACATCGGCCATCTACATGTATACAGGAATTCGCCGACGAATGGCGTCGGCGAATTCCTGTATAGTAGGAGTGATCAAGCCCTAATTGTTTATCATAACAGTCTCCTTGATGGGTATTAAAACGAATCGTTGCTAGGCGACTATCACGGCGCCGTGGACATCAATCCGACGAGTTCCCCATTATTGCATTTCAACAAAAGCAGGTTCTCCTGAAGACATCGGCCATCTATAGGCCTAGTAGTCGCAGTGATCAACCCCTAATTGTTTCTCAGTCTCTTTGGTGGGTATATAAACACGAATCGTTGCTAGGCGACTATCACGACGCCGTGTACATCAATCCGACGAGTTCCCCATATTGCATTGCAACAAAAGTAGGTAATTTGCAATGACAACTTTCCCCCTTTCTCCTGAAGACATCGGCCATCTCGGCCTAGTAGTCTGAGGGATCAAGCCCTAATTGTTCTCAGTCTCTCCGATAGCTATAAACACGAGCACACGGCGCCGTGGACATAAATTTAGTTATACGTATTAAACCTATTTCCAAGGCCCGAGTGTACAGAATTCGACCATGTAATATTTTACGGAGAAATTAAGAAAGAAAAAAACCGAAGCATTCGGGCAATCAGACTGTCGTCGCACATGGTGCAAAGTGTACGCTACCAAAGCGTCAGTGGTTGGAGGGGGGGGGGGGGGGGGGGTGGCAGTTTAAAGGGGGACCAGTCAAATTTTCTGTGCAGATTTTTAAACTTTTCTTAGAAATATTTTTAGCATACCAATGTCCCGATACCCCCCCCAAAAAAAAACAATTAAAAGCGAAGCCTAAGGAGTAAGCGTTTTCAATAATGGACATCGCCCATAGTGGGATATGGTTTTAATAGTCTTTACACCACTGTTTAGTTCCATACAATATCAATGGTTAATTAAGGTCATTTTATCAAAACAATCAAATTAAAGGTACGCTGATTGAGCTTGAGATACCGTATACATGAGATGCCTACATCTAAATGACATATATTGTACAAAACACCAAAATTTACACTCGTTTCAGTTCCTTCAGTATAAAAAAGTAAGTCTTTTTTTTTTTTTTTAGAGTTTCCATCATCATTAAAATCTAGTCAAATATTTAAACGCTTTGCCGGAGACCTACCGAATTGTCACAAAGATAGCAAAAGTAAATAATTTAGCAGTCTGTCTTTTATAAACGTTCCCAGAATTTTGAAGTTTCATTTTTCATTTGATTTTCGTATAAACTATAGCTCGTTTCGAATCCATGACTTACCAACATTTTCTTCAACATTTTGACGAGTTATTTTGCAGGAATGTTTTTGTACAGTTATGGCGCCTTCAATTGAGATGAATTTCTTTCTATGGCCAAACTAAAATAACACCCTTTTGCAGGACGAAACTGGAAAGATTTGAAATAAATGAACACCACCCTCTTTTTACTTCAAATGAAAACCAGCATGTAGATCATGTCGGTATTGTTGTTACACATGAGTGAGAACAACGTGGACTGGAAATTTCACGGCTTGTGTGAGAATGGGAAAAGAAATTAATTTCGATAAAAGGTCTCGCCCGATCAACCACGCTTTCCAGATAGTCAAGACACAATGGTGCAATAAAATATGCATGTTGTTCTGAAAGCATTGTCCGTCCGTAGTCGGATAATATGCACAGCATTTACACCCTGCATTTGTACACAGCGCCCGCTAGTGTTCACAGAAAATTGAATCGCGGAGTGACCTTCGTGACCTTTGTGCGATGCGAAGCGTACGTGCTAAAAATCGCAAAGATGGGGAGTCAAAAAAATTGCGAGTGAGGTTAACAATATCGGCGGCGACGGGTGTAGCACAAGTTCTTGCGATCTAGATCTAGCATCGTAGAATTTCGAATATGGCACCCGCTCGAACTTCGAAATAAACTGGTCGATTTTATACATATTTGAAGGAATAAATCTAAAATATTTGAAATTAATGTGCACTTCCTGACCTATATACAACATCTGATCGTATTTTCCAAGGGAAATCAGAATATATTGAATTACACTGCATCGTACATGTATTTCCACGATTTTGCCTGCCCATGTACACATTTCTTGCATAGCGTACATGTATATATATTGACTACACACGCAACATTGACCGCCGGATCAGAATAATTAAATGACTCGTCTTACGAATGACGCAAAATTGCGACGAATAATTACGCTAAATAGATAAGTTATGTACCAAAATAATCCTGAATAAATAAGCTTCCTAGACAACTATTTCATTAATTACCAATTTGAGTGAAAATGGTAAATAGAACCAGCAATAATTTCTTCCCTTTCAAGAAACCGCCTTTCAACTATAGCCACTGGGAAAAAAACGATACAACCCACGAATTTATAACAGTTGTCTAGGCCGCCCCGTATTTTTGCCGTCTCCTGAACTCTTCAGATCAAGCCTGCCGATAGGTAAACCCGTATACACTGACATTGCGAAAAAGTTGGGGATTTTTCTCAATTTTTAGCATGCCTTTTAACGGCGATCGATAGCTATAATCAGCTGGATTTGACACGACTTCATCGTGTAGATTTTTATTACGGGCCAATCAGCTATGCGTAATAGCTTTGTGGTGGCACTGTGAACCACTGTGCAGGGTGAAATGAGCAGTGTAAACCACTGATCTCTATATAAACTGGATAGCTCATTGGCCATTGCGTGCTGTACGAACAACTGAAGCCAGCACCCGCCATATTACCACTCCCAATTTACCACTGATCGCTATGTAAGGAGAACGAGGACGAAAGGAGACCCTGGGGACAAGGTTGGAAAACCTGTTGTATTGGGAGTGATAACATGGCGGTCAGTGGCCTCAACTCGAACAGCCGGTGCGCTATCCAGTTTACATAGAGATCAGTGGTGTAAACCCTGTGTATGCCAGTTAGGTATCTCAAAGGTCAAAGGTTATTCGGGATAAAATTGATGACGTAATGTCACGCGAACGCCCATTCTGATTGAATTAATTTCACACGCGCGCGTTAGGTCAAGGGTCATTCGGGATAACTTTTTCACTGTGCACATGCGCAGTTGAAATACCGAACTGGCTTATTGTTTCACAGGGCGCGTTTGTTTCACGCAGATCCAGAGCGCGATCAGTGATCCGGAGCGTCGAAAGCTGCTCCGGATCACAAGATCTAAGATGGCGACGTGCGAGACGGACAGAGAAAAGTGACGGTATTTGTTCGTAGATTTGAAGCATTTAACGAGCTATTGTGACAGTATTTACTCATAACTCTTGTACAGTGTATTTTTGTTATTAAAGCTATGTACGAATCATTTACTTTTCTAGAAATACTAGATAGTTTATCATAAAAATAGCCCTACAGAATCTGAAGCAGACGACATTGTCGTGTAATACAAATTCTCCCAGCATGCAACATATAGCGAGAGGGATTCGCGATCCTGTTTGTTTTCGTTTGGCTCTGGATCACCTCCCGATCCGTGTGAAACAAACAGGCCCTGTGTCTCTTTGGTGGCTATAAACACGAATCGTTGCCAGGTGACGAGCACACGGCGCCGTGGACATAAATCCGACTCTTTCCCCATATACATTGCAACAAAAGTGTGATTTTGCAATCGACTGGCAATCGCACTGAAATGGCATAGCCCTAAACCTAATCCTACCTCTTACACAAACCCCAACCTCAACCCCATTTCTCACCGTAATCATCACCATTACCCTTTGTTGGCTGTTTCGAAAGTTTTTCGAAACAGCCCTTGTTGGCTGTTTCGAAAGTTTTTCGAAACAGCCCTTGTTTTCGTTAA
Organism: Hippasteria phrygiana; assembly: GCA_037893225.1. Taxonomy (NCBI): domain Eukaryota; kingdom Metazoa; phylum Echinodermata; class Asteroidea; order Valvatida; family Goniasteridae; genus Hippasteria; species Hippasteria phrygiana. The sequence goes on from JAZGUH010000122.1 coordinate 108,195, forward strand.
GATTTTTTTTTTTTTCTTTTTTGGCTTTTCCGACCACCAGTCGGAAAAGGCATTGTTTTTGTTCTGATTTTTTTTTTGGCTTTTCCGACCACCAGTCGGAAAAGGCATTGTTTTTGTTCTGATTTTTTTTTTGGCTTTTCCGACAATCCGTCGGAAAAGGCGTTGTTTTTGTTCTGATTTTTTTTTTTCTTTTTGGCTGTTTCGGAAGTTTTCCGAAACAGCCCTTGTTTTCGTTAAGATTTTTTTTTTTTTCTTTTTTTTTTTTTTTTTTTTTTTTTTTGGCTGTTTTGGAAACTTTTCCAAAACAGCCCTTGTTTTCGTTAAGATTTTTTTTTTTTTCTTTTTTTTTTTTTTTTCTTTTTGGCTGTTTTGGAAACTTTTCCAAAACAGCCCTTGTTTTCGTTAAGATTTTTTTTTTTTTTTTTTTTTTTTTTTTTTTTTTTTTTTTTTTTTTTCCTTTTCAGACTTTTTGCCCATAGCATTTGTGCACGTTTTCTTTCTTACCGGCACTTTGGCTACTTTGGTACACCCGATTGCCTCTAAACTTGGCAGACACTTAGACCAACTGCTCAGAATGTATGCCGAACATTTACGTCATGATGACGTCATCACGTGATTTTTTATGAATTTTTGAAATTTGAAAATCGTAAAATTCTTTTCAATATATCTAGCGAACAAAACAAGATATTTTCAAAATTCTTTTTGTTACAGCTTTGGTAGGTCTCAAAGATATGCCCTAAAAAGGAAAAAAGTGTGTGACGTCATGATGACATCATCAAAAATGTGCTTTTTTAAAACACATATAAGAATAGGTCCGATCGTCATGAAAATTGGTGGGTAGGTAGATACTGGCACTAGGATGCAAAATCCAAAGTGACGTCATGATGACGTCATCACGTGATTTGTTATGAATTTTTGAAATTTTGAAAATCGTAACATTTTTTTAAATATATCTGGCAAACAAAACAAGATATTTTCAAAATTCTTTTTGTTATAGCTTTGGTAGGTCTCAAAGATATGCCCTAAAAAGGAAAAAATGTGTGACGTCATGATGACATCATCAAAAATGTGCTTTTTTAAAACACATATAAGGATAGGTCCGATCGTCATGAAAATTGGTGGGTAGGTAGATACTGGTACTAGGATGCAAAATCCAAAGTAACGTCATGATGACGTCATCACGTGATTTGTTATGAATTTTTGAAATTTTGAAATCGTAACATTCTTTTAAATATATCTCGCAAACAAAACAAGAGATTTTCAAAATTCTTTTTGATACAGCTTTTGGTATGTCTCAAAGATATGCCCTAAAAGGCGAAAATTGTGTGACGTCATAATGACGTCATCAATTTTTTTTTTAACGCATGTAAGGGTCGGTCCGATTAAAAATTTATACATTGAATTTTTCTCTACCTAATTCAACAATTTCGTGATCGTGGCTCACTCAAGTAGTAAGAAATAACAGGCATCTAAAAAATTGTGACCAAATTCAATATAACACAAAGGAATTCTGGGAAGGACAGAAACCATGGCTTTCATGTGACATGCTGTCTATAAAGAGTTGATCTCTAGTCTTTTTTTCAAGTCGTTAGACAAGTCGTAGGCAGATACTTACACCAACTGCTCAGAATGTGCGCCGAACTTTTAGGTCATGATGACATCATCACATGTCACGTGACGTCATCTTAAAGGGCCATTTTTGGAAACCATATATCTACAAAAGTACAAGTCACATTAACCCTAACAGCCCAAGGCTTTTTACTAGAATCCTTCCCTAACCACACAAACTCCAACACTGTGTAGTAAACCAATGGCACATTCTTTGTACTTAGACAAAATCAGGGCATCAAGTCCCATGCAAAGTGATGGTGCCAAGGCTCTACAGTACCCAATCACACAAAATTCAATACAAATGGGGTGTTTGATTTTGGCAGGTTAGGGATGGTTAGGGTTAAGTTAAAACGTGGTATTTAGTTATGCCAGCATGTGTTAGATGAAAATGTATGTGACGTCATGGTGACGTCATGATGACGTCATCGGCTAATTTTCTATGATTTTTTTCATTTTTGAAATTTCATTTAAATCACATAATTTTACACAAAAAAACAAAACAGCCCTGTGTTTGTCCACAAACACTGCACCAGATGTCTAGTTTTTTTTTTTTTTGTGCTTCTTTTTCAGCCAAATGCCCATAGCATTTGTACACGTTTCTTTCTTACTGGCATTTTGGCTACTTTTATGGTGCCGATTGGCTTTAAACTTGGCAGACACTTAGACTAACTGCTCAGAATGTATCCCGAACATTTACGTCATGATGACGTCATCACGTGATTTTTTATGAATTTTTGAAATTTTATAATCGTAAAATTCTTTTCAATATATCTAGCGAACAAAACAAGATATTTTCAAAATTCTTTTTGTTACAGCTTTGGTAGGTCTCAAAGATATGCCCTAAAAGGGAAAAAAGTGTGTGACGTCATGATGACATCATCAAAAATGTGCTTTTTAAAAACACATATAAGGATAGGTCCGATCGTAATGAAAATTGGTGGGTAGGTAGATACTGGCACTAGGATGCAAAATCCAAAGTGACGTCATGATGACGTCATCACGTGATTTGTTATGAATTTTTGAAATTTTGAAAATCGTAACATTCTTTTAAATATATCTGGCAAACAAAACAAGATATTTTCAAAATTCTTTTTGTTATAGCTTCGGTATGTCTCAAAGATATGCACTAAAAGGGACAAAAATGTGCTTTTTTAATACACATATAAGGATAGGTCCGATCGTCATGCAAATTGGTGGGTAGGTAGATACTGCCACCAGCATGCCAAATCTGAAATGACGTCATGATGACGTCATCATGTGATTTGTTATGAATTTTTGAAATTTTGAAATCGTAAAATTCTTTTAAATATATCTGGCAAACAAAACAAGATATTTTTAAAATTCTTTTTGTTATAGCTTTGGTAGGTCTCAAAGATATGCCCTAAAAAGGAAAAAAATGTGTGACGTCATGATGACATCATCAAAAATGTGCTTTTTAAAAACACATATAAGGAGATAGGTCCGATCGTCATGAAAATTGGTGGGTAGGTAGATACTGTCACTAGCATGCAAAATCTGAAATGATGTCATGATGACGTAATCGGCATTTTTTTTTATGATTTTTGAAATTTTTGAAATTTCATTTTAATCACAAAATTTTACACAAAAAAACAAAACAGCCCTGTGTTTGTCCACAAACACTGTACCAGATGTCTATTTTTTTTTTTTTTTTTTCCTTTTCAGACTTTTTGCCCATAGCATTTGTGCACGTTTTCTTTCTTACCGGCACTTTGGCTACTTTGGTACACCCGATTGCCTCTAAACTTGGCAGACACTTAGACCAACTGCTCAGAATGTATGCCGAACATTTACGTCATGATGACGTCATCACGTGATTTTTTATGAATTTTTGAAATTTGAAAATCGTAAAATTCTTTTCAATATATCTAGCGAACAAAACAAGATATTTTCAAAATTCTTTTTGTTACAGCTTTGGTAGGTCTCAAAGATATGCCCTAAAAAGGAAAAAAGTGTGTGACGTCATGATGACATCATCAAAAATGTGCTTTTTTAAAACACATATAAGAATACGTCCGATCGTCATGAAAATTGGTGGGTAGGTAGATACTGGCACTTGGATGCAAAATCCAAAGTGACGTCATGATGACGTCATCACGTGATTTGTTATGAATTTTTGAAATTTTGAAAATCGTAACATTCTTTTAAATATATCTGGCAAACAAAACAAGATATTTTCAAAATTCTTTTTGTTATAGCTTTGGTAGGTCTCAAAGATATGCCCTAAAAAGGAAAAAAATGTGTGACGTCATGATGACATCATCAAAAATGTGCTTTTTTAAAACACATATAAGGATAGGTCCGATCGTCATGAAAATTGGTGGGTAGGTAGATACTGGTACTAGGATGCAAAATCCAAAGTGACGTCATGATGACGTCATCACGTGATTTGTTATGAATTTTTGAAATTTTGAAATCGTAACATTCTTTTAAATATATCTCGCTAACAAAACAAGAGATTTTCAAAATTCTTTTTGATACAGCTTTTGGTATGTCTCAAAGATATGCCCTAAAAGGCGAAAATTGTGTGACGTCATAATGACGTCATCAATTTTTTTTTTTAACGCATGTAAGGGTCGGTCCGATTAAAAATTTATACATTGAATTTTTCTCTACCTAATTCAACAATTTCGTGATCGTGGCTCACTCAAGTATTAAGAAATAACAGGCATCTAAAAAATTGTGACCAAATTCAATATAACACAAAGGAATTCTGGGAAGGACAGAAACCATGGCTTTCATGTGGCATGCTGTCTATAAAGAGTTGATCTCTAGTCTTTTTTTCAAGTCGTTAGACAAGTCGTAGGCAGATACTTACACCAACTGCTCAGAATGTGCGCCGAACTTTTAGGTCATGATGACGTCATCACATGTCACGTGACGTCATCTTAAAGGGGCATTTTTGGAAACCATATATCTACAAAAGTACAAGTCACATTAAGTTAAAACGTGGTATTTAGTTATGCCAGCATGTGTTAGATGAAAATGTATGTGACGTCATGGTGACGTCATGATGACGTCATGATGACGTCATCGGCTAATTTTCTATGATTTTTTTCATTTTTGAAATTTCATTTAAATCACATAATTTTACACAAAAAAACAAAACAGCCCTGTGTTTGTCCACAAACACTGCACCAGATGTCTAGTTTTTTTTTCTTTTTCTTTTTCAGACTTTTGCCCATAGGGTTTGTACACGATTTCTTTCTGCCAGGGACTTTGGCTACTTTTATGCAGCCGATTGCCTTTAAACTTAACAGACACTTAGACCAACTGCTCAGAATGTATGCCGAACTTTTACGTCATGATGACGTCATCACGTGATTTTTTATGAATTTTTGAATTTTGAAAATCGTAACATTCATTAAATTATATCTAGCGAACAAAACAAGATATTTTCAAAATTCTTTTTCTTATAGCTTTGGTATGTCTCAAAGATATGCCTTAAAAAGCGAAAATTGTGTGACGTCATGATGACGTCATCAAAAATGCTTTTTTTTTTTAACGCATGTAAGGGTCAATCCGATTACAAAAATGTATACATTGTATTTTTCTGTACCCAATTCCAAAATTTCATGATCGTGGCTCACTCAAGTAAGAAATGACAGCCATTTCAAAATTTAGACCAAATTCAATATAACACAAAGGAATTCTGGGACGGGCTGATAACCATGGCTATTATGAGCTTGCTGTTTATAAAAGGGTTGATTTCTAGTCTTTTTTCAAGTCGCTGAATTTTTGAAGTTCTAAAATCGTAACATTCTTTTCAATATATCTAGCGAACAAAACAAGATATTTTCAAAATTATTTTTGTTACAGCTTTGGTATGTCTCAAAGATATGCCCTAAATGGCGAAAATTGTGTGACGTCATGATGACGTCATCAACAATATTTTTTTTTTTAAACGCATGTAAGGGTCAATCTGATGACAAAAATGTATACATTGTATTTTTCTGTACCCAATTTCAAAATTTCATGATCGTGGCTCACTCAAGTAAGAAATGACAGCCATTTCAAAATTTAGACCAAATTCAATATAACACAAAGGAATTCTGGGACGGGCTGATAACCATGGCTATTATGAGCTTGCTGTTTATAAAAGGGGTTGATTTCTAGTCTTTTTTCAAGTCGCTGAATTTTTGAAGTTTTAAAATCGTAACATTCTTTTCAATATATCTAGCGAACAAAACAAGATATTTTCAAAATTATTTTTGTTACAGCTTTGGTATGTCTCAAAGATATGCCCTAAATGGCGAAAATTGTGTGACGTCATGATGACGTCATCAACAATATTTTTTTTTTTAAACGCATGTAAGGGTCAATCTGATTACAAAAATGTATACATTGTATTTTTCTGTACCCAATTCAAAAATTTCATGATCGTGGCTCACTCAAGTAAGAAATAGCAGCCATTTCAAAATTTAGACCAAATTCAATATAACACAAAGGAATTCTGGGACGAACTGATAACCATGGCTATTATGAGCTTGCTGTTTATAAAAGGGGTTGATTTCTAGTCTTTTTTCAAGTCGCTGAATTTTTGAAGTTTTAAAATCGTAACATTCTTTTCAATATATCTAGCGAACAAAACAAGATATTTTCAAAATTATTTTTGTTACAGCTTTGGTATGTCTCAAAGATATGCCCTAATTGGCGAAAATTGTGTGACGTCATGATGACGTTATCAACAATATTTTTTTTTTTAAACGCATGTAAGGGTCAATCTGATTACAAAAATGTATACATTGAATTTTCCTGTACCTAATTCCAAAATTTCGTGATCGTGGCTCACTCAAGTAAGAAATAGGAGCCATTTCAAAATGTAGACCAAATTCAATATAACACAAAGGAATTCTGGGAAGGGCTGATAACCATGGCTTAAATGTGCATGCTGTTTATAAAAAGGGTTGATTTGTAGTCTTTTTTCAAGTCGCTGAATTCTTGAAGTTTTATAATCGTAACATTCTTTTCACTATATCTAGCGAAGAAAACAAGATATTTTCAAAATTCTTTTTGTTATAGCTTTGGTATGTCTCAAAGATATGCCCTAAAAAGCGAAAATTGTGTGACGTCATGATGACGTCATAAACAAATTCTTTTTTCAAGTCGATAGAATATTGCCCATAGCATTTGTAAACGTTTACTTTCTTACCGGCCACATTGGCTACTTTTAAACTTGGCAGACACTTACCCCAACTGCTCACAATGTGTGCCGAACTTTTACGTCCTGATGACGTCATCACATGTCACGTGACGTCATCTTAAAGGGGCATTTTTCGAAGCCATATATCTACAAAAGTACAAGTCCGATTCAGTTGGAACGTAAGGTATGCCACCTGGTGTTATAGATGAACATTGACATGACGTTATGATCAAGTCATAACATGTCACGTGGTGTCATCTTAAAGGGGCACTCGCTAGATTATTGCCTATAGCATTTGTACACGTTTTCTTTCTTACCGGCACTTTGGGTACTTTTAAACTTGGCAGACACTTAGACTAACTGCTCACAATGTGTGCCGAACTTTTACCTCTTGATGACGTCATGACATGCCACGTGACGTCATCTTAAAGGGGCAGTTTTTGAAGCCATATATCTACAAAAGTACAAATTCGATTAAGTTGAAAAGTAATATCTAGGTAGACCAGTAGGTTTATAGCTGAAAATTGACATGACATTATCATAATTGATGTCATCACATGTCACGTGACGTCATCTTAAAGGGGCAGTTTTTGAAGCCATATGTCTACAAAAGCACAAGTCCGATTAAGTTCAAAAGTAATATCTAGGTAGCCCAGTAGGTTTATAGATAAAAATTGAATTGACGTTATGATGACGTCATCACATGTCACGTGACGTCATCTTAAAGGGGCAGTTTTTGAAGCCATATATAAACAAAATTAAAAGTTCGATTAAATTGAAAAGCAATATCTAGGTAGCCCAGTAGGTTTATAGCTGAAAATTGACATGACATTATCATGATGTCATCACATGTCACGTGACGTCATCTTAAAGGGGCAGTTTTTGAAGCCACATATAAACAAAAGTACAAGTTCGATTAAGTTGAAATGTAATATCCAGGCAGATCTGCAGGTTCACAGATGAAAATTGACATGACATTATGATGACTTCATCACATGTCACGTGACGTCATCTTAAAGGGGCAGTTTTTGAAGCCATCTATCTACAAAAGTACAAGTTCGATTAAGTTGAAACGTGGTATCTAACATGAATTTTAAACAATTTTTGATAATTCTTGTAATATATTTTTAGGTCATACACACTTAAATATAAATGTGAAAAATGTGTGACGTCTGATGACGTAATCATGGTCATCAACTCCTTGTATGCTCACATTTCCAAAACGATTATGAATAAGCCTACGTGATTGCATGACCTGTCGTAGACGACCATGAATGTAAAACGAGATTTTTTGATCCACCATTGAAATCTCAAAAATTAAGAATCAAACTACCAAAAACCCCCCAAACGAAACAGCCCTGTGTTTGTCCACAAACACCAAAGCTCTAGTTCTTCTTACTTTAGTTCTATCCTAAATCCCATAGACTTTGTACACGAATTTTATGACAGCCACTTTGGTCACTAAACAATCTCAGATCTTAATTAAACTTAACACAAACCTAGACCCGAACCTGAAATTGTATGCCGAAGAGTGACGTCATGATGACGTCATCACGTGATTTTTTATGATTTTTTGAATTTTGAAAATCGTAACATTCTTTTCAATATATCTAGCACACAAAACAAGATATTTTCAAAATTCTTTTTGTTATAGCTTTGGTATGTCTCAAAGATATGCCCTAAAAAGCGAAAATTGTTTGACGTCATGATGACGTCATCAAATTACTATTTTTTGTTAAACGCATGTAAGTTTCAATTCGATTACAAAAATGTATACATTGAATTTTTCTGTACCTAATTCCAAAATTTCATGATCGTAGCTCACTCAAGTAAGAAATAGCAGCCATTTCAAAATTTAGACCAAATTCAATATAACACAAAGGAATTCTGGGACGGGCAGATAACCATGGGTATTTTGTGCTTGCTGTTTATAAAAGGGGTTGATTTCTAGTCTTTTTTCAAGTCGCTGAATTTTTGAAGTATTAAAATCGTAACATTCTTTTCAATATATCTAGCGAACAAAACAAGATATTTTCAAAATTATTTTTGTTATAGGTTTGGTATGTCTCAAAGATATGCCCTAAAAAGCGAAAATTGTGTGACGTCATGATGACGTCATCAAAAATATGTGTTTTTTTTAACGCATGTAAGGGTCAATCCGATTACAAAAATGTATACATTGTATTTTTCTGTACCCAATTCCAAAATTTCATGATCGTGGCTCACTCAAGTAAGAAATGACAGCCATTTCAAAATTTAGACCAAATTCAATATAACACAAAGGAATTCTGGGACGGGCTGATAACCATGGCTATTATGAGCTTGCTGTTTATAAAAGGGGTTGATTTCTAGTCTTTTTTCAAGTCGCTGAATTTCTAAATTGTTTAAATCGTAACATTCTTTTCAATATATCTAGCGAACAAAACAAGATATTTTCAAAATTCTTTTTGTTATAGCTTTGGTATGTTTCAAAGATATGCCCTAAAAAGCGAAAATTGTGTGACGTCATGATGACGTAACAAAATAAATCTGTTTTCAAGTCGCTAGAATAGTGCCCATAGCATTGTAAACGTTTTCTTTCTTACCGGCCACTTTGGCTACTTTTAAACTTGGCAGACACTTACCCCAACTGCTCACAATGTGTGCCGACCTTTTACGTCATGATGACGTCATCACATGTCACGTGACGTCATCTTAAAGATGATTTTTCAAGGGCCCATATCTAGAGAGCCGTAGGTCCGATTGCCTTTAAACCCGGTATGTTGGTAGACCACCACGTGTTATAGATGAAAATTTACGTGACGTCATGATGACGTCATCATACGATTTTATAGTAATTTTAAAGTTTTTGAACATTAAAGTTTCTTAAAGCCATATCTCATCAACAGAACATGCTAAATCCAAAATTCTTTTTGGAATAGCTTTGTTAGCTCCTATATTCTTTCACATAAATGGGAAAATGTGTGACGTCATCATGACGTCATCAAAAATGTTCTTTTTTGAAACACATATAAGGGTACGTTCGATCGTCATAAAAATTGCTGGGTAGGTAGATAATGCTACTAGCATGTAAAATCCAAAGTGACGTCATGATGACGTCATCGGCTGATTTTCTATGAAATTTTTAGTTCTATCCCAAATCCCATAGACTTTGTAGACGAATTTTGTAAGTGGCACTTTGGTCACTAAACAACCTCAGATCTTAATCAGGCTTAACACAAACAAAGACCCTAAGCTGAAAATGTATGCCGAAACGTGACGTCATGATGACGTCATCACGTGTCACGTGACGTCATCCTAAACGTGCATTTTTCAAGGGCCCATATCTAGAGAACCGTATGTCCGATTGCCTTTAAACCTGGTATGTTGGTGGGCCACCACGTGTTATAGATGAAAATTGAGGTGACGTCATGATGACGTCACCATACGATTTTATAGTAATTTTAAAGTTTTTGAACCTTAAAATTTGTTAAAGCCATATCTTGTCAACAGAACATGCTAAATTCAAAATCCTTTTTGTAATAGTTTTGTTAGCTCCTATATTCTTTCACATAAATGTGAAAAATGTGTGACGTCATCATGACGTCATCAAAAATGTGCTTTTTTGAAACACATATAAGGGTACGTCCGATCGTCATAAAAATTAGTGGGTAGGTAGATAGTGCTACTAGCATGTACAATCCAAAGTGACGTCATGATGACGTCATCGGCTGATTTTCTATAAATTGTTTAGTTCTATCCCAAATCCCATAGACTGTACACGACATTTGTAAGAGCCACTTTGGTCACTAAACAATTTCAGATCTTAATCAGACTTAACACAAACATACACCCTAAGCTGAAATTGTATGCCGAAGAGTGACGTCATGATGACGTCATCGTGTGTGTAAAGTGACATAAACTTCTCCGTTAAATTTTTTAGTTTGAATTTTAGGTCCTACTAACCTAAGGTCTTTATTACATTGTACATTTACCATACACATTCGCCGTATAAAAAATTACCCTATTTTGTATTTTGTCTTCTCTTGATAATAAACAAGATGATATCCAATGAAATAGTGAAAATAACGGAAAAGCCCTCTGTTCTGTTAACCAACAGACAGACAGAGCTCTAGTTTTTATTTCTTTTTCTTCTTCTTCTTACTTTAGTTCCATCCCAAATCCCATAGACTTTGTACACGAATTTTATAGGTGGCACTTTGGTCACTAAACAATCTCAGATCTTAATCAAACTTAATACAAACATAGACCCTAACCTGAAATTGTATGCCGAAGAGTGACGTCATGATGACGTCATCACGTGATTTTTTATGAATTTTTGAATTCTTAAAATCGTAACATTCTTTTCAATATATCTAGCGAACAAAACAAGATAATTTCAAAATTCTTTTTGTTATAGCTTTGGTATGTCTCAAAGATATGCTCTAAAAATCGAAAATTGTGTGACGTCATGATGACGTCATCAAAAATGTGGTTTTTCTTAAACGCTTGTAAGGGTCAATCCGATTACAAAAATGTATACATTGAATTTAGCTGTACCTAATTCCAAAATTTCATCATCGTGGCTCACTCAAGTAAGAAATAACAGCAATTTCAAAATTTAGACCAAATTCAATATAACACAAAGGAATTCTGGGAAGGGCAGATAACCATGGCTTAAAAGAGCATGCTGTTTATAAAAGGGGTTGATTTCTAGTCTTTTTTCAAGTCGCTGAATTCTTGAATTGCTAAAATCGTAACATTCTTTTAAATATATCTAGCGAACAAAACAAGATTTTTTCAAAATTTTATTTTGTTATAGCTTTGGTATGTCTCAAAGATATGTCCTAAAAAGCGAAAATTGTGTGACGTCATGATGACGTCATCAAACAATTTTTTTTTTTAAACGCTTGTAAGGGGCAATCCGATTACAAAAATGTATACATTGAATTTATCTGTACCTAATTCCAAAATTTCATGATCGTGGCTCACTCAAGTAAGAAATACCAGCCATTTCAAAATTTAGACCAAATTCAATATAACACAAAGGAATTCTGGGAAGGGCGGATAACCATGGCTTAAATGTGCATGCTGTTTATAAAAAGGGTTGATTTCTAGTCTTTTTTCAAGTCGCTAGACTATTGCCCATAGCATTTGTAAACGTTTTCTTTCTTACCGTCCACTTTGGCTACTTTTAAACGAGGCAAACACTTACCCCAACTGCTCACAATGTGTGCCAAACTTTTACGTCATGATGACGTCATCACATGTCACGTGACGTCATCTTAAAGGGGCAGTTTTTGAAGCCATATATCTACAAAAGTACAAGTTCGATTAAGTTGAAACGTAATATCTAGGTATGCCACCGGGTGTTATAGATGGAAATTGACATGACGTCATGATGACGTCATCACATGTCACGTGACGTCATCTTAAATGTGATTTTTCAAGGGCCGATATCTAGAGAACCGTAGTTCGGATTGCCTTTAAACCTGGTATGTTGGTGGCCCACCACGTGTTATAGATGAACATTTAGGTGACGTCAAGATGACGTCACAATACGATTTTATAGTAATTTTAAAGTTTTTGAACCTTAAAGTTTCTTAAAGTCATATCTCATCAACAGAACATGCTAAATTCAAAATTCTTTTTGGAATAGATTTGTAAGCTCCTATATTCTTTCACATAAATGGGAAAAATGTGTGACGTCATCATGACGTCATCAAAAATGTACTTTTTTGAAACACATATAAGGGTACGTCCGATCGTCATAACAATTGGTGGGTGGGTAGATAATACTACTAGCATGTAAAATCCAAAGTGACGTCATGATGACGTCATCGGCTGATTTTCTATGAATTGTTTTGTTCTATCCCAAATCCCTTAGACTTTGTACACGAATTTTGTAAGTGGCACTTTGGTCACTAAACAACCTCAGATCTTAATGAGACTTAACACAAACAAAGACCCTTAGCTGAAAATGTATGCCGAAGAGTGACGTCATGATGACGTCATCACGTGTCACGTGACGTCATCATAAAGGTGCATTTTTCAAGGGCCCATATCTAGAGAACCGTAGGTCCGATTGCCTTAAAACCTGCTATGGTGGTAGACAAGTACGTGTTATAGATGAAAATTGAGGTGACGTCATGATTACGTCATCATACGATTTTATAATAATGTTTAAGTTTTTTAACTTTAAAATTTAATAAAGCCATATCTTGTCAACAGAACATGCTAAATTCAAAATTCTTTTTGTAATACCTTTGTTAGCTCCTAGTATCTTTCACATAAATGTGAAAAATGTGTGACGTCATCATGACGTCATCAAACATTTGCTTTTTTGAAACACATATAAGGGTACGTCCGATCGTCATAAAAATTAGGGGGTAGGTAAATAGTGCTACTAGCATGTCAAATCCAAAGTGACATCATGATGACGTCATCGGCTGATTTTCTATGAATTTTTAGTTCTATCCAAAATCCCATAGACTGTACACGACATTTGTAAGAGCCACTTTGGTCACTAAACAATTTCAGATCTTAATCAGACTTAACACAAACATACACCCTAAGCTGAAATTGTATGCCGAAGAGTGACGTCATAATGACGTAATCGTGTGTGTAAAGTGACATAAACTTCTACGTTAAAGGTCTTTATTACATTGTCCATTTACCATACACATTCGCCGTATAAAAAATTACCCTATTTTGTTTTTGTTTATTAATAATAAACAAGATGATATCCAATGAAATAGTGAAAATAACGGAAAAGCCCTCTGTTCTGTTGACCAACAGACAGACAGAGCTCTAGTTTTTTTTTGTTTTTTTTCTTTTTCAGACTTTTTGCCCATAGCGTTTGTACACGATTTCTTTCTGCCAGGCACTTTGGCTACTTTTATGCAGCCGATTGCCTTTAAACTTAACAGACACTCAGACCAACTGCTCAGAATGCATGCCGAACTTTTACGTCATGATGACGTCATCACGTGATTTTTTACGAATTTTTGAATTTTGAAAATCGTAACATTCATTAAATTATATCTAGCGAACAAAACAAGATATTTTCAAAATTCTTTTTGTTATAGCTTTGGTATGTCTCAAAGATATGCCTTAAAAAGCGAAAATTGTGTGACGTCATGATGACGTCATCAAAAATGCTTTTTTTTTTTAACGCATGTAAGGGTCAATCTGATTACAAAAATGTATATATTGAATTTTGCTGTACCCAATTCCAAAATTTCATGATCGTGGCTCACTCAAGTAAGAAATAACAGCCATTTCAAAATTTAGACCAAATTCAATATAACACAAAGGAATTCTGGGACGGGCAGATAACCATGGCTATTATGTGCTTGCTGCTTATAAAAGGGGTTGATTTCTAGTCTTTTTTCAAGTCGCTAAATTTTTGAAGTTTTAAAATCGTAACATTCTTTTCAATATATCTAGCGAACAAAACAAGAAATTTTCAAAATTATTTTTGTTACAGCTTTGGTATGTCTCAAAGATATGCCCTAAAAAGCGAAAATTGTGTGACGTCATGATGACGTCATCAACAAATCTTTTTTTTTTAAACGCATGTAAGGGTCAATCCGATTAGAAAAATGTATATATTGAATTTTCCTGTACCTAATTCCAAAATTTCATGATCGTGGCTCACTCAAGTAAGAAATAGGAGCCATTTCAAAATTTAGACCAAATTCAATATAACACAAAGGAATTCTGGGAAGGGCTGATAACCATGGCTTAAATGTGCATGCTGTTTATAAAAAGGGTTGATTTGTAGTCTTTTTTCAAGTCGCTGAATTTTTTAAGTTTTAGAATTGTAACATTCTTTTCAATATATCTAGCGAACAAAACAAGATATTTTCAAAATTCTTTTTGTTATAGCTTTGGTATGTCTCAAAGATATGCCATAAAAAGCGAAAATTGTGTGACGTCATGATGACGTCATAAAAAAAATTCTTTTTTCAAGTCGCTAGAATATTGCACATAGCATTTGTAAACGTTTTCTTTCTTACCGGCCACTTTGGCTACTTTTAAACTTGGCAGACACTTACACCAACTGCTAACAATGTTTGCCGAACTTTTACGTCATGATGACGTCATCACATGTCACGTGACGTCATCTTAAAGGGGCATTTTTTCGAAGCCATATATCTACAAAAGTACAAGTCCGATTAAGTTGAAACGTAATATCTAGGTATGCCAACGGGTGTTATAGATGAACATTGACATGATGTTATGATGACGTCATCACATGTCACGTGACGTCATCTTAAAGGGGCAGTTTTTGAAGCCATATATCTACAAAAGTACAAGTCCGATTCAGTTGGAACGTAAGGTATGCCACCTGGTGTTATAGATGAAAATTGACATGACGTTATGATCAAGTCATAACATGTCACGTGGTGTCATCTTAAAGGGGCACTCGCTAGATTATTGCCTATAGCATTTGTACACGTTTTCTTTCTTACCGGCACTTTGGGTACTTTTAAACTTGGCAGACACTTAGACTAACTGCTCACAATGTGTGCCGAACTTTTACCTCTTGATGACGTCATGACATGCCACGTGACGTCATCTTAAAGGGGCAGTTTTTGAAGCCATATATCTACAAAAGTACAAATTCGATTAAGTTGAAAGTAATATCTAGGTAGCCCAGTAGGTTTATAGCTGAAAATTGACATGACATTATCATAATTGATGTCATCACATGTCACGTGACGTCATCTTAAAGGGGCAGTTTTTGAAGCCATATGTCTACAAAAGCACAAGTCCGATTAAGTTCAAAAGTAATATCTAGGTAGCCCAGTAGGTTTTTAGATAAAAATTGAATTGACGTTATGATGACGTCATCACATGTCACGTGACGTCATCTTAAAGGGGTAGTTTTTGAAGCCATATATAAACAAAATTACAAGTTCGATTAAGTTGAAAAGTAATATCTAGGTAGCCCAGTAGGTTTATAGCTGAAAATTGACATGACATTATCATGATGTCATCACATGTCACGTGACGTCATCTTAAAGGGGCAGTTTTTGAAGCCATATCTACAAAAGTACAAGCTCGATTAAGTTGAAATGTAATATCTAAGTAGGCCAGCAGGTTTATAGATGAAAATTGACATGACGTTATGATGACTTCATCACACGTCACCTGACGTCATCTTAAAGGAGCAGTTTTTGAAGCCACATATAAACAAAAGTACAAGTTCGATTAAGTTGAAATGTAATATCTAGGTACGTCTGCAAGTTTATAGATGAAAATTGACATGACATTATGATGATGTCATCACATGTCACGTGACGTCATCTTAAAGGTGGATTCTTCGAAGCCATATATCTACAGAATTACAAGTCCAATGAAATTGAAACGTGATATGTAGGTATGCTAGCAGGCGTTATTGACAAAAATTACATGACGTCATGATGACATCATTATACGATTTTCTAGTAATTTTTAAGTTTTTAAACCCCAAAGCCATATCTCATCAAACCTACATGCTAATTTCAAAAAACAATTTGTAATACATTTGTTAGGTGATAGGTACTTACATATGAATGTGCAAAATGTGTGACATCACAATGACATCATCATGGTCACAAACTGCAAGTATGCTCACATTTCCAAAACAATTATGATTAAGGATACGTAATTGCTTGAATGTAAAACAAGATTTTGTTTCATCTACCATTGATATCTCATCAAGAATTAGAATCATACTCCCACAAAAAAAAAAAAAACACCCGAAACAGCCCTGTGTTTGTACACAAACACCAGTTTCTAGTTTCTCATTGGTTTTGTGTGTACTGAGAATGCGCGATAAGTCAACGAGTCGGTGTTTAACGGAGTCTGATTTTCTCGTTTTCCCCAACATCTTATTGTTCTACAAACAGAGTCAGGATCTCTGAATACAATTCATGTATCTAAAGTTCACGAGGTTTACAGCCATCTGATGTTTCCGGGTTTTCAAGTTGAACACTTCCAATGTCTCATGTAGGACAAATTGCTGTGCGGCTGCTTCAGGGATGAGGACGTCCATCTTCGCTCAGATAAACCAGTGGTGGGGGGGGGGGGGGGGGGGGGGGTGGGGTTTAAAGGGGGACCAGTCAAATGTTCTGTGCAGATTTTCAAACTTTTCTTAGAAATATTTTTAGCACACCGATGTCCCGATATCCCCCCCCCCCCCCCCCCCCCCCCCCCCCCCCCAATAAAAAATGAAAAGCGAAGCCTAAGGAGAAATCGTTTTCAATAATGGACAGCGCCCATAATGGGCAGTGGTTTTAATAGTCTTTACACCACTGTTTACTTCCATACATATCAATAGTTAATTAAGGTCATTTTATCAAAACAATCAAGTTAAAGGTACGCTGATTGAGCTTGAGACACCGTATACATGAGATTCCTACATCTAAATGACATCTATTGGACAAAACACCAAAATTTACACTCGTTTCAATTCCTTCAGTATAAAAAAGTAAGTCCTTTTTTTTTTTTTAAAGAGTTTCCATCATCCATTAAAATCTAGTCAAATATTTACACGCTTTGCCGGAGACCTACCGAATTGTCACAAGGACAGCAAATAGCAAAGTAAAGAATTTAGCAGTCTGTCTTTTATAAACGTTCCCAAAATTTTGAAGTTTCATTTTTCATTTGATTTCCGTATAAACTAGCTCGTTTCGAATCTATGACTTACCAACATTTTCTTCAACGTTTTCACGAGTTTTTTTGCAGGAATGTTTTTGTACAGTTATGGCGCCTTCAATTGAGATGGATTTCTTTCTATGGCCAAACTAAAATAACACCCTTTTGCAGGACGAAATTGGAAAGATTTGAAATAGAAAAACACCACCCTCTTTTTACTTCAAATGAAAACCAGCATGTAGATCATGTCGGTATTGTTGTTACACATGATGAGTGAGAACAACGTGGACTGGACATTTCACGGCTTGTGTGAGAATGGGAAAAGAAATTAATTTCGATAAAAGGTCTCGCCCGATCAACCACGCTTTCCAGAGAGTCAAGACACAATGGTGCAATAAAATATGCATGTTGTTCTGAAAGCATTATCCGTAGTCGGATAATATGCACAGCATTTACACCCTGCATTTGTACACAGGGCCCGCTAGTGTTCACAGAAAATTGAATCGCGGAGTGACCTTCGTGACCTTCGTGCGATGCGAAGCGTACGTGCTAAAAATCGCAAAGATGGGGAGTCAAAAAAATTGCGAGTGAGGTTAACAATATCGGCGGCGACGGGTGTAGCACAAGTTCTTGCGATCTAGATCTAGCATCGTAGAATTTCGAATATGGCACCCGCTCGAACTTCGAAATAAACTGGTCGATTTTATACATATTTGAAAGAATAAATCTAAAATATTTGAAATTAATGTGCACTTCCTGACCTATATACAACATCTGATCGTATTTTCCAAGGGAAATCAGAATATATTGAATTACACTGCATCGTACATGTATTTCCACGATTTTGCCTGCCCATGTACACATTTCTTGCATAGCGTACATGCATATATATTGACTACACACGCAACATTGACCGCCGGATCAGAATAATTAAATGACTCGTCTTACGAATGACGCAAAATTGCGACGAATAATTACGCTAAATAGATAAGTTATGTACCAAAATAATCCTGAATAAATAAGCTTCCTAGACAACTATTTCATTAATTACCAATTTGAGTGAAAATGGTAAATAAAACCAGCAATAATTTCTTCCCTTTCAAGAAACCGCCTTTCAACTATATAGCCACTGAGAAAAAAACGATACAACCCACGAATTTATAACAGTTGTCTAGGCCGCCCCCGTATTTTTGCCGTCTCCTGAACTCTTCAGATCAAGCCTGCCGATAGGTAAACCCGTATACACTGACATTGCGAAAAAGTTGGGGATTTTTCACAATTTTTAGCATGCCTTTTAACGGCGATCGATAGCTATAATCAGCTGGATTTGACACGACTTCATCGTGTAGATTTTTATTACGGGCCAATCAGCTATGCGTATTAGCTTTGTGGTGGCACTGTGAACCACTGTGCAGGGTGAAATGAGCAGTGTAAACCACTGATCTCTATATAAACTGGATAGCTCATTGGCCATTGCGTGCTGTACAAACAACTGAAGCCAGCACCCGCCATATTACCACTCCCAATTTACCACTGATCGCTATGTAAGGAGAACGAGGACGAAAGGAGACCCTGGGGACAAGGTTGGAAAACCTGTTGTATTGGGAGTGATAACATGGCGGTCAGTGGCCTCAACTCGAACAGCCGGTGCGCTATCCAGTTTACATAGAGATCAGTGGTGTAAACCCTGTGTATGCCAGTTAGGTATCTCAAAGGTCAAAGGTTATTCGGGATAAAATTGATGACGTAATGTCACGCGAACGCCCATTCTGATTGAATTAATTTCACACGCGCGCGTTAGGTCAAGGGTCATTCGGGATAACTTTTTCACTGTGCACATGCGCAGTTGAAATACCGAACTGGCTTATTGTTTCACAGGGCGCGTTTGTTTCACGCAGATCCAGAGCGCGATCAGTGATCCGGAGCGTCAAAAGCTGCTCCGGATCACAAGATCTAAGATGGCGACGTGCGAGACGGACAGAGAAAAGTGACGGTATTTGTTCGTAGATTTGAAGCATTTAACGAGCTATTGTGACAGTATTTACTCATAACTCGTGTACAGTGTATTTTTGTTATTAAAGCTATGTACGAATCATTTACTTTTCTAGAAATACTAGATAGTTTATCATAAAAATAGCCCTACAGAATCTGAAGCAGACGACATTGTCGTGTAATACAAATTCTCCCAGCATGCAACATATAGCGAGAGGGATTCGCGATCCTGTTTGTTTTCGTTTGGCTCTGGATCACCTCCCGATCCGTGTGAAACAAACAGGCCCTGTGTCTCTTTGGTGGCTATAAACACGAATCGTTGCCAGGTGACGAGCACACGGCGCCGTGGACATAAATCCGACTCTTTCCCCATATACATTGCAACAAAAGTGTGATTTTGCAATCGACTGGCAATCGCACTGAAATGGCATAGCCCTAAACCTAATCCTACCTCTTACACAAACCCCAACCTCAACCCCATTTCTCACCGTAATCATCACCATTACCCTTTGTTTCTCATTGGTTTTGTGTGTACTGAGAATGCGCGATAAGTCAACGAGTCGATGTTTAACGGAGTCTGATTTTCTCGTTTTTCCCAACATCTTATTGTTCTACAAACAGAGTCAGGATATCTGAATACAATGCATGTATCTAAAGTTCACGAGGTTTACAGCCATCTGATGTTTCCGGGTTTTCAAGTTGAACACTTCCAATGTCTCATGTAGGACAAATTGCTGTGCGGCTGCTTCAGGGATGAGGACGTCCATCTTCGCTCAGATAAACCTCTTCGGTGGTCAGGGTTATCAATCCTATTGGCAACCCTTTATCCATTGCCTTAAGCCCTGAAATGACCCCTTTGATAAAAATTAAATGAACAAAAATGAAAAGATGTAAACGATTAGTATATTATATAAAGTACCTTCGCAAAATTATACTTTTACCATTCCTATGATATTAATACGCTTGTAAATCACTCCAGGGTGATAGTTAGCTTCAACATCTTTGCAACCATGATCATCCTAAACATGCTTTCTCAAATCCGGGGAGAATGCAATTGAAGCCGAAAAAAGATGTACCGGGGGTACATTCGCATTGGCAAATTTATAAAGTCTATTTTAGGGACGGAGACGTCCATCGGAATTTAAAATGTAGCAGGTCGTTTCAGCGGCTGAGGTGGAGACCACGGTTGGTGATGATACTTTCCGTTCGATGTTGGTCTCACAAACAGTGTACTCGCTTTTTGTACAAGGATCGTCCACCCAATTCCCATCCTGAAGTATGGCCACACAATCTTGGTTGTGAAAATTGTTCGGTTGGTCGCTTTTCCAGTTGTTATACTGCATGATTCTAACCACATCAGCGTAATGACACACCCACCGGTCTTCTACTTCTATGTCATTGCAGGCAATCCAAGCGCGGCTCATTCCACGCCTACCCAGCTCTTCGGAAACGAAATCGTTCTCTTCTGCCGATTCTATCACCAAGAGCATCCCTCCAATGCCCCTGCAGAATGTCTGAGATCCCTTCCAGGATGCTGTATTGTTAGTGTAGACGTAGCAAGAAGACCCCCGTTGCATCCAATTAACGGGGCAAATTGCGTTAATGGTTATAAGCCATAAGCAGGCGACAGTGATGATTGGTGACACACTTGATGCCATGAAGTCAAAATTATGGTACTGCGTAAGCGAATTTTGGAACAAGTCACCAGGTCCAGCTTCGCAATTCGTTCAGGGCGTGTTGTTTCGTTACACAACAAAGTCGTTTAGATGGTGACATTAAAAGTGTTAGCAGTTGGCACGAAAGTATGGGACTGGGAGGCATTGATGACAGCATGAAACACATAGAAAGAGGTGTTCTAAGTACAGGTCCGTGACTCCTTCAGAAATGGCGACGAAATAATCTCTTGTCCAAGGACCAACGACCCAAAGATGCTAGTCGCAAGATGAAGAAGATATAGGCCTAGTTCTGTGGCACTTGGCTACCTGCAATATGACAGCAAATGTATGAGCCAACAACGGCGACAGCAAATCGTCACCGTTTTCACGAACTGACACTCATCACGCGCACCTGTGTGTCAGTTCGTGAAACAGCGTAATACAATTTCAGTTTTCACGAACTGACACCCATGTGTGCGCGCGCACAACGGGCACTGACTAGCTATAGACTAATCCGGCGACCAAAATTAGAAGCATTTACTGCGGTGGCGAGGCGCCCGCGTGCGTGTTAGACGCACGCGCTCGACGCAGCTTCGACCAACAGGGTGCTTACAACTTGCCAAAATGCGCACGAGACTCAAATTAAAGAACGCGGGCAGCCTGCGCGCGGGCGCGGCACCACTGTAAAAATGGCGTCGGCGAATTCCTGTATAGAAGAATTTTCGTTTTCACGCAAGCATGTAGGGGAAATACCATTCCAAGAAAAAACGCTTTAAAAGCTTTGACACGAATCTACTTTATCTGTATACTTTATCTGTTACAGAAACATTGAACAGTAAACCTCTAAACCCGTAAAATTAAAGGGACACATTGCCTTCAAATGTCATGACATTTTGGTGCTTGGATATGTTCCTTATCTTTTATAAGAGTTGTTCATGCAAAAATACACGTATAATGTGTTGTAATTAGCGAGAAGTGATTACAAAACAAAAAATTGGCCTCTGACCCCTGACATCTGACCCGCGAAACATAGACTTATTTCCAGTAGTAAAACAGCATTGGAAACCAGACCTTCGTGTACCACACAATGCGTTGACGCCAGGTTGGCCCCGCGGCCATCCATTTACGAGTACCGTCCGTGTCCCGTGACGAGACAGTCCCGATATCCCTACCATATATCACACAAGACGCGGGGCAGGCTTCGCTTAACCCGGCCAGGCTACACAAGCTCCTTACAAGGCTTGCGGCTTGACCATAATGGAATAACAAGTTTATTTCAACATGTATTTTTATTTATTAACTATAACAAAAATTGAATATCACAAACAGACAGTTATTGTAGTAATAATAATTGCCCAGACGTACTTAAACCAGCTGCGACTGGAAATACGACTGGTGAATACGGTCCGCCATTTTGTAGAATCAAAATAATGTTTGAACAATTGTGTCCCTTTAAGAATGGTTTCAGTTCGTAAAAATGAAAATGTGGTTATATGCGCGCGCTGCTGTACTTGGTGTCAGTTCGTTAAAACGAAAATTACTCGGTTCTGTAAAATACGCGCGCGTGCGGGCACTCACCTGCTAGAGACTGTTAGTTTGTGGTTTGGGTGACGAAATGTATGAGCCAACAACGGCGGAAGCTATTTCAGACCCACACAACTACCTCAACCTTTGAGTTTTGTTCATCTTAGACTTAGGTGAACCAACACAATACGAAACCCAAAATAGAACCTCATTAAAAAACTCAATAAACCTTGGCAATGCCATTTACTTTATAGAACGGTGGACACGATTGGGCAATTTGGGGTGGGGGGGGGGGTACATATTCCTATTCTCTAATTATAATGCGCAGTTAATATTTAATGCGCAGTTAGTACTAAACATAAATGCGAAACAGTCTCCATAAAACTAAGAAGCATGCTTTTAGCCTTGGGATAGTGGCATAGTTAGAATAGGCCTTAGTCTTTGAAACAAAAGGTTTAGCCAAACAAATAGCCCCATTGTGTCCACCATATAAAGTAAATGGCATTGCCAAGGTTTATTGTTTGTTTTTTTTAGGTTATATTTTGGGGTTGGTAATAGTAATATTTATAAAAATGATTTTATTATTATTTTTATTATTTTCTATTTTCTCATCAAAAGCAACAGTATATATCGCCACCATCAGTGGACGTGAGGTAGGCCTATACTGATGAAAGTTGTTTTCCTCTTTAAGGGGCTCAAGCAGTTGCCATGATGACCGACTAGTGCACTTCCACATAACACTGGTGGCAATGACTTCAGCGGGTAAAGCACGTTTACATACTAAACATGTTTAGCGTATTGACGGATAGTGTTCAGCCACTGAACATTGATGTTTAGGTATTGGACACGTAATGTTTAGCTTCTAAACATGTTTACAAACTGATGGGAAAAAAACTATGCACAGGTTTTAGAGTGTAGTGGTTTGTGTGTATATTTGAAGCTTAGCCTGTATATATTGTCTATTCGGCTTGCTTCATTTATGTCAACACGCATTCTCAGTGCAATTGTCTCCACTTCGGCTATACAGCGCTGTACCAACTTGAAATCATGGGCGTAAATCCCGGGGGGTGATAGGGGTATATATCCACAAAAAAAAACTTTTGACGGGCCATTGGATCATCACCCCCCCCCCCCCCCCCCCCCCCGATTTGTGTGGTGAGACAGTACAAAAGCTTTGCACCATTGTGTTGTCAGGATTAGACATAGGTGTGCATATATGCATTAGATGTACAGAGCCTAGACCTTTGTATGAACATCATCCCTATAGTGTCATATTGTCAAATTATTTTGCTCCGCCGGGATTTTGATCACACCCCAACCCCATCCCCACTTACCCACCCACCCACCCTATTCCCCCACTCGCCACGGATTTACGCCACTGTTTGTAATAGCTCGGTCCTCTCGCTACAAATTGAAAACACATTTTGTTTTAATTCTTTATCGTTGTTTCAGCGTGTTATTCGCTGTATAATTCATCGTCCTCTTGTTTTCTGAATGAAAAAGAAAACTACATGTATTGGGATAACCACAGATTCTAGCGGGGTGGGTGGTGAGGGGAAGTGTAGCTTTTTACTCGTTGCGTGATGTACGTACAAACTGCATCTTGGAGTAGGCCCAGGGAAAAAACAAAGTTAACTATTGTCTGTTAGACAAACTTTGCCCGAACCCAGAGGCGGATCCAGGATTTTGTTTCGTCAGCGAAAAAGAGTTACGGTGGGGGGGGGGGGGGGTGGTTGGTGGCGCCATTTAACCTCTTTGGTTTGTTCTTACCCATAGGCAAAATATGACCTGTAGGGTTTCTGCTTTTCTGCTTTGAAACTTTAGGCGTAGGCCCCTACAAGAAAAAAAATGGCAACAAGCGTGGGGGGGGGGGTCGACCCCCAAACACCCCCCCCCCCCCGGATCCGCGCCTGGAACCCAGTCAACAACGTCTAAATGGGCCGTATGCGTGGAACCAGCCTACAGAGCGTGGTCGAGTCCGCTGGTTATCAATAGCAATGCTTTCATATTAAACTGTTTCGAGTGAAGAGGGGACCAGTGACCCAAAAGTTCGACTGTCAATACTACTCTCCGCATGCGCGTGGTTATATAGACAACGACCGACCATAATTAGTCGAATAATTGTTTTTCTTGACTGAACCAAGTTAAAAATGGCTAAGACGATTAGTCCAAATTCCGAACTTGATGTGACTGCTACTTTTTGGGGTTCGTTGTGTTCGTGAATGGCCTCTGTCCCTTTGGTTAGTGCATGGGGGGGGGGGGGGGGGGGGGTCTTGCTACATTTTGATAACATGATCACACAAAACTAGGTTGGAAAGTACATTGCAAAGAGTTCGGAGGGAAACTGTTACTGATAGAAACTTCTGAAGAAAATGACTTCATCAAGGTGCAACTGAAGATTCAAAGTAAAGCCCGGTTCATACTTCATGCGAATGCGTATGCGAAGCGAATTCGTCAAGGTAACGGAGAACGTCACAATGAAACTTCAATTGTTGACGTCATGAAATTCGCTTCGCATTCGCATTCGCATGAAGTATGAACCGGGCTTAAGGCGTGGGCGTGGTTGGGGTGCAATGACCGATCCATGGTGTATGGGTTGTAACGCGGATATGCCGTTGTCATATTATGAATATCCGACTCCATGAATATCCGACTCTTTACCCACAATGCCCTGCAACACAAGCGCTTTTTTACGATGAGCAAAATAATTTTTGGCAATGGCATAACCTTTAACATCATCCCAACCCCAACGCAGACCCTATCCTAAACCCTAACCCTCTTTCTCACCCCAATCCGCTGCATCACTCTAACCCTATGTTTCTCATTGTTTTTGGTGTACGGGGGCCTACTGAGCATGTGCAGTATAACCAACAAGTCTCATTTTCAAGGAGTCTGATATTCACGCGACACCGTCGCTGGTTTGCAGTTTGAAAACTGGGCACAGGGCCAACCACGTATAGAAGGGATGATTGCATACATAAAGAATGGGACTTGGTATGACAGCCCGCTTCACATGAAACATGTTTACGGTATGTGAAATGACCAGCGTACATGACATATGTGACGGGAGCGCAGTGCCCAACTCAAACCACGCCTCGCGTGTCTTGCTGTATATGCTGGGTGATGATGGCCGCCTGTAACCTTTGACCTCTCAACCTGCTCAACCAACAACATACTTATCATCGTACCATATATGGCTCAACTGAGACCTGCGTATTTCCTGCATTTTCGCCATGAGATTCAATCCGTGCATTTAAACGATTCAAACTCGAGGACATTGAACGATCTTCAGTAATCTCGAATTTCGAGCGGATGGCGTAGCTGCCATCTGCGGGTAACTTCCAGAAAAGACCACGAACTTTGACCTCAAAACACTCCAATGCCAACCCCGAAAATCGAAGTATTTAATCCATTGAATATAACAAGGTGTGTAATTTAATTAATATGACTACACCATTAAGAAAATCGAAATTTATTTCACAATTAACAAGTCATGCGTTAACAAGGGATTAATTAGTAACAACAATAAACACCCATCAAAACTAACAACTCGCCTTTCACATAATTTGCTATCAACCACATTGACCTATCGCGGTCGAATCGCGTCAACGCAGCTTGTGAATTATTGTCCAATCACATCAATTATAATTCCACGTGGAACGCGCAAAATCTGAGACAAACAAAAATTTAAAATCCCATAGGCCCGTCACCAAGGGGGGCTCGGGGGGGGGGCGGGGGGGGGGGGCTCCCCCCGGTGATTAATTGGCCCCCCCATCTGTCAAACCATAAGCATAAAGTTGTGTTGTTTTTCTTGTGATGTGGTCCCCCTATCAAGCACTGTGCCCCCTCCCCCCCCCCCCCCCCCCCCCCAATGCCTGGAGCTGGTGACGGGCCTGCTTATGCAGTATATGGGCGTTTTGAGCTTGGTACCAGCACATTTGTCATATTGAAAATTAATCCGTTGACCAAATTTGCACATAGTGCACTGTATTCTTAGCGGGTGGCTTTATCAACTATTATCATTTTGATAAGTCATCTCGTGCCTAGCGTGTCTATGTTATTGGCCCCTTGTACCCTCGTGCTGTTGCCATAGTAACAAAACTCAAAATTGTTAGCATGTGTAACTGTGTCTTTAGGAGTCGTTCCATGATTTTTCCCAAGTGAGAGGATAATTCCGCCTATAGTTGATATAAAGAGGTGTTTTATATAGTGCTTATACAAGCTTTTTGCCTTTTAAAGTTTATGCTTGCGGAAGGAAAGCGGAAGGAAAGCGTAAATTTATTAAAATGGCCTTTTTGCAGAGCTGCGTGAGGTTATACTTGCGCCTTCTGGTTTTTATGGCTTGTGCCAACCCTATGCTAATTATAATTGGCTATAGTATTCCAAGGGGTTGACAAACACAAATGTGGCTAAATTCTAAAGTGTCTTTAAAAACTGTCAACAAGGAAAGGGGCGCAGTTACTGCTTTTCAGTATTTTGATACCTATGCAACTGAAATGTTTGCAGCCTAAAGACGCGATGGCGATTTTGCCTACTGGCCACTGTATTAAAGAGTCTTGTTATTTAAAAATGTATTTTGTTTTTGTCTAGGACGGTTAAGGTTTCTCGCCCAAACCCTCCAAGAAATAGAAATACACGATAACGTGTTTTTTTTCATACTAGTGTTACGTTGTCCCGCCCTAACCACCTTATAAAAATAGCAAAAGCGTATTTATTTCCTAGTACGATTTAGGTGCCCCGTCCTAACCACAGTTTGGGCGAGACACCTTAACTCACTCCAAAACACGACAGCAGATGTTTTTTTTTTTTTTTTTTTTGTCTCGATATAATTATTCTATTAAAAATAATTCTGTTTGTTACTTTCTTCTCTTGGAGGGTGTCTCGGCCTTATGGAAACAAAAAAATAGACTTGCGTAAATGATTGCAGCGTCGAAGCATTTTGCGCATGCCTGGCACGTTTTACGGTGCCATATTGGATTTGTACAGCGATATCACATTTCGAAATACGCTTGCGGCCGCGTTGGCTCGATAGCTCAGTACACTATACAGGTAGATAGGCCGTATTACGATCTCAATGAGTGCGAATTTCCCAATTGTTTTTCTAATTTGTTTTTCTTTGCCATTTTTATTCATTTAAAAAAATATTTATGGTACATTTTAAACATTTTTCTTTATCCTCTTTGTTGTTTGGGAGGAATTTTTTTTTCAAAGGAGGAAAATTCCGAGAACCTGTTTTTTGCTTCGGCGCTGGCGCTAACGAGCAGTGTGAAATGATGCTTGCGATATGTTCACTATCATGTTCATGGTCGCGGTTCTTACAGGGACATCCTTGTGGGGTACTCTCACAATGAAAACTATGATATCCTACATGTTGGTATTTCTATTTCAGTTCATCTAGCAGGAGAAATTTATAACAGTTGGATAATAGGTCCTATTAAATAGGAGATCAATAAAAGTACCCAACAAGCCCCAAACAACAATGGATAACTCTGTGGTGCCTGAGATTTTGCTTTACGGACAGCAGTACGCCCTCGATGCGTTACGTGGGCGTGGTGTATTGGCGATCACACCCTCATAACACTCATCGCCACGCCAGTACTTGCAGTCAAAGACCTTGACGTCACGCCCATCCACGTCATAGCGGCCCCAGACCCCACTCCAGTACCCATGATCCCTAGCTGACTTCAGCTCGGGGAGTGAGCACAGGTGGAAGCGTAGGGACTCGCAGAAAACCTGGGCCTGGTCGTGAGTGGCGTAATTTGTCTCAGACAAGACGAAGGCTGAGCTACCGGGACAGCAGTAGGCACCAAGAGCAGGCTCCCCGGCGTGTTGGTTGTAGTCAACCCGTACTTCGCCATCACTAAGATTCACCTGAAGGTATTTAATGGCGTACCAACCGTATTCATTCGTGAAGTACCCCTGATCGTTGGCATAAGCCAGCTGTACCAAGGGACAGAGTTTGAAGTCCAATCCACGGCAAGCGACTTGTGCTCCGGAGTGATTAGTGAACTTCGCTGGGGTGAGCACAGGGTGAGTCAGAGGGCAGCAGTATGCGCCGACCGTCTCCCCGTCTTCCATGGGAACCGTCAGGATCTCACGCCCCTCGTAGAAACACTCCTGCCCCGGGAGGGAGTAATCGCATGAGGTCACACGCGCCTTCCTGTTGGTGGCGCCGCTGTAGAGCCCAAACTGGAGGTTTCTGTAGCCGAATTCGAAGGCGATTTTCATCTGGGGCAGGGTGCAGGGTTGCATTCCGCACGCCGAGCACCGTGCTTCGGCTGCAGCCTCATTCTTGCACCAGGATATATCCTCCGTGAGGAGTATGTCCCAGCCTGGGGATTGGAAATAAAAAGTGTCCAACGTATATAGGTGTGAAATTCCACAGAGCTTTTTGAACTTATCTCGACTGAACCTCCTATCATATCTTTTGAATGAACCGAAATTTGGGCCACGGTGGCAAGCTAATCGATTGCCAGGCGCGGGGGGGGGGGGGGGGGGTCGGGTCGGTTTGGGGGTCGAACCCCCCCCCCCCCCCTGCTCGGTGAGAAAGTGTGTCAGCATTTTTGCTTACTGTTTTTATGGAAATTGAAAGCAGCACCTCTTTACAACCAATATAAACTACCCCCCCCCCCCCCCCCCCTCCAGTCCTCTCCCGCTTCTAAGTTTTGTTTCTGTTTGTGTGATTTATCTGTTTTTTCTTCTTTTTTTTGGAGAAAACTTCCCGGAAACCTCTTCAACTTTCTTCCGATCTATCGGATCCAAAACTGGTGTCTCGAGGCCCCGATCACAGCAAAAGAACCACATTCATAAGAGACCCTAAAATATGAATAGAAATCTTTAGAAACTCAATAACAGGTGGAGGTTTTTTAGACGCTAGCAGCAAGCAGGCATACCAGCCCTTTTCCGTTGTTCTACGCGCGCATGCTCAGAACAAGCAAAAAGGACCAGTCTGTCTGCTGCCCTCCAGCGTCTCAAAAGTATCCTTTGTAATAATAGTAAAAAAAAAATGTAAAAAAAAAAAAAAACAACAACAACAACAACAACACAAAAACTAGAGTTTTGGTGTTTGTGGACAAACACAGGGCTGTTTCGTTTGGGGGGTTTTTGGTAGTTTGATTCTTAATTTTTGAAATTTCAATGGTGGATCAAAAAATCTCGTTTTACATTCATGGTCGTCTACGACAGGTCAAGCAATCACGTAGGCTTATTCATAATCGTTTTGGAAATGTGAGCATACAAGGAGTTGATGACCATGATTACGTCATCAGACGTCACACATTTTTCACATTTATATTTAAGTGTGTATGACCTAAAAATATATTACAACAAGAATTATCAAAAATTGTTTAAAATTCATGTTAGATACCACGTTTCAACTTAATCGAACTTGTACTTTTGTAGATAGATGGCTTCAGAAACTGCCCCTTTAAGATGACGTCTCGTGACGTGATGAAGTCATCATAATGTCATGTCAATTTTCATCTATGAACCTGCAGATCTGCCTGGATATTACATTTCAACTTAATCGAACTTGTACTTTTGTTTATATGTGGCTTCAAAAACTGCCCCTTTAAGATGACGTCAGGTGACATGTGATGAAGTCATCATAACGTCATGTCAATTTTCATCTATAAACCTGCTGGCCTACTTAGATATTACATTTCAACTTAATCGAGCTTGTACTTTTGTTTATATGTGGCTTCAAAAACTGCCCCTTTAAGATGACGTCAGGTGACATGTGATGAAGTCATCATAACGTCATGTCAATTTTCATCTATAAACCTGCTGGCCTACTTAGATATTACATTTCAACTTAATCGAGCTTGTACTTTTGTAGATATGCTTCAAAAACTGCCCCTTTAAGATGACGTCACGTGACATGTGATGACGTCATCATGACGTCAATTCAATTTTTATCTATCAACCTACTGGGCTACCTAGATATTACTTTTCAACTTAATCGGACTTGTGCTTTTGTAGACATATGGCTTCAAAAACTGCCCCTTTAAGATGACGTCACGTGCCATGTGATGACATCAATCATGATAATGTCATGTCAATTTTCAGCTATAAACCTACTGGGCTACCTAGATATTACTTTTCAACTTAATCGAACTTGTACTTTTGTAGATATATGGCTTCAAAAACTGCCCCTTTAAGATGACGTCACGTGGCATGTCATGACGTCACCATGAGGTAAAAGTTCGGCACACATTGTGAGCAGTTAGTCTAAGTGTCTGCCAAGTTTAAAAGTACCCAAAGTGCCAGTAAGAAAGAAAACGTGTACAAATGCTATAGGCAATAATCTAGCGAGTGCCCCTTTAAGATGACACCACGTGACATATTATGACTTGATCATAACGTCATGTCAATTTTCATCTATAACACCAGGTGCCATACCTAGATATTACGTTCCAACTGAATCGGACTTGTACTTTTGTAGATATATGGCTTCGAAAAATGCCCCTTTAAGATGACGTCACGTGACATGTGATGACGTCATCATGACGTAAAAGTTCGGCACACATTGTGAGCAGTTGGGGTAAGTGTCTGCCAAGTTTAAAAGTAGCCAATGTGGCCGGTAAGAAAGAAAACGTTTACAAATGCTATGGGCAATATTCTATCGACTTGAAAAAAGAATTTTTTTATGACGTCATCATGGCGTCACACAATTTTCGCTTTTTAGGGCATATCTTTGAGACATACCAAAGCTATAACAAAAAGAATTTTGAAAATATCTCATTTTGTTCGCTAGATATATTGAAAAGAATGTTACGATTTAAAAAATATAGAATTCAGCGACTTGAAAAAAGACTACAAATCAACCCTTTTTATAAACAGCATGCACATTTAAGCCATGGTTATCTGCCCTTCCCAGAATTCCTTTGTGTCATATTGAATTTGGTCTAAATTTTGAAATGGCTCTTATTTCTTACTTGAGTGAGCCACGATCATGAATTTCTGGAATTACGTACAGAAAAATTCAATGTATACATTTTTGTAATCGGATTGACCCTTACATGCGTTTAAATAAAACACTGTTTTGATGACGTCATCATGACGTCACACAATTTTCGCTTTTTAGGACATATCTTTGAGACATACCAAAGCTATAACAAAATAAAATTTTGAAAATATCTTGTTTTGTTCGCTAGATATAGTGAAAAGAATGTTACGATTTTAGAACTTCAAAAATTCAGCGACTTGAAAAAAGACCAGAAATCAACCCCTTTTATAAACAGCAAGCACATTTAAGCCATGGTTATCTGTCCTTCCCAGAATTCCTTTGTGTTATATTGAATTTGGTCTAAATTTTGAAATTGCTGTTATTTCTTACTTGAGTGAGCCACGATCATGAAATTTTGGAATTAGGTACAGATACATTTAATGTATACATTTTTGTAATCGGATTGACCCTTACAAGCGTTTAAAAAAAAGAATTGTTTGATGACGTCATCATGACGTCACACAATTTTCGCTTTTTAGGACATATCTTTGAGACATACCAAAGCTATAACAAAATAGAATTTTGAAAAAATCTTGTTTTGTTCGCTAGATATATTGAAAAGAATGTTACGATTTTAGAACTTCAAAAATTCAGCGACTTGAAAAAAGACCAGAAATCAATCCCTTTTATAAACAGCAAGCACATTAAGCCATGGTTATCTGTCCTTCCCAGAATTCCTTTGTG
Organism: Hippasteria phrygiana; assembly: GCA_037893225.1. Taxonomy (NCBI): domain Eukaryota; kingdom Metazoa; phylum Echinodermata; class Asteroidea; order Valvatida; family Goniasteridae; genus Hippasteria; species Hippasteria phrygiana. The sequence goes on from JAZGUH010000122.1 coordinate 140,455, forward strand.
TTATATTGAATTTGGTCTCAATTTTGAAATGTCTGTTATTTCTTACTTGAGTGAGCCACGATCATGAAATTTTGGAATTAGGTACAGCAAAATTCAATGTATACATTTTTGTTATCGGATTGACCCTTACATGCGTTTAAAAAAAAACTAATTTTTGATGACGTCATTATGACGTCACACATTTTTTCCCTTTTAGGGCATATCTTTGAGACATACCAAAGCTATAACAAAAATATTTTTGAAAATATCTTATTTTGTTCGCTAGATATATTGAAAAGAATGTTACGATTTTGAAATTTTGAAAAATTCATAAAAAATCACGTGATGACGTCATCATGACGTCACTTTGGATTCAGCATCCTAGTGACAGTATCTACCTACCCACCAATTTTCATGACGATCGGACCTATCCTTATATGTGTTTTAAAAAAGCACATTTTTGATGATGTCATCATTGACGTCACACATTTTCTCCCTTTTAGGGCATATCTTTGAGACATACCAAAGCTATAACAAAAAGAATTTTGAAAATATCTTGTTTTGTTCGCTAGATATATTGAAAAGAATTTTACGATTTTAAAATTTCAAAAATTCATAACAAATCACGTGATGACGTCATCATGACCAAAAAGTTCGGGACACATTCTGAGCAGTTTGTCTAAGTGTCTGCCAAGTTTAAAGGCAATCGGGTGCACCAAAGTAGCCAAAGTGCCGGTAAGAAAGAAAACGTGTACAAATGCTGTGGGAAAAAGTCTGAAAAGGAAAAAAAAAAAAAACTAGAGGCATGAGGTTGGTGTTTGTGGACAAACACAGGGCTGTTTCGTTTTTTTTTTTAGTTTGGATGTGAAATGTGAATACAACAATTAAAGTTTGTCAAACAATCGCACTACTGCCAATTTTCTTTGTTAATTAGGAAATTAATTAAAGTTGTTTGTAATAGTGACATGTGATGACGTCATCATAAAGTCACATAAATGTTCATCTATAAACTTGCTGACCTACCTAGATATAACTTTTCAACTTAATCGGACTTGTATTTTTGTACATATACGGCTTCAAAAACTGCCCCTTTAAGATGACGTCACGTGACATGTGATGAAGTCATAATGTCATGTCAATTTTCATCTATGAACCTGCAGACCTGCCTGGATATTACATTTCAACTTAATCGAACTTGTACTTCTGTAGATATGGACCTTCAAAAACTGCCCCTTTAAGATGACGTCACGTGACATGTGATGACGTCATCATAACGTCATGTCAATTTTTATTTATAAACCTACTGGGCTACCTAGATATTACTTTATAACTTAATTGGACTTGTACTTCTGTAGATATGGACCTTCAAAAACTGCCCCTTTAAGATGACGTCACGTGACATGTGATGACGTCATCATAACGTCATGTCAATTTTTATTTATAAACCTAATGGGCTACCTGGATATTAATTTTCAACTTAATCGAATTTGTACTTTTGTAGATAAATGGCTTCAAAAACTGCCCCTTTAAGATGACGTCAAGTGACATGTTCTGACTTAATCATAACGTCATGTCAATTTTCATGTATAACACCCGGTGGCATACCTAGATATCACGTTCCAACTTAATCGGACTTGTACTTTTGTAGATATATGGCTTCGAAAAATGCCCCTTTAAGATGACGTCACGTGACATGTGATGACGTCATCATGACGTAAAATTCGGCACACATTGTGAGCAGTTGGGGTAAGTGTCTGTCAAGTTTAAAAGTAGCCAAAGTGGCCGGTAAGAAAGAAAACGTTTACAAATGCTATGGGCAATAGTCTAGCGACTTGAAAAAAGACTACAAATCAACCCTTTTTATAAACAGCATGCACATTTGAGCCATGGTTATCTGCCCTTCCCAGAATTCCTTTGTGTTATATTGAATTTGGTCTAAATTTTGAAATGGCTGTTATTTCTTACTTGAGTGAGCCACGATCATGACATTTTGGAATTAGGGAGAGGAAAATTCAATATATACATTTTTGTAATCGGATTGACCCTTACATGCGTTAAAAAAAAAAAACATTTTTGATGACGTCATCATGACGTCACACAATTTTCGCCTTTTAGGGCATATCTTTGAGACATACCAAAGCTATCACAAAAAGAATTTTGAAAATATCTTGTTTTGTTCGCTAGATATATTGAAACAAATGTTACGATTTTCAAAATTCAAAAATTCATAAAAAATCACGTGATGACGTCATCATGACGTAAAAGTTCGGCACACATTCTGAGCAGTTGCTTTAAGTGTTTGCTAAGTTTAAAGACAATCGGCTGCATAAAAGTAGCCAAAGTGCCGGTAAAAAGGAAAACGTGTACAAATGCTATGGGCAATAGTCTGAAAGAGAAAAAGAAAACGAAAGGCTGTTTCGGAAAACTTCCGAAACAGCCAAAAATCTTAACGAAAACAAGGGCTGTTTTGGAAAAGTTTCCAAAACAGCCCAAAAAATTTTTTTTTTTAATCTTAACGAAAACAAGGGCTGTTTTGGAAAAGTTTCCAAAACAGCAAAAAAAAAAAAAAAAAAAAAAAAAAAAAAAAATCTTAACGAAAACAAGGGCTGTTTCGGAAAACTTCCGAAACAGCCAAAAAATCAGAACAAAAAAAAAGCCTTTTCCGACGGATTGTCGGAAAAGCCAAAAAAAAATCAAAAATAAAAAAAAAAAAATCTTAACGAAAACAAGGGCTGTTTCGTAAAACTTACGAAACAGCCAACAAAAACTCCCACATTTCAGTGGGGGGGGGGGGGGGGGGGCGCCAAGAGTTGCCAGAGTGGAGCGGTTGCCTCCCCCTTGCCCCTCTGGGTAAAATACGCCACTGAAAACAGGCTTAATATTATCAATATAGGTGTGCACAGTGTTCAAAACGCAAAACGCCGTTGAAACGAGCTAAATTATTCTCAAACGTCCTTTATATTCAGAGTCTGGCTCGAGTTTGTTGGGGATAACATTCAAACTGTGTCGTCTTAAAGGTATGGTGTAGCATTGGGAGAGCTTAACACAGTCGGAGACATTGTTCATACTTTGATTCAAAATATACATGAAATAATAAACCTGTGAAAGTTTGAGCTCAATCCCTCAACCGCGTCACGAGAAAATAGTGACAAACCTTTCTGTTTTTAACCGTGGTTTTGTGCACGATCAAGGTGCTTCGTTCGATCTTTGAAACTGAAATAAGCCACAGCGTTTGTCGAGGTCTTCAGAAACAATATCATGAGGACTAACCGTACGCTAACGAAACCTCTCTATTATCTCGAGGACAACATCATTTCAGACGGAAATAGTTCTCATGAGGATTGGCACTGGTACAGTTTACATAAACAGTAAGCTTTCATTTTGAAAGTTTCAATTTTTCTTTAAATCAGTACCAAAGCCACAGATATCTTTAAGAATATTGTAACATTGTGAATTCAAAGTTGCAATCTGCAAAAACTTACTGTCATCCGGCGTACACTGTTGTGCCAGTAGTACGGGCAAAAACAAGACAAACACGAAGGCAGTCTTCATCTGTCACAAAATAGAAAAGTAAGGAAAACTGAGTAGGCCTACGGTAATTTCTAACAATTTTCAAGTGTCGCAACATGCACCGATGGCGCCTCATCCTACAGTGAAATATTCTATATGCGTTCATTTCCCCGGTTATGCCTAATTCACATTTGCCCCGGGCGCCGTGCGATAAATGGGTCTACGATTTTCCGTACGATTTTTGAGGCATCGTAGGTGGCTACGGGCTAAGGCTTATGTGTTCACATTGTGTACGAGCATCGTGTGATTTCTCGTACGGGCCCTCGGGGGCAGGCCGGGGAAAAGCCGTACAGAGGCTGCGCGGAGATGGTGCGGCCGCTGTGGGGTTGCCGCGGGATGACTGCTCAATATCCGTGCGATATCCGTGCGATTTCACGGGACCGGTACTGCACGGGCAGCGAGCGGCAACCTTGCGATAGCTGTGTGAGGGCCGTGCGATTGTCCCAAGAGCCTACAATCTCCGTACGATTTTTGTTGGCCCCAATGTCCACCTAAAATCTTGCGTTTTCTGCACGATCAGCGCGCGGCCTCCGCGCGGTGCCCGTGCGGGGATTGTGCAGTGCCACCTACGACATGTCTACGGGCTACGGGCTTACGATTTTTTCAAATTTGTATAACTTCTCGCTAAACAAAATCGTACAGGCCGCGGCGCCCGTGAATCCGTACGAAAATCTTACGGCCGCCTCCTGCCTCCGCACGGAAAGGGGGATACGGGCAGGATACGGGCTCCGTAGACCCATCGCAGGCCAAATGTGAATTAGGCATAAGTAATGAACAACTATTCGAAAACAATATTTTGTTCATGTACTTAGGAATGAAAAATAAAATACCAGACAGAAAAATAGGCTAAATGCATACCTTCACGTTCTTCAAATCGTCTGATGTAAACTGTTGCACTGAGATTTAGAAACACTGATCTGTGCTCGTTCGTTGTTTTATTTATACAGATAACCCTGACCCTAGCTGCAAACATATGTAATTATTTGAGAATCACGGTATCTGATTGGATGACTTGGTTAGCAACTCGTGACGTCGTAGCTATGGATTTGACAGCTTCCCCGAAGGGAAAATAAATTGGTATGGTTGATGTCACCAACAACGAAAACATTGATTTGACAAAAATCCCATGTGCCTCATAGGACATTTGCAATTAGTTTTAGGCACTGTATGTCAATCAACAGGAAATTAGTACATATACATATATCATTGCACTTTGCTTAAACTATGGATACACGTGTCAAAAAACATTGAAACAAGGCACAATAAACGCGCATAAAGGTCATGATTGAACTTCCGGGCACCTCCGAGCCGCCGGCTATAGGACTTTTACGTGTGGTTGATTTTGTTTTCTATAATACTTTGTCTTTACGAAGATCTGAACCATGAAACGGCCATAAATATGGATGATAATTTCAAAATTAATTTTACAATATATGAAAACATGCATGACTGTCTAAATTATTGAAGAAAAGTAGGAAAAAAATGTTTGACATGAGCGTCAGGTTGCAACGTGATTGGCTCATTGTCGGGAAGAGAAAGCCCGGCCCCCAAATCCCCTGTACTGAAACCTCTGGCGCTGCATGCGAACGTATTTGAACGTACGTACATAAATTATGCGACGACCGCCTTTATACTGCATATGGGCGCGTGAACCAGAACAATAGCGAATGACGTATGTATGACGTACTAGACTTGTTCGTTCTCTTTTTCTCAAATTTTATATATCGTTCACATTTTGTAAAATGAAATGAAAAATAATATTTTGCTAAAAGTTTGTATCTACCTTTCAGTAAAAAGAACAGCGTAAAAACAAATTATTTCAAGAAAACTACTCGCTTTACACGTTGAAGCTCCTATTCGAGGTGCCCGGAAGTTCGGTTTCTCGTAAACTCGCGTACGTTCTCAAGGTCAACTTACTTACAGGCTCTATTTGCCTGTTATGCTTCGGCGAATTTGCAGTATATGTCCAAAAGCCTGATGTGATTGTGAGTAACAGAATTCATATGTTGGACAGATGTGCTTACAAGTCAAAGAAAGATTTGACGTGGTCGTGTGCAATTTGCAAATGTCGGTTCACATTTTATGCCAAGTTAAACATTCATGCAAGGTGTTTGGGCTTGAAATGAATAATATGCATTTTAAAATAAGATAAAAATTATTTGTCCAGTTGACAATAATTGATGAAAATGACAGTTTGATTTGGGATTACATGACAAACCAACCGAGGTTATTATCACCACCAGTTTGGTGCAAACAATACTCAAACAAGCATTTCCATTTCCCTGATCCCAGCATAAATTTCTCAGGACATTAATTTTGAGAGACTCAAGTTTTAATCTAATGTCTACAACACCCAAACCACCAGCTTTAACTGGACTACAGAGCGTATTGCGCTTAATTTTGTCAGTTTTTCCATCCAAAAAGAAGGACTATTTGATTCTCTCCATCTTATTAACAATATATATTTACAAAACACATGGTTAAAAAATAGAAGTGTAAAAATGGTTGTGAAATCATCCCTTTTCTCAATAAGGGGATTTCCCATGAAATGTAATTAAAATGTTGACTAGAGTTACGTAGCCAACTCTGCTCACAATGCAATCTGTGAGTAAACAGGCATATGCTGCTCTGCTGAGATCTGGTCAGATAATAATAGTGAACAACACCCGAACAACAAACATGAGATTGTTTGAATACATACACAAAGTCTAGTAAGGCTATAGTGGAACGGTTGACACATTTCTTCTTTTGTATAGGCCTACTTGTGTTGCTAAATTCGCATTTACTCTTCAATAATATTTGCTCAGTGACTTCAAAGTTCAAGTCTTCACGTGCTCTTTACGTGACCTTTAAGTTCAAAAACAGTGTAAACTAATTTTTGGCGAATGCGTCCATGTTTATACTCTTTTAATGTCGTTTACACTGTATCTCCTTTGATCAACACTCTCGCAGGCTATAGTATAAGGCAAAGTAAAAAGGGTTAATCTCCCGTACTCGCTTACTTTTTGAAAGCCCTCACTCTAAAAACTGGTCTTCATAGGACAGAACAATGGGGTGTTATGCATGATGCACAAACACAATGTACCTCATTAGCATAACAATATAAATTAGCACAACAATGGGAACCTTAAAATCTTGATAATGAATAATATGCATTTTAAAATAAGATAAAAATTATTTGTCCAGTTGACAATAATTGATGAAAATGACAGTTTGATTTGGGATTACATGACAAACCAACCGAGGTTATTATCACCACCAGTTTGGTGCAAACAATACTCAAACAAGCATTTCCATTTCCCTGATCCCAGCATAAATTTCTCAGGACATTAATTTTGAGAGACTCAAGTTTTAATCTAATGTCTACAACACCCAAACCACCAGCTTTAACTGGACTACAGAGCGTATTGCGCTTAATTTTGTCAGTTTTTCCATCCAAAAAGAAGGACTATTTGATTCTCTCCATCTTATTAACAATATATATTTACAAAACACATGGTTAAAAAATAGAAGTGTAAAAATGGTTGTGAAATCATCCCTTTTCTCAATAAGGGGATTTCCCATGAAATGTAATTAAAATGTTGACTAGAGTTACGTAGCCAACTCTGCTCACAATGCAATCTGTGAGTAAACAGGCATATGCTGCTCTGCTGAGATCTGGTCAGATAATAATAGTGAACAACACCCGAACAACAAACATGAGATTGTTTGAATACATACACAAAGTCTAGTAAGGCTATAGTGGAACGGTTGACACATTTCTTCTTTTGTATAGGCCTACTTGTGTTGCTAAATTCGCATTTACTCTTCAATAATATTTGCTCAGTGACTTCAAAGTTCAAGTCTTCACGTGCTCTTTACGTGACCTTTAAGTTCAAAAACAGTGTAAACTAATTTTTGGCGAATGCGTCCATGTTTATACTCTTTTAATGTCGTTTACACTGTATCTCCTTTGATCAACACTCTCGCAGGCTATAGTATAAGGCAAAGTAAAAAGGGTTAATCTCCCGTACTCGCTTACTTTTTGAAAGCCCTCACTCTAAAAACTGGTCTTCATAGGACAGAACAATGGGGTGTTATGCATGATGCACAAACACAATGTACCTCATTAGCATAACAATATAAATTAGCACAACAATGGGAACCTTAAAATCTTGATAAGACAGAACAATACAGAATATGCATGAGTTCAAACACAAAAGAAACAATGGGGGACCATCAGCCAATCAGAGTGAAGCGCATTATTTGAAATGGACCAATGAAATTCAAGGAACGTATTTGAAATCAACCATTCAAAGTTCAGCGAATTTCTTGAAATGGACCAATGAGATCCAAGGAACGTATTTGAAATCAACCAATCAGAGTGCAGCGAATTTTTTGAAATGGACCAATGAGATTCAAGGAATCTATTTGAAATCAACCAATCAGAGTACAGCGCATCATTTGAAATTGACCAATCAGTTTCAAGGAACGTCTTTGAAATTGAGTGTAGTGCAACAGTACAACTCATCATTCGAATTTGACCAATAAGATTCACAAAAATAAATAAATAAACAATTTTTAAAATTTCCGGAAAAAAACATCTGAATTTTGTGGAACATTCCCGAACATTTCCGAAACAAATATTTCCGAATTTTGTGGAAAAATTTCCGAAAAAAATCCGAATGTTTTCGAACATTCCCGAACATTTCCGAGAAAAAAAAAAGAAGAAAAAAAAAGAGTATAGACCTATAATGTACTTAAAATGGCGAACGTAACAAAAAGTGGATCCTGATTGGTGCAAAAAAAAACACATTAAAAACAATTTCAGGAAAAAAAACATTTGAATCCGGCAATGCATATATTTCAGTAAATGTTTCAAACTGACTACATCATTTAACAATTTATCGGTCTGAAAGCATCATGGAAATCTCTGGAATCATGGGATCTAACTCTTTACATCGACCAAGTCATTTCTCTACTTCACCAACTGAGCTTCAGTTGAGTCTACTTGCGCATAATCTCTTGAAAGAAACCGAGCACGTAACTTTAGATTCTGGATGTCAGCAGCAGTGTTGTAGTCGAGACCCCGAAGTCCGAGACCGAGACCAAGACCGAGACCTGATGTCCGAGACCGAGACCGAGACCGAGACATGGAAGACCGAGACCGAGACCGAGACCTAATGGCCCGAGACCGAGACCGAGACTTCGAGACCTTGTATGTCATTTACATAATAAAAGAATGCAAAAAGATCACAAATTTCCATATGCATTATGTGCAAAGGAGTATACATGTACATGTACAAGTAAACCGTATTTATTGACATCAAGAATAAGGCTGCGGTTACACGGTTAACTGACCATTTATCCGGTTACATGTTTACATTACATGTATATCGACATCTTGACTCGAAAAAACAATGTCCAGCTGTAGAAACGACCGCGATGGCTTTACGCGGTATAGTACACGTCGCTGATCGTAATACATGTACACGTAGTTCCTGTATTTGAGCATGTCGTTCCCAACTTCCCATACATGAAGCTAATGCGCTACATGTACATGTACGTTTGGGCACGCGTACACGGCAAAGAAACGAGGTTGTCATCATGTCATGTACTGCACGTTTATACATCTTTAGTCGAGTAGAGCGTACTGTAATCGATTCTCTAAACAAGAAGTTGTCATATACTGCACAATTATACATCTCGAGTCGAGTCGAGCGTGCTGTAATCGATTCTGCACATGTGCTGTTTGTATAAAATATTGGTGGTCTCGATACCGAGACCAGCAAAATACCGAGACCACGGGGTACCGAGACCGAGACCGAGACCGAGACCGAGACCAGGAAAAACTGGTCTCGAGACCGGTCTCGAGACCGAGACCGGTCTCGAGACCTACAACACTGGTCAGCAGCCATGGGAGATGGTCATGTTTGCTCTAGGATCTTCAAAAGCAGACATTTTTAGACATAGGGAAGAAAACAGATATAACGAATGGGGGCAATGTTTTAGCGCGCTAATTCAGTGGAAGCATCGCATGTACCGAAATGCCACGATAGATAGGATTATTATCACCTGTCAACAATGTAATATTACCCATAGGGCATATGAAATTTGGTTACCGAGCGCATAACCAAGGGAAATACAGGTAAGGGGGTGAGGCGTTGGTAAAATTACTGTAGTCCCGAAAAGGACTGGTTTGCTGTACTCACGTAAGACTTGACGATGTCGATCTTGGGATGCTATCAAAAGAAAATATGATGAACGCAACAGCATAGAAATCTCTCTTATTTGAATATGTGGGGGCCCTAAAAAGAGCCGGTTAATTTGTTGAAGGTTTACACCTTCCAGTGTCGCATGTTCCTCTTCGCCATCAACCTTTTAGCATGCAGCCACGTCTCCACATCCATGTGGGGGTTTCCGTAGAGCTTCCTCTGCTCGTACAGGGACTCTTTGGAGATGGTGCGGTCTTTGTCTAGCATTTTCTTGTTCAGCATCTTGTTCGCGATCCTGTTGAAGATCAGCGCGCAGGATTCAAGGTACTGAATGGGATAGCCGTCGCCCTGGAGGTCCTCAAACATCTAGCTAAGATCTTCAAAGCTTCCCTTCATCTCTTCTACAGGAAAGTCCTCGTCAACCATAAACTCCAGCTTCGAGGCAAGCGCATAGAACTCCATGATGAATTATACCCCTATACCACCGCGGATGGGGGCTTTATGGAGAAATGAGGGATTCAAATTTACGCGCGGAAAGGACTCCATTGTTCACCCTTCATTGATTGACAGCCAGCGCGCATCAGCGTTCGGGATCCAGCACGGTCTATTGTTCCCCCCGCCCTCTACGAGAAAGTACTTAGCCACACTTAGACCTACGGCGCCCTATTGTTCCCCTACGTTGATTGAAAGGCAGCGCTCATCAGTGCTAGGGATCCAGCACGGTCTATTGAACCCCGGCCCTCAACGAGAAAGTACTTAGCCACACCTGGACCAACGGCGCCCTATACAGGAATTCGCCGACGCCATTTTTACAGTGGTGCCGCGCTCGCGTGCAGGCTGCCCGCGTTCTCTATTTTGAGTCGCGTGCGCATTTTGGCAAGTTGTAAACACCCTGTTGGTCGAGGTTGCGTGGAGCGCGTGCGTCTAACACGCACGCGAGCGCCTCGCCACCGCAGTAAATGCTTCTAATTTTGGTCGTCGGATTAGTCTATTGACTAATAGGATTGCCAAGGTAAACACGCGCCTCAAAAGTGAGAACGCGTATGACCCGCGCGCGAGCGCAGTACCGCCTGATTGGGTACCTAAAGATGGCTTCTAATTTTTCTCTCAACGAGAAGCTACTTAGCCACACTTAGACGCACGGCGCCCTGTTTTTCTCACGCGTTGATTGACAGACAGTGCTCATCAGCGCTCAGGATCCGATACGAAGATATTTCCCCCCGCTATCTTGCTTGAGAGGAGCATTTCGACTATAAGGGCGTCATTCCTACTGTCGACTTCATACTGTACGGATCGTGGTAGATATCTCTACCATCACAATGTTTTTCAGAATATCAGATGTTGGCTCGCTTTCTATAGCCGATTGCCAATTCTTTTTCGATTTGTTCGTGCTATCTTCCGACGAAAAATTCGGCATCCTTCAACGAGGACCAACCCGGTGAAAATCTGGCCCACAAACTTCCACTGGATCGGGAGCAGCAGTACCCCTGCGCGCATCTGGTGGAAGAGAGCGAGAAAGTCGCCATTGATCATCTTGCCCTGACTTTTACGTAGCTGAAGACAACCTATTCGATGACATTTTAGCTGAAGGGGGTGAGCACCGCGAAGACGAAGACATGTACGTGGATTGGGACGAGCTGGCTGAAACTTTGGCCCAGATGAGCACGCCCCCATCATCCCCCAAGAACGAAACAATCTATGCGCTGACATTTCATCGGAATGGGGGGGGGGGGGGGGACACCGAGCGTATTTAGAGGATGATGACATGTACGTGCAGTGGGACGAGCAGGCGGGAACGTGGACCCAGATGAGCATGGTTGACATGCACGGCTACGGGCGTGTCAGCGTTAGAGAACAGCCGGGAACCAGCGGAGAGGGTGCTCCTGGATGGACCTGTCCATGACGGCCACGGACGTGTCAGCGTGGGGGAGAGGCCGGGAACCAGCGGCGATGGTGCTTCTGGACCAGACAACGCGGGGGCTGACAGTGAGGACTCTGAGTCGGAATGGAGCGGGGACGACGAGCGACCACGCAAGAGATACAGGGGTGCTGCGCCAGAAGATTACTATAAATTTGTGAGTGTTAAAGAGAAGAATATTAAGAAATTCTAAGCCTATACGTACGATTACAACATACGCTTTAGAAATTTAGAAGAAGCGAGCCTTCAGGAGGCTATGCCACTTTTAGGGAGTATTTTTGAGAGTATTATTGAGCGTTTAGGGGAAGGTGTACGCATGGCATTTAACTCACCGGTCTTAAATATCCCCATCTCACTTCCGTTCATGCGTATAGATCAGTTAACGGCCGAGCGCCTGTTTGATAGAACACAGACAGTCTAGTCCTAAACAGCTATCAGTTCATTAGATTCGATGAGCCATTACCATTCACTTTGTGCACATGAAATGCAAAAAAGGGGGGAAATGTAACACCCCCGCCCGTCTCCTAAAACTCGAAGAACTTCTGGCCCAAACAAAATGCATCGCAAAAATTTAAGATGACGGAACCGGTACTTGTCTAGCACGCGCTATTGCGGTTGGTAAGGCTTGTCAGCAACTAAGTGGAAATGAATTGAAATATATTCTCAAAAACAGAGCAAATTACATCGATCCTCTTATCGATGACTTGCATAATAAGGCTGGTATCAGGCAGGAAACGCTGGGCGGGATCGAAGAGCTCCAGCGGTTTCAGGATGTCCTGGAAAAGTATAGATTAATTGTATTGTCCAGAGAGCACTGCTACGCTAGCATTTTTAAAGGTCCCGAGAAACCTAGAACGATCTACCTACATCTCGCTAGGGGGCATTACGACTTAATCAAATCCATGTCGGGGTTCCTAAATCGTAGCAATTTCTGCGACGTTTGTCTCAAGGGTTATAATAATGCACGAGCAAATCACGTCTGTAATATAGCTTGTAAGCTGTGTTATTCCGTAGGAGGTAAGACCGGTTAAATTGATACCTGGGTGCACTGTTCCGAGTGTAATCGTAATTTAAAAGATGCCGTATGTTTCAATGACACTAAAACTAGGATGATAAGTAAAAATACGTGATGAGTACCATCATTACAGCTAAGCGCGGGAAGCATTCTTGCATTAAATCATCCAGCACCACTAGATTTCTGTACTTCGGGTCGATGAGATCTGTCCAATCCTTCGGCAACCCCTCCATCAACTGAACATCAGGTAGATGGCGAGACAGTTCCTCGTAAGCCTTATCATCTGAATACAAAAGTTCCTTAACCCTTGATGGTTCGGTAGTCACTTCGGTTTTGGGCATGTTGACCCTCTGGCCAAACTTTCCCCAAAACCTATTCAACATTAGTTTCGCCAGCGCTCTAAGTCCGGGGTAACCCATCCAGTAGAAGCTGATCATTTGAGGCCCTCACTAGTATGACCCTCACTGGATGAGACTTGGTATGACAGCCCGCTTCACATAAAAATGTTTACGGTATTATGTGAGATGACAAGCGTACATCACTGATCTCTATGTAAACTGGATAGCGCATCGGCTGGTCGCGTTGAGGCCACCGTCCGCCATGTTATCACTCCCAATACAATAGGTTTGCAAACATTGTCCCCAGGGTCTCATTTCATCCTCGTTCTCCTTACGTACATATCAGTGGTAAATTGGGAGTGGTAATATGGCGGGGGCTGGCTTCAGTTGCTTGTACAGCGCGCAATGGCCAATGAGCTATCCAGTTTATATAGAGATCAGTGGCGTACATGTGACGGGAGCGCAGAGCCCAACTCAAACCACGCCTCGCACGTCCTGCTGTATATGCTGGGTGATGATGGCCGCCTGTAACCTTTGACCTCTCAACCTGCTCAACCAACAACATACCGGTACTTATTATCGTACCATATATGGCTCAACTGAGACCTGCGTATTTCCTGCATTTTCGCCATTAGATTCAATCCGTGCATTTAGACGATTATCAGTAATCTCGAATTTCGAGCTGATGGCGTAGCTGCCATCTGCAGGTAACTTCCAGAAAAGACCACGAATTTTGACCTCAAAACACTCCAATGCCAAACCCCGAAAATCGAAGTATTTATTCCATTGAATATAACAAGGTGTGTAATTTAATTAATATGACTACACCATTAAGAAAGTCGAAATCTATCTCAACAATTAACAAGTCATGCGTTAAGGGGTCAATTAGTAACAATAGACATCAATCAAAAAACAAACTCGCCTTTCAAATAGTTTGCTATTAACCACAATTACTTAGTTCACGGCATATTGAGCTTGCTACCACATTTTGTCATAAGTTATAATCCGTTGACCAAATTTGCACATAATAGTGCACTGTATTCTTAGCGTGTCACTGATATTGGCCCTTGTACACTGGTGCTGTTGCCATAGTAACAAAACTCAAAATTGTTAACATGTGTAATTATGTCTATAGGAGTCGTTCCATGTTTTGTTTCCCAAATGAGGAGATAATAATTCCGTCTATAGTTGAAATAAAGAGGCATTTTATATAGTGCTTATAGAAGCTTTTTGCCTTTTAAAGTTTATGCTTGCGGATAGCTAAAGGGTAACTTTTTTTGTCTACGACTGTTAAAAATACTTCAGTTTTTTTCTTTCTTCTCTTGGAGGGTATCTCGGCCTTAAGGAAACAAAAAAGGCAGACTTGCGTAAATGAATTGCAGCGTCGAAGCATTTTGCGCATGCGTGGCACGTTTTACTGTGTCGCTATTCTCATTGGATTTGTCCAGCGATATCACATTTCGAAATACGCTTGCGGCCTCGTTGATTCGATAGCTCAGTAGGTTATGGGTTGCGAATTTCCCAATTCTTTTTCTAATGAATTTTTTTGGGTCCTTTTTATTTTGTTTAAAAAGGATTTGTGGTAGATTTTTAACATTTTTCTTTATCCTCTTTGTTGTTTGGGAAGATTTTTTTTTAAAGAAAGAAAATTCCGAGAACCTGTTTTGTGCTTCGGCGCTGGCGCTAACGAGCAGTGTGAAATGATGCTTGCGATATGTTCACTATCATGTTCATGGTCGCGGTTCTTACAGGGACATCCTTGTGGGGTACTCTTACAATAAAAACTATGATATCCTACAAGTTTTTTTCTATATTTCAGTTCATTTAGCAGGAGAAATTTATAACAGTTGGATAATAGGTCCTATAAAATAGGAGAACAATAAAAGTACCCCAGAAAGCCCAAATAATAAAGGATATGTAGTAATACCAGTATATAGTAATAGTAATAACATCAATAGCCAACAAGTTGGTCTTCATTTGTGTTCATCTCGCAGGAGAAAATTTAAAACATTTGGATAATAGGAGAACAAAAGTACCTCACAAACCCCAAATATTATGGATATGTCTGTGTAAAGCTATTTTGTGCTCAAATCTTTGAACTCTGTGGTGCCAGAGATTTTGCTTTACGGACAGCAGTACGCCCTCATTGTGCTAGCTGGGCGTGGTGTATTGGCGATTACACTCTCATAACACTCATCGCCACCCCAGAACTTGCAGTCAAAGACCTTGACGTCACGCCCATCCACGTCATAGTGGCCCCAGACCCCATTCCAGTACCCATGATCCCTAGCCGACTTTAGCTCGGGGAGTGAGCACAGGTGGAGGCCTAGAGACTCGCAGAAAACCTGGGCCTGGTCGTGAGTGGCGTAATGTGTCTGAGACAAGAGGAAGGCTGAGCTACCGGGACAGCAGTAGGCACCAAGAGCAGGCTCCCCGGCGTGTTGGTTGTAGTCAACCCGTACTTCGCCATCACTAAGAAGATTCGCCTGAAGGTACTTCATGGCGGACCAACCGTATTCATTCGTACCCCTGAAGTACCCGTGATCGTTGCCATAAGCCAGCTGTACCAAGAGACAGAGTTTGAAGTCCAATCCACGGCAAGCGACTTGTGCTTCGGAGTGATTAGTGAACTTCGCTGGGGTGAGCACAGGGTGAGTCAGAGGGCAGCAGTATGCGCCGACCGTCTCCCCGTCTTCCATGGGAACCGTCAGGATCTCTCGCCCCTCGTAGAAACACTCCTGCCCTGGGAGGGAGTAATCGCATGAGGTCACACGCGCCTTCCTGTTGGTGGCGCCGCTGTAGAGCCCAAACTTGAGGTTTCTGTAGCCGAATTCGAAGGCGATTTTCATCTGGGGCAGGGTGCAGGGTTGCATTCCGCACGCCGAGCACCGTGCTTCAGCTGCAGCCTCATTCTTGCAACAGGAAGTATCCTCCATGAGGAGTATGTCCCAGCCTGGGGATTGGAAATAGAAAGTATAGTGTCCAACGTAGGTGTGAAATTCAACAGAGCTTTTTGAACTGATGTCGACTGAACCTGCTATCATATCTTGTGAATAAAATGAAATTTGGGCCACGGTGGCAATTTGGAAATCAAGCTAATCGATTGCAGTTACTGCACCGAAATGTGACGCCATTTGGCATTGACAAATGCGTTAAGCAACATGCACACGTAGTCCATAATTGTTTGCACTGCACTCTCCGATCTAGTCTATGCTTAGCAATTGTTTGTGCTTATAGCAGCTCCGTGAAATTGGCCCATGGAGAGAGTGGGGAGAACATGGGTCGACATTTTGCTTACTGTTTTTTTATGAAAATTGAAAGCAGCGCCTCTTTACAACCAGTATAACTCCCCCTGCTCCCCCCCCCCCCCCCTCGGTTTTCCTCCCGCTTTTAAGTTTTGTTTGTGTTTGCCTGATTTATGTTGATTTTTGTGTTGGATGGAGACAACTTCCCGGAAACCTCAACTTTCTTTCGATCCATCGGATCCAAAACTGGTGTCTCCAGGCCCCGAACCCAGCAAAAGAACCACATTGATAAGAGACCCTAAAATATGAATAGAAATCTTTAGAAACTCAATAACAGGTGGAGGTTTTTGAGATGCTAGCAGCAAGCAGGCATACCGGCCCTTTACCATTGTTCTACGCGCGCATGCTCAGAACAAGCAAAAAGGAACAGTCTGTCTGCTGCCCTCCAGCGTCTCAAAAGTCTCCTTTGTAATAATAGTTTTTAACGTATTTCCCAAAACGTTTTCATAAAATCAGGTATTATCATTAAATTGAAAAAAAATATTCAGGGTGTTTAACGACGTTGAAATAGCCAGTAGCATAGCCACGTTCTGTTCAGAGGGAAGGGGGAGGGGGCACGGCTATTTGCATGGGGGAAAGTGAAATTTTTCCCAGATTGTCGGGACCAAATTGTAAAAGTTTATAGTTAAAAACGTGTCTAGATCTATTTCGGGGCCCGACAAAATAATTTGAAAAGCGGGTAGAGGCGGTTTATGTACAAAAAGAACGGATATCAACACATTACAAATGACGTGACGTCAACCCATTAACAAATTCTAACAAACAAACAAACAGACGTGCAAACAAACAACAATACACTAACAGACACACGGAATCATGTTGCAGTTGTACTGTGCGTAGTATAGTACTGCGTACTGCGTGCGCGTGCTGGGGGAGCACGCGACACGCGCGGCGGCATTTGAATTATTTTATAACTGCCATCGCATGCTACATACGTGTCGTGATGAATACGGAGAAACTGGGTCAGCTGACACCCACCAACCAATCAGTACCTTCGTCGACATTTCTGATCGAAATGACATCACAAGTTTGCAAAGTCCTCTCCGATTGGCTGGCGCGCGGGGTCGCATAAATTAGCATGTCCGCATATATCAGACGTTGATATGCAATGCAATGCATGCAACGTCTGATACTCAGTCTAAGTCTATTGTGGATAACAGTCAAAATGTGTCGGTTTAAAAGATTGCTAATCCTCCAATTTGTTTTTACTGAATTATTACGAAATACCTTACTAGACTGAAGTTAATAGTACCGTAGTCTCAATCATCCTGTGAAATGATGGCACCAGGTGTTCTGTCGTTGTCAAGAAACGTTGAAATTTGTATCGTTTTCCAACGATTTCCAGCTGGAAATCGTTGAGAAAACTGCCCTGTAGCCTTTAGTCAAGACGCGCGTGGCTACCCGGACGAGTGGCGCGCCCCGGACCATGCTGGCATTCGGGGCGCGTCACGTGTCCAGGTAGCCACGCGCGCCTTGACTAAAGGCTATCATCCGCCTGACGGTTGAAAACGAGCGCCGTCTTTCTCTCGTTGTTTCGCCATCCAACAACGCAAAACTTTGAACAGGTCAGTGGAACGATATTTCCTACAAAATACTAACCCCCAAATCCGCCCATTTCTGAAAATTGCAACAATGACTATATAATCATGTACACTACCTCTGAAGGTATGATATAGCAGTCGGAGACAGTGTTCATACTTTGATTCAAAATATACATGAAATAATAAAACTGTGAAAGTTTAAGCTCAATCCCTCAACCGCGTCACGAGAAAATAGTGACAAACCTTTCTGTTTTTAACCGTGGTTTTGTGCACGTTCAAGGTGCTTCGTTCGATCTTTGAAACTGAAATAAGCCACTGCGTTTGTCGAGGTCTTCAGAAACAATATCTCGAGGACGACCGCATTTCAGACGGAAATAGTTCTCATGAGGATTGGCACTGGTACAGGTTACATACACAGTAAGCTTTCATTTTGAAAGTTTAAATGTTTTAATATCAGTACCAAAGCCACACATATCTTTAAGAATATTGTAACATTGTAAATTCAAAGTTGCAATCTGCCAAAACTTACTGTCATCCGGCGTACACTGTTGTGCCAGAAGTACGGGCAAAAACAAGACAAATACGAAGGCAGTCTTCATCTGTCACAAAATAGAAAAGTAAGGAAAACTGAGTACGGCAATTTCTAACACAATTTTCAAGTGTCACAACAGGCGCCGATGGCACCTCATCCTACAGTAAAATATTATATATGCGTTCATTTTCCCGTAAATTATCCGGTTAGTAATGAACAATTATTCGGAAAACAATATTTTGTCCGTGCACTTAAAAATGAAATACCAGACAGAAAAATAGGCTAAATGCATACCTTCACGTTCTTCAAATCGTCTGATGTAAACTGTTGCACTGAGATTTAGGAACACCGTTCTGTGCTCGTTCGTTGTTATATTTATACAGATAACCCTTCCCCAACTGCAAACATACGTAATTATATATTTGAGAATCACGGTATCTGATTGGATAACTTGGTTAGCAACTACGGTGACGTCGTGCAGAATTTCGAAGCTAAATGGATTTGACAGCTTGGAAAGGACAATAAATTGATGTCACCAACAACGAAAACATTGATTTGACAAAATTAATCCAGATGTTCAGTGATTTTGTTATTTGAATAAAGTTTAATTAAACTGTAAAATGTCATTGATAAGACATTAATTGTAGCACATAATTTGTTTAATGGATTTACAAATGAATTTGAGCTAATACAGATGTTGAGTGATTTTGATATTTGAATAAAGTCTATTTAAACTGTAAAATGTCAAAGACATTAATTGTAGCACATAATTTGTTTAATGGATTTACAAATGAATTTGAGCTAATACAGATGTTCAGTGATTTTGTATTTGAACAAAGTTTAATTAAACTGTAAAATGTCATTGATAAAACATTAATTGTAGCACATAATTTGTTTAATGGATTTACAAATGAATTTGAGCTAATACAGATGTTCAGTGATTTTGTTGTTTTAATAATGTTTAATTGAACTGTAAAATGTCATTGATAAGACATTAATTGTAGCACATAATTTGTTTAATGGATTTACAAATGAATTTGAGCTAATACAGATGTTCAGTGATTTTGTTATTTGAATAAAGTTTAATTAAACTGTAAAATGTCATTGATAAGACATTAATTGTAGCACATAATTTGTTTAATGGATTTACAAATGAATTTGAGCTAATACAGATGTTCAGTAATTTTGCTATTTGAATATAGTTTAATTCGTCAAACAATCCACAAAGGAAACTGACTAGGTAAATTTGAATACATTTTCAAAGTGAACAAAGAAACTGGCAGGAGCGGGATTCGAACTTGCGATCTCCGGAATACCATATCGGTGCTCTACCAACTGAGCTATCTTGCCCTATGTTGGCGGTCTCCCAAATTGTCAGCATCTTTGTTCAGGTGGGCGCTAGTCAGAAGTCATAAACCCAGAATGCCGTATAGCCAGGGATCACACCCAATTTTACGATACAACATGGGAAGCGACATTGCGGGGATCACTCAATGAGGATACGACCTTTTAACTTATAATTCGTCAAACAATCCACAAAGGAAACTGACTAGGTAAATTTAAATACATTTTCAAAGTGAACAAAGAAACTGGCAGGAGCGGGATTCGAACTTGCGACCTCCGGAATACCATACCTGTGCTCTACCAACTGAGCTATCTTGCCCTATGTTGGCGGTCTCCCAAATTGTCAGTATCTTTGTTCGGGTGGGCGCTATAGTGATCCCCGCAATGTCGCTTCCCAGGTTGTATCGTAAAATTTGGTGTGATCCCTGGCTATACGGCATTCTGGGTTTATGACTTCTGACTCCCTGTGGCTCCTTTTAATATTTTTCCCTACATATTTTGCCTGGGGTGACTTTGCGAAGAGATTCATCAATAAATTATTGTTCCCACTTGCAAACGACAAAGACGGCTCCTAAAATATTGGCGGTGATTGGCGGTGGACAGTTAGAAGAGTCTCAACGTTCTTTTTGATCGTGCAAGGTTTCACAAAACAGTTTCCGCGAAAAACAAAAACGTCCCGTATACATTACAGAGAAACACGCCCCATTGAATTTGCTCATAATTATACTTTTCAAGGTCAAACAATCAGATTTAAGCTGTTGACCACTTTTCCCCAACGGTTTTAACTCAAGTATACAGTTTAATTAACGTCTAAGTTTTTAAAAACATATTCCTGCAAATTGAAATGAATGGTAACTGGGACTAGCAAGCGATGTTTTATTGTAAAGCGGCCATTTACAACTCAAAATGGATGCGTAATGCTGACTGAACAAAATAAAGAGTCTTCATCAAACAAGAAATATAAACATATCATGTATAACCCGATTTCATATTTACATTCTTTAGTCGTTCACTTTCAAGTTTCAAGTTTATTCACACACATATTCCAACGTTGACAACAAAAAAGTCATAATACAAATAACCACACAATATTAATGCAAGAATTGAAATAGAATGAAAATTGAGCTAAGAACATGTCAACATTCGAAAAAAGAAAGAAGCCGAGGCTTTTATTCCTTTCCCTGCCCCCTACCCCTAAGCCCTTACCCCAACGTCGTACAAACAACGGACAACACACACAAACTACAATAAACAGTTGGACGTGCAGGAGATCAGACCAAAATTGAATAAATTTAATAATATCATTGAGCAAATTCAATTTGAGTTTTTTCCTAAAGGTTTTGAGAGAAGAAGAGTGCTTGACATCATCAGCCAGACTATTCGAAAATTTGATTCCACGTTGTTGGGGACTATTTTTAAATAAAGAAGTGCGTTTCTGGCTGCTTGTTAGAAACTGTTGCATAGAGACGCTGGATTTATTCTATATTTTTGTACATGGAACATCACACTGTGAAATACTCACTGAATCATGCAGGATGCATCGATAAGTACTGCATGTATATCTGTGGCGCACGAAAAGGGGGTGATAACGGCACTGGAGCTTCCTCGAGGTTGTCATTTTTGTGTTTGAATGTGTGGAGCACGCAAAATACACAATACATGTCCAACATGTTACAAGTAAAATGGAACCGCAAACCTTTCATTCATTAAAATGGAAGCACCACCGTCAAAAACAGCCATACCCCCCTCCCCGTTTGCCACTTTTAAAATTTGAAAATCGTTATGCACAAATTTAGGGGAAAACTTTGAGGCCCCCCCCCCCCCCCCCCATCCCCCGTCAAATCCTGGGTGCCCACTGATGTACATTTTATATATGTCGTTTACACTGTATCTCCTGTAACACTCTTGCAGGCTATAGTATAAGGCAAAGTAAAAAAGGTTAATCTTCCGTACTCGCTTACTTTTTGAAAACCCTCACTCTAAAAACTGGTCTTAATAGGACAGAACAATGGGATTTTATGCATGATGCACAAATAGAAATAGCAATAGCATAACAATTGAAATTAGCATAACAATGAGGAACCTTAAAATCTTGATAAGACAGAACAATACAGAATATGCATGAGTTGAAACACAAAAGAAACAATGGGGGACCATCAGCCAATCAGAGTGAAGCGCATCATTTGAAATGGACTAATGAGATTCAAGGAACGTATTTGAAATCAACCATTCAAAGTTCAGCGAATTTCTTGAAATGGACTAATGAGATCTAAGGAACGTATTTGAAATCAACCAATCAGAGTGCAGCGATTCTTTTCTTAAATGGACCAATGAGATTCACGGAATGTATTTGAAATCGACCAATCAGAGTACAGCGCATCATTTGAAATTGACCAATCAAGGAACGTATTTGACCAATAAGATTCACAAAAATAAATAAACAGTTTTAAAAATTTCCGAACATTTCTGAAACAAATATTTCCGAATTTTGTCGAACATTTCTGAAAAAATCTTAATGTTTTCGTACATTCCCGAACATTTCCAAGAAAAAACCCAAAAAACCAAAAAAAAGGAGTATAGACCTATAATGAACTTAAAATGGCGAACGTAACAAAAAGTGGATCTTGATTGGTGGAAAAAAGGAACATTAAAAAAATTTCAGGAAAAAAAATCATTTGAATCTCATCTGGCAATGCATATTTCAGTAAATGTTTCAAACTGACTACATCATTTAACAATTTATCGGTCTGAAAGCATCATGGAAAACTCTGGAATCAGCATGGGACCTAACTCTTTACATCGACTAAGTCATTTCTCTACTTCACCAACTGAGCTTCAGTTGAGTCTACTTGCGCATAATCTCTTGAAAGAAACCGAGCACGTAGCTTTTTGATGTCAACAGCCATGGGAGATGGTCATGTTTGCTCTAGGATCTTCAAAAGCAGACATTTTTAGACAAAGGAAAGAAAACAGATATAACGAATGGGGGCAATGTTTTAGCGCGCTAATTCAGTGGAAGCATCGCATGTACCGAAATGCCACGATAGATTATTATCACCTATCAACAATGTAATATTACCCATAGGGCATATGAATTTTTGTTACCGAGCGCATAACCAAGGGAAATACATGTAAGGGGGTGAAGCGTTGGTAAAATTACTGTAGTCCCGAAAAGGACTGGTTTGCTGTACTCACGTAAGACTTGACGATGTCGATCTTGGGATGCTATCAAAAGAAAATAATATGATGAACGCAACAGCATAGAAATCTCTCTTATTTGAATATGTGGGGGCCCTAAAAAGAGCCGGTTAATTTGTTGAAGGTTTACACCTTCCAGTGTCGCATGTTCCTCTTCGCCATCAACCTTTTAGCATGCAGCCACGTCTCCACATCCATGTGGGGGTTTCCGTAGAGCTTCCTCTGCTCGTACAGGGACTCTTTGGAGATGGTGCGGTCTTTGTCTAGCATTTTCTTGTTCAGCATCTTGTTCGCGATCCTGTTGAAGATCAGCGCGCAGGATTCAAGGTACTGAATGAGATAGCCGTCGCCCTGGAGGTCCTCAAACATCTAGCTAAGATCTTCAAAGCTTCCCTTCATCTCTTCTACAGGAAAGTCCTCGTCAACCATAAACTCCAGCTTCGAGGCAAGCGCATAGAACTCCATGATGAATTATACCCCTATACCACCGCGGATGGGGGCTTTATGGAGAAATGAGGGATTCAAATTTACGCGCGGAAAGGACTCCATTGTTCACCCTTCATTGATTGACAGCCAGCGCGCATCAGCGTTCGGGATCCAGCACGGTCTATTGTTCCCCCCGCCCTCTACGAGAAAGTACTTAGCCACACTTAGACCTACGGCGCCCTATTGTTCCCCTACGTTGATTGAAAGGCAGCGCTCATCAGTGCTAGGGATCCAGCACGGTCTATTGAACCCCGGCCCTCAACGAGAAAGTACTTAGCCACACCTGGACCAACGGCGCCCTTTACAGGAATTCGCCGACGCCATTTTTACAGTGGTGCCGCGCTCGTGTGCAGGCTGCCCGCGTTCTTTATTTTGAGTCGCGTGCGCATTTTGGCAAGTTGTAAACACCCTGTTGGTCGAGCTTGCGTGGAGGGCGTGCGTCTAACACGCACGCGAGCGCCTCGCCACCGCAGTAAATGCTTCTAATTTTGGTCGCCGGATTAGTCTATTGACTAATAGGATTGCCAAGGTAAACACGCGCCTCAAAAGTGAGAACGCGTATGACCCGCGCGCGAGCGCAGTACCGCCTGATTGGGTACCTAAAGATGGCTTCTAATTTTTCTCTCAACGAGAAGCTACTTAGCCACACTTAGACGCACGGCGCCCTGTTTTTCTCACGCGTTGATTGACAGACAGTGCTCATCAGCGCTCAGGATCCGATACGAAGATATTTTCCCCCGCTATCTTGCTTGAGAGGAGCATTTTGACTATAAGGGCGTCATTCCTACTGTCGACTTCATACTGTACGGATCGTGGTAGATATCTTTACCATCACAATGTTTTTCAGAATATCAGATGTTGGCTCGCTTTCTATAGCCGATTGCCAATTCTTTTTCGATTTGTTCGTGCTATCTTCCGACGAAAAATTCGGCATCCTTCAACGAGGACCAACCCGGTGAAAATCTGGCCCACGAACTTCCACTGGATCGGGAGCAGCAGTACCCCTGCGCGCATCTGGTAGAAGAGAGCGAGAAAGTCGCCATTGATCATCTTCCCCCTGACTTTTACGCAGCTGAAGACAACCTATTCGATGACATTTTAGCTGAAGGGGGTGAGCACCGCGAAGACGAAGACATGTACGTGGATTGGGACGAGCTGGCTGAAACTTTGGCCCAGATGAGCACGCCCCCATCATCCCCCAAGAACGAAACAATCTATGCGCTGAAATTTCATCGGAATGGGGGAGGGGGGGGGGGACACCAAGCGTATTTAGAGGATGATGACATGTACGTGCAGTGGGACGAGCAGGCGGGAACGTGGACCCAGATGAGCATGGTTGACATGCACGGCTACGGGCGTGTCAGCGTTAGAGAACAGCCGGGAACCAGCGGAGAGGGTGCTCCTGGATGGACCTGTCCATGACGGCCACGGACGTGTCAGCGTGGGGGAGAGGCCGGGAACCAGCGGCGATGGTGCTTCTGGACCAGACAACGCGGGGGCTGACAGTGAGGACTCTGAGTCGGAATGGAGCGGGGACGACGAGCGACCACGCAAGAGATACAGGGGTGCTGCGCCAGAAGATTACTATAAAATTGTGAGTGTTAAAGAGAAGAATATTAAGAAATTCTAAGCCTATACGTACGATTACAACATACGCTTTAGAAATTTAGAAGAAGCGAGCCTTCAGGAGGCTATGCCACTTTTAGGGAGTATTTTTGAGAGTATTATTGAGCGTTTAGGGGAAGGTGTACGCATGGCATTTAACTCACCGGTCTTAAATGTCCCCATCTCACTTCCGTTCATGCGTATAGATCAGTTAACGGTCGAGCGCCTGTTTGATAGAACACAGACAGTCCTAAACAGCTATCAGTTCATTAGATTCGATGAGCCATTACCATTCACTTTGTGCACATGAAATGCAAAAAAGGGGGGAAATGTAACACCCCCGCCCGTCTCCTAAAACTCGAAGAACTTCTGGCCCAAACAAAATGCATCGCAAAAATTTAAGATGACGGAACCGGTACTTGTCTAGCACGCGCTATTGCGGTTGGTAAGGCTTGTCAGCAACTAAGTGGAAATGAATTGAAATATATTCTCAAAAACAGAGCAAATTACATCGATCCTCTTATCGATGACTTGCATAATAAGGCTGGTATCAGGCAGGAAACGCTGGGCGGGATCGAAGAGCTCCAGCGGTTTCAGGATGTCCTGGAAAAGTATAGATTAATTGTATTGTCCAGAGAGCACTGCTACGCTAGCATTTTTAAAGGTCCCGAGAAACCTAGAACGATCTACCTACATCTCGCTAGGGGGCATTACGACTTAATCAAATCCATGTCGGGGTTCCTAAATCGTAGCAATTTCTGCGACGTTTGTCTCAAGGGTTATAATAATGCACGAGCAAATCACGTCTGTAATATAGCTTGTAAGCTGTGTTATTCCGTAGGAGGTAAGACCGGTTAAATTGATACCTGGGTGCACTGTTCCGAGTGTAATCGTAATTTAAAAGATGCCGTATGTTTCAATGACACTAAAACTAGGATGATAAGTAAAAATACGTGATGAGTACCATCATTACAGCTAAGCGCGGGAAGCATTCTTGCATTAAATCATCCAGCACCACTAGATTTCTGTACTTCGGGTCGATGAGATCTGTCCAATCCTTCGGCAACCCCTCCATCAACTGAACATCAGGTAGATGGCGAGACAGTTCCTCGTAGGCCTTATCATCTGAATACAAAAGTTCCTTAACCCTTGATGGTTCGGTAGTCACTTCGGTTTTGGGCATGTTGACCCTCTGGCCAAACTTTCCCCAAAACCTATTCAACATTAGTTTCGCCAGCGCTCTAAGTCCGGGGTAACCCATCCAGTAGAAGCTGATCATTTGAGGCCCTCACTAGTATGACCCTCACTGGATGAGACTTGGTATGACAGCCCGCTTCACATAAAAATGTTTACAGTATTATGTGAGATGACAAGCGTACATCACTGATCTCTATGTAAACTGGATAGCGCATCGGCTGGTCGCGTTGAGGCCACCGTCCGCCATGTTATCACTCCCAATACAATAGGTTTGCAAACCTTGTCCCCAGGGTCTCATTTCATCCTCGTTCTCCTTACGTACATATCAGTGGTAAATTGGGAGTGGTAATATGGCGGGGGCTGGCTTCAGTTGCTTGTACAGCGCGCAATGGCCAATGAGCTATCCAGTTTATATAGAGATCAGTGGCGTACATGTGACGGGAGCGCAGAGCCCAACTCAAACCACGCCTCGCACGTCCTGCTGTATATGCTGGGTGATGATGGCCGCCTGTAACCTTTGACCTCTCAACCTGCTCAACCAACAACATACCGGTACTTATTATCGTACCATATATGGCTCAACTGAGACCTGCGTATTTCCTGCATTTTCGCCATTAGATTCAATCCGTGCATTTAGACGATTATCAGTAATCTCGAATTTCGAGCTGATGGCGTAGCTGCCATCTGCAGGTAACTTCCAGAAAAGACCACGAACTTTGACCGCAAAACACTCCAATGCCAAACCCCGAAAATCGAAGTATTTATTCCATTGACTATAACAAGGTGTGTAATTTAATTAATATGACTACACCATTAAGAAAGTCGAAATCTATCTCAACAATTAACAAGTCATGCGTTAAGGGGTCAATTAGTAACAATAGACATCAATCAAAAAACAAACTCGCCTTTCAAATAGTTTGCTATTAACCACAATTACTTAGTTCACGGCATATTGAGCTTGCTACCACATTTTGTCATAAGTTATAATCCGTTGACCAAATTTGCACATAATAGTGCACTGTATTCTTAGCGTGTCACTGATATTGGCCCTTGTACACTGGTGCTGTTGCCATAGTAACAAAACTCAAAATTGTTAACATGTGTAATTATGTCTATAGGAGTCGTTCCATGTTTTGTTTCCCAAGTGAGGAGATAATAATTCCGTCTATAGTTGAAATAAAGAGGCATTTTATATAGTGCTTATAGAAGCTTTTTGCCTTTTAAAGTTTATGCTTGCGGATAGCTAAAGGGTAACTTTTTTTGTCTACGACTGTTAAAAATACTTCAGTTTTTTTCTTTCTTCTCTTGGAGGGTATCTCGGCCTTAAGGAAACAAAAAAGGCAGACTTGCGTAAATGAATTGCAGCGTCGAAGCATTTTGCGCATGCGTGGCACGTTTTACTGTGTCGCTATTCTCATTGGATTTGTCCAGCGATATCACATTTCGAAATACGCTTGCGGCCTCGTTGATTCGATAGCTCAGTAGGTTATGGGTTGCGAATTTCCCAATTCTTTTTCTAATGAATTTTTTTGGGTCCTTTTTATTTTGTTTAAAAAGGATTTGTGGTAGATTTTTAACATTTTTCTTTATCCTCTTTGTTGTTTGGGAGGATTTTTTTTTAAAGAAAGAAAATTCCGAGAACCTGTTTTGTGCTTCGGCGCTGGCGCTAACGAGCAGTGTGAAATGATGCTTGCGATATGTTCACTATCATGTTCATGGTCGCGGTTCTTACAGGGACATCCTTGTGGGGTACTCTCACAATGAAAACTATGATATCCTACAAGTTTTTTTTCTATATTTCAGTTCATTTAGCAGGAGAAATTTATAACAGTTGGATAATAGGTCCTATAAAATAGGAGAACAATAAAAGTACCCCAGAAACCCCAAATAATAAAGGATATGTAGTAATACCAGTATATAGTAATAGTAATAACATCAATAGCCAACAAGTTGGTCTTCATTTGTGTTCATCTCGCAGGAGAAAGTTTAAAACATTTGGATAATAGAAGAATAAAAGTACCTCACAAACCCCAAATATTATGGATATGTCTGTGTAAAGCTATTTTGTGCTCACATCTTTGAACTCTGTGGTGCCAGAGATTTTGCTTTACGGACAGCAGTACGCCCTCATTGTGCTAGGTGGGCGTGGTGTATTGGCGATTACACTCTCATAACACTCATCGCCACGCCAGAACTTGCAGTCAAAGACCTTGACGTCACGCCCATCCACGTCATAGTGGCCCCAGACCCCATTCCAGTACCCATGATCCCTAGCCGACTTTAGCTCGGGGAGTGAGCACAGGTGGAGGCCTAGAGACTCGCAGAAAACCTGGGCCTGGTCGTGAGTGGCGTAATGTGTATGAGACAAGAGGAAGGCTGAGCTACCGGGACAGCAGTAGGCACCAAGAGCAGGCTCCCCGGCGTGTTGGTTGTAGTCAACCCGTACTTCGCCATCACTAAGAAGATTCGCCTGAAGGTACTTCATGGCGTACCAACCGTATTCATTCGTACCCCTGAAGTACCCGTGATCGTTGCCATAAGCCAGCTGTACCAAGAGACAGAGTTTGAAGTCCAATCCACGGCAAGCGACTTGTGCTTCGGAGTGATTAGTGAACTTCGCTGGGGTGAGCAAAGGGTGAGTCAGAGGGCAGCAGTATGCGCCGACCGTCTCCCCGTCTTCCATGGGAACCGTCAGGATCTCTCGCCCCTCGTAGAAACACTCCTGCCCTGGGAGGGAGTAATCGCATGAGGTCACACGCGCCTTCCTGTTGGTGGCGCCGCTGTAAAGCCCAAACTTGAGGTTTCTGTAGCCGAATTCGAAGGCGATTTTCATCTGGGGCAGGGTGCAGGGTTGCATTCCGCACGCCGAGCACCGTGCTTCGGCTGCAGCCTCATTCTTGCAACAGGAAGTATCCTCCGTGAGGAGTATGTCCCAGCCTGGGGATTGGAAATAAAAAGTATAGTGTCCAACGTAGGTGTGAAATTCCACAGAGCTTTTTGAACTGATGTCGACTGAACCTGCTATCATATCTTGTGAATAAAATGAAATTTGGGCCACGGTGGCAACTTGGGAATCAAGCTAATCGATTGCAGTTACTGCACCGAAATGTGACGCCATTTGGCATTGAAAAATGCGTTAAGCAACATGCACACGTAGTCTATAATTGTTTGCACTGCACTCTCCGATCTAGTCTATGCTTAGCAATTGTTTGTGCTTATAGCAGCTCCGTGAAATTGGCCCATGGAGAGAGTGGGGAGAACATGGGTCGACATTTTGCTTACTGTTTTTTTATGAAAATTGAAAGCAGCACCTCTTTACAACCAGTATAACTCCCCCTGCTCCCCCCCCCCCCCCCTGGTTTTCCTCCCGCTTTTAAGTTTTGTTTGTGTTTGCCTGATTTATGTTGATTTTTGTGTTGGATGGAGACAACTTCCCGGAAACCTCAACTTTCTTTCGATCCATCGGATCAAAAACTGGTGTCTTCAGGCCCCGAACCCAGCAAAAGAACCACATTGATAAGAGACCCTAAAATATGAATAGAAATCTTTAGAAACTCAATAACAGGTGGAGGTTTTTGAGATGCTAGCAGCAAGCAGGCATACCGGCCCTTTACCATTGTTCTACGCGCGCATGCTCAGAACAAGCAAAAAGGAACAGTCTGTCTGCTGCCCTCCAGCGTCTCAAAAGTCTCCTTTGTAATAATAGTTTTTAACGTATTTCCCAAAACGTTTTCATAAAATCAGGTATTATCATTAAATAAAAACAAAAACATTCAGGGTGTTTAACGACGTTGAAATAGCCAGTAGCATAGCCACGTTCTGTTCAGAGGGAAGGGGGAGGGGGCACGGCTATTTTCATGGGGGAAAGTGAAATTTTTCCCAGATTGTCGGGACCAAATTGTAAAAGTTTAGTTAAAATCGTGTCTAGATTTATTTCGGGGCCCGACAAAATAATTTGAAAAGCGGGTAGAGGCGGTTTATGTACAAAAAGAACGGATATCAACACATTACAAATGACGTGACGTCAACCCATTAACAAATTCTAACAAACAAACAAACAAACGTGCAAACAAACAACAATACACAAACAGACACATACAATATGTGTAAACGCCTGCAATCGGGGACCTCCTATTGCCCTCCTATTGTTCATACTTTAACTTTTTGGCAAGGACCCTCATTGGTTTTGTACACGATTTTCAAAAGGGGACCTTTCTCAACCAGGACCCTGTTGTCCTCTAGTGTTAAAGGTCCTCTATTAAATGCAAAAACAAACTCACCATAACACCACAACATCCCAACAAAACCAAGGAAAAGAAAAGAAACCAAAACAAAACACTACACAAAAACAAAAACTCCCACATTTCGGGGGGGGGGGGGGGGGGCGTCAAGAGTTGCTAGTGAGGAGCAGTTGCCTTACCCCCTTGCCCCCCACTGGTTAAAATACGCCACTGAAAACAGGCAAAATATTATCAATGTTGCTGTGCAAGGTGTTCAAAACTCAAAACGCCGCTGAAACGAGCAGAATTATTCTGAAACGTCCTTTATATTCAGAGTCTGCGTCGAGTCTATTGTGGATAACAGTCAAAATGTGTCGGTTTAAACGTATAACGTACACGATTGCTAATCCTCCAATTTGTTTTTACTGAATTATTACGAAATACCTTACTAGACTGAAGTTAATAGTACCGTAGTCGCAATCATCCTGTGAAATGATGGCACCAGGGAGTGTGCTGTCGTTGTCAAGAAAAGTGGAAATTTGTATCGTTTTCCGACGATTTCCAGCTGGAAATCGTTGAGAAAACTGCCCTGTAGCCTTTAGTCAAGACGCGCGTGGCTATACCCGGACGAGTGGCGCGCCCCGGACAATGCTGGCATTGGCGGACGGTCACGTCTCCAGGTAGCCACGCGCGCCTTGACTAAAGGCTATCATCCGCCTGACGGTTGAAAACGAGCGCCGTCTTTCTCTCGTTGTTTCGCCATCCAACAACGCAAAACTTTGAACAGGTCAGTGGAACGATATTTCCTACAAAATACTAACCCGAAATCCGCCCATTTCTGAAAATTGCAACAATGACTATATAATCATGTACACTACATCTAAAGGTATGATATAGCAGTCGGAGACAGTGTTCATACTTTGATTCAAAATATACATGAAATAATAAACCTGTGAAAGTTTAAGCTCAATCCCTCAACCGCGTCACGAGAAAATAGTGACAAACCTTTCTGTTTTTAACCGTGGTTTTGTGCACGTTCAAGGTGCTTCGTTCGATCTTTGAAACTGAATATCTCAGAAACAATATCTCGAGGACGACCGCATTTCAGACGGAAATAGTTCTAATGAGGATTGGCACTGGTACAGGTTACATAAACAGTAAGCTTTCATTTTGAAAGTTTCAATGTTTTAATATCAGTACCAAAGCCACACATATCTTTAAGAATATTGTTACATTGTAAATTCAAAGTTGCAATCTGCCAAAACTTACTGTCATCCGGCGTACACTGTTGTGCCAGAAGTACGGGCAAAAACAAGACAAATACGAAGGCAGTCTTCATCTGTCACAAAATAGAAAAGTAAGGAAAACTGAGTACGGCAATTTCTAACACAATTTTCAAGTGTCACAACAGGCGCCGATGGCACCTTATCCTACAGTAAAATATTATATATGCGTTCTTTTTCCCGTAAATTATCCGGTTAGTAATGAACAATTATTCGGAAAACAATATTTTGTCCGTGCACTTAGGAATGAAAAATGAAATACCAGACAGAAAAATAGGCTAAATGCATACCTTCACGTTCTTCAAATCGTCTGATGTATACTGTTGAACTGAGATTTAGGAACACCGTTCTGTGCTCGTTCGTTGTTTTATTTATACAGATTGCAAACATTTGTAATTATATATTTGAGAATCACGGTATCTGATTGGATGACTTGGTAAGCAACTACGGTGACGTCGTGCAGAATTTCGAAGCTAAATGGATTTGACAGCTTGGAAAGGACAATAAATTGATGTCACCAACAACGAAAACATTGATTTGACAAAACTAATCCAGATGTTCAGTGATTTTGTTATTTGAATAAAGTTTAATTACACTGTAAAATGTCATTGATAAGACATTAATTGTAGCACATAATTTGTTTAATGGATTTACAAATGAATTTGAGCTAATACAGATGTTCAGTGATTTTGTTATTTGAATAAAGTTTATTTAAACTGTAAAATGTCAAAGACATTAATTGTAGCACATAATTTGTTTAATGGATTTACAAATGAATTTGAGCTAATACAGATGTTCAGTGATTTTGTTATTTGAATAAAGTTTAATTAAACTGTAAAATGTAATTGATAAGACATTAATTGTAGCACATAATTTGTTTAATGGATTTACAAATGAATTTGAGCTAATACAGATGTTCAGTGATTTTGCTATTTGAATAAAGTTTATTTAAACTGTAAAATGTCAAAGACATTAATTGTAGCACATAATTTGTTTAATGGATTTACAAATGAATTTGAGCTAATACAGATGTTCAGTGATTTTTGTTTTATTTGAATAATGTTTATTTATTCTCAGACTACACACAAAGCACGCCATGACACGTTCGTTTGACATTTTGGCATAGTTTTTCGATCCGCTAGTTTATTTCAATAGTAACTCAACAGTCCTGAATCCTCCAATTTCAATACAAATTATTCCTCATAAGATTAACCAATTTTAACCATAACAATGTTGGCACGCTTGCCGCAATAAACGGGGGACGTCTTCCCCCAAATAACTGGGCACGCTTGCCCAAAAACTTGCCACGCTTGGCACCACTGGGCCCAACATTCCTTGGCACGCTTCCCACCCATTCACCTAGGATTTTCACCGATTGAAATACTGTTGGATACTAGCCCCACCCGAACAGTTGGGCGCTAGCTACGGTGTTTTATATTTGTCACGTGACTTTAATCTATATGCCTAAATTACTTAACAAATTAGAAAATACACGCCGTTTTTTCCACCGCTCGTAAATACGGTTGGAATAAGCCCCGCTTGAACGAGCGGGTGCTTGGCGTACTGTTTCTAAAGATTAAACTTGAACTTGTTAATTTTGGTTTTCTTTTAACGCACGAATTCTAAGTCTTACTTAATAACTATTTACACTTGCAGCTTGTTAATTTCGGTTGACTTAAATCACTGACCGTCGCTCCCAGCAAATTCCTGCCATGTTTTATCTATCGTCTTTTACAGTATGGAGGCGAAGGGGAGGCGGTGGGTTTATTTTAGATGCTAGCGGATTCGAAAGCTAAGCCGAAGTGGCTTTTCCCGCCCCGTTTAGCGCGTGAACTTGACCTATTACAATGTATCAATTTCTTCATTCCCTGGCACCGTAACACATCAGAACAGCTGATCATCGCCTTTGGCTTTATGCCAGCAAGCTGCCGCCAAAACAACGATCGTGTTTACAATTTCTGCACACCATGGCAACCTGCAACTGACTAAGAGAGTTTGAAACCAAACCTTGTGTCTGTGGTGAATAATGTATTTTATCTTGCAGTGATAAAATTTATTATTCTCAGACTACACACAAAGCACGCCATGACACGTTCGTTTGACATTTTGGCATAGTTTTTCGATCCGCTAGTTTATTTCAATAGTAACTCAACAGTCCTGAATCCTCCAATTTCAATACAAATTATTCCTCATAAGATTAACCAATTTTAACCATAACAATGTTGGCACGCTTGCCGCAATAAACGGGGGACGTCTTCCCCCAAATAACTGGGCACGCTTGCCCAAAAACTTGCCACGCTTGGCACCACTGGGCCCAACATTCCTTGGCACGCTTGCCACCCATTCACCTAGGATTTTCACCGATTGAAATACTGTTGGATACTAGCCCCACCCGAACAGTTGGGCGCTAGCTATGGTGTTTTATATTTGTCACGTGACTTTAATCTATATGCCTAAATTACTTAACAAATTAGAAAATACACGCCGTTTTTTCCACCGCTCGTAAATACGGTTGGAATAAGCCCCGCTTGAACGAGCGGGTGCTTGGCGTACTGTTTCTAAAGATTAAACTTGAACTTGTTAATTTTGGTTTTCTTTTAACGCACGAATTCTAAGTCTTACTTAATAACTATTTACACTTGCAGCTTGTTAATTTCGGTTGACTTAAATCACTGACCGTCGCTCCCAGCAAATTCCTGCCAAACGCGCAACGCGCGCCCCACTGGGACGACAGGCAGCACACACCCCCAACCCCGATTGAACGCAGGAGTGTACTGAGGAAAGTTAGAGAAAGGCGGCATCAATACCATCGCGAAGGTTGCTCCGGAAATGAGTGTTGCCCGGCTGCGAAAGGTGAACGCCATCATAGCGGAACAGTCCGAAATCCGACCATTTAAACTGGGGGTGGTGAAGCACCGACACGCCGATGCGCCGGCTGAATGAACGCGCCCATTTATTAACTTTGCGCCGCTTCATTTCCATTTTCGACTGATTATTAGCCCCGAAGTAGCATGCGCGTGGCAATATATCAGACCAAACCAGCCTCGTCTCGGGGTAAGTATCACGAAGTTCCTGCATGAATAAGGAAATACGCTGGCGCATACTAAACAAATCTGTGCCTACCAATTCGTTAGTGCCAATGTGAACTATCAACATCGCCGGTTGCGGCCATAGAGCGTCCAGCTCAGACACGAGTTGTGTTACATCACTGTATCTAGCTCCTCCCCGACCATTCCAGCGTACTTGTGGCCTACAACCAAGTGTGGTAGTCGCCCTGCGAACTATGGAGTCCCCAATGATCCAAACATCCCCTTGTAACACAAAAACACAAACAAAGGGGGGGGGGGGGCTTAATATCATTACACACCGGGCAGCTGGCATTGTATTAGGGGGCGAATATAGCGTTGGACGGCCTCTGAACGCCAACGGCCCATTGCCTTGATCTCATCGAGTGGAATTCCTAATGCTGAAGCCGTTGATGCTGCTCCAATGCGGAAGGAGTGTGCACGAAAAGGGCATTCATCTAATCCCAGGAACAGCAGAACCTTTTTCAATGTGGCATTAAATTGATACTGCGTAATGGGCTCACCCCCAAAATGGCAGAAAAAACTATCGGACAATCCCGGTCGAATCTGCGCGAATGCACTCAGCGCTCGGACCGGACAGGTATTTTCATCACCTGACCGTACCAATTTAACCACCTGAGGAGGACCCGTTTGATTAGTTTTTGTATGCCTGAAAGAGACCAAAACTGAAGCATTGGCTTGTCCCCAATTCTGGAATTTTACATCAGACGAGAGAAGGAGTGATTTTTGGACGTTGGCTATTGAAACGGCAGCAAACTCGCCAATTCGCATGAACCCAAAAAACGCGCAGAGCATAACAGCGCGAAAAAGTGCGACTTCAGATCGGTCGTTGCAAACATGTGGGAGGGATTGTACCATACGGGCCATCAACGGCAATGTCATTGGCCATCGTTTATCACTAGCCGAGTGATCCCTGCGACAACCCGACAATAACTTCGTCACCAAGAAATCCTGAGTGGGATCCGCCCAACTTTGAATCTTATGATAGTACCCCACCACTGCAACATAAGTAGCTATTGTTGATGGTGCAAGCCGCTGCAGAGAAAGCCATGCAATAAATTGCCTAACATCCTCCGGTGAAGCGGGGGAATTGTTATCAAAGCGGTTGCTCTTAAATGAACAAAATGCTCGCCAGCCCGTCTGATATGTTTTGTGTGTATTTGATGCAGAAGCTGCCAATAATAAGCGGTTGATCTCACCTTCTATTAGGCCTGGATTAGGTCGGGGATCGGCGTCATTTGCATGTCCGCCTGTGGGGCCAACGTACGGAAACGGGTCACCTGGAAACGTGAGAGGGAATCCGCAATGTCATTTTGCACCCCTGGGATATGAATAGCCTTAAATGTGATGTTGTAACGCAGACACTGACACACGAACATGCGCACCAAGTGCATTATCATATCACAATTTGACGATTGCTTATTGATGATATACACCACTGCCGCGTTATCCGTGTGAAAACGCACCTTGCGGTTGGCTAACTGGGGGGCCCAACAATACACGGCAATTACTAACGGGTAAAATTCACAGTATGCTATCGATGGCGAAAGTGCTAACAGCTCGG
The DNA here is from genome assembly GCA_037893225.1 of Hippasteria phrygiana. Classification (NCBI taxonomy): domain Eukaryota; kingdom Metazoa; phylum Echinodermata; class Asteroidea; order Valvatida; family Goniasteridae; genus Hippasteria; species Hippasteria phrygiana. The sequence goes on from JAZGUH010000122.1 coordinate 176,830, forward strand.
GAGTCCATCTCCCCTGGAACCACCGACCGTTGAAAAAACCGCCAAAGCCAATGCTGGCAGCGGCGTCAGTGAATAACTCTAATGCACCACTATCGTGCCAGCCCTGATCGCGAAACGGCGATACACCATTGAAATGATCTAAGAATTCTAACCACATTGCCAGGTCTAGTTTCGCGCCCTTCGAGATGCGTACTTTATGATGTGGCTTCGTTAACCCGCGGGTTAAGGCAATTAAACGCCTGGTAAATGCTCTACCCGGGGCGATAGCACGACATACAAAGTTGAGTGAACCAACCAAGGACTGAATTTCCCTTAAGGACAATTTCTTTCGCCTCAAAATTGACTGAATTTTTTCCCGTAGAGCCAGTACCTTGTTGATAGGCACCCGTATTTCACGCTGCACTGTATCAATTTCCAAACCGAGATAAGTAATCACTTGACAAGGGCCCTCCGTCTTTTCTTCTGCGAGCTGCACTCGTAGCTTAGCGCAAACTTCTTTAAAGGTAGTAATATGTACCCCGCATTGCTCCACGGATGCACCAATAAACAAAAAATCGTCTAAGTAATGTGTGATGGTATCTGTTTTCAAAACTCGCTTGACATGAAATTCCAAAAAAGTGCTAAATTCTTCAAACAACGCACAAGAAATAGCGCAGCCCATCGGTAAACACTTATCATAGTAAAACATGGACTGAAACTGAAAACCCAGAAGCTCGTAGTCTGAGGGGGCAACGGGCAGTAGCCTGAAAGCAGATTTTATGTCTGATTTTGCTAACCAAGCATGAGGGCCCACCGACATAGCTAAATCCACGGCTGTATCGAACGATGCATAATGGACTTTACATTCATCTTTATTAATGAAATCGTTAACTGAATCCCCTAGGGGATACGACAGATGGTGGATAAGGCGAAAAGAGCCGGGTTGGTGCTTAGGAACAAGCCCAATGGGCGAACATCGAAGATTGGGAAATGGTCGATGAATGAAAGGCCCCGCCATCCTGCCCAAGTCAATTTCATTCTGCACTTTTTTAAGCACTATATCAGGTCTATCCATAGCAGATTTTAGGCAATCGGAATCCCTACTTACTCTAGGACCATGAAAACCAAGGGGAAAACCCTGTGAAAAACCCCTTTCCAGCGAAGTAGCCGCCGACCTATCGGGATAATAGGATAACCATTGCCGTAACACCGCCAAATTAATAGGTGTTGGGGGCACGAAAATTGGTATGCTTATCCCCTTTACTATTGTTCCACTGCTGGTTACCATTGCCTGTGTTCACACTTGCCCCCGAATTGTTTATCGAGGGCCTCTTTGTATAGCGCGTGTATGTAGCGGGGGTTGCATATCGCTTCGCGGGGATGTCGTGAGTAGCGGGCCCCACGCCCACTCTACATGCCGACGCGCCGTGCCCCGATCTCTTGCACCGGCTGCAGCAGCTGTGGGTGTACCGGCAGGGATTCCACCGGCAACCTGATTGAGAATTGAACGCAAAACATGGGCGCTTTGGCAGTGGGTTTTGAGGGACTGATGTGGTGGCATACGCCGCAGGTAACATGCTACCGGCCGCCGCGACTGTAACCCAGAGCTCCATGTCCATCGTCGCCCAGGAGCGCGACGGGTTCGCCTCCATGCGCAAGCGGAATTGTTCATCGTACCTGCGCCAGCCCATACCACCGGGAAATTGTACGGCTGATGTGCGAATGATCTCGGCATACTTGAGTAATTCTAGGAAACGGCCCGGGTGACGCGCCGCGTAAATTGCCATATATACATGAAAGGCACTCGTCCATTTTTCAATGGAATCTACTTTACGCGGGTGAGGTGTCTCCGGCCGAAAAACCACCTTGCCTTGCTCGACTGCCATGGTCAATGCCGATCCGCTGTTCGAAGACGTCAGTACTGTGGCGGCATTGTCACGGTACAACAATGCCAAATCAACATATTGCCCGTTCCAATTTTTTTCTTTCACGGATTGAGAAACGTGTAGATCAATAGGGGCATCGCTCCCAAGAGAGAAAAGTGGCGCGGGCCTACCTAGCATGTCCGCATAATCGGACATTGTAATATGGTCATTGGTTTGACCCTGGAGCTCCATGGTTTGACCCAGATCATTTTGGCCTACTGCTCTGTTGAAATTGTTACCCACCGGGGGGGGCTTGCATTGCCGGTGTAACTGCGTTACCGATCATTAGGCCTACATCCGTACCGCCGCTGGAATTATCTGTACTAAAACCTAGGCCCACCCTTAAACCATTGTTATTCACAAAAGTGTCCAAGGAATTAGCTTGCAATCCGGTATTAGCTTGCAACTCACCGCCCATTGCCATGCTTGCTCCTGTCGTGGCTGGACCACCGCTGGTAGGCCTACCCGCCGTCGTCGTGGCAAACCGTGTGAGCGCTGAGCGTGCGGGTGCACGCTGCTGATCAGCCGTAGCCTGCCCGTCGCCTGTAGCTGTAGCCGGCGCTGGCGGTGCATAGCTGCCCGATGCCACAGCGTTGACAGCCCCGGTGCTCTCACGAGCGTCAGCGGTCACAGGGTCGGTCAATCGATGTTTTCGTGGACGTCCTACCTGGCGGCGACGACCGCTAACACAGGGTGTAGCTGCCCCCCGGGACAGGCGTATTGGACGCGGCATCCCAGCCCAGGAATCCCGAAGACAAGAAAGTTGACAAAATTGCGGCCAATTCGCCTTGCGACTGTCTTGCCCTGCGGCTGTATCGCCTCAAACAGGTCACAGCAAACGGCCAGTCATAAAGATAGAATCCCGAGATGTCCGTGAGACACCCGCTCGCTTAATTCCAAAAGAAATTGCAAACAACCGTTGAAATGTGACTGAGAATCCAATTATCCTTCGAGAAAATTTATTTTAGATGCTAGCGGATTCGAAAGCTAAGCCGAAGTGGCTTTTCCCGCCCCGTTTAGCGCGTGAACTTGACCTATTACAATGTATCAATTTCTTCATTCCCTGGCACCGTAACACATCAGAACAGCTGATCATCGCCTTTGGCTTTATGCCAGCAAGGGGGGATGGGGCGGCTGGCTGCCGCCAAAACAACGATCGTGTTTACAATTTCTGCACACCATGGCAACCTGCAACTGACTAAGAGAGTTTGAAACCAAACCTTGTGTCTGTGGTGAATAATGTATTTTATCTTGCAGTGATAAAATTTATTATACTGTAAAATGTCATTGATAAGACATTAATTGTAGCACATAATTTGTTTAATGGATTTACAAATATATTTAAGCTAATACAGATGTTCAGTGATTTTGTTATTTGAATAAAGTTTAATTAAACTGTAAAATGTCATTGATAAGACATTAATTGTAGCACATAATTTGTTTAATGGATTTACAAATGAATTTGAGCTAATACAGATGTCCAATGATGTTGTTATTTGAATATAGTTTAATTCGTCAAACAATCCACAAAGGAAACTGACTAGGTACATTTGAATACATTTTCAAAGTGAACAAAGAAACTGGCAGGAGCGGGATTCGATCTTGCGACCTCCGGAATACCATACCTGTGCTCTACCAACTGAGCTATCTTGCCCTATGTTGGCGGTCTCCCAAATTGTCAGTATCTTTGTTCAGGTGGGCGCTATAGTGATCCCCGCAATGTCGCTTCCCAGGTTGTATCGTAAAATTTGGTGTGATCCCTGGCTATACGGCATTCTGGGTTTATGACTTCTGACTCCCTGTGGCTCCTTTTAATATTTTCCCTACAAATTTTGCCTGGGGTGACTTTGCGAAGAGATTCATCAATAAATTATTGTTCCCACTTGCAAACGACAAAGACGGCTCCTAAAATATTGGCGGTGATTGGCGGTGGACAGTTAGAAGAGTCTCAACGTTCTTTTTGATCGTGCAAGGTTTCACAAAACAGTTTCCGCGAAAAACAAAAAAGTCCCGTATACATTACAGAGAAACACGCCTCATTGAATTTGCTCATAATTATACTTTTCAAGGTCAAACAATCAGATTTAAGCTGTTGACCATTTTTCCCCAACGGTTTTAACTCAAGTATCAGTTTAATTAACGTCTAAGTTTTTAAAAACATATTCCTGCAAATTGAAATGAATGGTAACTGGGACTAGCAAGCGATGTTTTATTGTAAAGCGGCCATTTACAACTCAAAATGGATGCGTAATGCTGACTGAACAAAATAGAGAGTCTTCATCAAACAAGAAATATAAACATATCATGTATAACCCGATTTCATATTTACATTCTTTAGTCGTTCAGTTTCAAGTTTCAAGTTTATTCACACACATATTCCAACGTTGACAACAAAAAAGTCATAATACAAATAACCACACAATATTAATGCAAGAATTGAAATAGAATGAAAATTGAGCTAAGAACATGTCAACATTCGAAAAAAGAAAGAAGCCGAGGCTTTTATTCCTTTCCCTGCCCCCTACCCCTAAGCCCTTACCCCAACGTCGTACAAACAACGTACAACACACACAAACTACAATAAACAGTTGGACGTGCAGGAGATCAGACCAAAATTGAATAAATTTAATAATATCATTGAGCAAATTCAATTTGAGTTTTTTCCTAAAGGTTTTGAGAGAAGAAGAGTGCTTGACATCATCAGCCAGACTATTCCAAAATTTGATTCCACGTTGTTGGGGACTATTTTTAAATAAAGAAGTGCGTTTCTGGCTGCTTGTTAGAAACTGTTGCATAGAGACGCTGGATTTATTCTATATTTTTGTACATGGAACATCACACTGTGAAATACTCACTGAATCATGCAGGATGCATCGATAAGTACTGCATGTATATCTGTGGCGCACGAAAAGGGGGTGATAACGGCACTGGAGCTTCCTCGAGGTTGTCATTTTTGTGTTTGAATGTGTGGAGCACGCAAAATACACAATACATGTCCAACATGTTACAAGTAAAATGGAACCGCAAACCTTTCATTCATTAAAATGGAAGCACCACCGTCAAAAACAGCCATACCCCCCTCCCCGTTTGCCACTTTTAAAATTTGAAAATCGTTATGCACAAATTTAGGGGAAAACTTTGAGGCCCCCCCCCCCCCCCCCCCATCCCCCGTCAAATCCTGGGTGCCCACTGATGTACATTTAAAAAAAATGTCGTTTACACTGTATCTCCTGTAACACTCTTGCAGGCTATAGTATAAGGCAAAGTAAAAAAGGTTAATCTTCCGTACTCGCTTACTTTTTGAAAACCCTCACTCTAAAAACTGGTCTTAATAGGACAGAACAATGGGATTTTATGCATGATGCACAAATAGAAATAGCAATAGCATAACAATTGAAATTAGCATAACAATGAGGAACCTTAAAATCTTGATAAGACAGAACAATACAGAATATGCATGAGTTGAAACACAAAAGAAACAATGGGGGACCATCAGCCAATCAGAGTGAAGCGCATCATTTGAAATGGACTAATGAGATTCAAGGAACGTATTTGAAATCAACCATTCAAAGTTCAGCGAATTTCTTGAAATGGACTAATGAGATCTAAGGAACGTATTTGAAATCAACCAATCAGAGTGCAGCGATTCTTTTCTTAAATGGACCAATGAGATTCACGGAATGTATTTGAAATCGACCAATCAGAGTACAGCGCATCATTTGAAATTGACCAATCAAGGAACGTATTTGACCAATAAGATTCACAAAAATAAATAAACAGTTTTAAAAATTTCCGAACATTTCTGAAACAAATATTTCCGAATTTTGTCGAACATTTCTGAAAAAATCTTAATGTTTTCGTACATTCCCGAACATTTCCAAGAAAAAACCAAAAAAACCAAAAAAAAGGAGTATAGACCTATAATGAACTTAAAATGGCGAACGTAACAAAAAGTGGATCTTGATTGGTGGAAAAAAGGAACATTAAAAAAAATTCAGGAAAAAAAATCATTTGAATCTCATCTGGCAATGCATATTTCAGTAAATGTTTCAAACTGACTATATCATTTAACAATTTATCGGTCTGAAAGCATCATGGAAAACTCTGGAATCAGCATGGGACCTAACTCTTTACATCGACTAAGTCATTTCTCTACTTCACCAACTGAGCTTCAGTTGAGTCTACTTGCGCATAATCTCTTGAAAGAAACCGAGCACGTAGCTTTTTGATGTCAACAGCCATGGGAGATGGTCATGTTTGCTCTAGGATCTTCAAAAGCAGACATTTTTAGACAAAGGAAAGAAAACAGATATAACGAATGGGGGCAATGTTTTAGCGCGCTAATTCAGTGGAAGCATCGCATGTACCGAAATGCCACGATAGATTATTATCACCTATCAACAATGTAATATTACCCATAGGGCATATGAATTTTTGTTACCGAGCGCATAACCAAGGGAAATACATGTAAGGGGGTGAAGCGTTGGTAAAATTACTGTAGTCCCGAAAAGGACTGGTTTGCTGTACTCACGTAAGACTTGACGATGTCGATCTTGGGATGCTATCAAAAGAAAATAATATGATGAACGCAACAGCATAGAAATCTCTCTTATTTGAATATGTGGGGGCCCTAAAAAGAGCCGGTTAATTTGTTGAAGGTTTACACCTTCCAGTGTCGCATGTTCCTCTTCGCCATCAACCTTTTAGCATGCAGCCACGTCTCCACATCCATGTGGGGGTTTCCGTAGAGCTTCCTCTGCTCGTACAGGGACTCTTTGGAGATGGTGCGGTCTTTGTCTAGCATTTTCTTGTTCAGCATCTTGTTCGCGATCCTGTTGAAGATCAGCGCGCAGGATTCAAGGTACTGAATGAGATAGCCGTCGCCCTGGAGGTCCTCAAACATCTAGCTAAGATCTTCAAAGCTTCCCTTCATCTCTTCTACAGGAAAGTCCTCGTCAACCATAAACTCCAGCTTCGAGGCAAGCGCATAGAACTCCATGATGAATTATACCCCTATACCACCGCGGATGGGGGCTTTATGGAGAAATGAGGGATTCAAATTTACGCGCGGAAAGGACTCCATTGTTCACCCTTCATTGATTGACAGCCAGCGCGCATCAGCGTTCGGGATCCAGCACGGTCTATTGTTCCCCCCGCCCTCTACGAGAAAGTACTTAGCCACACTTAGACCTACGGCGCCCTATTGTTCCCCTACGTTGATTGAAAGGCAGCGCTCATCAGTGCTAGGGATCCAGCACGGTCTATTGAACCCCGGCCCTCAACGAGAAAGTACTTAGCCACACCTGGACCAACGGCGCCCTTTACAGGAATTCGCCGACGCCATTTTTACAGTGGTGCCGCGCTCGTGTGCAGGCTGCCCGCGTTCTTTATTTTGAGTCGCGTGCGCATTTTGGCAAGTTGTAAACACCCTGTTGGTCGAGGTTGCGTGGAGGGCGTGCGTCTAACACGCACGCGAGCGCCTCGCCACCGCAGTAAATGCTTCTAATTTTGGTCGCCGGATTAGTCTATTGACTAATAGGATTGCCAAGGTAAACACGCGCCTCAAAAGTGAGAACGCGTATGACCCGCGCGCGAGCGCAGTACCGCCTGATTGGGTACCTAAAGATGGCTTCTAATTTTTCTCTCAACGAGAAGCTACTTAGCCACACTTAGACGCACGGCGCCCTGTTTTTCTCACGCGTTGATTGACAGACAGTGCTCATCAGCGCTCAGGATCCGATACGAAGATATTTTCCCCCGCTATCTTGCTTGAGAGGAGCATTTTGACTATAAGGGCGTCATTCCTACTGTCGACTTCATACTGTACGGATAGTGGTAGATATCTTTACCATCACAATGTTTTTCAGAATATCAGATGTTGGCTCGCTTTCTATAGCCGATTGCCAATTCTTTTTCGATTTGTTCGTGCTATCTTCCGACGAAAAATTCGGCATCCTTCAACGAGGACCAACCCGGTGAAAATCTGGCCCACGAACTTCCACTGGATCGGGAGCAGCAGTACCCCTGCGCGCATCTGGTAGAAGAGAGCGAGAAAGTCGCCATTGATCATCTTCCCCCTGACTTTTACGCAGCTGAAGACAACCTATTCGATGACATTTTAGCTGAAGGGGGTGAGCACCGCGAAGACGAAGACATGTACGTGGATTGGGACGAGCTGGCTGAAACTTTGGCCCAGATGAGCACGCCCCCATCATCCCCCAAGAACGAAACAATCTATGCGCTGAAATTTCATCGGAATGGGGGAGGGGGGGGGACACCAAGCGTATTTAGAGGATGATGACATGTACGTGCAGTGGGACGAGCAGGCGGGAACGTGGACCCAGATGAGCATGGTTGACATGCACGGCTACGGGCGTGTCAGCGTTAGAGAACAGCCGGGAACCAGCGGAGAGGGTGCTCCTGGATGGACCTGTCCATGACGGCCACGGACGTGTCAGCGTGGGGGAGAGGCCGGGAACCAGCGGCGATGGTGCTTCTGGACCAGACAACGCGGGGGCTGACAGTGAGGACTCTGAGTCGGAATGGAGCGGGGACGACGAGCGACCACGCAAGAGATACAGGGGTGCTGCGCCAGAAGATTACTATAAAATTGTGAGTGTTAAAGAGAAGAATATTAAGAAATTCTAAGCCTATACGTACGATTACAACATACGCTTTAGAAATTTAGAAGAAGCGAGCCTTCAGGAGGCTATGCCACTTTTAGGGAGTATTTTTGAGAGTATTATTGAGCGTTTAGGGGAAGGTGTACGCATGGCATTTAACTCACCGGTCTTAAATGTCCCCATCTCACTTCCGTTCATGCGTATAGATCAGTTAACGGTCGAGCGCCTGTTTGATAGAACACAGACAGTCCTAAACAGCTATCAGTTCATTAGATTCGATGAGCCATTACCATTCACTTTGTGCACATGAAATGCAAAAAAGGGGGGAAATGTAACACCCCCGCCCGTCTCCTAAAACTCGAAGAACTTCTGGCCCAAACAAAATGCATCGCAAAAATTTAAGATTACGGAACCGGTACTTGTCTAGCACGCGCTATTGCGGTTGGTAAGGCTTGTCAGCAACTAAGTGGAAATGAATTGAAATATATTCTCAAAAACAGAGCAAATTACATCGATCCTCTTATCGATGACTTGCATAATAAGGCTGGTATCAGGCAGGAAACGCTGGGCGGGATCGAAGAGCTCCAGCGGTTTCAGGATGTCCTGGAAAAGTATAGATTAATTGTATTGTCCAGAGAGCACTGCTACGCTAGCATTTTTAAAGGTCCCGAGAAACCTAGAACGATCTACCTACATCTCGCTAGGGGGCATTACGACTTAATCAAATCCATGTCGGGGTTCCTAAATCGTAGCAATTTCTGCGACGTTTGTCTCAAGGGTTATAATAATGCACGAGCAAATCACGTCTGTAATATAGCTTGTAAGCTGTGTTATTCCGTAGGAGGTAAGACCGGTTAAATTGATACCTGGGTGCACTGTTCCGAGTGTAATCGTAATTTAAAAGATGCCGTATGTTTCAATGACACTAAAACTAGGATGATAAGTAAAAATACGTGATGAGTACCATCATTACAGCTAAGCGCGGGAAGCATTCTTGCATTAAATCATCCAGCACCACTAGATTTCTGTACTTCGGGTCGATGAGATCTGTCCAATCCTTCGGCAACCCCTCCATCAACTGAACATCAGGTAGATGGCGAGACAGTTCCTCGTAAGCCTTATCATCTGAATACAAAAGTTCCTTAACCCTTGATGGTTCGGTAGTCACTTCGGTTTTGGGCATGTTGACCCTCTGGCCAAACTTTCCCCAAAACCTATTCAACATTAGTTTCGCCAGCGCTCTAAGTCCGGGGTAACCCATCCAGTAGAAGCTGATCATTTGAGGCCCTCACTAGTATGACCCTCACTGGATGAGACTTGGTATGACAGCCCGCTTCACATAAAAATGTTTACGGTATTATGTGAGATGACAAGCGTACATCACTGATCTCTATGTAAACTGGATAGCGCATCGGCTGGTCGCGTTGAGGCCACCGTCCGCCATGTTATCACTCCCAATACAATAGGTTTGCAAACCTTGTCCCCAGGGTCTCATTTCATCCTCGTTCTCCTTACGTACATATCAGTGGTAAATTGGGAGTGGTAATATGGCGGGGGCTGGCTTCAGTTGCTTGTACAGCGCGCAATGGCCAATGAGCTATCCAGTTTATATAGAGATCAGTGGCGTACATGTGACGGGAGCGCAGAGCCCAACTCAAACCACGCCTCGCACGTCCTGCTGTATATGCTGGGTGATGATGGCCGCCTGTAACCTTTGACCTCTCAACCTGCTCAACCAACAACATACCGGTACTTATTATCGTACCATATATGGCTCAACTGAGACCTGCGTATTTCCTGCATTTTCGCCATTAGATTCAATCCGTGCATTTAGACGATTATCAGTAATCTCGAATTTCGAGCTGATGGCGTAGCTGCCATCTGCAGGTAACTTCCAGAAAAGACCACGAACTTTGACCGCAAAACACTCCAATGCCAAACCCCGAAAATCGAAGTATTTATTCCATTGAATATAACAAGGTGTGTAATTTAATTAATATGACTACACCATTAAGAAAGTCGAAATCTATCTCAACAATTAACAAGTCATGCGTTAAGGGGTCAATTAGTAACAATAGACATCAATCAAAAAACAAACTCGCCTTTCAAATAGTTTGCTATTAACCACAATTACTTAGTTCACGGCATATTGAGCTTGCTACCACATTTTGTCATAAGTTATAATCCGTTGACCAAATTTGCACATAATAGTGCACTGTATTCTTAGCGTGTCACTGATATTGGCCCTTGTACACTGGTGCTGTTGCCATAGTAACAAAACTCAAAATTGTTAACATGTGTAATTATGTCTATAGGAGTCGTTCCATGTTTTGTTTCCCAAGTGAGGAGATAATAATTCCGTCTATAGTTGAAATAAAGAGGCATTTTATATAGTGCTTATAGAAGCTTTTTGCCTTTTAAAGTTTATGCTTGCGGATAGCTAAAGGGTAACTTTTTTTGTCTACGACTGTTAAAAATACTTCAGTTTTTTTCTTTCTTCTCTTGGAGGGTATCTCGGCCTTAAGGAAACAAAAAAGGCAGACTTGCGTAAATGAATTGCAGCGTCGAAGCATTTTGCGCATGCGTGGCACGTTTTACTGTGTCGCTATTCTCATTGGATTTGTCCAGCGATATCACATTTCGAAATACGCTTGCGGCCTCGTTGATTCGATAGCTCAGTAGGTTATGGGTTGCGAATTTCCCAATTCTTTTTCTAATGAATTTTTTTGGGTCCTTTTTATTTTGTTTAAAAAGGATTTGTGGTAGATTTTTAACATTTTTCTTTATCCTCTTTGTTGTTTGGGAGGATTTTTTTTTAAAGAAAGAAAATTCCGAGAACCTGTTTTGTGCTTCGGCGCTGGCGCTAACGAGCAGTGTGAAATGATGCTTGCGATATGTTCACTATCATGTTCATGGTCGCGGTTCTTACAGGGACATCCTTGTGGGGTACTCTCACAATGAAAACTATGATATCCTACAAGTTTTTTTCTATATTTCAGTTCATTTAGCAGGAGAAATTTATAACAGTTGGATAATAGGTCCTATAAAATAGGAGAACAATAAAAGTACCCCAGAAACCCCAAATAATAAAGGATATGTAGTAATACCAGTATATAGTAATAGTAATAACATCAATAGCCAACAAGTTGGTCTTCATTTGTGTTCATCTCGCAGGAGAAAGTTTAAAACATTTGGATAATAGAAGAATAAAAGTACCTCACAAACCCCAAATATTATGGATATGTCTGTGTAAAGCTATTTTGTGCTCACATCTTTGAACTCTGTGGTGCCAGAGATTTTGCTTTACGGACAGCAGTACGCCCTCATTGTGCTAGGTGGGCGTGGTGTATTGGCGATTACACTCTCATAACACTCATCGCCACGCCAGAACTTGCAGTCAAAGACCTTGACGTCACGCCCATCCACGTCATAGTGGCCCCAGACCCCATTCCAGTACCCATGATCCCTAGCCGACTTTAGCTCGGGGAGTGAGCACAGGTGGAGGCCTAGAGACTCGCAGAAAACCTGGGCCTGGTCGTGAGTGGCGTAATGTGTATGAGACAAGAGGAAGGCTGAGCTACCGGGACAGCAGTAGGCACCAAGAGCAGGCTCCCCGGCGTGTTGGTTGTAGTCAACCCGTACTTCGCCATCACTAAGAAGATTCGCCTGAAGGTACTTCATGGCGTACCAACCGTATTCATTCGTACCCCTGAAGTACCCGTGATCGTTGCCATAAGCCAGCTGTACCAAGAGACAGAGTTTGAAGTCCAATCCACGGCAAGCGACTTGTGCTTCGGAGTGATTAGTGAACTTCGCTGGGGTGAGCAAAGGGTGAGTCAGAGGGCAGCAGTATGCGCCGACCGTCTCCCCGTCTTCCATGGGAACCGTCAGGATCTCTCGCCCCTCGTAGAAACACTCCTGCCCTGGGAGGGAGTAATCGCATGAGGTCACACGCGCCTTCCTGTTGGTGGCGCCGCTGTAAAGCCCAAACTTGAGGTTTCTGTAGCCGAATTCGAAGGCGATTTTCATCTGGGGCAGGGTGCAGGGTTGCATTCCGCACGCCGAGCACCGTGCTTCGGCTGCAGCCTCATTCTTGCAACAGGAAGTATCCTCCGTGAGGAGTATGTCCCAGCCTGGGGATTGGAAATAAAAAGTATAGTGTCCAACGTAGGTGTGAAATTCCACAGAGCTTTTTGAACTGATGTCGACTGAACCTGCTATCATATCTTGTGAATAAAATGAAATTTGGGCCACGGTGGCAACTTGGGAATCAAGCTAATCGATTGCAGTTACTGCACCGAAATGTGACGCCATTTGGCATTGAAAAATGCGTTAAGCAACATGCACACGTAGTCTATAATTGTTTGCACTGCACTCTCCGATCTAGTCTATGCTTAGCAATTGTTTGTGCTTATAGCAGCTCCGTGAAATTGGCCCATGGAGAGAGTGGGGAGAACATGGGTCGACATTTTGCTTACTGTTTTTTTATGAAAATTGAAAGCAGCACCTCTTTACAACCAGTATAACTCCCCCTGCTCCCCCCCCCCCCCCTGGTTTTCCTCCCGCTTTTAAGTTGTGTTTGTGTTTGCCTGATTTATGTTGATTTTTGTGTTGGATGGAGACAACTTCCCGGAAACCTCAACTTTCTTTCGATCCATCGGATCAAAAACTGGTGTCTTCAGGCCCCGAACCCAGCAAAAGAACCACATTGATAAGAGACCCTAAAATATGAATAGAAATCTTTAGAAACTCAATAACAGGTGGAGGTTTTTGAGATGCTAGCAGCAAGCAGGCATACCGGCCCTTTACCATTGTTCTACGCGCGCATGCTCAGAACAAGCAAAAAGGAACAGTCTGTCTGCTGCCCTCCAGCGTCTCAAAAGTCTCCTTTGTAATAATAGTTTTTAACGTATTTCCCAAAACGTTTTCATAAAATCAGGTATTATCATTAAATAAAAACAAAAACATTCAGGGTGTTTAACGACGTTGAAATAGCCAGTAGCATAGCCACGTTCTGTTCAGAGGGAAGGGGGAGGGGGCACGGCTATTTTCATGGGGGAAAGTGAAATTTTTCCCAGATTGTCGGGACCAAATTGTAAAAGTTTAGTTAAAATCGTGTCTAGATTTATTTCGGGGCCCGACAAAATAATTTGAAAAGCGGGTAGAGGCGGTTTATGTACAAAAAGAACGGATATCAACACATTACAAATGACGTGACGTCAACCCATTAACAAATTCTAACAAACAAACAAACAAACGTGCAAACAAACAACAATACACAAACAGACACATACAATATGTGTAAACGCCTGCAATCGGGGACCTCCTATTGCCCTCCTATTGTTCATACTTTAACTTTTTGGCAAGGACCCTCATTGGTTTTGTACACGATTTTCAAAAGGGGACCTTTCTCAACCAGGACCCTGTTGTCCTCTAGTGTTAAAGGTCCTCTATTAAATGCAAAAACAAACTCACCATAACACCACAACATCCCAACAAAACCAAGGAAAAGAAAAGAAACCAAAACAAAACACTACACAAAAACAAAAACTCCCACATTTCGGGGGGGGGGGGGGGGGGGGGCGTCAAGAGTTGCTAGTGAGGAGCAGTTGCCTTACCCCCTTGCCCCCCACTGGTTAAAATACGCCACTGAAAACAGGCAAAATATTATCAATGTTGCTGTGCAAGGTGTTCAAAACTCAAAACGCCGCTGAAACGAGCAGAATTATTCTGAAACGTCCTTTATATTCAGAGTCTGCGTCGAGTCTATTGTGGATAACAGTCAAAATGTGTCGGTTTAAACGTATAACGTACACGATTGCTAATCCTCCAATTTGTTTTTACTGAATTATTACGAAATACCTTACTAGACTGAAGTTAATAGTACCGTAGTCGCAATCATCCTGTGAAATGATGGCACCAGGGAGTGTGCTGTCGTTGTCAAGAAAAGTGGAAATTTGTATCGTTTTCCGACGATTTCCAGCTGGAAATCGTTGAGAAAACTGCCCTGTAGCCTTTAGTCAAGACGCGCGTGGCTATACCCGGACGAGTGGCGCGCCCCGGACAATGCTGGCATTGGCGGACGGTCACGTCTCCAGGTAGCCACGCGCGCCTTGACTAAAGGCTATCATCCGCCTGACGGTTGAAAACGAGCGCCGTCTTTCTCTCGTTGTTTCGCCATCCAACAACGCAAAACTTTGAACAGGTCAGTGGAACGATATTTCCTACAAAATACTAACCCGAAATCCGCCCATTTCTGAAAATTGCAACAATGACTATATAATCATGTACACTACATCTAAAGGTATGATATAGCAGTCGGAGACAGTGTTCATACTTTGATTCAAAATATACATGAAATAATAAACCTGTGAAAGTTTAAGCTCAATCCCTCAACCGCGTCACGAGAAAATAGTGACAAACCTTTCTGTTTTTAACCGTGGTTTTGTGCACGTTCAAGGTGCTTCGTTCGATCTTTGAAACTGAATATCTCAGAAACAATATCTCGAGGACGACCGCATTTCAGACGGAAATAGTTCTAATGAGGATTGGCACTGGTACAGGTTACATAAACAGTAAGCTTTCATTTTGAAAGTTTTAATGTTTTAATATCAGTACCAAAGCCACACATATCTTTAAGAATATTGTTACATTGTAAATTCAAAGTTGCAATCTGCCAAAACTTACTGTCATCCGGCGTACACTGTTGTGCCAGAAGTACGGGCAAAAACAAGACAAATACGAAGGCAGTCTTCATCTGTCACAAAATAGAAAAGTAAGGAAAACTGAGTACGGCAATTTCTAACACAATTTTCAAGTGTCACAACAGGCGCCGATGGCACCTTATCCTACAGTAAAATATTATATATGCGTTCTTTTTCCCGTAAATTATCCGGTTAGTAATGAACAATTATTCGGAAAACAATATTTTGTCCGTGCACTTAGGAATGAAAAATGAAATACCAGACAGAAAAATAGGCTAAATGCATACCTTCACGTTCTTCAAATCGTCTGATGTATACTGTTGAACTGAGATTTAGGAACACCGTTCTGTGCTCGTTCGTTGTTTTATTTATACAGATTGCAAACATTTTTAATTATATATTTGAGAATCACGGTATCTGATTGGATGACTTGGTAAGCAACTACGGTGACGTCGTGCAGAATTTCGAAGCTAAATGGATTTGACAGCTTGGAAAGGACAATAAATTGATGTCACCAACAACGAAAACATTGATTTGACAAAATTAATCCAGATGTTCAGTGATTTTGTTATTTGAATAAAGTTTAATTAAACTGTAAAATGTCATTGATAAGACATTAATTGTAGCACATAATTTGTTTAATGGATTTACAAATGAATTTGAGCCAATACAGATGTTCAGTGATTTTGTTATTTGAATAAAGTTTAATTAAACTGTAAAATGTCAAAGACATTAATTGTAGCACATAATTTGTTTAATGGATTTACAAATGAATTTGAGCTAATACAGATGTTCAGTGATTTTGTTATTTGAATAAAGTTTAATTAAACTGTAAAATGTCATTGATAAGACATTAATTGTAGCACATAATTTGTTTAATGGATTTACAAATGAATTTGAGGTAATACAGATGTTCAGTGAATTTTTTTGTATTTGAATAAAGTTTAATTAAACTGTAAAATGTCATTGATATAAGACATTAATTGTAGCACATAATTTGTTTAATGGATTTACAAATGAATTTAAGCTAATACAGATGTTCAGTGATTTTAATAAAGTTTAATTAAACTGTAAAATGTCATTGATAAGACATTAATTGTAGCACATAATTTGTTTAATGGATTTACAAATGAATTTGAGCTAATACAGATGTTCAGTGATTTTGTTATTTGAATAAAGTTTAATTAAACTGTAAAATGTCATTGATAAGACATTAATTGTTGCACATAATTTGTTTAATGGATTTAGAAATGAATTTGAGCTAATACAGATGGTCAGTAATTTTGTTATTTGAATAAAGTTTAATTCGTCAAACAATCCACAAAGGAAACTGACTAGGTAAATTTGAATACATTTTCAAAGTTAACAAAGAAACTGGCAGGAGCGGGATTCGAACTTGCGACCTCCGGAATACCATACCGGTGCTCTACCAACTGAGCTATCTTGCCCTATGTTTGCGGTCTCCCAAATTGTCAGTATCTTTGTTCAGGTGGGCGCTAGTCAGAAGTCATAAACCCAGAATATACCGTATAGCCAGGGATCACACCCAATTTTACGATACAACCTGGGAAGCGACATTGCGCGGATCACTCAATGAGGATACGACTTTTTAACTTATAATTCGTCAAACAATCCACAAGGAAACTGACTAGGTAAATTTGAATACATTTTCAAAGTGAACAAAGAAACTGGCAGGAGCGGGATTCGAACTTGCGACCTCCGGAATACCATACCTGTGCTCTGTTCAGGTGGGCGCTAGTGATCCCCGCAATGTCGCTTCCCAGGTTGTATCGTAAAATTGGGTGTGATCCCTGGCTATACGGCATTCTGGGTTTATGACTTCTGACTAGCGCCCACCTGAACAAAGATACTGACAATTTGGGAGACCGCCAACATAGGGCAAGATAGGTCAGTTGGTAGAGCACCCGTATGGTATTCCGGAGGTCGCAAGTTCGAATCTCGCTCCTGCCAGTTTCTTATTTGTTCACTTTGAAAATGAATATAGTTTAATTATACTGAAAGGAATTTCAAACATTGGAACAAGCTATACTGTTTTGTGTTTATTGGTCTTGCTTTCGAAAAACCATGGCCTTCAGCGTGTAGTGCATAATGCGGAAAAACCTTGACCTTGAATGAAATTAAGCCATCCTACCACCCACTTGCACAATGCTGTACATGAATGCGCGCGTAAAAATCAACCGACGCATGCGCAGTGCAGATACGTCGCACGCGCTGGGACCCAAAACGCCACATCATCGTTCCACGAACTGTCGTAACGTATACGTCACGTTCGCGTTGTCCGAAAACAGACAAACAATAATTTCGCAAAACGACGTTTGATTTAGAGTAAAATATCATTCAAAAACCCAATTGCCAACACAAACCAGAAGTATTCAATAAATCTATGGTTATTCTGCAACGAGACTACATCAAGTGGATTAAATTGTTAATCTGTTTATTTGAAAAACGAGTCAGTGAAAACTACCCAACTTTAAACCGTTTTTTCTCTGATGCAAGGTAAGTCTGAGATAAGACGGTTCGTGGTACGAATTGTGAGTAACAGAATTAATATGTTGGACAGATGTGCTTACAAGTCAAAGACTGAGAATTGACGTGGTCGTGTGCAATTGTTAACTGTCGGTTCACTCATTTTATGCCAATTAAGATAAACAATCATGCAAGGTGTAATTAGCATGTCGCTACTGGTTGAACAGTTTCGGCTTGAAAGGAATGATATGCATCCCAAAATAGGATTAATATTATTTGTCCGATTGTCAATATTTGATGAAAATTGACAGTTTGATTGGGACATAAGACAAACCAACCGAGGTTATTATCACCACTAGTTTGGTGCAAACAATACTCAAACAAGCATTTTCATTTCCCATACATTTTCTCATCAGCTCAGGGCATTAATTTTGAGAGACTTACATTTTAATCTAATGTCTACAACACGCATACCACCAGCTTTAACTGGACTACAGACAGTATTGCGCTTACTTTTGTCAATTAGTCTATTTAAAAAGGACCATTTGATTCTCTCCATCGTATTTATAATATCTATTTACAAAACACATATAAAAAAGAACAGGTGTAAAAATGGTTGTGAAATTATCCTTTTTTCTCAATAATTGGATTTCCCATGAAATGTAATTGAAATGTTGACTACACCGTAAAAACAGTGTTCAGCAATTAAACACTTTTCTAAACACTTTCTAAATCAGTTTGTAAACAATCCTTGTGGATTGTGTGACGAGTTTGTAAACATGTTTACATGTTTAGCGTATTGACGGATAGTGTTTAGCTATTGAACATTGATGTTGAACATTACGTGTCTAATTCCTAAACATCAATGTTGTAATGTTTAGCTTCTAAACATGTTTACAAACTGATAGCAAGATTGTTTTTAATTGCTCAGCACAGTTTTTAGAGTGTAGAGTTACGTAGGCAACTCTGCTCACAATGCAATTTCCCCCTTTGGCCCCCCTCTGGATCCGTCCTTGTCACAGCTATGTAACCATTAAATCAATTTCATTCAAATCTTGACAGAACTTGCCCAACAGATGTAGTTTGTCACCTTAGCCAAGTGGCAATCAAATTTTATGATCACTAGTCAGATACGTACAGGCCTATCAAATTCAGCGAAAATATTTGAAAGAAAGGATGTGCAGCAGATATTGCAACAATTTTGAGGGCTGCATTATTTTGAGCGGGCAAATCAAATTTGGGAACGTAGTTGGCACCGATCCAATTGCATGAGTTCTTTTTTTGTGGTGACAGCAATTATAGAAGCGCGGGCTTAATTTCAATGTGTCGTGTTTGGTGTTTTGAAATTGGACATCAACAATGAAGTTGTTGTTGTTGGATTGAAATAAATGAGTTAGTAAGATGGAGTGCGATAGAAAAAAGGTGGGGAGGAGGAACAGGGTTCCGAGTTCAACCGAGTGTAATTAACAGGAGGCAATTAGAACAAACCTATCGGAATTTCGCCGGGCTTATGCTTGTTAGCACCACCCGCCACCAGTCCACATAAACGAAGTAAGAATGAAGGGACCGGGAATAGCCAAGATCGGTGTCGTAAACTGGAAATGGTGATCTGATGGTCGGCCGTGTTGAGTTACTTTCTTTGGAACCTACGACTTTAATTCATCATTTGGAGCAAAACGCCTTGAGATTTGACTTGACTGGGACTTAGAGTGGAAAACAACTTGGTCTTATCAACAGAACAAGGCGATTTAAAGACCATTTCATTGGGATTATGGTCGTTTTATTCTTCCAAATGATCCAAGATCGCTAGATATCGGATATTTATTAAAAGTTCAACCATAATGCATGCTTGTTTGGGGATTTCTCGCGATTCTTCAGAATTCGCATGACTGACTCATCTACGAAATAAACATTAACAAATCACGGTCGATCATTTTAATTCATGAACTTAACTTTAATATTGAAAACAAATAACTCTGAAGAAAAACGAAGAATATTGTAAACTTAACCCATTATATTAAAATAAACAAATAAGCAAGTAAAGGACAATCAAGATGTCCCCGTAGTTATTGAAAACACCATAACGAAGATGCCCCTCCTCCCTTCAAACATAATTAATTATCACGGCAATATTAGAGCGACATGTTATATTGGATGCGCCCAATCAGACCATCTAAAGGTGTATACACAATATCGCCGTCTTTAAAGATCTTCAAATTGCAATTATGGCAAACAAAATTCGCTGCTTTTCAAACATTCTTGATAACGAAACTTTTGAGAATCAAATTTTGCCGTCGAAAGTCTAGATTAGACGTACTTCAGCCACATTTCTTTTTCCTTCTGGCAGGGCTGAAGTAAAATGACGGCTTTGCCAACTACATAAATGACGGCTGTTCAATACGCCTACAAAAGCAAGTAAAAGCTTTGTTTTATTAGACTTCGTTTAGTGGAATTACAGGAATTAATATCCCGATATGAAAAGGTCACAGCAAAGTGAAAGAAAATGTACCATTTGCATGCATCTTCCCTGGTAAAGCATTCATTTCAATTGTCGATAAATCTTATACAGATGCATTTTGGACGCATCTTTATCATATTGACTCCTAGGTTTCAGAAGACGAGTCTACCGGTAGGGGCGCCAGGGGGTACAAAACGTGTGAAATATAGTGTTCTTACATTAGTCTCCTTGCGGGGTACATGGAAGAAAGGGTAACAATGGGGACAATGCTACCCCGCAATTGGGTCTTTCGAAATCGACCTACCCCACAAATTTAACGGTATGGGTTTTGAGATTTCAATGTGGACAAAGGAGAATAAAAGAAGGAAAGTAAAGTCTACAATAGAGGTACCCCGTATACACATATATTATGAGGATGTGAGTATGTAAATACCGGCAATCGTGGACTAGGGACAAAAGGGTTAGGGCATAGACAAAGGGTCCACGGTTGACCGAACGTCCACGATTAAAATTCGTGTACAAAACATATGGGAGGCATTCTGAAAAAGTTAGAGTACAAACAAAAGAGGGACAATAGGAGGTCCGCGACTGTCGCGTGAAGCAACGCGCGCGTACTGCATTCATATCAATGTGGATATCGTCATAACTATTTTAATGCCACAATAATATTACCATGTATGCGGCAAGCACATAAATATATCCATTTATTAATTTATTCATATACGTATATAATATTTTTGAAAGTACATTGTATACCAATACCATGTAAGCTCTGAACAGCTACATTGTCCAATTTGGCACCAAACAGTCAACAAATGAATATGCCATTACAATTATTACATTTCCAAATGGCAGATACCTTTAACCCTGGAAGCAAGTTTGTAAAAAAAAATATACACGATGACACAAAGGCACTGCAAGGCTAGCCAGGAGTACCCTTTTTCTGGGTCAGACACCATCCTATTGCCATTCAGAAACGTGGGCAATGACAGAATGATTGACTGCTCTGGCGGTCTGCCCAGGGGGGAAACCCTTTGTGTATACCGACCACAAAGGCATTAGATAACACACACACTTGAATGGGGCTTAGCCAAACACATGCCAGAGGGCTTACTTTCTCAGGGCTAGCATGTCCAGTGTGTGACCTCTGTGTTAAATTTGATTGCACAGTCTCGAACTATGGCTTTCGACTCGAGTTAAGAAAAATCAATTAAGCAATATTGGCCTAAAGATGTTTTAGTAATTAAAAAATTACGAAAAAACTACTTCCGCTGCAGTGCCGTAGTTGCTCCGAGGGTTAAGGTAGGTATTATTTCCCTTGATTTTCTACCAAACATTGTAACAAACATTCATTCACTTTCTCTACCATTTCCCAGTACATACATTTACCTTTACAGGACCTTCTTCAACATTCACTAAACATATAGATGCGCCAACAAGCGTATTTAATAAGAATAATTTTTCAGGTTGTAGTTTGTAAGATGGTTGTTTTGCAAGAACGCAACAGGAGGAATGATTCTTTGGAAAATGAAATCCAAATCTGATAATTAAAATCAATTCTTTGAAGTAAAATAGCATATGACAGTCGAAATTCGGAAATTCTGTGTGTTAAAAAAAAAAAAAAAAAAAATTAACCTTTACATGATTGTGCATTGATTTCAAGATTTAAATAAACTGGTGCTTGATCTTTGAAAAACAGATCTGGATAAAATGTTTGCCCTGACAACTCCACAACCACAAAGAAATGACCTTATTTAATAGGCAATTCTTGTTCACAAGTTTTGGTCTATGAATATAGACAAAGTGGTGTGTGCCGTGTACAGATCATCCCTCGCAGCAGAGTGGACTGGCCCAACTTCACACTGGTGCTATGGGGATCACTCTGGATGTACCACTGTTTGTAAGAAGGACAGCATTTCTTTGACGACTAGTTCTGGGTAGACATAGTGGACCATGTGCATTCCTTTCTCAAATTGAACGGCCCTCCTCAAATCGCCCTCTAGTAGGATAAGAGAAGGTGTTGTTCTGAGCACTGATGACATTTATGTTAAGTGAAATAAGAACTTCTTATACGAGATTTGCAGGGGGTAAAAAAAAAAAAAAACCTGCTCTGAGTTTTTTATTTATTTGTTTCTTACTTTTAAACTTATAATCTAGGACAAGTGACCTTTGTTGGGTTGGGTTGGGTTGGGTTGGGTTTAACAATAGAGGACAATAGTGTCCCCGGTTGAGAAAGGTCCCCGGTTGAGAAAGGTCCCCATTTGAAAATCGTGTACAAAAAAACCAATGCGGGTCCTTGCCAAAAAGTATGAACGATAGAAGACAATTGAAGGTGTTAACACACTTGGGTTTGAGTTTGAGTTTGGGGTCGGGTAGGGTCGGGTTGGGTTGGGGTGGGTTGGGCTGGGTCGGGTTGGGTTGGGCTGGGTCGGGTTGGGCTAGATTGGGCTAGACTGGACTGGGCTGGGCTGGGCTGGGGTCAGTTCAGGTGGGGTCAGGTCGGGTTGGTTTGGAGGGGTGGAACGGTGCTGCTTTTTGAGTGGCTTTTACACTAACATTCTGAGTAAGAAAAGAAATACTGCCTCTGTTATTCCATTCCCCGACTCTAGCTACCCACAGCACAGTGAGCACACATCCTAAAATGTTCCTGTTTGTAAAAAAATATAATAAGATGCAAAAGGTTCAAAATTTAGCACTGGTTTTACCAATGCACTCATCTGTCTAACCTTTGAACTTCTCCATGGTGACGCCCTCTGCATTATACTTGACACTGTCTTCAAGATGCATGCCCAGTCTCTGGATAGTGTCTTCTAGTACTGGCATCTCCACAAACTTGTCGTTGCTGCTGTAGATGCACAGAGCAGGCATCTTCAATGACACTAACCTCTCCACGTTAGTACTAAACTGTAATAGTAAAAACAGTCAGTGAAACAAATGATGCTGATGAATGGCAGTATGATCTCGATGTTTCGAACAGCGTGCTCTGTTCGTCTTCTGGAGTCTTCTATCCGTCTACTTCTACAGGTACTGTATGTTGGTGAAGACATGCACCCTGATTTATTCTGCCCGACATCTTGATACTGAAACACATAAATACATCAGAATCTTTATTTCTTATGTATTAACCCTCCCTCTCTCGGTGCCAAAATGGAGTCAATTACCCTATCTATTAAAACCTATCGAGGGATAGGAAGTTTTTTTTGTTTTTTTTTAAAGGTTGTGATAGTTATAGTAGTAGGAGGGTTCATCAGTATTGCAGAAACTTTTTGTAGCATTTTTCAATGTTGATAACCACACACCTCCTTGAAGCAAAGTTGGGATCCCTCGTACCATGAGAAGACTTCAGAATCTCTTGTTAGCCCCCTGAGGCCTGCCGCTGAGATGATATAAGAAACCAGACGCTTCACTGCCGTACCGATAATCGGCAACTTGATGGAGAAATAAATCAACTGGCCAAATATGAAGTACAACCAGTAAGGGCTAAACAACCTGAAAAGATGTTTACAAACAAATCAGGTGCTTTATGCTATAAAATGGCTGCTGATTGCTTGATCACTCCATGCAATCAGAGTGAAACGGCCCGTAGATCCTGGCAAACAAAGTGACATGGGTTGTCAAGTGGTAAAGGCATATATGCAAGAGGTTGTGATCAGCAGGTCTGCTTCTACTTGTTCACAGAGATGTATTCGAGTCCATCACAAGTCCCTGCAAGTCCATCACAAGCCCTCCAGTCCTAATGAATCCCAATCGCAAGCTATTCAAATGAGCTCTGACAAAGGCATTCCTTTGTCATTGTTCGTCTAGTTACTTGTGACCGGCTGTATGCAAGGACTTCTGACTGGACTTGCGAAAGGACTTGTGAAAGGACTTGCAGGGACTCGACTACAACTCTGCTTGTTCCAGACCATGGGCAGCAATCCCGTGGGGACGGAAGACATGGCAGCGTCTCCCCAAAAAATTATTTCCCCATGGTCATATACATTTTATGGGTCATTGGCTTTTACATGCAACAGTATGCACCAGAATACACAAAGATCAGCACACATTTTCAAAAATTTCTCAGGATAGAGACACTGAGTACAAAATGCTTAACAATTGTTGTGCTTTTTCCTCCGTCTCCCCAATCTTGACAAGAAATCGCCGCAACTTTGTCAGGGGGGGGGGGGGGGGGAGGCTAGAGAAAATTGTTTGGTTGTCACTATTTTTTGAGGATAAAATAAATGTGTGAATCTTTGATTTGTCTGTACAAATGTCTTAAACAATCCACAAATCTCCGTCAAACAATCCACAAAATACAAATCTGTTACTTTTTGAAAATGAAATTTTTTTTTTTATTTCCAGGGGGCTAGATGAACTTTTGGAGGTTATACCCTACAAATAAACTATAGGATGCAATTCTTCGCTCAGGGGGTTAAAGGTCGGAACTGCGGTAAACCTTTGAATGTTTTCACCGCGCAAACCAAAAGTCATCCAAAGAATTGTGTCCTTCCAAATCTTTGGAATTTACAGAAATTATTATAAGGAGGAACCAAGGAAGATTTTCCCTGCAAGTGATGTTGGGATTACTTCTTACTTGTGTGGTCGGGAGCCGGCTGATGAAAGCAAGCCAATCGACTTAATACTGCCCTCTAGTGCTGGGTCAGCAGCCAGCTGACACGTCACATGACCTCCCATGGAATGTCCAACGACCATGGCAACACTGCACAAGCAAATAAAAATTGTATCGACATGGCATAGTTAGTTTTTAGTTTACAAAATCTACAATTTAGAGGCTGAATTCATTGACAAATATCCACAAACAGGTTGTGTATACAGTCAGGTTGTTTTTCTGAGTACTCCATACCCTCCCCCTCCCCCCCCCCCCCCCAAAAAAAAAGGACTGCTACATGTATCAACAACTTTTTGCTATCGGGGTAAAAATAATGATTTAAACGTCTGATTCATGACAGGATTACAAACTCACTGGAGGGTGCTTTTTTATGCAAGTTCGCCCAAAACAAAGCTAAAAGCCACTCAAGGCATGGGAGCTATACAAACGGAAAAAGAATCAAAGATGCAAGAGGTAGGAATTTAGAGTCCTCTTGAAGCAGGAAAGATCAGAAGATGAAGTGAAAAATGCACCAGGCAAAGAATTCCACAGAGATACAGAACGAGGGAAAAAGCTATTGGCATAGCTTTTTTGCATTCAAACACCCTAACTGGAGAAACCGAGCTGGTGGAACATGTACAGTCAAACACCTTTATAACAAAGTCCTTGGGACTTCACAATTTACCTTGTTATAACAGGTACCTTGTATTATCAGTAATGGAAAACAAAGAAAAACAAAGACTCGGGACCTATTTGTTTCCTTGTTATAAGCAGTATGTTGTATTAACAGTGCTCTTATTATCAGGGTCCGACTGTACTTTGTTTAACCCTAACCCTCCAGGGTATTTTGGCTAGAACCCTGCCAGACGCATCAGATTGCATACTTTGTCACATTGACTTGTGTGGAGAGTCCAGCAAAGTGGAGCTGTCAGCACAGATGCACTGTGCTGCGTCTAGCAGGGTTAGGGTTAAAGCAACACGTTCTTTCTAGTAATTACATACTATTAAAAAAATATAACACTTCTGACCTGCTAATACCGATCTTTGCTAGAAGTTCTCGGATGACTTCTGCCTTGTGCTCCGTTGTGTGGTTATAAATACCATCAGAGTCAAGGTTCGTTAGCCCCATACCTAGAACACAACAATAAACATGTTAAGAAGTAAGCTGAGGTCTTTATTATGGTCCCGGTGGATAATAGCTTGTGATGTTTTTTAAGTTTGTTAAAAAATCCTTTCCTTAATTTCTTCTTTCTAAACATACATGTAGGCCTACATTCTGTCCAAAACTTAGAGTACTAGTTTGTATTTCTGATCCACGCCCTCAATGGCAAATGGCCCCACACTTCAGCATCTTTTAGTTTTTCATTTATTTTACGGCATGATCAGCACTTCTTGGGAAGACACTGTAAATTATCCCCAACCTGTCCTTTTAAAAATGCCCACACCACGTGAAGAACTCAATTCATAGTGACCACCATTCTTATGAGCTAACCTGAGAACCAGAATAGGATGGTCAAAATGGTGTCAGAAGTGGGATTAGCATTCAACTTCTTGTTTTCCTGTGTACATTCATTACCCCACTTCCAGAACCAAAAGATGCCTGGATCAGTACCTGGCAAGTTTGGTATGATGACCCTATAGCCTTGTGACGTCAAACCCTCTACAATGTGTCTGTATGCCTTGTGGGTAGCTGGTGCCCCGTGTACACATACAATGACTGGATCAGTTGGCAACCCTTCATCCGCATACACAACCTATAATAGCGAAAATGAAAGGTTTGGGTATTCTTAAGTTGTCATCAAAGGGGCTTATGCATTTTTCTACAAGAAAAAACTGCCTGTTCAAATTATTTCGCCTTGTCCGCTGGATCGATATTGAACCTTATAATGGATTACAGTCCACTGGAGAAAATAAGAGTAATTTGCATACCTTAAACATGGTTCCGAGTGCCTTTACGTCCTCCGTGTGTAAGGTAAAGTTGTAGGAAGGTTTTGTGCTTGGTTGGTCGCGGCTGTTTGTAGCAGCTGATTCTTCCATTGTGACAATGCTATCAGATGTGATCAGGTGGGCGGAGTTTAAATTACAGTGTAGAGGGTGTGAGGAGTGTTGTATGCACTGCCTCCCTCTGACAGTCTAGCGTAGGTGAAGCCCTACTCACACGTATGATTTTTCAGTGTGTGGCTGGATTGACAGAATAAAGGAATTGTTATGTAGGCCTACCAACATAGGCAAATTCATGAACATTTTAAGTTGCTTCAATTCTTTTAAACATTATATTGTTGGGTGCAATCAATCGATGTGCACGATGGGTAGATCGGTCAATTGCGATGCTATGGGCCGATTGCGCTGCCACCAGTCGAACACATTTTCTTTCTAATTCACAGCTCTAGAGGATTTTTCTTTTTAAAGGTAAGCGTAAGTAAAGTCCAAGATATCCGTCAGAATCGACCGATAGCGCAGCACGATCGACCGATCGCGCCCAACAATATCAATGGAAAGAATAAACAGTTAGATATAAAAGGAGGGTTCAATGGTCATGATAGGTTAACCCTATGCAAAGTACGTTATGGATTTTTGTTGATTTAAATGTAGGAAATGCTGCGATACTGAGGCCTAACGTTAGCCTAGCCTAGCCTAGCCTAGCCTAGCGTGAGGCCGGCTACGGTCTAAAATGTCACACAGTTGTGTAGTGTAGGGCCCTTCTTTAGTTTTGATCAAAATAGAGTCAAGGGTATTTTTTCTCATTCCAAAATGACTTTTTATAAAGCAGACTTCTCTTAATTCTTTTGACATCTTTTTTTGTAATTTTCTAACTCGCTTTACAGCAGTTGCCATGCAAATCAACGCGGTTTTGCGTGTTTACTGTGCGTCGCGGTGATCCCCATCTTTTATTTTTGAGTTGCGTTTTGTCGTCTTCATCGCCGCTTTACCCCAAAATTTCCCTCAAAAACTAAAACCCTGCCCTTTATCAACGGCGATTGTGTAGTGTAGGGCCATGTTCCCTAAGGGAACAAAAATCCACTTTTAGGTTAATGGAGCTGCCAAACTAGTTAGCGACATTACAAACCAACAGGTATGCCATAGTCAGGGCAGGGTTTTAGTTTTTGAAAGAAATTTTTGGGTAAAGCGGCGATGAAGACGACAAAATGCAATGCGAAAATAAAGATGGCGATCACCGCGACGCACAGTAAACACGCAAAACCGCGTTCATTCGCATGGCAACTGCCATAAAGCGTGTAAGAAAATTGCATTTTCTACCGCAATAAACTGTTCAAAATTTTATAAAAAAATTTCAAAAGAATTCAGATAAGTCTGCTTAAATAGGTTAAAAAAGTCATTTTGGAATGAGAAAAAATACCCTTCACCCTATTTTAATCAAAACTAAAGAGGGGCCCTACACTACACAATTGCCTTATCAACGAACGGCATACCTGTTGGTTTTGAATGTCGCTGTTGAGCGCAATTTTTAAATACGCGCATTTTTTAAATTTGCGCGCGCAATTTTAAAAAAATGCGCGTGGGTATTTTTTTAGTTAAAGTATGCGCGCGCAAATTTAAAATTCATGCTTCAGACAACAACTGGGGCACGATATCTGATACGAACTACATGGTAGACATGAATTTTACATCGGCGTCAGACGCATGGCGGCCGTTATCGGCAGTAGGCATGTTATTAACGATTTTGACGAGTTCTCTGTGGATATAGAGGGTATTTTGTATCCGACTCCTCTACAGAAAACAATTATAGCATTCTTGAAGGGGTTGGAACTGTCTCCCAGTCCTACGACTACACTTTCAAAAATGTTGTGAAGAGGAGAGGGTTTCAAGTTTTGAGTTTTCCAGCTCTTGAGCTACGTATGATGTCGTGAATATTTGCAAATTCGTATATTACAATGTGTGTGTAGCATTTATTTATTTGATTTGCAAATATGTTGACATTGTTTGTGAACTATATTTTTTATAAGCGAATAAAGTTTACGATGTGAATTTTATTGCATATACTTTGTCGCATATCTTTGTGGTGATGTCATATCATCTGTTGAATTGACCTTCAATTTATCAAATATCATCTGTAATTATTATCACCTTAATTTCTGTGCTTCTATCTTTATGAAGTTGGGTCATGTTTGGCTTGACAAGTTGCCGTCGCGTGACATTAAGGCGCTGTCGGGGGGGGGGGGGGGGGGGGGGGGGGGGAGATACATTTTCGGTGTTTTTTTCATTGGGAATTAAATGATCTAAACCTCTGTGTCTGATCGGCTAACTTCCCAACATTTAAAAGAAAATGGCAGATTAAGAAGCAATCTATAATTTGCATTCTTCACACAGCAACTGAGAGACTACTGAATAAGATTTTTTCTTCTATGAAATAACTTATATTAACTTATATAGGTCAGTATAGTGGGAGATTATGTTGTCACATGGTCATGATGGTGCACTGGCCCTCACGTACGCGTCCGAACTTTGCAATTTATTTGCTTGTTCATAGATTGAGCACTGTTTTATATATTTTCTAGCACTTTTACGAAGTTTTGTTATTCTGTTTTTGTTTTACACTTTTCTACTGGTTTTCCATACTTTTGCCAAACCTCAGGCTTGTATTGTATCCCAGCCCCGGATCCCAGCATCCCTTTTCATTCAAGCGCTTTGTCACAAGAAATTAAGAACTTACTGCAGTTCGTGTGCAACCCCGTTACTGTTTAAATAATAAAGATTGCGTGATTTTCAAAAATTGCGCTCCATCTATATTGCACAAATATTAAATTTACGCAAGCCAACTCAATTTTCGTGTTCAAAAATTGCGCAGTGCGCATTTTAAAAAAAATGCGCGCCTTTGAAGATTGCGCTCAACATCGCTAAAAACTAACGTTAGTTTAGTTCGGCAATTCCATTAACCTAAAAAAAATAACATGATACACTAACGTTTACATCCTACACCGTACATCATCCATGTACATGCACATCGCCCATCAAATGAGTAATTTTGTTCAGTTTCCACAGTATCAGAGCTCACCTTGATGTTCTTTTATAACTCATGGATTCTCTAGTAAATGTAGTAAGATTTTGAGAATCTATAGTTCATGGCCTTTCCAGTCAAACGCGGTAGTCAAATCCCGGCTTTATTTATTTATAAATTTGTAGTTTTCAATGTTTATTTTGAATTGCGCCCTCAAGTGGCCATGTGTCTCGAACGTAAATTCATCTAAAATCTATTTTCGGTTTTAAGCAAATTAAACGGAAACTTTATGTACTGACGGGGGTGGGATCTGGGAAAGGGGTCGGGATAAGAATTATAAGACAAGATAATGTGACGACACAGAAACTCAATAATGTGCTCGCACTGTTAGTTAAAATATGTGTACATGAACCGTTTTCAAAAAATAACTTTCGATTTTCTTTTTTTTTTGGGGGGGGCGGTCACATACATGTACCCCATACGTATTCGCAGACAACCTACAGTGAAAATAAAAGGTTTCGCTACAAACATTCTGAAGTTGTCAACAAAGAGGCCGAGGCCTATGGACTTTTTTTTATAAGCAGTGTCAACAACAGGCACTCATCATAGTTCATGGGTACAACCAGGGACTGATGAACCGATACCAATTCATATTATAACAAATCAATTCACCAACAAACACTCGACCAGTAAATATTTTAGTGTTTATATATACAGACGTGTCATTTTATTCTCCAAATACTACTCCATAATGTACATGTAAAATGATATAACCAGAAACTTTTCAAGTGCCTGAATAAAATCATATTTTGTTCTCTCTTTTTCTTAGAATCTGAGCTAAACGCTGCACAAAAACATACAGCTTGTAATTACTCTATATATATGTAGAATATATCTACTATACCAGTAATTCCTTTCAAATGCAGGTAGTTACTAATAACCCCAACAAAATACATTCTGATAACAATGATAGTAGATATTTGCATTCATGTCAAGTCATTGTTAAACATACAATATATTAAATAAATAGAGTTTAAGTAGTTTTAATTCAATGACAGAAATTTGAAATTTCACAATTCAATATCATTTACAAAATGTTTTCCCACAATTATTAATTGCTAAAATCCTTCATTTTCTAAAGAGATTTTAAAAAACCCAAAACCTTATAAGTTGAAAATCCAGACGAGGTTGGAAAATTGGTAAAGAATACAGTGCGCTACACTGACCAGCTGAAGTAATTACAACACCATATACAGAAATGTAAGAAGTTCAATTTATTTGTTTCCTTAAAAAGAAAGCATTATACAAAATACATCTCTGCAAGGAATGACTGAAATTAGTTTTCAAAAACAGCTGAAGTAGTTTCAATATTACTAAAAAGTATTATCCCAAAGACTAACACTAAATTCCTATAATGATGTCGACAGACACAAATAATACACTGTGTCACTTATTGCATTTTCGGTAATGTTTGATACAATATTATATTAAGTCATAATATATAAATCATGCATAAACTATAAAAAGTAAACCCTTTCAGAAGTCAGTGATTTTCTACTAGTCAGTGATTTTGCAATGGCAGCCCCTAAGCTATGGAATGCTTTGCCATGGCACATACGTAGTGAACACAGACTTGACCCTTTTAAATGTAAACTTAAAACCTTTCTTTTTAATGTAGCATTTGTAAATTAATGTGATTTTCTTTAAATGGTTTTTAGTGTTTCTTATTCGTAATTTTGTGTCACCGTGTCGAGTAGTTAGATGCTTAATTACGTAGGTAGGGGTTAGAGGCGTCTGTCTCCGGGAAAGGTCGAGACATCACCGATGTCAGCAGGGTTAGGCTTAAGTAATATATTCTCCCTGTTGGCGGGACAGACGTATCCCCATACTGCGGTTTGGGCACTATGGCGCGGTGACATAATTTTATATATATAAATCCCTCTGTCTTTTTGTTTTATTTTAAAGTAGTTACTTTTAATTTTGATTCTGTGATGCGCTTTTGATCATTTGTATGCAAAAGGCGCACTATAAATTTTAAATTATTATTATTATTACTAAATTGAGCAAAAATCAAATGAATGGAATTGATCGGAAGCAAGCCAAAAATGGTTACAAAATATAAAGGAAGTCATTTGTTTAAATATTTCATCACTTTCAACCATCATGTACATCTTTTGTAGTTTGGTTTTAAACAAATGTGCAGCAAATTTCATTTTTAACCATGTTTAGTTAACATGAACTTCACAATGTAAATTTGTTCTTTTTACTCGGACGCCATCGTCCGAGTAAAATACATTTAGAATTTAGGATTTTAATAAAACAAAAACTGGTAGTATATTACAGAATTGTTTTTTAGTCTCTAATTGACTTCAAGATCCTATGTACTTGTGACCTGTTATGGGCACACTAGCACTCAAATTGTTACTTTCCGGACCTTAGGTTTAAAAGTAAAAAAAAAAGGTTCAATATGGCAAGACATATCTGAGTTTCTAGTCTTCAAATTACTGCTGCCTCATCTGGGTTATCAAGAGCCTAAATGGGGATTCTCATGTAATTGGCCATCACATCACTGGCACCTGTCTATTTTCAGATGAGAGCTTATGGGCATTTCTCAAACCCTGGCTGGGGCTTCGTCTCCAGCTATTCCCCAGCCCCATTGCCAATCTGAAGCCTTGAATACGTAAATGAATAAACAGGGTCAGGATTAAAATATAAGATTTTGATGTACATATGGCAAAAAAAGTGTCCAGGATCTTGCCAAATCTGGGGACATAAAATTACGCGAAGCCGAAGCCCGAGCCATGTGGAGTTGGATAAATTAGACAGGAAACTGTCCCACAAACTGGGTCAATGTGCCCGGGCCAAACTTCGCATCGTCAACAATGGTCCAACCAATTAACAGAATTTAGAGTCCAACTATCAGTAGTTGCTTTTGACTTTGTAGCATATGTGCGGCTCGCAAAATCAAAATTAACGCAGCGGTCATTTTTCAGGAAACTGTTGTATCGTGACGGTTATTAAGCGGATCCTAGCGAGGCAAAGCTTTATGGCCCGTTGTAAGAGACGGACTCCCATTCCTCAACCTCTGATCTGTTTGTTTGTGTATTGCCTCCTCTTCGCTGCTCCTTACTGTCGGCTATACTCATCAGGTATGTGGTCATCTCGTCGGTGTTCGGTTTGTCAGGGAAGGCCCAGAGGTCGTTGGTGGTGCCGATGTCGTCCATGCACATGGGGCAGGTGTTGTGTAGTTTCCTCCTGTGGGGGCGAGTGGGGGAAGAGGGTGGGTATATGAAGCTGTGTGTTATGTTACAATTTACAATTGATTTTTTGTCCTTGACTGGAGGCTCAGAAACTTCACAATGGGGTTCTTCCAGGGGTAAATTCAAGGGGGTGGGGAGGGGGTTCAACTCCAATTTCCTGCTCTTTGCAATTTGTTGATTTCATTAGTGTTCAGAGGTGAGACTGGCCAAAAATGAAAAATCCACGAAATCCACAAAAAATCCACGAGGACCCCAGATCAACATGTAGTTTGTATTTGCCTAAAAGCACCCCCTTAAAATATCCGTTTTTATTGGTCTATATCCACTTTTACAGGCAAAAACATGTGCAAATTCCTATTAAAATTGGAGGATTCAGGACTGTTAGGAGTTAACCCTAACCCCCAGGGTGTGTGGAAATTTGTATTGATATTGAATGGATTCAGCAGGGGACAACACCTCAGGAATTCCAGATTGCAAAAGAGATTCTTTAAAAATTCTTTAACAATTCTGAAATTCCGACAAAAAAATCCTGGAATCAGGACAAATCCTGACAAATCTCACCTCTGAGTATATATT
Source organism: Hippasteria phrygiana (assembly GCA_037893225.1). Classification (NCBI taxonomy): domain Eukaryota; kingdom Metazoa; phylum Echinodermata; class Asteroidea; order Valvatida; family Goniasteridae; genus Hippasteria; species Hippasteria phrygiana. Next base: position 210,387 of record JAZGUH010000122.1, read on the forward strand.
TTTTTTCTCTTTTGTGTGTGTTGTGTTGTATTGTTGCTTGTACGAAGCCCATTTGGGGACTTTTGTCTTTTCCAAACGTTTCCTGGATCCACTCCTTCATAATGGCATCCCTCTTTAATTTGTCAAATTATCATTTTTTAAACTAACAATTGAAGTCCTTTACCACTTCATGAGGTAAGAATATCAGGGGTGAGATTTGAGGAAAACGAAAAATACACAAATCATTCAAAGGCATTGATTTGTATGGTGTTGCTGAAAAATGCATTTTCTACCAAAAGATGCGGTTCAAAATTGCAAAAAATACAGTGATTGGAATGAAAAGAAGACTGTTTCAGGTTGCTGAGGTCATTTTGGAATGATGAAAACAATTTAAGGACAAAAAACATCGTCCGGAAATCAGTGGAAGACGTCTCACCATTTCTATATTTAATCTCCTCCGATTTCCAAATAAGCCAGTTCGGTATTTCGACTGTGCATGTGCACAATGACATTTTTATCCCGAATGACCCGCTTGACCTATGCGCACGTGTGAACGCAAAAGGTGCTCGCACAACGCGCGCGTGTTAGATTCAATCAGAATGGGCGTTCGCGTAGCATGGCATGACATTATGTCAGAAATTTTATCCCGAATAACCTTTGACCTTTGAGATACCGAAATGGCTCATTGTCCAAGGATAGGCAGTAAAATATTCTTTCTTACCAGTCTTCGATGCATTGCTGGCAATAGGTGTGAGTGCAGCTCAGGGCAACGTCCGATTTCTTCTCCATGCAGATACAACAATCGTCTTCATCGATGGATTCTAGGGACACCTGCTCAACACTGCGATCATAAGAATGGTGACAAAGATCCATCAACTATAAATACTATACGGAAATCTGCTTGGCACTAAGGACATTTCTGTACAGCATTGCAGTTGCTGGTATTTCAGCATAGGGCTGTCCCCAAGATAGCAAATATTCAAATATTCGATCATCAACCGAATATTCGAATAGCTTTTTGCCGGTTCGAATATTCAAAAAAATACATATGCACGTACAGATACGGCACTTAGCAGTGTCAAATGCCGCATTTTTTGTGGACAGAGGTTTATTGTTCCCGACTGTTAACCAGTTCACGTCGGGATTATTTTGACATTAACGGACCCAGCCGCGGGAATATTTTTCCCGAGCCTAGATGCCAGACTGGTTCAGGCAGAATCAGGCCGTAATCTGCAGGCAGAACACCCTGATATTTCCGGCCTCGCTCGCTGCCAGCGGGTCACTGACAGATAGATACCGGTCTCCATCGAGTACGTGTTTATCAGTCAGCCGTTCCGAGTACGGCAAAACTTTTGCATGTTAACTTGTCATCCGACTCGAACTGGTTAAACCCTTGACACTTCTAAAATAATTTTTGCAGAAACTCACGCTGGATTTTGGTTTCTTGTCTCGTAATTATCTTGATACAATGCTAAAAATGTTGATCGGGTGGTTTATAATATCGATCGCCGCATGTAAAACACCGGAGTGCTTTGCGAGCCACTTTTCACTGGTGCGGCATGCAGTTGCAGCAGACGCCTGAAAGACTTGATCGGCGAGTATCGAATATTCGGTCAAGCCCAGTCTCGAATAATCGAATATTAAATTATTCAAAAATGAACAGCCCTATTGCAGCACGAATTACATCATAAAACTTGAAGGCTATGTTCAATCAAGATTTCCTGAGCGTATACTTCAATTTCAAATCTGTAACTTCTTGTTACTGCACACTGTGGTTGAAGAAACACCGACCTTTATCAAAGATAAATTTTTTTTTTCTGTTGTGATTTGTTTGACAATCAAGATAAATTATGATACACTTTTCACATTATGCACTTGAAAACGATCGATCACCCGGGAAATTCAGTCCTCTTAAATATACAATATACATGTACTTACGAAAGGAAATTCTAGGAGGTTATGACCTAAAAGGTACAAGATAGAGAATAGTGACATCCTGTTCTATCCGACGTACAGGCAGCCTTTTGCTGTTTAAAGCCCTGTCCGCACTGGACTTTTTTTGGCAAAACTTACCGAGACGATGGGTACTTTTCCCATTTTAAGTCCAGTGCGGACAGCCTAGGACGTTTTCCTCTCAGTTACTTTTTCTCAGTCCAGCGGTTACTTCTACCGGGCAACTGCTGCCCAGGAAAAATGACCAGGTAACTTTTCCCGAGACGATAAGTCCAGTGCGGACAGTGCGAGTCGGTAAAAGCGAGTCGGTAAAAGCGGCTCAGGAAAGCGTACATCCGGCCCGAGCGCGAGGTCATGCTACACTGGGACACCACACATGCTTTGCATTGTTTCACCGCGGTGCGGTGCACGTGGCAAGTTTCCAAATTCCAGTGCGTTGTTCCTCTTTTGGTCGCAATCATGGCATATTTTATTATTGATACAGTCGGAAGTTTGATTGGTGCTAAAGATGTAGTCCTACGTGTACACATCAGCCGGAAAAATGAAAAGGCACGTGTAATTTGGGTCAATCGCGTCAATGTAGAAAGGTCACGCAAAGCGCCCTCATGAGTCCTTATATTGACAGCTCGATTACTTCTACTACGGTCTCGGTAAAATGTTCCCGTGTCGAAAGTCCAATTGCGGACAGTGTTCACATTTGACCATTTTACCATCGTCTCAGTAAAACCTTCCAAAAAAAAAATCCAGTGCGGACACGGCTTAACCCTAACCCATGTGGCACTTTAACTAGGAAGTGTCCTCAACCTGTCAAAATCCATCACTGTCTAGTATATCTATGGCACATTCTTTGGACTTGGACAAATTGGGGCATCATAGCTCCATGTAAAGTAATGGTGCCAAGGCGCTACCAGTCCTGAACCCATCAAAATCCAACACAACATGGTGTTGGATTTTGGCAGATTTGGGACAGTTAGAGTTAAATAAAAAAACTTACGTTGCAAATATTGTGGAAACTTCGAGCCAACCATCTGGAATTCGGGAATCAGGATGACCGACCTCGTTCAATTCACTGAGCTCAGCCCTTTGTTCATCTTTGGGAGTTTCGTGTGATGCCTCGCTGAGCCTGCACGTACATCTTGCATCTCGCTCATCTCCGCTACCGCGGCTATCATCTCCAGCATTCGTTGGCTGTTCTTGAATCATCCTGCATCCCTCCGTTTCTTCTCTTGTTCTGAGTCGGTCCTCGATGCTCTTGCATTGCTGCATGATACTGCCGTAGACTTGCACAAACTGTTTCAGCGTCATCGTCCGTGTAGACTCGCATGCATGATCTGCATATGTCATCTGCAGGACATGATACAAGTGCGTAGAAGTGCAGGAACAGTTTGCGGCTGAGAGTTTACATACACTTAGAAATTGTTCTTCCGTTGTTCCTGGGACTGTCCTATTTTTTGTGCAATTTTTCTATTTCTTCCTCATGCAATTTGGTTCACAGCTATAGACCTATCCGCCGAACAAAATTAGAAGCCATCTTTGGGTACCCAATTGAGCGTTACCATATACGCGCACACTCAGTGCGCCTATGACCAATAGGATTGCCAAAGTAAACACGCGCCTCAAATGTAAGCACGCGTATGACGCGTGCTCTAGTGCAGTACCGCCCGATTAGGTACCCAAAGATGGCTTCCAATTTTGTTCGTCGGATTTGTCTATAGGATAAATTAGCAATTAGCTTGCGGGACAGTGGTGTATGTTGTAATGTATTCATAAATATTCATGTTTATGTTAATTAACTGCTGAGTGTGCGCACTGCTGAGTGTGCGCACTGCTGAGTGTGCTCATTGAACGTGTGTAGCATACGTACAGTATAGTCTGCATGTACAATGAACCACTCTCAATACTGGCAAGTACAGTGTGCGTCACATTCATCTTGAGCTCTCCGGATCATTACAAAAGCTTTTTGTGTGTCGAGATCACCACAAGCTAGTAAAGCCTTCGTACAGCTAAATTTTAGGTGAATTTGTTGCACCAGAACAGACATCCGCAGCTGTTCACTACTGTACATATATATGTGCAACCTCAACTCGTGTTACATCAAGATTACCGAGACTAGCGAAATTTACACTATTACACTACAGGTCCTAGCTACAAGAGTACTAAAAATGAGTGACTGGAATCTAGACGAATCTAAACGACACACCTGAAGAGCAGTCACAGGTAGAAGGATTCATGTGAGCCTTGAAATGTTAATTGAATACCAACAATGCCCATAGCCACGGTTTGAAAAAGACCACCTGGCCGGTTATCGTCTATATGCACATTCCTGCACATCATCCATTGTTTGCCTATTGTGTGCATACGCTTGGCCGCACAAGCCCGTATGGCATACATACCCTATTAACCCCTTGGGTGCGGGTATTATATGGGGGTGCAGGGGCGCCATGCCGGCTTGCGCAGAAGCGAAACGGAAACAAGAGGCTTGTGCAGCCAAGCATAACGTACACAATACCCCAATAATGGATTGAAAATGCAGAGATTGGCGTGTGTATAAGTCAACCGGCCAGGTGGCAATTTTCAATCCGCACATGTGTGTGTCAACCAGACGCAAGGGGTTAATCCGAACCCCCTAGGCATTTTTACTAGGAGGCTTCCCTCAACCTGTCAAAATCCAACACTGTGCAGTATACCTATGGCACATTCTTTGGACTTGGACAAATTGGGGCATCATAGCTCCATGTAAAGTAATGGTGCCAAGGCCCTGCAGTACTGAACCCATCAAAACTCGACAAAACCTGCTGTTGGAGTTTGCAAAACCAAGAGCCTACTTCATAGCTCAGATAAAGAACAGAAACAAATCCTGCATTATTTTGTTATTTTATGTCGGGGTTGGAGGGGGGGGGGGGGCTGAGGAAAACGCCTCCATCCCCACTTATCTCATCTTCAATACCTACCTTATGACACTGGATTCTGACGCGTGACTTCCAGAGTATTGACGTGCAGTCTGTTCCTTGAATAATACTGAAGACCAGGTATTTGCCTTTGGAGTTGCTTAATGAGTTCGATCTGTAAAATGTTGGGAGTTGAATGACAAATACAAGGACATTAACCCTAACCCACCTGAATCCATCAAAATCCATACCCCTGTTTTGGAGGATTTCGGCGGATTCAGGATACCTCCATATTGAAACCTGGGGGATTTTGATGGATTGAGGATTGTAAGCCTAGCGGTACTGCAGGATTTTGATGGATTCAGGATGCCTCCATATTGAGCAGTCACCAAAACCAACTTTTTGTGCATTTTTGACAAAATTAGTGGATTTTGGCGGCTTCAGGATACTTTCTAGTCAAGTTACCCAAGGGGTTAGGGTTAAGGGAAAATACATGTACATCGAGGCTATCACGCCCTCTAGCTATGACAGCAAGGGTGAAGATTCAGGGGGTGGGGGTTAGAGGGTGGGGGTTAGAGGGTGGGGGTTAGAGGGTGGGGGTTAGAGGGTGGGGGTCAGAGGGTGGGGGTCAGAGGGTGGGGTACATCCATAAATTCCCTGTAGTACTGTTGGAAAGTGGGTTAAAATGCGGATATTTATATGAATATGTATAATTAATACACAACGTGTAACAAACATCGCCCACAACTCTGAGCATGCACAAATGAGCTTGGTACAAAACAATACTAGCAGTTGATTCTTGTTGCCAGACCAAAACACGAAGGGGACCACAACAATGTATACCATTTGAAGCCAACGATGCTTTGTGGTCATTTCCCAGCAGCACCGTGCGTGCCTCGGTGTACGATGGCTGTTTTGTCATGAGCCTAGAGCTGGAATTTTCAAGCAAATTTTTCCTGTATTTCTGCTATCTTGCTATGCCCCACAGTGATAATTTGATGACCTCTAGAGCGCTTACATTGTGTTAAGCCTCTCCACAGCTTGCACAAATTCTGCATATTTCAACGTGGCCACCTGCTTGAGAAGGTGTCCTTGTGAGAAGACGAAGTCCCTCCATTCAGCCAAGCTGCTGTGCTTGTTGGAGCTGCTGCTGTGATTGTGACCCATCTGTGGATGAAATTAAAGGACAAAAGAAAGGCTTGAACAAGTCTTTGAATATTTCATCAGTTTATACAATATGCACCTATCAGCTGTTCCCTGATGGTGAATATTTCATTTTAGTGACTTGTCTTTACTTTGTTTTTATACATGTATTTATATATTTTATCAAAGTTCATGTTTTTGAATGTTTTTACCATGATTGAATAAATTTGAATCTTGAATCTTGAATCTTACTGGATTATATTTACAGTACACCCCACAAAAAACCAAAGAAAAGATTTTACTTTTAATACCCTCCACCAAAATGGGTCAGAAAAATCTGACAAAATAATCCTTCACTCATGTTTAGAATACAGAATTGTATAAACACATGGCACAACCCTAAAGTCTGAGACTTTAATCATGAAATATCTGTGCAATACAGGAAGAAAGTTTGTGTTGTTGTTTACATACAAGTTAAGGCGATTGTGTAGTGTAGGGCCCTGTTCCCTATAACTTTATAAGGAAACAAAAATCCACGGAATTGCCAAACTAGTTAGCGACATTACAAACCAACAGGTATGCCGTTGATAAAGGTCAGGGTTTTAGTTTTTGAGGGAAATTTGGGGGTAAAGCGGCGAAGACGACAAAATGCTACTCGAAAATAAAAGATGCCGATCACCGCGACGCACAGTAAACACGCAAAACCGCGTTGATTCGGATGGCAACTGCCGTAAAGCGCGTAACTTAAGAAAATTGCATTTTCTACCTTAATAAACTGTTCAAAATTACAAAAAAAGATGTCAAAAGAATTAAGAGAAGTCTGCTTGAGGTTAAAACAGTCATTTTGGAATGAGAAAAAATACCCTCGACTCTATTTTGATCAAAACTAAAGAGGGGTCCTACACTACACAATCGCCTAAGTTAATTTCTTTAACTCATTTTTTCACAAATTTTGCCGATATAAATCAAATCTTGAACTAACAGGACAGGTTGTGCCATATGTTCAGACAGTTGTTATCAAGGTCATGACAAGGGAGGGCCAAGATTCTGCTGTTCCTGACCCATTTTCAATGATTTTGGTGAGTACTGAGTGGTACTGACTTTAAACTTAAAGTAAACATTTTCCAAACCAAAATTCACACCCTTGGGCACGAAAAAAGATTCCAATCCCGACGTCCGGCATGGGGCTGCCCACGGGGGGAAGGGTGGGGCAAACATTCCTACTAGGTACAGGTGCATTAGTTACAACAGTAATGGCGGACCGGGTAACCAGTCTACCTTTAAGGTAGACTGGTTACCTTAGCCTTGCAAAAGCATGTCACTCGTGACAGAGAAATCATCAAATGAACAACAATTTAACAACAAAACTTTATCAGCGACTTAAAGAAAATTTCTCCGATACATGGCATATTACATTTATTTCATATCCCGAGTCAACCATCCAGCTTCCATGGTATCTGTGCCAAGTTTCGGAGAAGTCGTAACAAAATTTCTTCTTTCTTGGAAGCAGCCATTTTACGAGGCTCTTTCTAAAAATATATTAGAGTTTGTTCCTTGATAGTGATATAAAACTATAAAAACGGATTAGTGCCAGTTTTAATTATTGTCATATAGTATTATATGGTATATAAAAATCCAACCTTCATGTAACATGTGTAACCAGTTGAATAAAGTGTTTAACTTAATATTATTTTTGTAATACGTTATCGAGGCTACGCTGCTTTGCTGTAAGGTCGTAGGTCAACATTGAAAACCGAGGGAAATTTTTTGCAAATGGCATGAATGTTGACGTTGGCCGCTGTAACAAATAGAATTCCGTATAAACTGCTGTAAGTATCAAACTTCGGTTTTCCTGTTCATTGTTCTAGCAGTGTCAATAAATCTGATTTTAATTTCTACATGTCATTATATGTACACTGTGTACACTGATTAAACGGTCATGCTATTGCTAGGCCGATTTAGCAGGGTCAACTCGCGTACCCGGCCGGCCGAGTCAACTCGTACCCGAGTCAACTCGTACTCCCCAATTAAGAAGTTTCCATATACTGTCCTTTATTTGAACCGTCTAAAAATAAATATATTTCTTCTTTTTTTCCCACCGACGATGTGGGTGATTGTGCGAACGTCTATGGAGAATGTCGTGTTATTTGAATTTTTTTTTTTTGGGCATTGGTTCGAATTTTTATCTGTGTCTTTTTAATATTCTAAATGATACTTTCTTTTGCCCCTCCGAGCTCCCTGTCATATTTTTTAGAAAATTGATAATGATTGACTGTGCTTACTGTTTTACCCTCGCCAAGAAAATACTGGTTTTCTTTGCATGTTTCATATTACTATTAAATTACGCTTCATATAAAATGCGCTTGAAATATATTTATCTTTAAGAAGTAATTTCAACTAATTGTATTTAATTATTTATTTTGCATTGGCCATCTATTTTAATGAATACTGCAGTGACTGCACGTGACTTAAATCAATTTTTGTGAATATGGGTCGGCTCTGAAAAGAGCCGTTTGGTTTTGAATGGCGCCCGTCTACAGCGCTGGCAGGGTGAGATACTTCAAAACACTTTGCAAAAAATCACTACATTAACAATAGGCCTAACTGATTAAATACCGTTTAAAAAGAAATGTTTTAAGTTTTGATTTAAAATTCTTTTCCACAGATTAGGATTAGGTGCATAAATGGATTACCGTATGCCTGATGTTTCTCTAAGTCTAATTATAGGTACATGTAAGCACTTATCCAGAACCACCAAAATGACATCGTCACGCGCATCGCGCATTGTGCCTATTCAATAAGGCCTTGTGCCTAGTATTCAATAAGGCCTTGTGCATTTCAGTAATACATGACGATGTCATTTTGGTGGTTCTGGATAAGTGCTTACCCTAATTATACATGTATGAAATGAAACTGAATGATGATTTCGCGCAAAACCAAATTGAAGACGTGCTTGTATTATGTTTGCTTGTGTGCGTGCACGCACCTGAGCCTGAGTACGAGTGGACTCGGGGACGAGTGGACTCGGGGACGAGTGGACTCGGGGACGAGTGGACTCGGGGACGAGTGGACTCGGGGACGAGTGGACTCGGGGACGAGTGGACTCGGGGACGAGTGGACTCGGGGACGAGTGGACTCGGGGACGAGTGGACTCGGGGACGAGTGGACTCGGGGACGAGTGGACTCGGGGACGAGTTGACTCGGGGACGAGTTGACTCGGGGACGAGTTGACTCGGGGACGAGTTGACTCGGGGACGAGTTGACTCGGGGACGAGTTGACTTGGATGTAAATTTTGGGGTACGAGTTGACTCGGGTACGAGTTGACCTGGGTACGAGTTGACCCATTACTGCTATTCCTATTTTAGCGTCAACAAGCGTCAACAAACCCGATCAGCGTCAACAAAGCATCAACAAGCTCAAAATGCACATTTATGCTTCACAAAAGCTATACTTGTATTCATCATCTCGTATTATGTAAGAAATTTGGCTAATTCTCGTTCACAATCCCACATAAAAACAAAATTTTATGACGACAAAATTATGATGAATGGGCGCCGCCATCTTTGTTTTCTCTTTTGTGCATGCGCGATTGCACCATGTCCCAGAAAAACAAGGTGGCTGCCAGGAAAAAGCACCGTTGATGTCATACTTTTTCGCTTAAAAATCGCACATTTTAAGATACTTTTAAATACTTATGATACTTTTAAATAATCATAGCAACCCAATGAATATTGTGAACAACATGTTTAGCTTAACAGTGCTTTTACAAGTTGTTGACGCTTTGTTGACGCTTGTTGACGCTAAATAGCATGACCCCTGATTAAATGATCGCCTGCCTGGTTGCGACATCAGGATGGTCAGCATGGAGCAAGTTCGATCAAGGACTATAGTTAACCATAGTTCGACTAACCCTGATCGAACGCACGCTAGTCGACGATGGTTGGACTAGTCTAGTCAACGATTCGCGACCAGCCTACTGAGGTTGGTCGCATCGCTGGTTACCAATAGCCGTTTTAATAGCACAGTGCAGAGAGGACCAGTTATCAGAAAAATGGCGAAAAAACGTAAATATTCAGCTGCAGTAAACGATCGTTTTTTGTTACTTTGTCTTTCTTTTAACATGTTAAAATAATGCACACGTTACCACTTGTGGCATTGTTGATATACTGAGCAAATATCGTCCGTGTCGCTTTCATCTATGAACTCGTCAAAAACGTAAAAAGAACTGGCCACCGCCATTTTCTCATGGTGGCGTTGACATGACAATAGTTCGACTAGAGTCGTTCGCACTTCAACTTCAGTGCTCATGCGCGACGTACGTCACGAACCAACCACTAGTTAACCATTGGTCCCTGATCGAACTTGCTCAACGACTTAATGGTTCCTTTTTTTAACTTCTGTCATTTTACTGTCACCACCTTTTGCGTACGGAAGACGCCATATGGCACCCAAAAAATAGTGCCACCAGGCCGGATGATGATATTTGCCGCTGTTTGTGCAGTTTCAATCCATTGACAATGTTGGATTATTGTGTATGTTACACTTGACTGCACAAACACATTGTGGCCATTTCGCTTGGCTGCCAGAGCCACCTTGACGTCTCCCGTAAAAAAACATACTCAGGGGTTAAAGTGACAGTAAAATGAAAGAAGTTAAAAAAGGAACCATTTACAGCCCTATTTGTAGCATGGTCAGGTCGCAAGGAAAACGGAGCGAACATTGCTACTTTTTCCATCCCACAATCCCTTGTGATCATCATCATTGTGACTTTTCAACCAGGCGGTATTTGCAAAAGGTCTATAACTGAAGACTTGAAGTTTGAGTGTGTTGATTTTTTTTTTTTTTTTTTTGTATTTTTATTTTTAATTGCCTTTCCGGCAAGAGTTCCGTATCCAGCCATCACGGAATCCCTACCAAACATAACAAATTTCACCTCACATTGTGTCTTCATTGAAGATAAACCCATTCATCAGCCTGTGAAAACTGAAATCCTCTGAGGGAAAAGTGGTTTTTAGGCGATATTTTGGGTGCAGATACGTGTGTGTTTGTATCGTTCACACATTCAATCGTATTCATGGTAATGTACATGTAGGCCCCCTCCCGCCCCAACCCCCCTCATAGTTACTCCACTCTAATGATAGTCAAGGTAGAAAAAATGTACGTGTATAATCAGACACTGCCTTTTTTATGGCAAGATGTGTACTTGTATGTTAACTGTGTTAAAAATAACTGGAAATTATGTTACAAACAACTCTGAGTATACAGTGCTTCATATTGATATTAGGCCGAGACAGGGCAAAAGAGAAAACATCTCTGTTCTAATTTACATCATCCCCCGATGCAAACATTCCATCTTCTGACTGATTACGCGGTACCCGCTGCTGCATTGGATTCGAATCGGCCAGCCGACCCCGGCAAGCTCGGTGGTCGAGTGGTTAAGACGTCTGCACTAGTAAGCAGGAAGTCGTGGGTTCGAATCCCGCCCGAGTAAGCCTGTGAATTTTTTCACACAGGCTCTCGGAAAGCACCGAGTATACAGTGCTTCATATATTACGTCGGGACAGGGCAAAAGAGAAAACATCTCTGTTCTAATTTACATCATCCCCTGACGCAAACATTCCATCTTCTAACTCTGCTTGTTGTCTGAAGCAAAGGTTGTTATTGTAAGCTGTGAGTGTGGTTGAGTGAGCTCTGAATTAGTTGCAAGGTCCAGAAAAGTAGGGGAGGTGAGGTGAGGGTTGTCAGCCAATTTTATTCCAAGTGTTTCCTTGCTTAAACATAATGTACGGTAGGGAAGATGGGGGTTAGTTGGAACGATTTTCACAAAAACGTCTATAACACAAACAGATTTTATTCAAGAAACAATAACTATACCAGTTTATGCATATACATGTACATGTGTGTTACAAATGTAACCTATATAATTCTTAGACTTGTTGATGGTTACTTAAATAATCCACCTTGAACACGGCTATGTCATGTGTTCCAACTTACCCCACCTATGGGGTAAGTTGGAACATGGTATGGGGTAAGTTGGAACATGGTATGCGGTTACTTTTAGAAAGTATACTTTAATGACTTAAAAACTACATTTATTATTTGAGTTTAAGTAAAATAATTTTTCCAAGCACTATAGGCCATGCACCCAGCATGTAAACAAAATAATAACTGAAATAAATATGCAGGAAGTTGCAGCAGTTCGAACTTGTCTTCGATTGACTAGAACTTCTCGCACAGCTCGCTCCATAACGTCTGGTGGGGTCTGGCCACGTGTAGTTTTGCGTTTATAGTTCCGCGGCATCTTGATTGCTGAAGAGGAACAAAAAGAAAAATCTGTTAAAAGGGTTGTGCAAAAGGAAGATGGGTAAAACACAGGAATAGCCAACGTTCTATGTTTTTCTCATTGAAATATTGTAGGCATACAACAGATGAATCTATAGGCCTAGGTGCAAAATATAATGAGCACTAGGCCTACAGTTATAATAGGAATAACCAACATTCTATGCTTTGCTCATTTCAATATTGTTACAAGAGATCTAGGTCTACATTTATTATTTGCAATAGGCCTACAGCTAACTTTATGGTGCCCAAAAAGTTTGAAAATAGATTAGAACCTTCATCCAAAAGGCACTTCCTTCATACATGAAAATAGATTAGAACTTTTATTCAAAGGGCACTTCATTCATATATAATCATTATGTTTGGGTTTGTTGGAACATGTTCCAACAAGCCCCCATCGAAATGTTCCAACTAACCCCAGTGGCCAATGTGACATTTGTAAGCTTACTACGCAAAACAGTGACTACAATAACACATTGTTTTAACCTTATTTTGTAGCTTAGTACTAGAGCCTAAAATACTCGGAAACTAGTCACTATTATTTATAGACATCGGTAAGATAATACACATTTTTTGAATGGTGAAAAACTTACCTTTCCCATTCGAGTACTATTGGGGCACTGGTGCTGCAGGCAATATGGTGGATGGCTGTTGCTAAGGGACACCTCCAGAGGGCAGAATTTCATCAAATTAATTCTAGCTGTGGAAGAAAATCTCAATGTTTCAACTTACCCCGTGTTCCATCTCCCATATCCTTCCCTGCATGTGAAGTTGAAAGTTACATAGTGTTCAGTACTGAGTGTAAAATGAATAATTTGCCTCATTGTTAACTGCGAACATAGCACATACATGTATTACCCAAAATATTGTAATGTTTTTGTGCAGAAAACATTAATTGGAGTCATGGAAGAGTCGGGTTAAAACTGTACATTTATATGGAAGACCTTTTTTTTTTGTCGTTCTAGATTAAGAAATGGCAGATACGAACTCTGTTTCTGTCAAGAACAAGTTGAATATGCAGCGTGCTGCAGTTCTTCTTGATCTTTGGAGCAGTAGCGACGAAGAAGATGTAAACAATGGCATCCTTTCTCGTGATTTGGCGCCTAATACACAAAGGTAACTTGGAACTACGGATCCGCAAATAAATTTATTCAAAGTGTGTAAAGAAGTTTGTTTATAGCCCTATTGCTAAATTCAGTGATATTGAAAAGTGGGCAATTTTTGTCTGTTACTGATCCGCGCAGTAAAAAAAGACCTTTTATTCTAGTTCTCAGATTCCTTTTTCAGAGAATTTCCCGCCGTTCCGCGGTTTCCCGCTTTTTGGGGGCCAAAATATGTCCTCTCCGAGTTCAATGTGAATCCGGTTTAAAATTTGGGGGGTAGAGGTGCATTGTCTTGGGTGATTTTGTTTTTAGGGAAATTGTGGAATATCATTGCTGAAATGCCCCGAGATCGGCACTTTTAAAGTCGGCTTCGTAGCTCTGTTTTTAGACGCTCCCAGCTGTTTTATAAACCCATTTGTCCGATCCTATTTACACGACGTACGCAGAGCGATGAAGTTTACTAAACGAATCAACTATCGCGTTAGGTATCAAGTATTCCATAACGTCATAAAAATTTTCCTATCAACGATCCCCTATGATGAGCGTTAGGAAATGCTGTTGTTGATTGAGCGGCCATCGTGTTAACGCTTTGGCCTTTGTGTACGTGAAAGAAAACAAAATTATAGTAAAATTATCGTGAAATATCGGAGGCATCCGACTTCAAAAATTGATGTCAAAAAATAAATATGATGGAACAGCTAAATAGGTTAAGAGCTAGTTTCCGCGGGTGCTTTTCTCAAAAGCCCCTGCACACGGCGAAGCTCTGTCTAATTTTCGGGAAAAATCTTTATTTTTAATAGCCGTATCCCAGGATGCAGTTCACATGTACATAGGGGTCTCCGTTTTCGAGTTATGAACCTTCAAAGTTCAGAATAATTTTTGCAAATCACAGTACCTAAATTGTCAACATTTTCTAAAGGGGGCGCTGACCCCTTCAACCCCCGGCCCCCTGAAACCCCCGGCATGCCTCGCCTTCGGTTCGGGCCAAGCCTGCGGCTTGATTGGGTCATTAATAGTGAATCGCTATTTTCCAGTTTTTTCTAACACAACCCATTTTCATGCCTGCTTTTTGGATTTCCAGCAGGGCGGCTAGAAGAAAATGACAGGGGTTAGGGATAATCTACATTTGTAAACGAACACAAATCTCACCACAAAATATTTTTGTAATTTTGTGATTCTATAATTCCAAAAAATCTACACAAATCATTGCACATCTTAACACATTTATTTGGGTGTGGTCTCACACGTAACCATTTCAAGAATTTTATTGCATTAGACAAGTTGGATACACGTGCTTCATAAAATCATGACAAAATTGTATTTTTCTCTTAATACAATTTTAACAGCTCAGAAAGATTGTCGCAAACCAAGCCTTCATCTTCCTGTCAACAAAGAATCAAGCCTTCATTTAATACCAAGGAGAGAGTCGCTCACCTGCCAAGTAGGGAGCAAGAGAGATTGAGGAGGGAGAAGGCTAAGTGTCAATCGAAGAACCCTCTGCCACTACCTCACAGCAGACCTAGTGCAATTAATAAGCAGCCTGGAAACCAGCATAGAAGCGCAAAACTGACGACAGCATCTCAGTCAGCAGATCCCACAGTTGTTTCATCTAATAGATGCAAGGCAGCCTCGCCTGTGTTTGGTTTCTTTCGGAAGACACATATCCAAACTCCATCTTCAGATAGTTCCAACAGCAGCACTGAAGAAGATGATGCTGAGCCTTGTCCCGGGGGGACCACCGCATTCTCAAAGAACGATTCACAGTCGAGGGCAAATACAGGCTGGCAGTCAAGTCGTGAACAATCAAAGAAAACACACAGCAGAGGTATTATGAGCAGTTCAAGTAGTGGTAGCTTGCCAAATGCTGAGTCGGGGGCCAAAGGTGTGAAGAGTGGTTATACATATTCCAGGGCCAATATTGGTTGGCAGCCGAGAAGCAAACAAACAAAGAACACAAGTAACAATGTGATGATAGATGTTGATAGCAGCTCATCAAGTAGCAGTAGCTCATCAGATTCTGAGTCCCTTCTCTCACCATCTAAGTCAAAGCAAGCACAAACCCGCCAATTCTCCAAGACGACGACACTTTCGAAACAGAAAGGAAGCAATGATACATCAAAGACGTTCTCGTCCAGATATAAGAATGTTTCAGAGCCAGGGCAGATGGGAAGATACAAACGCGAACTGAGCAGAATTACTGGTCCTGCTCCCAGGTACAAACGAGCTAGATTGTCACCAACATTTGACAGTGAAACATCCAATTCTTCATCTAGTTCCTCTGATGAGGAAACAAGCCTCGGACCAGGATTCTCATCTCTAAAATCTCGAAAGAGAAGCCCACAAGCATCTAACAGAAACAGGGACTGCATTGAGACTGCTGCTAATGCCACCAATAATGCCAGTCCTAAAAAGGTGGCAAAACAGACAATAATCAACTTGTTTGGACGGACCACAAGTGATGACGACGGGGACCTGACAGAGGAAGATGTTCAGGAAGTTAAGGATGGTCAAGAGGATATTAGCACCCAGAAAATGAGTAACAGTGCATCAAGAACATCAAACGCAAGTACCTTATCCATTCCTGCAGACTTGGATTACAATTTGTACCAAACTGATGTAGATCCATGGTCGAAGAACCAGGCAATATTCTACAGACAAGATGCAAGTGCCACCACCACCATGAAGAAGCCAAGTTCTGAGAAGGATGACTCTGTGATACTCGTAGACATTACACAGAGTGCGGAGAGGGGTGCAATGGCAGGGCAATCCAGTCCCAAGATAAACTTGACCTCTCTGACAGGACAGTCCAAAGATAACAAGAGTACAGACAGTTTATCCACCATTTTCCCTAGAAAGCTACAATCCTACAAAGAACAGTCCGAAGATGACGAGATTACAGAGAGTTTATCCCCCATTATCCCCCAAAAGCTACAACCCTACAAAGAACTGGCCATCAAACCCAGTGATGTCAGATCAAACACGGAATCAATAATAGTCGGAAATGTCGATGCAAGCAGAACTTTTAAGAATACCCAAGTAGATTCACCAGGCACATCAACAGGCTCTAAACTCATTTTCCGCCCTTGGCAAAAAGATTCCGTGTTTACCTCAGTGGACAGTTCAGAAAGAAACGGGTCAAACAAGCAACCCCAAAATTCCAAAGAGAAAAATGGTTCCGAGGATCATTCCAAATCCCAATCCTCTGTTTTTGACGCCCACAGTGGACGGGTAGGAAGGCATGCTAAGCGCATTGCAACTGTCGACAAAAGTAGAGAAGTGTCTGAAATAATAGCACCCAACCCGCGAAGGAATACAACTATTTCTAACTCTCCTCTAGATGAGTTTCATTTTCCTACAATGTCTTTTGAGGAGAATCACCTACAGTGGTTAAGAGCATCTCAAGGTTTGGTGTATAATGAGACTGCAACAAAGTCCCAACTTGTTGGGAACCCAGTGATGATTTACCAGAAGAATTTTTTTGTTAATTCACAAAGCAGAGGTGAATCGTCACAGTCGTCAGCAGCTTTGGAAATGGCAGATTTCTCCTTTGAAGAGAATCATCACCGGTGGCAAGAGCAGAGGCGAGGCTTAGTGGATAACCAGGCTTATCCAAAATCCCCAATCTTTGAAAGATCAAAACAAATGCGAGGTTTAGTGGATGATGAGGCTCGTCCGGAATCCCCTGTCTTTCAGAAGTCTTTAAGAATTCCCAGTCGAAAGATTCTTGCCACTCGAGAAAGCAGGAGAAAGCCCACTCAGTCTTCAGATTCGAGGAATGCAGCAGATTTATCCTGGGAAGAAGATCGCCTTGATGAACGGTCAGAACAGAAGAGAGAAGACGGTGAAGCTGCAGTCAATTCTTCGTCCTTGCGTGTTGAAAGGCGGGGAGGGACCAAAAAGCATGAACATCGTGGCATCGGGGTAAAACAGTCCCAGCAGCCGAAAAGTACCCCAGACGTTGTTGGAGCCAGCAGTCATGTCACAGACCAGTCCGTAGGCCATTTTACTCATCAAGGTGATAAAAGGCAGAAGAACCGGGGCTCTAGACAGCACATCAAAGACGATGACAGTCATTTGGTAACTGTACGTCCTGGTCAGTACGGTGTTCAACACTCACAACCTGATTTGGAAGAAGTCGGTAGGCATGTTACAAGACAGCAAATGCCTATTGCTAATGATAAAACACGGTCCATTATTAAGAGGCGTTCCAGCGACCATGAAGTCCAAGTAGTTGAGAGCCAAGGCTCAAAGAATAGCTCAGTCCAACTACCATTGAAAGCAAGGAGAAAGTCCAAGCATGATGTTGATCACACAGGAAATCACCCATCCAGATGGAATAGGGATAGCTACAACTCGGACTCTCAGGCTATAGGCAGGAATGCCGGAATCTCTCAAGAAGATGTCCAAATAATTGAGAGTCAAGATTCTAGTCTTAACAGTCCAGGTGGATCTTCTGGCAGGACGAACCGAAGAGGAGAGGAATTTGCCTCTGTAAGTCCGGCAGCAATAGACATTGAAATTGCTCAGCTGATACGGCAAATGGATGAAGACGAGCGAATGGCAAAACAACTTCAGGTACGTCACTAAATTAACCTATCCATTTGCAGTGTTTAATAGAGGCAAATTTTTCTCTCAAGGAGATCCTCCGAAAACAGAATCCTTCAAAGGTTCCTGAAACCTGTTCAGATCCGGCGTCTGCCTATACACACCAAGCGATAAGGGACTATGTTTCCTGACTAACCATTCCAAGTACAACCATATCGGCCTGCAGATATTTACTCATGTACAAGCACATTTGTGACCCGCTCTGCAAAAAGGGCACTTATGTTGCAAAATTTGAAAATAGTGTTTTATATATAGCTGGAAAGGCCATTTTATAAGCTTTCATATGGTATATGTCTGAGGTCTCTAGCATTTTGCAATCACGAGATATTTGGAAATTTGCATGTTTGTTTTCAGGAATTTCTTGAAATGACTTAAGGAGAAACAAGCCATTAAAAAAACCAAAAAGCAAAGCAATAAATGGAAGCACTCGACACAAACACATTCTTTTTCCAACTTTATTCACTGAAACATTGAACGGCCCATAACTCGTAAAAGCATACAGCGACTTATGTGCCCTTTTTGCAGAGCGGGTCACATTTTATCGAAATGGCCATTGGGCATTTGCAGTTGAGAAACTGGTTTGTTACACTGGACTGCATTGTTTACAATTCTTGTAGGTTCCAGATAATTGGGAACTTCAGAATTTTTGTGAATATAGTTTCTAAGGCATTGACAGAATACACTACTTTCATCAACTACAGAGGGAGGATTGTTTTTAAGGATTTTGTGGTAAGGATCTCATGCATTGGGATAGTTCAGATTGTAGCCTCTGGTCATTGTTATATAATTTAGCAGTTCTTTGCATCATTTTGAAGAACTTGTGTAAGTTCCAGAGAGAGTGGGGAAACCGTTTACATGATTGCTTTTCTGTTACAGGAGCGCTTTGATGCAGAGCTGGCCAGGCTTACCCAGGCACACAATGAGATCATGGCTGATGTTACGGAGGTGAGGTGTAATTCTGAGATCGGGGTTGGGTTTATTGGTCCAATATATTAACCTGGTTAGACACGGGTGTCGTTAAAGAGGTCTTCCATGTGTGCCCCACTCCTGTAAATATTTGTTTCCTTCTTTTGGACTTGTACGTAGGTCATTCCATGAAGTTGGGTACATAAAGTGTGACATTTTGCCAAAAAGGGCAATATTTAAATCCTAACAAATACAATTTCCACCTTTATCAGTTTTCCCTGATCTGGATAAGTTGTTCATGCACACTTGCAATTAGAAGTTGCACTAGTCCAATAAAGGATTCGTTGGATTGTTTTTTCACACTCGATGAAGATATATAGTCAAAATGTGTGTGACATTCCTCCAAATTTGGTGTCCTGTTACATGTGAAACCAGTACCTTAAAATGTCATTATATTCTCTCTGCTTTTATTAATTTGTCTAATTGTTACTAATTTTATAAACTTATAAGTACATGTCTTATTAGGATATGAAAATTGCGATTCTTCTAAGAAAGCTGGTAGATATAGGCCTATGGGTCATTCTGTGAATGAAAAAAATGGTGTCCGTGTTACATGTGAAACCGTTTTCAAAACACATTTTCTGACATATTTCCATTGATTTGCCTTGAACATGTCTGCATTTCATGATCTAGTTAAGGATATATATCTCTAATGGAAAGATATGAAAATCAGACCTCTTCAGTGGTATATGAGGCATAAAATATGATTTTTTGTGGATTTCACATGTAACATAGACACCGGTGTCAATGTTACATGTAAAACCCATAGCTTATTTGTACCATATCACTGTAAATTTCAATTGCAATTGTCTGACTTCCATGTGTTCAATATTGCTGTCTGTAAGTACACAGAATGTGGTTTAGTAAAGAAAGTGTTGAAGAAAGTTCTTAAGATATGGCAAAAGTAAGGTACTGCTTTCACATGTAACGGGGACACCAAAATACTTGGTGTCCTGTTACGGTGTGATAGTTTATCCTTATCGTGTATGAAGAAAAAACATTTGATTTGTAAAATTCATGTTGTGAATTGGGTATTAGTGCTGCTCGGACACACATAATCTGTTTTGGGTATATACTGCGAATGTGAAGAAATCCTCAAAATTTCACAACTTGTGTGAGAAAGTGTACCAACTTCATGGCATGACCCACATGTAATTGCCCAATATCTTTAGGACCAAACGCATTCCCCCCCTTTTTCTTGGGGGTAGGGGTGAACACAAATGTTCACCAGTATTTGTGTACAGAAGTTCTACCTCGGTAGTTTTTTAGTGTTGATGTTAAGGCCCAATTAATAAGCTTCCTTTTAGTACCATTACCCTAATGTTGCTAGCGAATTATTGACTTTGAACGCAGACATTTCAGAATGTTGTTTCTCCGCAGCTTTCCGAGGACATCCCCATTCCCCAAATGCCCCAGTTTCATCGCCGCCCAATATTCAATCTCAGAGCTCTCACATCAGCACCAACAGGGCGTGAAATGGTATGGCGAGATGACCTAGTGGATATGAATCCAGTCAATGCGGCTATGATGGCAGAGATGGGTCATGTGGAGGTTCAGACAGGCCACGGACATCACGGGGTAAATAAGAAAAGTCATCCAGAAATTTGTCGCCCTCTTGGCAAAAAGGCGTATCTCAAATTTTTGCCTTTTTTTTTATTTCTTCATCTTTCCGCATATTTGTTTAGGCTTCCAAGCTTATGGTCCCTTAAGCACTTTTGTAGATGAAATTTTAGTAGCATTATTTTAAATTTGTAATCATTAGAAAACTGTTAGTTTGGTGATAAATGTCTAGATTGACTTCTTGTTTGCAATCCATTATAACATTTTTGCATGCAGAGACAGCGCCGAGGTCGTGCCAGAGGTCGTGGTAGGTCGAGAGTCAGAGGTCAACACCGTAACCACATGCCGTTACCGGTGGCTGATGGAAGTGACTATGAGGTTTGTTTGGTGCATGACATATCTCTTGAATGGCCACAAGAAAAAGTTTTAAATACTCTTGCTCTAGCATTGTCAGCCTCAAGAAGTGTACTGCCGTATTATTCGTACTGTCTTTTGTTCGTAATTCTCTCTCCATTACATATCAGTTAAAAGTGTTTACGTTTAAAGTTCTCGTTGGTATCGAACAAGGGTTTAAGCATTCATGTGAGAGGCTCTCGACCAATAGGAATAGTGACATTTCCCCGAGTATTGATCGAGTTTTCAGCCAAAGGACTTTTTCAGGCAAAAAGCTGACTTTGGGCGTTCCTGTAAAATGTGACCCGCTCTGCAAAAAGGGCACTTATGTTGCAAAATTTGAAAATAGTGTTTTATACATAGATGGAAAGGCCATTTTATAAGCTTTCATATGGTATATGTCTAAGGCCTGTAGCATTTTGCATTCGCGAGATATTTGGAAATTTGCATGTTTATTTTCAGGAATTTCTTGAAATGACTTAAGGAGAAACAAGCCATTTAAAAAAACAAAAAGCAAAGCAATAGATAGAAGCACTCGACACAAACACATTCTTTTTCTAACTTTATTCACTGAAATCAAAGATTTTGGTTATGAAATAGAATAATATATGTATCAAAGATGCAAAAAATTCCCTCCCGTAAAAATCACTTGTTTGAAGAATTGTTCACCCTCTTCACATAGAACAGCCCATTACATGTACTCGTAAAAACATACATCGACTTATGCGCCCTTTTTGCAGAGCGGGTCACAAATATGCTTAAATAGGCTCTGTACGAAAACCTCACTTGGCATCCCTGAGTTATGATCATGCTTGAAACCGTTCTTCCCGTGCTATAGGCTCTTTGGAACCTATCGGAGAGAGTCGGTGAGGCAGTCAGTAAGGGTCTCCCTCAGTCATCCATCAACCTGCTGCCGACATTCCTGTACACATCCGGCAAAGATATCGATGAGACCGAGTGTTCCATCTGCATGGGGGATTATGAGGTTGGAGAGAATATGCGACGACTACCCTGCTTTCACTTCTATCACGCTGCCTGCATTGACAAGTGGTTAAAGGTGAGTTTGCACTGATTAAGTGTTCGGGTTTTTTGACATAAGGATATCAATTTTGGAGACCGCCAACATAGGGAAAGACAGCTCAGTTTGTAAGGGGCTGGTACACAGGCCTCGACCTTAGCACTAGCCCGGCGTACAATGTCTAGTAAAAACTGCTCCGGGCTAGTGAAAAGCACTCTTTAACTTGCCCGGCGGGCTAGTTAAAAAAAGCATACCTACCTGCTTAAAATTGTCACTGGTTGGGTGTGGGAAGAAAAGTACAGTGAAAGTGCACACAAAAAAGACTATGGATGCTCGGCTTCGATACGGCTGACACTGAAATTGTTTATTTTGTACATCATCAGTGTTTGAAAAAAATGATTCAGGACCGTCACATTTTTGGCCCATGTCAATTTGAAGGAAAACGCCAACAAATATTGGCGGAATAATGTCATGAATGTCTATAAGACTCGGTGAACGGTACGCCGTACGCGGCGCTATACAATCTTTGGTAAGTACTAAAGCCAGCTTTGATTAATGGGCCCAACCAGGGAATTCCACGTGCATACTGAGCATGCACATCGGCACTTGACCTCAGCGATTCCATGAGCCATGCATGCAGTGCATGAAAGAAGGCATGGAAGGTGCGCGCGTGCGAAGATTTGTGCGTGTGGTCTGTACCGGGCCTTGTACGTGGTTGGTGAGAAGTTTTATTCACTTGGGTCTTTACATTTTCCGTCATGTGGCGATATCTAAATGTATCCAATCCGTCCAAAAAAGGAAGCAAAAGAGAATACGATGCAAACTAGAGCAACGTGTCTACAGACAAGACTGGGAGAGGGACTTTGGCTGGCATGGCTTAGCTACGATGGAAATACGATGTTTTGCCGTGTTTGCCGCGAAATGAAACTGACCGGAGGGAGTGGAAGGAAACATATTACCTTATCATTTAGCAATTTCTTTTCTATTTTATAGTTTGAAAAATCACTTATTAGTTATAACTCTACTGAATAGGGGTGTGCATTTACGGGTAGTAAAAGAACCGGGTGCCCGATTGAAAAAAATACGGGTACCCAGGTACCCGTTAAAGAAACCCAACCCAAAACTTCCAATCCCGGAAGTTGTAAAAATGTCTTTCTCTGAGATTCAAAGTCGTATTGCAGACAAAATGTCTGAAAAATCTCATGCCTGTTTAGTAAACATGATCACTTCTCCACCTTTGCGTGTGCCGGCTCGTGCATGCGCCGGCATATCACAAAAGACGGCTATCCTGAAGCTTTTTACAGTTGTATTTATGGTGGATGAGGCTTGCTATTGTCTTAACGAGGCTCTTATCCATGCCTTGACTACAAAAACCACAACCGGTAAATCCCTTTGTTGTCAATTTTCTTGAGCGTCATAAACGTAAAATCTGTGCTAGTTTCCCATGGCCATGTAGTCGGGTTTCATTTTTGAAAATTTCCAACAAATAACATTCAAAACCTTTCCTTTTTTCATAATGTTAAGTTGTATGGGTACTCGATTCCATAATCTGGAACCGGTTCCTTATATGAACGGTCGGGTACCCGGTCCCGATGCACACCCCTACTACTGAATCCTCCAATTTTAATACGATATTTCGGACACCGTAGTGAGTTTATCGTTAATGAGATATTTTACAATGTGTCTATTACATGTGGGCTAGTAAAACTTTCTGCAGGCTAGTAAAAAAACAGTTAACTTGCCCAGTGGACTAGTTAAAAAGAGCTTAAGATCGAGGCCTGGGTACAGTACTCATGCTGCTCTTGGGATTTGTGAATCGTCGGGTCATTTTAAAAAGTAGAATGCAAATGTAATTGCATTTTACATGTACATTGTACATTGAGTTTCAAAGCAATGTGTTGCTTGCATCTGTAATTTTTTGTTAGGTGACTTGCATCACGTCCAGTTGTGTAGGTAGTCAAAAAAAATGTGCCCAGTTTGCTGAATGTCAGATTTCTGGTTGTTAAATTGCTTCACTGTGTTTTTTTACAGGACAACCGGATCTGCCCAGTCTGTCGGGAAGAGGTGAACTTTGACCCAGTAAACTTCACCTAATGACTTTTGGTCTCTGTGCAGGATGACCTGTAGCTATGTGACTGTGATGATCTCCCACTATCATTTTAGCCTGTAATGAAAAATCGTTTACTGCGACTTAGAAAACCTGGAACGATAGGGGACATCACAATGTATTATGTAGCTATGCACATACATTGCATGAAGGTCGTTATGAGACATCTTTGTATTAAAACACAATGACTTTGAGCCGCTCCTGGCGTCTAGTTCTCTATTATTGGAATCAGTTTGTCAGTGATGTAGTCGAGGCCATCACAAGGCCACACAAGACCTTGCAAGGCCAGCACAAGGCCGGCACAAGACCTTCAGTCTTAATTCAAGCATTCCTTTGTCATGGTTTGTGCCTGTTACTTGTGCCTGTTGCAAGCTGGCCTCGTGCCTGGCCTCGTGCCTGGCCTCGTGCCTGGCCTCGTGCCTGGCCTCGTGCCTGGCCTCGTGCCTGGCCTCGTGCCTGGCCTCGTGCCTGGCCTCGTGCCTGGCCTCGTGCCTGGCCTCGTGCCTGGCCTCGTGCCTGGCCTCGTGCCTGGCCTCGTGCCTGGCCTCGACTACATCACTGCAGTTTGTTCTCCGATGAGCCACTGTAAACTGCTAGCCATGGTGATAGACTTTAGTTTTGTTTTTGTAAAGCCATTGTAGTGAAAAATACGTACACTTAGTTGATTAAATAAATTGAATAAAACTCTTGCTGTTATGCTGAACATTTATTGGTATTAATATTGAATTTTACCAATAAGCGATAATATACAAAGGAGTTAGCATGCCCCACCCCAGCCCCACCTTGACCCTCTTCCTTCCCCTAATCCCACCCACCCCAACTTATCCTCTGAAAAAGAATAAACTTAAAGAACTCAGATTATCGTCTGTTGTACAAAGTGATTTTTCTTTTAGCTCAGGGTGTGTTTTGAATATTACTCATTTAACAAACTCTGTGCTCCCTTCACCTCTATGACCAAGCATTTAAATGATGTGCACACAAGATGTCACTCTTCATATTGTGTGTCCAGTTTTGCTTTTGACATTTTTAGCAGACAGCTACTACATGTATTTTGTACTTTCTTGCTCAGGGTAAAATAAATATTTTGAAAACGTGGTTGGATGCCTCAAAGAAAATGGAGTCCTTTTGTAAGCGGTGTTGAGTTGCCTCCCTGAGGATTATGGAGTACCGAAGTCTGACGTCGGTTGGCACGACAACTGGCTCCAAACAAATGGAGATTTCGACAAAATAAAAGTATTCTGGCTCCAAACATTGCATTGACGTCATCATCTGGATACTCTATAGTAGTTAAAGGTAGTAGGCCCCTATGGATTTGGGGTTAGTATTTTATAGCAAATACTGGAAAACTTACCCGTTTATAAGGTTTTGCGTGCGTAGATGCTGGGAGAACACAGAAAAAATGTTTTTGTAGTTTGGTTCCCTGACCCTACTTCAGTCAAAACAGCAATTTATAGACGTCGGGGGAATTATCAGGTCGGGGAACTAGACTTTCCAACGCTGGTCTGCCTACCATCGATGGAAATTGATATAAACATTCCACTTTTCTTGAAAATGACTACCCCGGGTGCCATGATTTCTCAGCATGCTTGAGACTATTATTTACTTGCAGTCGAGTGTTTTTTCATATTTCAGTATTTTTGTTTTACTCTTCAGACGTTGTCCACGTTACCTTTAAGATAAGTTGCCGATTGCTTGCTTATTAATGCAGTGTCTGAAGTCTGAATCCCGAGGGGGACACCTAAGTACATGTAAATGTTTTGTTTTATTTTTTATTTATTTAATTTTAAATTCCACCAGCTTGCGTGATGTGAAGTGCCTTGGTACATAATGCATTTCACGGATTGATCCGGGGGGAGGGGGCCATGCCCCCCCCCCCCCCAAAAAAAGAAGAGCTAAAACCCGAAAAATATTGATCTTAGGTCAAATTAAAAAAAAACATGTTTAGCGTCCTGCCTTTTTGAAAAATAGGAAGGAGGAGGCCCTTTTTTTTTCTTTTTTTTTCTTCAAAATGGCCGCTCGACACATTTTCCAAGACGTCCGGCTGGGCTATTTTTCAAGATGGCCGCCAGCATACACAAGGTGATGCTAGAGTCTAAAAATACGACTTTTTGTTTTGGGATTTTTTTTTTTTTTCGAAAAAGATCAAATATTCTTCATTTTTTTTCGTGTTGTTTCATTTAAAAAAAAAAAAAAAAGAGCAGGCGGCTTCAAAAAAGGAAGCGGGCGGGGACGCTAAACATGGATTCTTTTTTATTTGGCCTTATAGTTGCTTTTTAAAAATAATACTAAATTGTAGAATCTGCTGTATTGAGTATTTTCACCCCCTTCCCCGAAAGAGTGCTCTCCAAGTACTGTCCAGTCCCCTAGAAGAGTCGGTACTCACATATTTGGTGCCCCCCCCCCCCCCCCCCCCCGCCTAATAGAAAGGTTTTCAAAAAGAATAATGTTAACACACTGAGAGAATAAATAAAATGGCGAAATTTTGATAGAAAAAGGGATAAAGAAGTGGAATAGATATTTAATAGGACACAATGAATAAACAATGAATTTTGAAAATTAAAAGAATTTGAATAATTAGAGTGACAAAAGTAATTAAAACATACATTAATTCATAAATAATTTTCAGATAAGTACATGAAATTTCGAAGCGAATAAATAATTGGATACAAGAGGTGGATAAAATAAGAAAAGGAATTGAATTTGTAAAAAAATATGGAAAGAGTTCCATATCCGGCCATCACTTAGACCTCGTGCACAAAGTTTATGGGCCATGACAGAAAAAGTCAAAGTATTTTCAAAGAATAAGTTGAAAATTTTCCCCTCCTAAATTCAAGTTTCTTCATCAGATTTATATTTTTTGGTAGTTTTTAAGTCATATTAAGGGAAAATATGTGATGGCCGGATATGGAACTTTTTCCAAAAAATATAAAGAGGGGCTATTGACCTGTAACTCCATCTGGAATTGCTGCCCCATATTTCTGTCAGGACGGACATCCATTTTCCCCCTTTATCAATCAACCTGTCGTCCTTTATCCTCCTATAGGCAGGTTTTCACACACTTTAAATGCTCAACGTCCCTGGTGTGTGAATGTACGTGATGTAAAGACGATTTCACCCGAGAAGTCTGTAAAATCTAATATGTAATTATAACGTCGTTGCGGTGAAAGGCGTCTAGTCAAAGAAAGGGCGCTAATTATGTTCACTGTCTTCGATGGAACCGCACAACCTCCCTGCATCGGTTTCCTCTGCTCCATTTTCCGAATTCAAAATCTCCCTTAGACGTTCATCTGTCTTTAGCGCAACCTCAAACTTGGCGTGCTATCCTGAAGAGGACTTTGTCGAGTATCGACGTAGAAGTAGACGACGACAAAAATCCCGCGCATGTCTGTTTTTTTGTCTGTGATAAAACCTCAATTTTGACCCGTTCAGTTGGGAGATTATGCATGAATTGACAGAGTGGATTCGTTTCTTATGATGCGAACAAGGCTGAATGAGCATATACCCTTAGAAAAACCTCCCATGGAATTCCAATGGCGTCCAAATCACCAGGCAATTCCCATAAGGTTTTGCATGGGAGATTTTTGTAAAACAAAAACCTCCTATGGGATTCCCCTGGTGTCCATTTCACCATGCAATTCCCATGGAGTTTTTTGCATGGGAGATTTTCGTAAGGGTAGTTTAAGTGACAGATCTGGCAAAGGATGTGGCCACACCGACCGGCGAAATAAGTTGCTTGCGCCCACCTCTCCCCCACCTTCCGTTCGCCCTATATTCCCCTCCCACAGAAAAAAAGGTGAGGACACTTGGAAGAAGATAACTTATATTCCTTGTACTTTGTAGACCTAGGCCTGTCAGCAAAAAGGCAGCCACTGCGTACACCCACCCGCATGCAATCTTGAAGCAAATGTATTGGACAAATATATTCATCAGCCTAAAGGCAGATGAACAAGTCTGGCAGTATAGCTCAGCTGCATCTTCTCCCTTCGTGAAATCCATTGAGACCCAACTGTCTCGGCTTATTTCCGCTACATCTCCTTAAAAATACTTCAATTAGATTTCCGCTTCACCAATTCTGCTACAAAGCACAGCAGCCAAAACATTCCTTCATTAAAGGTGAGAAGTATAGCGAGAACCTTTTATCGTTACCGTGGCAACGGGAAATGGAACGATTAGAAATTTGCTGCTGGGACGGAAGTGTAGTGTGTATGCGCGCGCTGTGAGGTTTGTCATTTTCCCGCGTGATTTCTTCCGAGGCACACCGCTTGTTCAATGCGGTAGCGTTGGTTGTGTGGCGGACAGCGCATCATACGGAATTTACCGCGTCACACACACACACAACGCATACATACAGTGTGTAGCAGAGAACGCACAACTGAAATAATTGGCAAAGCCAGAAATTGCCTCTAGACCAGACTTTTCTCACGCTGGATTTAACCGCACCAGGAAGAATTTCCGTCAGTATCTTAAATTCAAAGTGATATTTTGTTGGTCGAGAAACTTGGATAGCCCAGCAAAAGCACCTCGGGAGTGTAGACACCGCGGATAGCACATGTAACAGGCCCCAGTTTGACTGTGTGACTGAGTGAATTGAGCAACGTCTATACCTATAGATTTGAAAGGACGTTTTGAAGCTGTCCAGACTCCAGTCAGCAGAGGCAGTAGTCTCAGTTCGAGGCGAATCTGAAAGGTGGTAGTTCTAGAAGTCGGGTTGTTCATCAGTGCCGGGCAACGCAGCAGATTTGTGGTGTGCCAAGACTGCACTTGATTTACCAGCAGCTGAGAACGGTAAGTATTTATTTTCACAGTAGGCTTACTAGATCACATGGAAATGCAGATTTATATTGGTATAATAGCTTTTATATAACACCCTGGATAAATCCCCACCATCTGATTGGTGGATCGTCGATCACGCGCATTAAATTATTCGTACCAACGCACGGCACCGCAAAAACAGAAGTTCTATTTTACGGTATACGCGTTGAATAGAACTTCCATAATTCAAAGGTCACAGTTTGGTGGAGCTACACCACGGTTGTCACTCACACAAAATGGCGGACGATGTTCGCGAATCATCATCCTAACAGACATGACATTAACTCGTAGGCGATGCTAGCTGACGCTGCTAACACAAACTAAGAAACAAATTAAATACGCAGTCACACGATTAGATGAATTTGCAAGACACGCAGGAACAACAATTGAGCCTTAACTGATTCGGAACTGGACAGCTTTTTGTCGCGGTTTTATGCGGGACGTCCCAAAAAGGGAAAACGCGGCACGTTGTATTTACACAAAGAAATCCATGCATGCAATCCGACGAATGAATGTTTATGAGTGCAATTCGCCTCGTGGAATGGAACATTCAATCTGTCACCTCATGAAATTATTCTTACCATTGCACTCATAAACATTCATTATTTGTATAGCCTATAGGCCTATAGTGTTTTTTCTCTCCGACTTTAATGCATGTTGGGTTGGTAATAAGCACTTTCACGGTAATATGCGCCATCTTGTTCACGGGGCAAATAGAACAAGCGACTCCCGGCACAGTCAACAATTTCCTGTGGTCTAAAGTTCTCATTATTGAAAAGTGTATAGTCCATCGGCCTGCTGGGCGGAGCTATTACCAGTGGGAATATATATTCCTTGTTTTTGCAAGTAGGAGCACTATACAGTGCAGTGAGATCTAACCCTATGCCCGATGCGTTCATTACCCAAACACTGACCCTTCAGATCAGATTATCAGTAGACAGGTTCCTAGTTTCGGGGCCGCCTGGGGGGTCTTTTGTCCCGGAAGTGGTGTTACTCCTTCAATAGTAACAAATGATTAATTTCTGCCATCGCTATAGGGTTACCTTTAAGATGCCAAGATGAGCGTGAAATGCATGACCAGTTGTAAGAATACAAAATATCACATGCACGGTTCTAATGCATTCTACATAATTATTATTTTGGGGTATATTTAGTGTAGCGTTCGGGAGAAAAGATACGCATCTTGGGTTATTGTGCTTGTGTTCTTGGGCAAGACACTTTACTACAATTGCCTCGTCTCTTATTACGTTTGAGGGTGGCGAACGGAATGTTTTGATCTCGAACTACTGCAACGACTGCCACTCTCCGTTGAGGAGTTAAATTTTTGAAGCGCTGTGAGATATTTTGTACAACGCCTAAAGCAGCATCTCAGTATTTAATGCAGAGTTGTATTCGAGTCCCTGCAAGTCCTTTCACACGTCCTTTCGCAAGCCCAGTCAGAAGTCCTTTCATAAAGCCGGTCAAAAGTAACCCGATGAACAATGACAAAGGAATGCCTTTGTCAAAGCTCATTTGAAAAGCTTGTGATTAGGATTAGGACTAGAGGGCTTGTGATGGACTTGCAGGGACTTGCAGGGACTTGTGAAAGGACTTGCAGGGACTCGAATACAAATCTGATTTAATATATATTATTATTAGGGAGCATTGCATATTGTCCAGAGGTGGGTGTCTAAATTGTCGTTAATAATTCAGCGTTGCATTGATCACTGCACAGCGAACACTTAGGTTCTCAGTCTCTTTTTCCCCTTAAATTAAAAATATCCCAAATTTTATCACAGTAAAGAAAAATGGGTAGGCCTACAGGTGGATTCGAACTAGGGACCGTTTAATCCATAACCCATCCCACTATCTACTAGACTAGTCTGTAGCAGCTCGACAACAGTTGTTCTTCAAAATGATTGAATGTAACTAGTTGACTAAACAATTCCAATGATGTGACGTTCTGTTTCATTATAATGAATAAACATGTTTTCTCATAAAAACTAATGAATTATTCATAAAATTTGATAGACCCACCTGCGGGAAAGAAAATAGCGCGCCGCACCGCTTTTCTTTGCGGCGCCGCATTCCATACCTCAAACCTTGCTAAAGAATGGGAAAACAACGACGACGACGACGGCAGGTAGAGCGGTATCGCTATTGATACCGCTTTCAGAAAAAGGAAATTATCCCTTATGGATATTGTCACATTTGCAGTACCGAGAAATTCTGTTGTCTAATCTATAGGTTGTGATGAGGCCAACTTATAGTCAGTCTATTAGCTAAAGCAATAAGCTTGACTTGCTTCAATGCACATGGGCCGCTCTGCCTGAGTATATTCTATTACCGTTCTTAGTGAGAAGTGCAGCAGAAATCCAATTACCTTGCGTTCAGTGAGGTAAAACTATGAGTGACGAGATACCATATAATGTACAATATGTGCGGCGTGGCTGGCGGCATTATTAATGATGATGAGTATTCTGTAATTTCAGAATACACTTGGGATAGGATCAAATTGAACATAAAATGAGCTTGCAACATACAACATTTGCCTTTGCTGAAGTGAGCGGATTGGGAGTTAGTTTATAACAAATACTGCAACACTGAACTGATGCTGGGAAAACAGAGAGAATAAAATGCTATTCTAGTAGTCTGGTACCATGGGCCTACTTCAGACTATTTCTAACGACTATCGCTAGAAATTGATACACAAATTTCACTTTTCTTAATATGACAGCACACCAGGTGCCATGAATTCACAGGATGCTTGGAACTATCATTATAGTCAAGTATGGTATTTTATAACAATTCAGTAGTTGTGTTTTCTGATTTTTGAAAATGTATATTATTACCCCTAAAGATGTTGTCCGGTTATAAATACATTTTACAGAGGTATCAAACAGAAAACATCCGTCATGTGATTTTTTAATTTTAAATAAGATCATTGCTGCAACACATTCATTATGGCGTGCCGAAGTGATGACGTCAATGCAATGTTTGGAACCGGAATATTTTTGCTATTTTGTGTCAACGTGTTTGCATGACTGGCTGTTAATTAACAAAGGAACAGTCGAAATCTCCATTTGTTTGGAGCCAGTTGTCGCGCGAACTGACGTCACACTTCGGTACTCTGTATAGTGTCTTTCCAGATACTCTCTAAAAAAAGAGACACACTGGGGGCGGCCATTTTAGTGGGCCATAAGTGTGCATTGTGTTTACTTGTTTACTCCATTTTATTTGAGAAAATTTCCCCCGGAAGAAAACAAATATATACACTGCACTCTATTATTATATTTTTTACTTTAAATGGTTTTAACAAACATTTTCAAATATCGCAGCTATGCCCACGTGCTGTTTACGGGTTTATAAATACCCATTCTCCAATGGTATAATTTCCAACTCTGTATGTTGCCATTATGTGGGAGTTATTGTTCGTATTACGTATCACATCGAACACCGGTAGGCCCTGCACGATGTCATCATCATACAGCAATGCCATATGGTACAAGGGCCACAACAAATTAATAAATATTACCTAGTAGTTCTGCATGAGGCATGTAAAATGAACCCGTTCGTAAACTGAAATAATAACCGTAAATAATTGCTTTTATTTTCAACTTGTCGACCTTTTGCTGTCAAGGATTAATGAAAACGTACAATATTGCATTATGTGAAATTTCGTAGTTGTTTGTGAACGTGTTAATGATACAGAAACCGACCATTACACTAATAAAACGTGATTCATATAATTACATGACATCACCAGAATCGCCAGGACGGACAAATAGTTAATGGAGAAGAAAGCTTCGTTCCTGCCGATGTAAATTTTGCCTCTCCTCTCACGAAGTGGAAGTCCTCAAACCAGCCTCTAAGTAATCAGCGTTCTATCAAAATTTAATGAGTCCGGCCGGAAGAGCTTGTCACAGCTTGGCGATCTGTAAGGCTGGATGGACGGCGACAGAACGCAAACGGGGCGTAACTTCAACCTGTAATTTTAGGAATATGTGTACTCGGTGAAAAAGTAGGGCCTTCAAATGCTCACCATAGACGAGTATGTTTTTGAGAGTTTAGTAATGTGGGAGTAGGACTTCATTTTTTCTCGCTGGAGGGGTCGATTGAGGAGCTTTGTCCTCTAAAAAGGTTAAACGTTTAAAGACAGATTCCCCGACTTGGATTCCAGATTTGGGTTTCAAACACAAGATTGGAAGACGCTAGAACAAGACTTGGGTAGTGGACAATTCAAGCTATACAAATTTGGTTGTTAATTTTGTTTTTGTTGCTGCTGCTGTCGTCGTCGTTGTCGTCGTCGACGCCGCCTCCGCCCCCGCCTCTGTCGCCGTCACCTCGTCGTCGTTGTTTTGGTTGATGTGGTTGTGGTTGTTGTTGTTCTGTCTTTTTGATACATTGTTTTAAGAGAACCTATATAGGCTATTATGTAAAACTGTTGTGTTAAATTACTCCACGTGTATCTACGACGAATTACGTTAAATATAGATATATGCTTAATATATATACTGCTTAATTTGTGTTAATTCAACACCACGGTTGTTTAGTTTTGTTTTTCGTTTTGTTTTGTTTTGTGTAGTGTTTCGTTTTGTTTGATTTTGTGTAGTTAAATTTCATAAATCCCGAAATGGAATCCTCTCCACACATCCATTAAAGATGACAAGTCTGACCATTGACAGCTTCAGACCTAGCTAGTGCTGCTGACTTAAAGGGATTTTGCGATTTGGGCTATAAAACTGAAATGGATATACATGTAGTTGGGAAGCTTTTTTTAAAGTAGAATATAGAGATTTACATAACTATCCCTTCAAATTGCGTGGTTTTTGTTTAATTTCGTGACAAATAACGGTCCGCCATTTTGTAGAACCAAATTTTTGACTCCACAAAATGGCGGACCGTGTTCACCAGTCGTATTTCCAGTCGCAGCTGGTTGAAGTACGTTCTGTTGATCCATTTTTATGTACTGTGGCACGGCGCGCAGCACTGGCGATATGTGTCGCGAGGTAGAGAATAGTACCTGGCGATCATCTGATAGGTTTACAAGGCCACTGGCTGCGGCGCCAGCCTAAAGACTCTTACAGCGGATTTTGCGCATTATTTAGACGGTGGTATTTACTACTGGAAATAAGTCTATGTTTCGCGGGTCAGGTGTCAGGGATCAGATGCCAATTTTTTTGTTTTGTAATCACTACTCACTAATTACAACACATTATACAGCAAAATTTCATGACATTTGAAGGCAATGTGTCCCTTTAATAAGCTTAGCTCAATCACTTTTTTAGAGGAATCCCACAACGACGAGTTTAGCGCCAATCTGCGCACTTCCGAGTTTGAAAACGAGGATCTCAATGTCACAGTAAACAACTTTATGCTGATCGTGCGCCTGCGCTGCCTTTTATGGCCTGATTAATTCATGCATAAATGAATGTGCTGAAAAGCGTTGTTTTGTTTGCCACTGACATTCCCGCTTTCAACCCGGAAGTGCGCAGAAGGGGCTAATGTGAAATTCCTCTATCGAAAAGAAGATTTTCGTTGCCAGTAGTACTGTTGCGTGCATGTGCATAAGTGTCATTGGTGGTTTCTTTTAAATTCTTACTCAGAATAAAGCCACAACCAGAGCATCATCAATTCAAGAATATCAGATTTTCTCCAAAGAAATTTCCCCAATAACATTTAACATATGTTAGGATTTACAAGGCATCAAAATGACTTCCTTCCCTTATCAAAATGATTTGAATATTCTAAGAAAATCTATTTATTCTTCGAACTTGACTGATTTATAGATTAAAATTGTTTGGTGCTGAATTTTTTTTCCCCATATTCCTACTTATAATAAGTAGAGGAGTATACAGAATTCCTGTTTTGCCGATGAAGCAAACTTGGCTGTTTGAGAAAAAGGTGCTTTTTGTTTGCTTTTACAGAGGCCCTTCCGCAGGATTTTCAAAGAGGGAGGGGTCGCGTTTAGATTTTTCGCACTAAGTTGTGCGAATTTCGTATAAAAAAAACAAACAAACAAACAAACAAACAAACACAAACAAACAAAAGTGATGGAGATGTTTTTGGGGGCAGGACAAAATATTTTTGCAAAAGTGGAAGGGGTGGGGAAAGGTATATATGGAGACAGACGCGAAAAATAAGTTTAGAATGGGACGATGGGTGAAAGAATGTCTAATGTAATAAACAGTTTGGATGTGATTCGGTAGTCTTGGTTCAATGCGCACATCGCTGAACCGGAGGCTACGCAATGCGAGTCTTGATAGTACGATAGTTGTTGACGATAATCAGCAATAATGCTCTTAAAGGGGTAAAAAATCATTTACGATGTTAATTTCAAATGCATTTCTGGAAACTCAGTTACCTTGGAGGCAACAGATACCCATTTGCTCCTGAATACAAAACGAATTATGGTAAAGTGGCTTGCTCAAGGACATAAACCTCATTGGATCATGTGCTGCATTCAGAAAAATGCTTTACAAAAAGAAATGCATTATACCCTGCAAAAACTGTGATGTTAAATTATTATGGCATCTACGTTAAACGATTCGTGCAATATAGATACAAGACGGTGTTAATCTAACACCGGTTTTGGCAGTGTGTCGGGAGATGAGGTCAATTATTGAAAGTTTAGTCATAAAATACCGGTAACCCACAGGCCTACAGCTTTTTGTAATAGCACAAACTACGATCATAAAGTCAGGGGGTATGGTCGAGACCCTACTTTTCTCCCCATCGTGCACATTCTCAATGCCACGGGATATATATTTCTAAAATGTGACTATTATAGTTAACCTGTCGCGGTGCTTGATGCTTCACAGCTTCGGTGAAAACAGAGGCGACGCCGTTTGCTTTGGCCGGGGTTAGCCAGATCGTTCCCAGGGGTGTAATTCTGCAACTGCGGCGGATGCGCAGGCAGTCCCGAGGGGTTTCTTTCAAAATTACAAGCCCGTCTTTTTTTCTTTTCTTTTTGGCGCTGTCTTTCGAAGCCGCGGAAACGAGCCGTGCTTGCGCGTTTCGGTTTTGCTAACGGCATCCCGGGCACGCACGACTGACGATTCAGCAAGAAACTAAAGATGTGAGTTGATGACGGAGGAGAACTGTTTCATTGGTGCGTGCCTCGTTGAGATCCAGTTAAAGCTCCTGGGAGGGAAACAGAATGAATTTCCTTTCTGATGAATTTCCTTTCGATTGCGGTGTCGTTTCTGATCGAAACTACCATGCATCATAGTGCATCCTTTCCCTGGGTGGGGATCTGTGGGGAGGGGTTGTCGGCGTCCCCTTCATCAAAATTTAAACCAACTTCATGGGACCTCGAAGGCAATAAGCTTTTGTCACGGGCGTTTTGGATATTCCATTATAGAATTATCTGTCTTCTGCTTTAATCTTTGTATTTTTTTCTGTGACCAATGTATTTTTGTTGTTGATTTTTTATCTCGATAAACTTAACTAAAAACTAAACCCTGCCCCCATTTGTAATGACTATTTGACGATCTGAATATCTAGAAAATTTTCCTAGAAAAAACAAAATCCAAATAGATTTTTAAAAACCTCAAAATTATTTATCCGTCTCTTTACAATTGAGGATAATTCTTTAAAAATGATTTCCTGCCCCCCCCCCCCCCAAAAAAAAACAATTGTCCAGAACCGCACATGCTACACCTCTTCATTTTTCCCGTTCTTTTTGGTTTTTAATTCTCTCTACATTTTGGGCCGCAAAAGCCAAGTTACATATTGGTACAACAGACCTTCTGTGACGTGCGGAGGAGATTATTCCCGGATAGACCCCCATGCGCAGCTTAATTTGAATTATGCGCACAACTCACTGCAGCACATGACATTTACGGTGCTTGTCATCACAAACATTACTGTTCCCTTGTACATCACATTTTTAGCAAGGATATAATGCACACATAATCATTGGTGGAGCCTTGTGTAAACGACGTCCATGGCGTCTCTGTGAGGTATTTAATCTTTTTTGCTAAAATACTGTGTGATTTATAGACACACAAAGCGGCTTTCCATAATGGATGCGTCGTTTTTGGCGTATTTTCTAACTTCCAGGCATGTATGTGTTGAAAGTATCGTTATCGGATTTATTCTTTTCTTTTCGTTTGGAATCAAACCCAGCAGTAGACACTAATAAATGACGTATGCCGCTCGCTTGTAATCGGAGCTGAGCTGAATATTCGATTACGTGCCTGGAAACGTTGCCAATTCTTTCGATACGCGACCAGATATGCACAAAGAATTGTTTTTCTGAATCACAGAGTTTGTAAAATGCCATGTATGTATTGAAAACATTGACCTATTTGAGGTAGAACTTTAAAGCGGCGGCGTAGCCAAAGCTACCTCCATAGGGGGCGCTCACAGTGTTTTTCTTTATAATAATATTATTTTCTGCGTTGGCGAAATTGTCAGTGGGGTGGGGGATTTTTTATGAGGGGGCGTGCGCCCCCGCCCCCCCCCCCCTTAGCTACGCCACTGCTTTAAAGACTAGTTAAAAATGATGGCATAACCTTTCGCAGCTACAACTACTTCGTCAGATGCAAACTGTAGCTGTAGTACGAAAGCTTGTGCCATAATTTTAATTTAACCCTAACTCCCCAGGGTGTGTGGAAAATCATATTGAAATTGGAGGATTCAGGACAGTATAGGGTAGTGCTACCTCCAATATTTAACTGTATCTAGCTGACTAACAAGACTGTCAAGGGCGGATTTTTTTTTTTTTTTAAGCTGACGTCGCAAAAAGGCAGCCACTGCGTACACCCACCCACAAAACTCAGCCCAAAATTGTTTTGGCCCCTCCCAAAAAAATTGCAAAAAAAATTGTTTTTGGCCCCCCCAAAAATTGTGTTTTGGATCCGCCCTTGAAGACTGTAAACAACTTTGAAAACAGTGATAAGTCAACGCACACTACCAGAAATTCAAACAAAATACGAAATCCATATAAAGCCAAATAAATATAATTCAGCAGTGCACAATAATAATTTTACGGTGACCAAACATATTTTGGTTTGAATTCTGACCTGATAAAGATGTTGCATGTATTCAACTTTTACAGGTAATCTGAAGTGTGTAAACGGTTGGTCTCAACAGCAGAGGAAGTTATCCTTGGCATGGTCTATGGGTCTGAACATTGGAATAATTTCTTTAGGATCTATTGAAGATGTATCCTCTATATTGTATTTTATCTAGTATTTTATCTAGGTAGTGTACACGATTGGTAATCCTCCATATTTTGTACTGAATTATTACGAAATACCTTACTAGACTGTAAGTTAATAGCAATCTCAACCATCCTGTGGAATGATGACACCTGGTGTGCTGTCGTTTTCAAGAAAAGTTGAAATTTGTATCGTTTTCCAACGATTGTTTCGCGTAACAATCGTTAGAAAAATAACGGATTTTTTTTTTTACTGCCCTCTATTGACCGAATGTAGTTAGTCCGCGTTGCGTTTAATATGGGTTAACAATCCGAAAACGTGCGCAAGGTTGCAATTATAGCACTTGATGTGTCGCGTAGTGTACCGAAGCGACGGGTTGTAACCAGTTGGCTCGCGTAGTTATATGACCAATTGAAAACGATCCCTTTTAAAAAAAATTGGGCTTATTTTACAAGAGGGCGCTATAACAAATCCAGTTAACTGCCGCCCGAAGGTTGAAAACGAAGGCCGTTTTTCTCTCAGTTTTTCGCCATCCAAGAACGCAAAACTTTGAACAGGTCAGTGAAACGATATTTCCTATAAAATACTAACTCCCAAATCCTCCCATTTCTGAAAATTGCAGTAAATGACCAATCATGTACACCGCCTTAATTGGGCGAATTACATAACAAAAATATGAAAAGTTATCACTTATGGTTATTGAGCGTTGATGAAGACTCGCGCCCGATTAGGAACGAACTTCAACAGGTACAAACCTCAGACGGAAGGCAAATCATGAATAAGTTGCCAATTTATGCTGAATCCCCTGGGTAAGTTCGGTTGGAAATGGCTCGATAACAACGGAAGCGAATTACATATTACACAGCATATTCTGGGCTAAGTTCGCAGTTGGTTTGTGCGAAAATAATGTAAAATTGTATTATTTACTAAAACTTAATAAAACGGCACTTTCAGGCTACAAAAATTACAATTACCTGTGACTATAGCGACAGGGGGTTCACCCCGAGACCCCCCCCCCCCCCCCACCAAAGCAATTAAAATACACAGAAGGGGATTATCCTGTTATCAATCACCTAGCCAATGGCGTCACCAATAGCACAAGTATAGCCCTAATCCCCCCCCCCCCCTCCCCCCATTTTTCTGATGGGTAAAATTCTTGGGGTGACGTTAAGAAATGTCGAGCAAAAGAAAATCCATGAAACCCACTGCTTCTGGTAGTGACAGTCACACGACCAAGTGATGCGAGTTGCAGGGATTTTAAAAAATATATCAACGAATCATCCAGATGAATTACTTGGTGCAGCGATGCAGAGGCTATAGCATTACAGTCGTACCACGCTCGAGTTTTTTGTCTGCTGAGATCCCCTCTGTCTGAAATCTAACTTAACGGCATTCCCGGCGCCTTAAGAAAACAATTCACCTTGCCTCACCCCCTTGGCGGTCGTAGTAAAAGTCATTTCCCCAGCTTCAGAGATCATCTCATAGAGTACGTGTGTGGCACGAGTATTGCAAAAGTATTGACTCAACAGAGTGCATGTCGTGGTGTCGCATATTATTGATTTTTCTTGGGCAAATTTCAGACTTTTTCCCGCCCGCTGTCAAACTGTAAAACGAAACGCATGGTACGATCGTTTGGCGCAGCTTGATACATGCAAAATGGTTCAATTGCATTTCATGCCTGGGTACTCTCTCTCTCTCTCTCCTCTTTCTCTGTGTGATCGGCAGAAGTGCAAAGATTGCATTTCTGTATTTGGCAGACACGGGAGGGCAAGGCAAACACGCTATAGTGAATCGTTCGAGTAAACACACACATGGAGAAACTTACCAAATGCCCGGGCTGCTAACATTTCAATGTGTGGTATTGATAAAAAAAAACGGCAGACGTCGCGTGGGATTGCATGCACAGGTGAGCTGATATAAACATTATTCAGGAATTTGAAATTGTGTGGGTATATAACGTCGATAACAAAGCCCTCTGGTGTTATTAACATGACAGCTCAAGGCCTAAGTGCAAGACATCGAACTTCAAGTCAAATAACAACAGGAATGTCTGAAGCTTTCTGGATTATACATTCAGGAACAGTGTGTAGAACAGGATGGCCAAATCTCACACCAGGGTTGTTTTTCTTTCAGGTGTTGGGTAAATATTTTTAAAAACCAGCAAGTACAGAACATAATACAGACAATGCATTATAAATGTATCAATCAATTTAAACTGGAAAATCGTCTGCCTTTATTTTTTCCGGCGTGTAAAATATGGGGCTAAGCGGCTGGCAATTATAATTTTTAAGACGAGTTAAAGCTGCTCTTGAAAATAGAAATAGCTGCTTTTGAAAATAGAAAAAACTGCTATTGAAAATAGAAATAACGGCTCTCGAAAATAAAAATAACTGCTCTCGAAAATAAAAATAACTGCTCTCGAAAATACAAAAAGCTGCTCTTAAAAGAAAAAATAACTGCTCTCGAAAAAGAAATTGCGGTAAAAGCAAAAGTTACTTAAAATAGACTGCGCGTCCAATGGCCTTTATGAAACGGGGCCATTCCGCTATCAGGCCTGCAATCGTTGTTGTCCCGCGACCAAAACTTTGTTTCGTAAAGTTCCCGAAAATAGAAATAGCTGCTCTTGAAAATAACAATAACTGCTCTCGAAAATACAATAGCGATGGCACTAACGGGCTTTAAATCCGTAGATGTCCTATAGTCTTGCATAATAATGATTGGAATGGTGGGGATATATTTCCGAATGCTAAACGAGATATTAGCAGGGGAAGTGATGGTTCAAATCCCAACGGAGAACTGCTGTATAATAATTTGGCTACTCATCAAAAATACGGTGTACATTTTAATGTCATGGTTGTGATAAATTTGTCAGTAACTGCAGAAGATGATATGATTTGACTACGGAGACCATATAATACCCATTGACTTTTCTTTGAAATTAAACTCTTAAATGAAAGCTGAACGATGTAGCCAGCAGCAGTTCCGGTTTGTAATTTGAAGAGAGGACCAAGCCGGAGGATGTGAATTAATGAGTGTAACCTTAACAGTGTCTCCCATGTTGGAAAAGACGGCGTTTATGGGATTGCCAATTTGTCGTCGTCTCGAAGAACAATTTTGCTTTTTGCTGTCATTTACAGAAATAAATGGATTTGGGGGTTAGTATTTCATTGCAAATGCTGTAACAGTGACCTGTTTAGGTTTGTGTGCATAGATGCTGGGAAAACGAAGAGAAAAAAAGTCTTGTGAGTGCAGCACATGATCCCATCAATTAGGTTTGTGTCCTTGAGCAAGTCCATTTACCATAATTTGTTTTATATTCTGGAGTAAATAGTGGTTGAAAATGCCTCCATGGGAACTGAGTTTCCAGAAATGCATTTCATTAGCCGAATATTTCATCGAAAATAAGTCGATCTCTACTCCTTTAAAAGCAGTGTATGTATAATTGCTGACTATCATGAACAGCAATCGTATACTATTGCGTCTGAATAAAGACGCACATTGCGTAGCCTCGGGTTCATCGATTTGCGCATTGAATCAAGGCTAAAGAATCACAAAGTCATATATTTCGACTGTTTATTACATTAGATTTGCCTCGGGTCACAGTCGTTCCGGAACGAATGACCCCAGTCGAGCATAACGCACAGATTTCGCTTGATTAACATGCAATAAGTCATAGGCCTAGGGCTAGGCCTATTTATTTTGCGACCTTGTGCAAATTGAACCAGAGGTGCTGGTCAGTTTTCCCTCTTCCACAATCTTCCCCAAAGGCTGAAAACGGCTGAAAGCACAAACTTACAAATTACGCCAGTTGCAAAACAGTAACAAATCGATAAGGCATTTCATTACATTTGGGCGCAAAACTTACACGAAATCATGCTTAACCTGTACGCAATTACATTCCTTCCTCAAACCGCATACAGTACAGGAGAGTTCAACACGGTGCCTTTGACCTGAGCGCCATTCGGTTTGTGTTTTGCACACTAAACCTTATTACTTGCCAGATAACGTCCCGGATCCCCCAAGTTAAGATCTTTTATTCATTACAGTAACTCGAATGTTATGCGATCTCGTATATTGTACACTATAGCCATGACATGTTAGTCTACTGCCCTTGCGTTCGTACTATGTCACCTTTTGCAGTGTGTTATAGCCTTAAGTCGGTTTTCCATAATTTATGTAAGAGCGATTTCACTCCGTTTTGTGCCCGTTGCGTTGATGCGTGTGGTTAAGCTATAGACTAAAAACGCAACGCCACAAAACGCACGTAGGCCTATATGGAAAGAAAGCCAGTAAGTATTCCGTTCCGCGAGACAGTAACGCTAAAACGTGTGTTTTATTTATGCGTCCCGTTTTTTCGGCGCTTTGAGGCATCTTTGATTAAACAATGTCAAAGTCGCTGTGTTGCAGATGATTGAGCTTAACAGAATTGGAACGAAGCACCTTTCAACTCACTGGGTCGCAATATCACATACCTTTTCTATGATGGCTTCCAGACACGACTATCAGATATTAATCAATTATTTTAAAGCTTCGTACATGGGCTTTTCCAAGTAGAACATCTCTGTGTTTTCCTTTTTCTTTTCTTTTTTAAATAATCTAAAAAAAGTTATGAAGGCTGGTATCAGATTGCTAGCGACGAAAAATTGGCATAAACATTAAGATTTTAACCCTGTTTTCAAAAGGGGGTCGTTTGAACTTTAAAACTCCAAAGAAAATAATTCCATCAGGCTTGATTGGGCACTCTTTCTCAAGTCCTCTTTTCTCACCTTAAACCCTAGTTGAGAATATGAAATTCAAATGACGATTAAATCGGAGGCTCAGACTGGGAAACCGATTCAAATCCTTGCGACGAAATCGAGGTTAAACTTGCGATTTTCCAGACAATGTACTACAACCAGAAAATTGATTTATGTGGTTTGCGGAACACCCGTAGTACCCAATCGATGTCACGGTGCTAATTAGACACGAAGTGACAACATCACTACCGCCGCTCGTAGCGCGATTACAGCACGTTTCATGGAAGGCTATCATATATCCATGGTAACCGTATCTCGTTTCACCTTGATGAGCAGTGAGGATGATTGCAAACGTTCCCAGGCGGAGGGTGGTTTTCCAAGGAGTAAGATCCCTCGAGGTTGAAAGGACATCATCACATAATGAGTTAGCAAGGAACCGCGATTCGGTCATCATGGCTGGGTTGTTTGTACGAGGTCACAGTGGAGCAGACCAGCTGTGTCGCTGCTTTTTAATCCTAGCCACGTTGCCACCTTGTAATTGGCATCCGATATTAATATTGTGTACATATACTTTGTCATGGGAGCTGCAATAACTGGTTCTCAGACTTTACTCTTTTCCTTAAAACAAATCCCCAAACCACGAATTATGACATTTATATATTTAATTTTATTTTATTTATTCCGTATTGTTTTACTTGGGTATCCCCCATCCGTTATCAGTGAACTGTTCAACCAGGGGCCTCTGGGGACATGAATTATGAATGATATGAATTAATTATAGTCCAGTAAGTCATAATTAAGAATGATATGAATGAATTACATGGTCCTAGCCTCGTTGCCACCTTGTAATTGCCACCTTGTAATCTGATGTTCTCTGTACTTTATATGGGAGCTGTAAATTTCGTGGCGAAAAGAGCCAAGTTGAAATGTGAGTTAATTATATCATCATTCAGACATAATGTATAATTACATGTAATTCAACTTTGACCTTTTAAGACCCCCCCCCCCCTGCATCGTATATAACATTTTTAACAAACGGCGTACCCCTCTTTTTCAGGCCTGCCCCGGGAGCGAATTCCTTTTCCCAAACGCCATCCGAATGGATGCATTGTTGAGCGCCCTCTATAGACTAATCCGACGAGCAAAATTAGAAGCCATCTTTAGGTACCCAATCGAGCGGCACCATACACGCGCGCTCGTCATACGCGCGCACCCATTGCGCCTTTGACCAATATGATTGCCAAAGTAAACACGCGCCTCGAAAGTATGAACGCATATGACGCGCGCGCGAGCGCAGTACCGCCCGATTGAGTACCCAAAGATGGCTTCTAATTTTGGTCGCCGGATTCGTCTATACGTACGCATATGTTATAGGGCTGGGTATATAATGCAATGAATTCTCGTCTGCCGAGCATTCCGATTGCTCATCAGTGGATATGGTGTTAGACTGTGAGGTAAGAGACTGTGGGTTCTAGACCTTGACGTTACAAAAAAAAATCTATTTTCCTTTTCTAATTTCAAGCTTTGGAGGATTTTTTTTAAGGGAAATAAAGTCCGAAATCTCATAGCGTAAACCCTATTCGGATGTCGTTTGGTAAACAATTCGCGCCCCGGGATATGTACAACCCTCTCCCCAATACGCAAAAAAATATCGGCAAAGAAGAACCCACAAGAAGGCCAGCCTTTATCTCTCGTGTGTTGATGCGGATGCAGTTTTGACACGTGTAAAGGCGGCTGAACCCCCCCCCCCCCCCACCCCCCGGTTTGATAGGGTGTTTGTTTGCTTGTTTGTGTTTCGTTTGGGGTTAATTACCGGTAAAACATATTTTGCTAGACCAACCGAAAATGAAAATCCTACATACGGGCCTGTTTTGTGTATGAAACAAGAACACGTTTGGATCATGACGAACTTTTACAAGGTTGTAGGGCAAGTCATCAGCCAGTTAATGACCCCTCCAGGCCTCCTCGTTCAATCTTAGCCACAGTCCCATCTTCAATCAAAATCTTAGCTCTTACCAGACTCCTTACTGCTAGCTCCTCATTACTACCATAAGCACCGCAGTTCAGCAGTTTGTGTAATATTGACGTCGGGTCGCTATATCTTCTCCATTTACATTCAGAGGAGGGATTGATTTCCCCCTCGTGGTGTATTTGTTTGGCCTATATATACACCCAAGTATAGCATTTGAACC
This sequence comes from Hippasteria phrygiana, assembly GCA_037893225.1. NCBI lineage: Eukaryota > Metazoa > Echinodermata > Asteroidea > Valvatida > Goniasteridae > Hippasteria > Hippasteria phrygiana. The sequence goes on from JAZGUH010000122.1 coordinate 255,328, forward strand.
GCTGCTCAAACGGGAGTAAACGGGACTATTTAGTTTAACGGTAAGCCGAGTATCAACCCGTTGGGTTCAGATTATAATATTCATAAACCGTGTCATAACAGTGGGATTTAATTCATACTGACTGAGCTCATAGAGTACGGAAGTGTGACGTCAGCTGGCCCGACAACTGGCTCCAAACAAATGGAGATTTCGACTGTTCCTTTGTTAATTAATTAACAGCCAGTCATGCAAACACATTGACACAAAATAACAAAAGTATTCCGGTTCCAAACATTGCATTGACGTCAGCACTTCGGTACTCTATAGCGTTAGGAAGAAAATAGCGTCCCGCCTACTTTCTTTTTACATCTTTTGTCCCCTTTATTTCTTTTTGTCTTGAAAAAAACACATTAAAATGCAAAAGAAAACAAAGAAATATCTCCCATTCACATCTTTTGAATTAATTTAGTGGACTTCAGCATCAGCGGTAGCCATTTTGATAAAAGGCGGCCATTTTGGAAATATTGTAAAAGTACAAAAAGGGCTTCCTCCTTCCGTTTCTTAAAAAGGCAACATGTTGAAAATGATTTTGGAGCAAATATCGGGAAAAGATATATTGGGAGATTTAAGTTAATATCTAGTATGTTATTCTGATAGTTTCACATATGGTTATTGCACTTTTGACAAGTAGCGTTTTATTGAGAAGAGTTAAGATATATTGGGATATTTGAGTTAATATTCAGTATTTTAATCTCAGCGTCAACAGTATGGTCTGAATATGATATAAATGTAAGTTAACATAACATGCAAAAGGTACCTGTGTACTGTGCTTGATATGTATGCCTATAGGCAGACCAATTCATTATGATAGTTCCACTTAATTAATGTTTTTTGATGTTTGCAAATGATGTATACTCTCTTTAAGGAACTCTTGTTGAGAAAGAAATTTTCAGCCTTGGGTATTTGAGAGGAATTTGAGAGAAACGTTGGCTGACCGTTTTTTGACAAATAGAATTTTATTAAGAAGGGGCCTTAGTACGGATTAAAACAAAAGAATCAAGAATGTCTGTCATATTTGGCAATGCTTAAAAGCTCCACGAATTTCAAATTTATGTTGCAATTTTTCCAAAATTAGGTTCTTTCGCGTTACCTTCCCAAATCTAATTGTACCCCTCCCCCCCCCCCCCCCAAAAAAAAAATGAATGAAAGTGTTGAATCAACTTCTCAAATGTCTGGTCAGTGGCTACTATTTTTAATATTATAGTATTCAACGTGTAGTAAGCTGTATTGACGCAATCAATGCTTAAATATCATATTTTCTAGGTGAAAGTGTCTATTACTTACCACACACGTATATATATACACCTAATATTGGACCCAACACTTAGTTTTTAACCTTGTGACTTATAGCTGAGTTTCACGTGCGTTATTTAAGCTTGTAATATCATTGCTATAGGTAGCATCTATAAAAATACCACACAAAATATCTTGGGGACTGCAAATTCATAATGTCAAAACACTCGAAACCAATGCATAATGTCCAGTATACGGACTTATTCACAGAGATTTTAAGGAAGTTTGACTGATGATTTCCAGGACGTGACAGAATATGACCTGATGCTATATTGCATTGTGTTTATTTCATGTATGAATATTGTTCCTGTTTCGTTCGCACAGTATTGCACAATATTTCTGTCTTTGTCAAAGCTTTGCTTACGTTGATGTAACGATTTTTTCTCGCCAGAATTCCTCTTTCGGTATATGAACCCTTTCGATGTGATTTCCTATTCAGAATGGACAGGAGGATTAAGATAATGTGATTTTAACAATGAGGGTCCAAAATCACATCCTACTCTATTTAAAATCACATCTAAAGCCTGTGAACTATTTATCCCACCCTGACAAAGAGTACATTGTGACTTCTGGGTTTAACAGCTTAAACCGCATTGTGATTCTGGACTCTAAGTTTGTGATTTTGAATAGGAAATCACATCAAAGGGATTCACAGTGTGTAACTTAATCAAGGCCCTTTTCAAAATGTTGTTTGAATTCATTTTTTTGCCAACTTTCATAGATGCTAAAAAGAACTACGAGCACTACTCTAAGATTCTACACATGTAATTTGTTTGTTTGCATTAATCTTTTTTTATTTAATTTTGTTTATACATATTTTCTGATCTCTCTTGTTTGGTTGTTCCATTGTTTTCTCTTTTCTTATTATATTTATTTGGTGTGGGAATAATGGTACTTACGCCACTATGGCAAAAACACGGGTGTTTTGTTTTCTTGAATTACAAACAAATAGATGTCAATAAATATCGCGTGTACACCCGGGCGAAGGCTTTGAATGTACAAATAGACCAAAGTGTTTTGAAAACTACAAATAGTAATTCAGTTCTTCGAGTTTGCACAATGTCAATATGCATTAAAATGTTTAAAGTGAGATGTCTACAATGAATGTTTGGATAGCTGCAGCCTTTGGATAGCTGAGTGGCAATGTGCCCGTTCGTCCTTCTCAGATTCTCTCGAATTAAATCACTAGTGCAGTATCTTTCATCTGTTCATATCAACTCTATCTGTCAAGTTCAGGCTCAGCCACGAGACTGCACTCCAAGCGCGATGAAAAAAGAACCCGCAGATTTAACCCGTTTTCTGGTGTCTTTATCCCATCACTCTTTACCCCCGTTGGAGTAAGCGTTTCTTTTAAGCAGCAAGTGATACATGAATTGTTTGGCAAATTTACAGTGAAATTTCAAGGTGTTTTTGGCGAGAGGATTTCACTGTCATTTTCCATTTACTGATCTTGTTTTCTTTCTGAATGTGTGTATTAGGCCTATAAGCGAGAAAAATACATCACCATCTCAAGGCGCGTCGCGTCTATATACCGACCGTCACTCCGCTATGCCTACATCATGGAAAATCTTCGTTCAACCACGCATTTGAAATCCTCTTTCTTGCGTGCAAAACCTGAATTTGTCCCAGGTCAGTTTGCCGAAACGTAAGAAACACTTGTTCTGATTTCTCCAAAGGCCTGTTGACTGTGTGCACAATTCAACCCGTATGGTCGTTCTTACTTGAATGATCTGCATCAACGAAGCTGCGTGGCCTGTTTTATACAGGTTGTTTAGCTTGGCAATTTGTATATGCTAGAGTTCATATGTGTGTGTGGGTCATTTCATAAATTTGGGGTCCAAAAGTGTGACTTTTTGTGTTTCTGTTACACTTGAGCTGTGTAATTTTCCATCAGGTATCATTAAAATTGACTTCACACTATTTGCTACCTTGTTTGGCAGGTACTTTGCTTTACATATTAATCAGTCTTGGAGATAGAAGGTATTCAACGACGTGTCCTGAATTGCATAATCTTATACATGTCACTATGTAACAGGGACACTAAAAATGTCACATCTATGGAATGACCACGTGCATTATCAAGATAGTGACATGACACAGCCCTCATGCTGACGCACGAGAATGGACGAGATATAACGAGTTCGCGCAGAAACTCCGCTGGAAACTGTAGTTCTCAATTAAAAACAAAATTTTAAAAATGTAACATTGTATAACTGTCGAACAAATGGTTCAAAATACATAGCACATGGCTTTAAATATAACACACCAATTTTGTTGCAGTCCGCCTGAATCTCGAATATTGATTTCCGCGATTTTAAATCCTGTTTGAAATCCGAATGTTCGATTTTGAAAAGCTCCGATTCTGATGGGCTTCATAAATGCGAAATCATTATTCGAATCATATAAATTTGGACATCGCACAAAATATTATCAATTTTGAAACACAAGTATACCGACTACAATTTTGAAATGTATTTTAGTAGAAATGAACTTCGTAGTTTTTCCATGTAACCTTGACAAACAAAAACGAAGGTTTGGTTTGACATAAGAACTCGTCCATTAATCACGGGTGTCTGCGTGTGTTTGTCTGCCTTCGCGCGTGTGCATTCTACTCTCTCAAATTTCAAGATTGCTTCTTTCCAGTATACCGCAGTCTTTATATAAGAGGCCTTTATACTCTTCAATTACTACTCACAGGAGGAGTAGCTTTAGAGCCAATGCTTTTCACAAACCCTCATTTATCTTTCTTCTCATAAACACGGGAAGCAGAATCGCAAAGTGCTTTTATTATTTTCCCGCCAGAACATTAAGCCTTCCGCTAACAGTAGATTTCTGAAAGATGCATAGCCTGAAGTAATATTTATATCTTTGCAAAGCTTTCGCCGTTAGGATTGATGTTTCCTACTTCCAGCAGAGTGCCATTAATAATCTTTTCCAATAAGAAGCCACGTGCATGAATTGCATATAGGCATTGTATGCGATTTACTTTTGTTATATATTGGTGTTTCGGGAAATTTACTTTCTGGGAGGATTTAAACATTATGTCTAAAGTGCGTGCAGTTTAGTGAAGGGAATAATTCCACGTCTTTTTTAATGTGCGCATGTTATTTGCGTATTTTAATACATGTATTGTTGTTTGATAAATGAAGCATCGTACTGTTAAAGGGACACATTGCTTTGGATTTTGCGATTTGGGCTATAAAACTGAAATGGATATGGTTGGGAAACCTTTTTAAAAGTAGAATATAAATATTCACATAACTATCCCTTCAAATTTGCGTGGTTTTTGTTTAATTTCGTGACAAATAACGGTCCGCCATTTTGTAGAACCAAATTTTTTACTCCACAAAATGGCGGACCATGTTCACCAGTCGTATTTCCAGTCGCAGCTGGTTGAAGTACGTTCTGTTGATCCATTTTGATGTACTGACTGTGGCACACGGCGCGCAGCACTGGCGATGTGTCGCGAGGTAGAGAATGGTACCTGGCGATCATCTGATAGGTTTACAAGGCCACTGGCTGCGGCGCCAGCCTAAAAACTCTTACAGCGTATTTTGCGCATTATTAAGACGGTGGTATTTACTACTGGAAATAAGTCTATGTTTCGCGGGTCAGATGTCAGGGATCAGATGCCAATTTTTTGTTTTGTAATCACTACTCACTAATTACAACACATTATACGTGTATTTTTGCATGAACAACTCTTATAAAAGATAAGGAACATTTCCAAACAGCAAAATTTCATGACATTTGAAGGCAATGTGTCCCTTTAATGTCTGTTCATGTTACAAAGTGCTTCATTCATACATACAGGGATTGAAATCAGTTGAGATATTAGTTCCAACAAACATGTCTTAGATGTAGGCTTACTTTTCAGACGGAAGACTATAGACCACGTGCCCTTTGTTTACATCTACACCGCCCTATATTCAAATATCCCTGCGGTATGCGCACGCATCGAGTTTTGCATAGATTTTGTTTAGGGGGACATCACAGGTCAAATAATTCAAAGGCGATCTGACCTGGACGCACTCCTGAACATTTTGTACGCAAAACACGATGCGCGCGCATACCGCCGGGCATGTAGATGTAAAACGTGACGTCATAGGGCACATCGAAACCCGGTCTTCTGAGTGACAGTCCGAGAAACTAACCAATTTCCGTCTACGAGGCGAAGTTTGAATGAGCCGGTGTAGCGTGAATTTCAGTCACTGTGAAATACAGGCTCGTCGGTAGTATTGCACATTTCCTAAGTGAGGATAATATTAGGAGAGTGGCCGGTCACATTGAGAGGTTTAACCAATAATAGGGGAAAAGAGTCTGATTTTCATATGACACCGGAAAGTGCAAAGTGTTAGAACCCACAACAACCTGATTATGTGTACAGTCGTATAGGCGTCGATTGCTATTCAACTGCAGATCGGGCAAGAGTCATAACCTAAACTGCAAAAACACGTTTCTAAACATTTTCTTACTATCAGTTTTTAAACCTGTTTAAATATTAAACATGTTTAGAGTGTTGACGGATAGTGTTTAGCCATTGAACATTCATGTTTTAGGAGATCGGCGCGACGGACCTGTGCTGTCTACGCGGATGTGTGAGTGAGTGAGTTTAGGAATTGCACACGTAATGTTTAGCTTCTAAACATGTTTTAAAAAATGACACTTTGTGTTTAATTGCTAAACACAATTTTAAAGTGTACAGTGCATAGAAGAATAACCCCATGTACACTTGAAGGGAGGCTACTCAATGACCTTTTGCTACAGATTTTGTTTTTGGCAGTAATGTTTGTTGCGTCGGATTAAAATTCATGTGATTGGATATTGAAACGCAAGATGTGTTCACGCGATTCTCCCGGGATTTTGTTATGGGTATCGCCCAACACAAGGTCAAAAGGAAACTCAATGTGTGAGCTACAATAGACAAGAAAAGACATAAATCACAGGGATTGAAGGTATCTATTCACGTTTCGCTTGAATTGTGAAAGCTTTTAGGTGGAAGGAAAAACAGGTTACAGGTACGGAGTTCCAAAGAGAGGCAGTATATACGAGGGAAACAAACTTGAAGAGTATCTCACAGTACTAGCCTTTGGAAACTTATGATGAAAGGCCATTGGAACACCTTCCATGTTAGAAGTTTTTTTTATAGTTTTAAGTCCCCAGTTAGGCAATTTTATCCCGAATAACCTTTGAGCATCGATGATACCGAACTGGCTTATTATCTTCGCTTAGGCATGTGCAACACCACCAAGGAGCCCGTATTTCATAGTGACTGAAATTTACACTATACAAGCACTATATAATTATATTCACAATAAAGCAGGCACAATTTGGTAAGTGCAAGATTCTTTTAGTAAACAAACCATACTGGCCAATATTTTGTTGCTGATTCTAAGCTCTTTGTCGCAGCAATTTTCCTGATAAATATAACAGACACAATGGTAGAGCTTGGAAGATTGGAAAATAATGTTCAGGTCTGTTGACCGCACAAATTGTGCATTGGTCTTAATTTGAGATGACGGGATGATGAATATACAGCATAAATAACTAGATGAAGATGCGTGTCCTCATAACTACACTGCCGTCTCCCGTCTACTATCTTCTAATGGCATCTGCATGTACATTATGCCTCGATCATGCTTGGTTGACCATGCATGGCTTTACGACATCTTACTGATGCACAGTAATTTTTTTTCCTCTCAACAGAATATGTGAGATTGTAAAGGAGATTGAATTCCAAGATGGCGGCGGAGATTAAGAGACCTATCTTAAAGGGCCCCAGGGTTATCCCACCCCGGCTGACAACAAAAAGCTCGACGGATTTATTGCCGCTGGAAATGAGACTAGGAACCAGCAAAGAAGCGGTAAGGTCACCTGACTAGTCTAGAGTGGTTAGAGTAAATGGTAGCTTGGGGAGACATTCTGCAGACTTGTGCACAAATGTGTGTTCCTATATATACGTTGGTCTCCTTACGGGGTACCGGGAAGAAAGGATAACAATGGGGACAATGGTACCCCACGATGGATCTTTAGAAATCGAGGTACCCCACAAAGTTAACGCTATGGCTTTTGCGATTTCAATGGGGACAAAGGAGAATAGAAGAAGGAAAGTAAAGTCCACAATGAGGTACCCCATATGGGTGCATTTGTGAGGAAGTGTGCACGAACGTACGTGCGCGTACCTAAACCCGGCCCAACGAAACACACCCTAACTAAACTCTATTTTCCAGATTAATGTTTTACACCACAAGACATGTTTGAGACCATTTGCGACGGTAATTCCTAGAAATGGACGATGAAACCCTAAGGAGACATCAAATGTCTTACTAAGTCTCAGTGTTTCCTAAAAGATGTATTTTCTACCAGCAAAATTAGTCTCCCCAAGCCCTAGGCCTATTTGAAAAAAAAAGTTGTCGATGTTTATGATGTTAAGTGTCGTCGTCGTCGTCGTCGTTGTTGAAAAAAAAACCTGTAGTTGACAAGTTTCTGAATTATCTGTTAGAATTTCTTGAAATCTCAAATCACTTGAATGTTTAGAAGCTCTGTCACTTTCTCCACTCACCTCGTCTAATGTCCTCGTCTCGTCATTATCCAATGTAGATAGTTCGTGCTTATGTCAAGATTTCCACCCGTCTACATGTAATGTAATTAAATGTTTGGCGGGAATATAAAGAGAGATGCAATGATTAGATTGCTGCAAATGGCTAGTGCGATGAAGTAGGGATTACGATCGGTCCCGGTCGCGATTTTTTCCCCCAAACGACATCCGAATGGGGTGAACGCTATGAGATTTCAGACTTCACTTCCCTTAAAAAATCCTCCGGAGCCACGAATTAGAAAAAAAGAAATGAATTCGAACTTAATGAAATTTCGGACTTTATTTCCCTTAAAAAAATTCCTCCAAAGCTGGAAATTCGAAAATAGAAATTGGACTTAAAAAACCCAGTCACGTCAAGGTTTCGAACCCAAAATCTCCAATGTCTAAGCCTTGCACCGTATCGGGATGCTTGGCTGACGACGAGAATTCATTGCATTATATGCCTATAATATATGCGTACATATATTAAAAGTATTGCAGAGGGCGTTTAACAATCCATCCAAATCGGATATTGTTTGGGAAAAAATAATTCGCGTCCCGGTCGGGGATTACCCAGTTGTGGGGTTGGCAAGGAGGCTTGGTTGGGTTGAAGAACTGGGAAGCTGTGCTGATTATGATATCGACTTGCGTGGGTTTTGACTTAACATGTATAAATAGTATTATGTATTAATATTACTTGTATAAATATTATATGTATAAAAATTACTTACTCATGTAGGGCCTAAGTAGGCAGTATATCTTTCTTATGGACCCATTTACTCTCACCCTCGAAGATTATTACACATTACAAAAAATGTAGCTGTGAATAATTTTTGTAATATATAAGGTTCAACATCCAAACAATTAAGGGATATTTTCAGCCGAAATGTGTCTTTCAAAAGCTTGTAACAATATAGGTTATTTATTTCACTTTTATTTGGATTCTTTGTTAATTGAACCAGTCATTCCTCAAAAGTGCAAACGGCAATGTTGGTTAAATGCCTGAAGAGATCTAAAAAAGTGTAGGAAAACCTCGAATGTTATTACGAAAATCAAGAGAATTAGGCAGGGAGTGAAAAACCATGCACATTTCCTCCCTTGGCCATACAACGAGAATCGAAAAAGCATTCAGAGTTGAAAGGTGAGAGACAAAATAATTTGCGTGTTAATTTATTAATTTGGTAATGGCATTTATTTAAAACTAACTGGCCGAATCTTTGAATATACCTAAATGTTTTTCAGCAATACAATATCTTCCAAGAATATTTTTAGCACCTACTCAGAAATGGGCAAAAGAGTCGTAAATTGTGGTTATAAAACTGCGGTTTTAATCGAAGGCAGAAAAATATGTTCACTGAAGATGTCTAAGGTCTGGCATAGATTATTTCACTTTTAATGCATAGAAAAGAAACGAAGACCATTTCGAATAGATTAACCCTTATGTTGTTGCAGTGTACCGGTAACTTAGACGCGTAATCCCTCGTGACAACTCTCAGTTGAGTCCCTGCGGAACTTCTTTGATGAAGTTATAGCTTATATTTCAAGGCGAGAAAATATTCACGATAAGTCAATATTACCAAATGATATGCCGTATCTTTCACAAATAGTATAGAGACTCTAGTGTAAATAGTAGGCGGTTGCATGTGGTCCTGGAAGTCGCTCAGAAAAACAAATTTGTGGGAGAAACACGCAAATGTTGATGATTATTATTGTTTCAAAGACGGAGATATGCATATTAACATGTCAACATCCCAGCAGCTAGTTATTTATTGATTTATTTTACATCTTTAGACATTAAAATATTTGCTGAATAGGGTATGTCATAGAAATATAAAAGTTGAAAAACTGTCACCCAAAGATGTGCATATCCAGACCCTTGTCTACAATAAATGCAAGGTAAAATGGACTCAAAATATATTTAAAAAGAAGTACAAACGGTACAAATACGATTTAACTATAGATAAGAAGATAAAAACTTTAAAAATAATAAATTCAATAAGAAAAGTTAAAGATAAAAGCGGTATGCACTCTTAAATGTGCACATCTCTTTGAAATACATAATACAAATTGATGATAAAATTAGCCGGGGAGGCCTACTAATCCCTGATTTCGAATTAGGAATAAGCCAGTTCGGTATTTCAACTGCGCATAATGCACAATGACATATATCCCGACTGACCCGCGTGACCTAACGCGCGCATGTGGACGCAAAAGGTGGTCGCACAACGCGCACGTGCTAAATTCCATCGGAATGGGCGTTCGCGAAACATGGCGTGACATTAGGTCAGCAGTTTTATCCTGAATAACCTTTGACCTTTGAGATACCAAACTGGCTTATTATTACAGGGGAATTGACGGCACAATTGAATTCATTGGTTCCAAAGCAGTTCTGCTATTTAAAAGTGTACAATACCTCTTCGACAATACTTTTTACATATACTGTGAACATGAATTTGGGGTTATTTCTTTGAATGTAACCGCCAATAGATACATTTTCCAATTCTTGCATAGTGTGTTGCAAGGTACATATTCCGTCTGTATAATAAGTATTCTTCATTTTTTCAGCTCGTACTCGATTGAAAGTCCCCACGGGTTAATTAGCATGAAACACGGGATGCGTGTAGCCACTCTGGTCAAAGGGTTGACAGTGGGGCTACTGCGGGAGTGAATGGCCGCACTCTTTCCCTTGGTACTAAAAGCTCCGTGCTTGACGAGTCTTGTTGAGAATGAAGTACCCTGCCGCCCGAAGGCGGCGAGTCTGAAGACAGAGGGTGTTAGATGCTCTCCGGAAGACGGGGGCGGAAGGCTGTATGTCTCCCGAGAATTAATCACAGAATCACGCTGCATTGTTTTCAAGCCGGAGCGGTCGCTATACGCTTATAATTATACAGTGAGAGAAGACGGAGTGAGGGAGTTGTTTGAGATTTCATTTAACAAATTGTTCGATTTCGTGTAAAAGAGTTATAAATCCGGTACTTAGAGGCACCTAGATGACTCACATGACGAAAGTGCTTAAAGGTACCGGACATTTGCAAACATCAAAAAACAAAATGACTGAATTATTATGAAATACCTCACTCGACTCTAAGTAAATAATACTCTCAAGCATCCTGTGAAATCATGGCACCTCTGTGCTGTCATTTTCAAAAAAGTGCAGTATTTGTCAATTTCCAGCAATTATCAATTTCCAGCAATGGTCGGCTGACCATCGCTGGGAAAAAAACTGACTGTTTTTCAACCCCGGCACAAAATAGCGTTGTGAAGAGTCATTACATGTTATGATTCTAGTCGACTCAGCATTTTGATGCATTGATTCGAGTCGAGTCGAATCGAGTCGATGTATGGACCGGTTTATGGAGTCTATTTATAGACAGATTGGCGTCACTGGGTCGGGTCGAGTTGTTTCACATGGGTTTGCTTGAGTTGAGTGGAATCTCGTCCCCAAAAATCTTTTTCTTGAGTCTGACACGAGTCGAGTTTGGCTTGATTATAACTCGTCCACGTTTAGTTCAGTGCTTATGCTATTTTTATTCACCAATATTTATTCCTAGTGAATCTGATTTAGGTTCTGATGAATGTGATTATTAAAGTTCGATGACGAAGATCCCAAATGGTAATGTAGGGGACCGTGCCTGAGCAAGGGCGACCTCATTCGATACTTCCTGGCTTCAAACAGTATGCTTTATTTACATCGGGTCATTTGCATTGTATCTGGGTGATTTGCATATCCCTATGTAAAACTTTATTTTGTTGATGACCTTTGTGCTTCCCGCACTAGGATGGTTAACAGTTGTCTTTGTGCGAGAATATAGTTCTTAGATCTATACATTGAAATTGATTCTGGGCTTATCATTATATAGTTTGGTACTTGTTCATCATAAATATTACATGCTTGTAATTGCAAGTTATTAGTTAGATTTTCATTGTCTGGATGAACATTTTGTAGAGGTGTTTGCCTTAGCGTATAAATATTCAGACGAGTTACTCGGAAGCACCTGGAAGTTGTATACTTTCTCGGTCTTTTTGGGAGACGTCCTTCGACGAGACACGTAGATAGTGTTTGTCGGCTTTGCCATGACTGACATGTTCACTGTGGGATAGGGCACTTCCCTGAGAAACCCCCAGCAACGGGGGTTTCATAGAGGAGTTTTTCGTCCATGTAGGTATTTTCTGTCATGGAGGGTTTGAGCTGAATAAGGGAATAAATAGTGCGAATCAAGAATTGTCATCACCACCCAGCATCTGTCCAGTATCTCATTTATTTTATGCGTGGTGCTCGTCCTATAGAGGGCCGGATCTCCTTATGCCGTCCCGCTACAGTAACTTAATATAACTGTCTTTTCGCCATCTCCATCCCAGCAACCGGCAGCCATTTTGAAACAGAAGCAAGTACAAAGACTTGACATCCCAGCCGCGCAGGCGCAGACGAGACGAAAGTCGTCTGCGGACATCGACGATAAAAAGAGACTTGCTGCATTAGACCAGTCAGACCAAGAGGCGGCTAGCCTACTGTATACTCACTGTCAGGTATGTGGAGAGAACTCGCACTTTTATGCCATGCCTGAATCCGTCGTTGGTCCGACCACGCCAGCATAGTGGCTGCCTGTGTGATGTGAATTCAGGATTTTTTCTTCTTTTGTCTTTACCATTTTTATAAAAAAAATATAATTCGTTTGACAAATTACAGTTGAACGGTGACGAAGCAATTGCACTGATTGATACAGGACGGGTCGACTCAACTATACCACGCGGTGTCGCACAGGCGTATGGGTAATTATATTAAATTTTATCTGATCCGATTAGACCCAATTCCGAAAGCTTGTTGAGGTTCAAGATGACACAAAAAGTCTAGAGAGGTTACCGCCACTGTGGTACCTATATACAAAAGTGGCATTTTACACGATATGCAGTCTTGGATCGAGCGAAAACCAGAAAAAATTCAAAATGTTTAAATTACACCTCATTTAGAACCACCTGTTTTCTAGTTGGCGTCACCGCGCTGACTTGAGGTTTAGCTTTCTGGTTTGCGGGAAGGAGAACAAATTCAGCTCTTGGCCGCAAGCTTTGATGGCCGATTTTCGACTTGCTGTATTTTCAACTGAGTCGAGGCATATACCTTTTTCGTTTTCCCTTTAGAATACGGATCCGTTTTTTGTGTAATTTATTCCCAAGAATAGAAACAGACCATTTAGATATATATTTCCTCTTTAAACATTGTGTGTGCTTTTTTTGACTCGATTGAATACAAACAAACTATACTTTGCGATTTTAATGTGTTTTGATATAACTGCACTGTAAAAACCAACGGCTAACACTTTTTTAACACTTCAACGCGTTAATATTAATACTTTACACGTAAAGGTATAGGAGGCGTTGCACACGATTAACACTAAAACACGTTTAAATTGCCGTTTTTGTTAAAGATTATTAACATTCTAAAGTGTTAATATCTACCTAAATTAACACTTCAAGCGTTGATAATCATCAACACGAATGCCTATTTTAACGTGTTTTAGTGTTAATCGTGTGCAACGCCTCCTATACCTTTACGTGTAAAGTATTAATATTAACGCGTTGAAGTGTTAAAAAAGTGTTAGCCGTTGATTTTTACAGTGTGACGTCATGATATTGTAATCTACCAATCTCTGCTTACCATTACCGTTCTTGCTTTTATCGCCTCGTCGTCCTTTCAGATTGATTTCTGTGGGCGGGAAAGAAATCAATAACCATGGCAACGGCGCCAAGCACAAGTGCCCCGAGATACAGACAGACGACTTCAGGATCATTACTCAATTGCGCCTCGGGAGGGCTTCCTTTGAATGTCACATGACTGTTGTGCCTGGTGAGTAAAGATCTTAACAAATGTTGAGGCCGTGTCCGAATTGGAGGCTACGGCTACATTGTTGGTGAAAACTGCAACTACCCAAAATTTGGGTAAACAAACTCTCATCCGGTTGTGTTCAAATAAATTTACCCAAATTTTGGGTAGTTGCAGTTTTCACCAACAATTGGGTAAATTTAACCCCCATGATTTTTCAGTGTACGGCTGTTGCTAAGGGTTGCTACGCCGTCAAAATGGCTGCCCTTAGCAATAGCCGTAGCCGTATTCGGACTCGGTCAGTGAGGCGTCAAGGTGTAAATAAAGTGGACTGTGAGGGCGCACTGATCTCTAAACAGCCTCTGCTGCGGCTCGAGAATCTACAGATGAGGGCGTGCTTCGCGGAATTGTCGATGTGGCAGATTGGCAACCAAGACAGTCACTGACTTTAAATGTGTCTAGTCTACCCTCTATATTTGTATTTTCCGCGCTGATAAGGGTTCAGTTGGGCCGAGTGACGATCGCATACATTTTTAACTGTGGGAAACAGCCGTAGTCTGGCGTGGTTGTGTGTCCTGACGTCGTTTAAATTAGACATAGTTGCCGAAATAGGCCTATACATATATGAGCGCAACACATCGAAACATACTTAGGGCTATAGTCATGGATGTATCATATTTGTCCAATTTGTTTACAGATAAAAGTTGTTTTGGCATCGCCGTAGTCGTTTATCTTTTTCTCTTGTTTTCCTTCAGATACACCTGCTGTACTTTTAACAATTGGAATGGATATCCTTCATCGATCTAAGGTACATAGTGTACTTTCTTAAATCGCAGCCACCCTTCAAAATTATTATTTAAAGATCATATTGGTTTCTTTATTAAACCCCAAAATCAATATTTTGCACTAAGGACAGTCTAGACTAGAAATGACAACATTCCAGAATTCGAAACAAATGTTAACCTAAATGTTTTCTATTTCCCATCAGTGCATTTTAGACGTAGCCTCCCGCGTCCTATATCAAGACGGTCTGTCAGGTGACGCTAAACAACTCCTGTCACATGACGAAGTCTTCGGAGACACAAGGCTCGTCCGCTCCCAGTCATCAACTTTGTGAAACAAGTACAGTTGTAAAAACCACAAACAGCACTGTAACCAGACCCAAGTTTAAACGGAGGGTTGCCTTACATCGTGTAACATGTGTAGCTTCATAACCACGCCCAATGGTTTGAGCAGGAGCCTGTTTATATACCATAATGTCCTCTATTTACATCTAAACCGCCCTACGGGAATTCGCCGAACAAAATTAGAAGCCATTTTTGCGGTGGTACCACGCTCGCGTGCAGGTTGCCCGCGTTCTTTAATTTGAGTCGCGTGCGCATTATTTTTGGCAATTGCAAGTTGCATACACCCTGTTGGTCGAAGCTGCATCGAGCGCGTGCGTAAAACATGCACCCGAGCGTGGTGCCACCGCAGTAAATGCTTCTAATTTTGGTCGCCGGATTAGTCTATATTCAAATGTACGGCGGTATGCACGCATCGTTTTGGGGTGTTTTTGGGCATAAATTCGGTTAGGCGGTGACATCATCTTGGCCAATTTCATAGAGCTGCTTAAGCACAAAATCTGCTTAAGCATGGGAAAAACTTGCTTAATAAAATCAGGTTATCGGCCAAAACTCCATGTGATATACAGTGTGTTTATTGCTTGTGACATGTATTTAGCTGCTGTTTACTTTAATAGCATAACAATCACACAGAGTTTTTGGCTTGTAACCCGAATTATTGAAAAAGGTTCATAAACCAAATTGTATGCAAAACACGATGCGTGCGCATACCACCGGGTATAGACGTAATGCTGACGTGAGGGCACGTCGTCTACGGACGAATCTGACCAAGCTTTTATGGACAGGTGAACGCTTCCACGATAGGAGGCATCCCACCTGCGCAGTCAGCTATGCTTTGTATTGAATGCAATGCATGCATGGATTGCGTTCCGTCATCAGAGCTTGGAGTTAACAAAAGGACGGTACGGGAAGCACCCAAGCGTGGCCGCCTATGTGAACCAGTTCAGACCACTAATAACAATAAGGAGGTCGTATTCGTCTGTACCACATTTATAGTAAATGCAACCTCATTTCTCCTCTGTGGGAGCTTCGAATGAGAGGCAACAAAATATAAGTCTCTCAAATCATCGAGTCGGAATACTGAAGACAACTGAGGTTAGTACATGGCCTGTGTGGGATGAAACAAGTGCAGACAAATCCTATTAGCCTTTTAGAGGTATGGCGGACACAATAGGAGGGCGCTATTTGATTTGGGTATACCTTTTGTATGGCACAAAAGGTATACCCAAATCAAATAGCGCCCTACTATTGTGTCCGCCATACCTCTAAAAGGCTAATTGCTATGGGCTTATCCATTACTACTGATTATTACTGCAGGGATGCCCTCTATAGTCTATTTTATACAATCGACGTAGTCGAAAAATATAGAGGGACGGGCATAATAAGGTTGAACGTAAGTTTCATGTTCCAATTGCGCAGGCGCAGTAGAGCGCCCTCTGTAGGCCGCACTAACTTCAGCGGGGAACAACATACAATATCTAGCACATGGCTTCCGGTTTGTTCCCCTCACTGCGACGCTGAATTCAAGACGGCGGAATGCGAAACTCCCTTATCAGGCTGAAATACCTTCATGAAATGCTACAACACTGGTTCACACTTTTTAGATATAAAGTTGAGGTCACGGGAGATCAACTTCGGAAATTTACAGTTTGCTCAAATTTAACGTGGAGCACCTGGGACTAACAAACCTTGAAATGAGCACATGTGCGGTTCTCTGGACCTCAACAGCTTCGTTCAATTTCTAGGATGACACAATCGGCCAGCAAATAACCCTTAGCTTTGAGAAGCATTCGACATGAGGTTGAACTTAGGGCATTTCTTAAACCCTGGCTTGGGCTCGGGCTTCGGCTTCGCGTAATTTTATGTCCCCAGATTTGGCAAGATCTTGGATACTGTTTTTGCTACATGTATATCAAAGTCTGATGTTTTAATCCGGAGCCGGAGTCTGTTAATATAATTATTTAAGTATTCAAGGCTTCAGATTGGCAATGGGACTGGGGAAGAGCTGGAGATGAAGCCGAAGCCCAAGCCGAAGCCAGGGTTTGAGAAACCCTCTTAGAGTGCATTGGCTGTGCCCACTGGCTGTGCCGTGCGTCAACTACTATAGAGTACCGAAGTGATGACGTCAATCAATGCAATGTTTGGAACCAGAATACATTCTAAACTGCATGTGTGTAAAACCATTACCCCGGCAACTGACGTCAGACTTCGGTACTCTATAGAGATAAGTGGGTTCATAGAGCCTGCGCACTTAAGGTCTTGCTGGAATGGGTACCCTCTAGACGCCTGAGGGCAGCAGACATAAAAGAAAACTCTGCTCACGATACAGTGCAAGTCTCACATTGTGACTGTACATACTTAAATTTTATTCGTGGAATTTATACAAAGAATTTAATGAACAAAATTCAGAGATATTAAACGCTGGTGATTGGTGTGCTGTAGGTGTTCTTCACTATAATGGCTGTCTGGCATTAACAATCGTTAGAAAGTGTAAATGGCCTCATAAGATTTCATAGTTTCCTTATAATGTAAAATATTTATGCACAATTAAAGCATTGGGTAATATTTAAATATAAATCACTTGTTGTAACGGACCAACCGGAACACATTGTTATTAGTTATGAACTTGTTTGCACAGTTTACAGCATGGGTAATACCGCACTTCATGTATTTGTTTTGCAGAAGCCTTTATTATTTCATTTTTTTCGGGCGGGGGTTGTTGTTTAAAGGCCATGTGTAGTACCTATTCTAACTTGCACAGATGAGGGCGCTAGACGTTTGTTGTAAGTTGGAGCATGATGGCAGGAAAACAAAATCGCGACCCGATATGGGTAGATTGGTTCACTGTCCCGCCTTCGTTGTCTTCTTTTGAAAGGAAGGACCGTTTTTTCTGCCTGGTATCTTTCTGCCCAGCATAATGCAAATTGGGTCTACCCATAATGCACTGCGTTCTTTTCACACATTGGAAAAACTTGCCAAAAGACCCAGGTTACATAGGCCAATGTTGATTGAAAAAAGAGGGACTAATGAACCCGCAAATTCACTCTCCAAATTCATACATATTCGAAATAATGTTTTTGTAAGGCAATGCAGGAGTGGAATATTTAAAGAGTTATTTATATTTGCTTGAAATGTACCCTTCGGTTTAGTATAAGATGTTTGATTTTTAAGAATCCAAATAAATGGCGTATGTTGTGATATAAAATTATTGTGTTTAATTCCCAACCACTAGACTGTGTAATATGCGGAGGTACGGCCAAGATCGAGTTTTTCCATTTGTACAAAAATACATTTTCATTTCAGGTTTTATTTGTTTATTTTTCTTTCATTAAGGATAAATAAATCACAGGTGCTGCAACTATGATAAAGTGCTTCAATAATTCTTTGAGTTACATGTACCTGGGTCATTCCATACAATTTTGGGGTCCAAAAAGTGACATTTTTGGTGTCCCTGTTACATAGTGACATGTATAATATTTTGCAATTCCAGACACATTCTTCAATGCCTTCTATCTCCAAGGGTGATTGTGTAAAGCAAAGTACCTGCCAAATAAGTAAAGAAATAGTCAATTTTAATGATACTTGATGAGAAATTACACAGGTCAGGTGTAACAGGGACACCAAAAAATGTCGCACTTTTGGACCCCAAATTTATGGAATGACCCACATATATCATGTAATGCCTCGTTTAACAATGTGATGTCTTGGTGAGATTATTGGCATGATGTACCACGACAAAATGACGTCATTCGGGGTTGATTAACAGGTTTTCAGTAACGCCAAGTGACATCGTTTTTGAGTTGTTTCTTGAGATCCAGTGCATGCAGTATATAGGAAATTAATCTGGTATGCTGTATCCAAATCTATGTTAATGCTGCAAAATGAAGAACACGTGACTTAGCCTGTCCAGGTCGAGGAGTACTGTTTTATTATCTCGTCTCCACAATTTGGTATATATACAAAAGATTCAAAATGTTGTACACACTCGCCCTGATCATTACATCTACTTAATTTATTCATATATGCATCCCCAAGGCGATTTTTCCCAATGAAAATATGTTCGTAATTTAATACAGGCTTAAGATTCTGAATTCCTGTTACCAATGAATCGCAGAATAAAGTGCTAAAAGTCTTTCTGTTTGTATCATACCCACAACAACGTCCTATTTGATATTGTAATCACCAATATTTACATTAAGATAATTTTCCAAGAGGTTTGCTCGCATTCTTTAATTAAACAGACTGCTTAATTTTGTTGGAAGTCCATTTGGGTTGAAGAGCGCCCTCTCGCTTTTTGTTTGTTTATTACAGTCTGGTCCACGTGACGCAACACAGCACAGTTACTTTCGTCATCCCTAAGCTGGGAACAAGACACAATCATTCACTGTGTTGGGAATGTCAGTGACAAAGTTAATACATTCAGACCGCTGGACTATTTTTGCACTCTTTGAAATCAACGGGTTTTCAGTTTGTAATTTCATTTTATAAAGCCCAACAATTTGAAAATACCAGTTTCAAAGAATATTTAGGATTCTCGAATTCACTCTACCAACATAATTTTCAAAGGGTCTTGGACCCTAAGCATGTTTGGTTCTGATTAGTTACAACACAGGAAATGCACAGCGCCCTCAATGTTATCTGCTTATTACAAAATTTGTTTTGGTGAAGAAGGCTCAGACAGCTTGAGAGTATCTATGTTAACGGGAGCAACAGATTCAAGAAACCGGCTGCCATGGTTTTTAAATTACCTCCAAACTCATTTTAACTACAAACTCATTTGAATGAGTCACGTTACATCAGTATCCAATACCATGGATCTATAATTGTGTTAGCAAATATAGAAGTTGGATACCAGACTCTAGTGAACATGCACGGCGCTGTCGCATTTAGTTTTTTTGATGCATTCCTCTTCTATCGGTGTTAGGTCATATTAAGCTATTTTATTTACAAAAAGTACAGTCATTTAACTGCAAAAATCCCTGAAATACGTAATGCTGTTCCATTATCCTCATTTCATGGTCTTGAGGATTTTCAAATTGCTTTTTTTCCCTAAATAAAGCTTGTTGCTACATCTACTTGTCTACACAAAAACAATCCACATACGATCTCACCATGCTCGGGATAGCCTTGCCCTTTTTTGTCAGCTTATACAATTCTGATATTGTAAGATTTCTCGATAATATATTTAAATAATTAATCCCTGTTAAATGTGTTCGCAGTGTTTAGATTGCAGTGAAATACACGGAACAGCAGTTCACAAAGTAATGCCACCTTCGGTTTGACTATTATAACTGTACAACATTACACTCAAAGTTAGTGTATTGGACACTATGCAAACAATCGTAATGAATATTCATGAATGGTACATCTTCTAAGATCATTTCACGGTCCCATGGTGAACAGTGCCTTTCTGGCCACATTCGGTTATCCAAAGGTCAAAGACTTTCATAGATATTTGCATTCACTTTGTAAGAAAAGGTTCCGTTGTATTTAATTTGTAACTGCCTGCATCACATCTTAATTGTAATGTTTATTCAGTTCGAATGTGCTGTCTTCATGTGACACCTAAACGCAGTTATTTTTTTTCCAGAGGAGAGATTTGTTTTTAAAAGTATAAAGGAAGGCTTCTTACTGCGCAGTGTGTGTGATGTATGCGAGGCTGCTGTTTACATGCAAAGCGTAAGGCGATTGAGCTTTACGTGGGTACATGAGGATTTCTATTCTACATCTAATCTTCGGCGTTTAACACATTATCTTGGCAAGCACATAGCTGGTTGGCGAGTGAATACATTTCACCACCTACACGTTGTAATCAAATGTATACGTGGACATGACATACACGGTATCTGTTCAACCTGTGTGGTGAACTGGATTCAGAAAAACTAACAAGGGAAAACTCCTCAAGCAAGTAAAACAATTAAGTTTTTTTTCTGATCGGTTCAAAGATTTCTCTTTCTATACAAATGTACTACTTCACAACAATTATATTACGATCTAAACATTACATTTGAGTCTATAAAAAACAAAGTAAAGACGTTTATACTTCTATCAACCTGTTCATTGGACAAATGTACAGCAAAACAATGTTTAGACACACCTTCAAACGAAAAAAATCAGGATAACACAAACATTCATCTATAAATACTCTTTATCTGATAATATGAACTTTACAGCTTCTTGCATTTTCCAAAATTGATGAGAAAGGTGGCGCAACCAACTCGCGTTTCATACCTTCTAAATCAGGAAAACAGTTATTTGCAGCAAACGCATCGCTCTTGGTAGCCAGGGCAACATACCTTGTGGGAATTGTGGTTGTACGAAATTAAGCCCAAGTGGCGGATGCCCAGTCTTCACTTCACACAAACTGACTGCGTTTTGGGAAACTCTGAACCAAAAGTTCGTTCCGGTCTGGCTAATTCGGTGAAATGTATAAGTACTGGTACTCATCATTATCAAACCTAATTTCAGAGAGTGTGTCTATTATGTAAAACAAGGAAGCTGGATAGTTGTAAGAAACATTTCCTCACTGTTTTTACCAAGGGGACGGCATGTTGATTTGCAAATTGGAAAGGTATTGTCATCTTTGACATGCCTGTTCATTTGACATATTGACGGTTCGGAATAAGGTTTGATAATGACCTAAAGTACCCAACAATGAAGTTAACGTACTGAGGCATATTTCACTGAGCTGCTTAGCACAAAAACTTGCATAGAAAAAACAAATTCTTGCTTAGTAAAAACACGTTACCAGCCAAAAACTTCGCGTGGTTTTAATGCTAAACAACTTAAGAGCTGAATACCAGCCACAAGCAATATACATCACACGAAGTTAGTTAGTAATCCTG
This sequence comes from Hippasteria phrygiana, assembly GCA_037893225.1. Classification (NCBI taxonomy): domain Eukaryota; kingdom Metazoa; phylum Echinodermata; class Asteroidea; order Valvatida; family Goniasteridae; genus Hippasteria; species Hippasteria phrygiana. Next base: position 277,024 of record JAZGUH010000122.1, read on the forward strand.
TTTTTACCAAGGAAGGATTTTCATGCTCGGTATTTCTTTTGCGCTTAGCAGCTCGATGACAATGTCCCCTAATTTGGGCAGTTCAACCTGGTGAGCATGCAACTAATAACTGTCGGACAGTTGGTAGCGTCGCCTCCTGACTCGTCATTGTTTGTCAAGGAAAATCATACATACAGCGGATGACGAAGTACTCGCGAAGTATCTTTGCGATTAATAACGAAGATGCTGCATCGCGACTCCAGTAGGTGGCCGAAAGATTCGCCGCATGTCCAGTTCGCATTCTTCGTTCCATCCCACTTCTGACACCAATGGTCGTGGGCAATACACACACTGTGATTGTAACGACGTACAGGTTCTTGGTCCACATAACTGCCGGGACGCACACATGCGTCAGCATCTCAATCCAATCACTACAATGTCGAAGCTCTACACATAGGATTTCTGAAGAAAAAAATCACCTGTATAATAGCTGTTGATTTTTTGCTCTCTCCATCTCTGAAGAGGTTTTAGAGTTCTAAGAGTATCCGTTCATCATGCCTACGACAGAGCTATGTTCCTTCGCCCTCAATCTCAGTGCAGCTATACTGTTTGTTCTCCGGTCCCCACCTTCTTGCCCACAATTCATCGCTCCGGTGTCCGTGTACTGTCCATTAAAAGTGTTCATGTTCTGCGCAGCTGCGGCATGTGACATGAACTGCGCAGCCGCATTGTTGCCGGCTGCTATTGGACTGGTTGCCTGAGTGAGCTGGTTGAGCTGGTTGAGCTGGTTCTGGTTAGTAACGCCCATAAAACTGGGAAGGTTGGACTGGGGTGCCATACACGAGTTGTGGGGGGACTGCTGCATCTGCATAGGCGCGGGATTCATGGTTGATGTCAGAGGTGAAGACATGTTGTGTCCCCATGGAGACGCCTGCATCTGGACGAGAAAAAAAATGAGAAAACGAGAGATTTAGAATAAAGGTTTTTCTCATTGGACATTGGACATGCTTTACGAAACGGCATCCTGTTTTCAATGTATATTCAAGTACAATGATTTCGCGCACAGAATTTGATTTCACTTGTACAAAAAACTGGTCCTGTTTAGATTTGATTTGATAAACTGATTTCACGTGAACGACCTTTAAAACGCAGCCAGAATAAACACCAAATGTCAACGACCAAATGGCAACGAGTTACAAATTGCTGATAATAATGAAAATCAATTAATCGAATTGGTTACGCATCCGCCAAATGACAAACTGAGTAATGAACATTCTGTAAGCTAAAGGCGTCACGTGGGGGCTCCCCTGCAAGAGTCGTGGAATTACAGACATACCCAGGGGGTGTTCTAGGCGTCCAGAATACCCACCTTTTCTTTTAATGTTTTTAAAATTATTTTCACGGAATTAAGTAAAGGATAATGCCCCATGTAGGTTCCATTCTTACACACGAATAGCGCCTACGTCCAGTATTGTGCTACTTAATCTCCATCCTCTATGCCATGCCATTATTTTTACCACTCCTTTATTTTGTAGGAATGAAGCTCTATTGTTCCATTTACTTTTAAAGTTATGTTGGGCATTACGTAACTGGCCTTTGTGAGCAGTTTGGCATAATGTAACGCGCCACAAAAAAACGAGGTCTTAACATATTTTTTCTTTACTTCAGTCAAAGAAAAACCAGCACGAGTGCAACATCGAAAATACAGGTGCCGAAGGCTTGGGTAATCACTGGGCATACCTTCAAAAATCAATAACTGTACCACCTTTGACAAATTTAACATACGTTTGTGGAGTATATAATACTGGACCTTAGTGGATGTGACTCCTTATTTTGGAAGTTCGCATATTAACAACAAACTTAACGACCTCGTTGGCCTCTTGGTGGATTGCAAGCAAGGATCGATTAAAAGGAATAGATTGTATACAAGCAGGAACTTACAAGGTGAGATTTTTCATTTGTTATTAAAACATATTAACTGAAATTTATTTCAAAATTTACTTCCGAAATTAATTTAAATTGTCCGTAACTCTCAGCGTCATTCATAGTGATTCATTATGACATGGCAATGCACAGTAATTAGAGCGAAACATGCAATAGTTCGACGATGCGTGATCCAATCAAAAACAGACAAAAGGTGGTACGTCATCAGTCGGCAAGGCAATCGAAATCAACTTAAATGGCAACCATTTGGAATAATAAACCTCCACGTTGTTAGGTATTTGTCTTGCAGTCTTGGAATATAGGCCTATAAGACGTACTACCTGTCGTCTCGACTGTGAATAGATGATGTGACTATTATTTTCAGATAAGTTGAATGCCATGTATTAATTTTGATATAAATATCTTGAACTGCAGAGCAAAATCATACTTGTGATTATTGCCCATATTCAAAAGGTTACTGCACTTTTTCGAAACAGTTATAAAATTATCCAATTTGCGTGTGCAAAATTGTAAGTAAAATCTGGTACTAGAGACTTTTCAGATAATCCCAAGTGCCTCAAAACCAGATTGAAGTTCCATTTTGCGCATAAAATAGAACAAAAATTGACAGAATTATCTACTTGTATTCTACAATTTTTTAAAAACTATTTCCGTTGCTGTTCCAAAAGTATAGTATAGATTATATTAACAGTCAGCCAAAAATCAATCAAACATCAATCAAACATCATATATGCACATTATCCAGTCAGGGTACCCGACCACAAAAAAACAAAAGGCATTCCGTATTTGGGCATGCGTTTAATATGCAAATAAAAACAAATTCAACGCTCCTGAAATGAAAGCTCCGAATGAAACCAAAGTAAAAAATAATCAACAAACTGAAAGATAAAGAAAACCAAATCAACATGATGCGAAAGAAATAAACCATGCACGGTGCCATGCAAGTTAATATGCGCTGCCGGTAACAGAATTAAGTAAAAGTAAGTCGGTGTAGAGAACGGAAAAAAATTATCTCACGAACTAATAACTTGCACCCTCATGCAAGATTCAAGACAAAGGGGGTAAAACATATTTCATTCCAAAATAAAAGAAATTCACGCAGTGATTTTGTTTTTTGCATATTGTTTTTATTAATTTGGAAAAAAAGGCAGAAAAAAAACAACAATTGGCCAAACAAAATTTCCATGAATGGGTGGGTAGAATCATAGTGGGGGAAAAAAAATTTTTGTTTCTCGTACCTTTTCACAATGAAAATTCCGAACCCATTGTCCCATTAGTCCATAATCTGCATGCTTTAAACGAGAAACAAGGGGAGATAAAAAATAGTTGTGTGAATTTTATATCAAACGATTGCAAAACAAATTGTTTTAAAATGATAACTTTATTTCTATTGCATCACCATGCCCCGAAATCAACTGATTTATTTTCATGACTTTTTGAGAATTTTGTTATTTTAAATTTATGTAAGATTTGGGGGTAATTATTTAGGTTTTGAGTTTTGAGCTATTTTTTGTTAACAATTTGTGTCGTCAATTTCAAGGTTCTATCTGAAAACTGACATAATTTGCTACATCTCCATGAATGTCCCAACTGTATAAAGGGTCGGTCGCATTCGAAAGACGTTTCTTTATCGGTTTGTAATCTTCAGAGCCTGAAAAGGCACCTTTAAATTGAAACTTTGGAACTAAAAATCAACGCAAATTTTAAAAGAAAAGATCCTCTACAACTCAAATAAAACAAAATGTTGATCAAAACGTCGGCAGGCAAGTTGGCGGGCTCAAAAAATCGACGATGCGTTGTTTTTTTTGAAGAAGAAGAAAAGTCGAAACTAACTAGTTACCATTGGCGACTGGCTATCAACAGCGCCCTCTCCCGCCTGCCCGGAGGCCAACTTGCGCGTGTCAAATTCCCGCCGCAGGTTTTGCAGGTTTCTGCAAATGCGTAGCATGGCGCCCTCTACGGGGGCCGGTGGCTGAGTGATGTCGCCCACGTGGAACCCGGGGGAACTCACCTGTGAGTAAGCGTCGGGTCGAGGGGCGATGGGCATTTCGTAGCCGCCCCCTGGGCCGATACCGCGCATGCCCTGTAGCTGTTGGAAGCGTTCCCGTTTCCTCCACTTAGCACGTCGATTCTGGAACCAAACCTGAACAAAAACCAGAACGAACATTAATTTATTGACGGTTGCCAGTATATCAGTTAATCAAATCAAAGTGTATGGGATTTTGAAGTGAATTCACCGTGACAAGTTTGCATAAAAATAAACTATTTGAAAATAGAAAACAAACACACTTGAAAATGTTGTAAGCTTGTGGCAGACACTGTTATGGATAAATCCTCCTCGGTTTTTGTCGAAAACGCACAAACACGCCCTACACGAGCTTAGCAGGCCCAAAGAGGACCAAATATTGCTGCAGACTCAACTGTGTACACATGATGAACAACGGCTATTTTTGTGCCAACATATTTAATTTACATGTCGACCTTTATTGAGGACAGCGCCCTCTCTCCTCTCAGAGAGTAAACACCCTCAATCGCTGCAGTGACAGCACAGCGCCATCACTCGTCTGATAAGATTGAATGGCATTGTATGAAGCACACCGACACAGCAGGGAGTTCAAACACATTACTTCCAGTACATGTTGTACTAGGAATCTGGCTTGGGGGTAGCAAGCATGGGACTTGTACTATGTAGTTATCGTACGGTAATACTTGTAGTTATTATTGTACACAATAATTTGTTGTCCCTCGAAAAACAGAATAAGACAGGAAACCAAGCGGAACGGAAATTTGTATTTTACTTTAACATTTTGTTCTTTGTCTCGCAAGGCAGTCGGGCAATCTAATCACGTTGAGTCACCTGTCACCAAAAAATCACAAGGAAAACAAACTCATAACGAGTTCATGACTTGTATCTGATGTGGCCAGGGACGTGAACAGACAAACATAAAAAAATATCCAAACCGGGACTGCTAAAGGATAATCTTTGTTCTTGGCGAGTTTTGGCCGTGAATGCAAATAGAGAAAAATAGTTTTTGGAAACAGCTGTGGCCAGCTGTCAAAGGGAAACCGACACGTAACCATGAGAGTGACACGTAGGCTAGCTATACGACTCGATGACAGCTCAATGAAAAAAGAAACCAAGAGAAGGAACATAAACAAAATAAGGGAAGGAAAGTTCCATAACGCAGATCACATCCCCTCACGAGCGACGTACCCCCACCCCGCGTACACCTGTCGCGACCAATCACACGCCCGTTTCAGACAAAAACTGAAGTCTCGAGTTACAAAAGACCGGGATAGACCTCGGTTTATCTTCCAGCAGCGCGGCCAGCGCGCTGGGCCCATGGGTTCGCTCGCCGTTCGATACGGGCGGGCGCTGAGGTCAGTTTACGCTCGCCGGTCCCTCCCCGTTGCGCTTACTGCTGAGCTGGAATCTGTACGCATGTGAAAGTTGTTGCTCCCCACGATCAAAAGGAAGGCAAAAGAAAAGCGGGACAAGATACTATTTTTATCGCTTGTTATTCCACAATGGAAAGGCAATCTAATTAGACCAACATCGGGGCGGTAGTTGTTGTTTAACCAACAATAAATGTTTTGGTTCATTAAATATCAGGGCTTTAAAACACAATTACAAGAGCTAGGCGTATTTGAGACGAGTCATGATATGTAAGTTATTAACGCCTGCGCACAAGAGCTTATTGAGGCCAGCAGTGTTAAAATTGGAATGTTATGATGTTTAGCAATGTTTAGGTATCACCACTACCAATGACAATCGGTGGATATTTTTTCGACAACAAAGATTTTGATGGCACATTTTATATCATACCAGAGAATGCACGCTCCATTAGTTACATAATCGGCAGCCATCTTTAGTCCAGAATCTAAAGTTGTCGCAACTCTCTCCATGCTACAAACTCCATGCTCGATCACTGGTTCAGAAAAGGGTGTTATAAGGCTGGACACACTACATCCAGCATGATTGTGCACGTTGCTAGCTCACGGTTATTAAAATGTTCAAACCGTTAGTCTGTGCTGTGATAAGACAACCACTTTCCTGCTAGACCAATAGGGATTTCCCGAAGATCAACTCCCTGCCAATCATCTTCACACTAAAGACGTTAACGGGACTAAAGATAGGTGATCCTAAAGACACAATGTGAAAAGCAAAACGGCAGCCGTACCACGGCAAACGGTTGAAGTTTGTGCTTTTTGTAGGAGACACAAAACAGTGCGAGAAATGCTCGTCCTTTCTTGGCGAATTCTACAAAAAAAGGAATGTTAGTGGCACAGATTGGCATGTATTCAGAGGCCCACAATAAAATGCATAGTCCAATTCTATACGAAAGAGGTAACTACTATTTATTATTTTTTGAGTACACTGTACCTGAGATGATCAACATGGACAGTTTTCCTCATTTTTGTCGTCGGTTCCTCAACTGCCGGAGTTTATTTACCTCTTCCGTATGAAATCGAACAGTTTTTACAACGTACGTGTCGCGTAATTATTGAGGTTTTGCTCTGGGTTGGAAACAAAATAGCTTCCTGATACAGTTTCGAAGTGCTGGCGAGTGTAAAAATTTGACATATTATATGTTGTTTGGGACTTGGAAAGTTAGATATCTTTTCTTCAAACTGCTATCAACCCACGGCCGGCGGGCAGGGATAGGGGCTAGCCTTGCCCAAGACACAAGACGCCTGTTATATCCAGCGACTTCCGATGACCGGGTCACTCTCAAGACATTGTTGCCCTGACGTCATCATGAGCAGGAGTTAATCGTCTCCCCCTGATCCCGCCTCCCTCGATAAATAAATGAGTCATCCCCACTCTGCTGCTGATTCATGTAGAAGTTTATCTGTGGAAGACTCCGCGTTATCCACGTTTGAGGGTGGGGGAGGGCACGTGCAACCGCAATTTCATACGTATAGGAAAAGTAAATCAGATTTTCAACCTCGCGGTTTTAGTCTCATGTGTACGATACACCAAACATTGATTCGGTGAAATAGAATAACACTTATAGTGGGACGAATTCACGATTCAAGATGTCAATTGTGACCTGGAAGCACAAAACGATCGTGACGTCGCACTATGGCTTTCTGGGAAATACAAGCAGGAAACATTTTTCACTGAAAAGTCAAGTTTGGGATTTTAACAACTGTATATTTTAAAACACCTATTCTATCATATCCCAAAGTTTTTAAACTGAATCTCTTCTCGAAATATATCTTTTTTTGAACTCGGGTTAAAGTACTATGATATCTCTAAAAGTTTGTATCGGGGCTAGAAATGAGATACCACACAACACACAATATATTCAATTAAAACTTTTAAATGTAGTGTACATGATTGGTCACTGTTGCAATTTTCAGGAATGGGCGGATTTGGGGGTTAGTATTTTATAGGAAATATCGTTCCACTGACCTTTTCAAAGTTTTGCGTTCTTGGATGGCGAAAAAAAACGAGAGAAAAACGGCGTTCGTTTTCAACAGTAAAATAAGCCCGATTTTTTGTAAATGGGATCGTTTTCAATTGGTCACATAACATGTACAGAGGCCGAGGGCCGAGCGAAACGTCCAAGATCCACTGCATGCACTGGTTACAACGCGTCGCTCCGGTGCACTACGCGTGCGCCCGTTTTCGGATTGGTAACCCATTTTTAGACAAAACACGGATTTATACCTACATTCGGTCAATAGAAGGCAGTTTTCCAACGATTGTTACGCGGAACAATCGTTAGAATACGATATAAATTTCAACTTTTCTTGAAAACGACAGTACACCCGGTGCCATCATTTCACAGGATGATTAAGACTGCTATTAGTATTACAGTCTACAGGTATTTCGTAATAATTCAGTAAAGAACATTACCAATCGTGTACACTACCTTTAACCTACATGTAGGCCCTACTTTCAGGAAATAGTTTGATTTTTAAATGTTGCTACTTTACGGCCATTTCGTGGGAACAGGTCACAATTAACAATGAATGTCTAACTTCACATGATGAAAGCTTATCCTATATATTGTACACGTGTTGCATTCTATAGTTATTGGTTTGCTAGCCCGCGTTTAAGCACGTCTAATGCGCTATAAACAAATCGTGAATTAAACAGTGTTCGTTAAATGCTTTGATAAAAATGGCTTCAAACTAAATACGGCCATTAAGTTTCAGATATTAACCACAAACTTGTACATATCGGCACCTATACCAATAATAAACGCAATATCAACAAATTTATCACCATGTCAGAATCACAAGAATAGCTTTATTGGTCCGAATAAATCTTCAAAATGGTCGGACGCAGGCTTTAAAAAGTTCCTTTGTAGTTTCGGAAGGTTATTAAGTTAATCTGGCCTAAGCGGAGCTGGGAAGACTTATCGGCCGTCAGGGAGTCATTGGGCACGGCGGAGCCGCGGCGGGACGGCCCGCTAGGGACTGGGGACTGAGCGGACAGTCAAGGCGAGTGTAGGGGAAACAGCGACCAGCCGAGCTCGTAATGTGTGGGTGTTTACAGATCTAGGGTCTTGGGACAGAACATGGGTATTTACTGACCGCTCACCTTGCAAAGCCTTTAAATCTCAATACCAATACGATTTGTAGTTTGTTATAAAATAATTGGCAAACGCCAGAATTACACTAAACTTGGAAAACAAGATCACGTGTACAACAGGTAGTTCAAGATCTGATGTTAAGTTAAATTGTGGATTAATTCTTGGGACGATTTGCCTGTCTGATCATCGTGAGTTGAGGAGACATCAAATATTATTCGTATCACATTCACCCAAATTCCTTTAATTTCATTGGCATGACTTCATGACGTGTGTCCCTTTGGTATGGAAAACAAGGACCTTAAAATTGGAGTTACGAGACACGACAAAAGGCAAGCCGACGATTCTTGAGATTTGTTGTTCTTTAGAGACACCCAGTCCCCTTCTGGCTAAAGACTGGGGAGAATAGAGTAACAGAGAAAGGCCATTCTGTCACAAGGTCTCACCTGAAGTTTAATCAATCACCTTAGCACCGATTTTTATCGAAAGTTTGTCGATCTGTGTTGAAATCATTGATGACCATTTACATCGTATCTGTCAGAGAAGCACAGACTCGTTTGCTCGCGACATTTTACAGACATGATGTTTGTACAAGAGGCTTGAATGTCACAAGGGCCTGGATCGTGTTGCTAAAGTCAAGTTTGTGTTTGGCTTTGAAAGATAGGAGATTGCTGTTGCACGTGTGGCTTTTAACCTTTGATTTGTATCTATAATTCAACAAGAGACATCAGCCGTTGTAACAACTATTATCGGACCAACCCAAGGGTGGGTAGGCCGATCACATTGGGATCCCGGCATATCCAGTCACGCCCAATTAGTAATCGGTCGTAACACTGACTGCAAATATTAATTGGATTTGCCTTGCTCCGTCATGCCACGCGTTCTCTACGGGCTCGGGTTGTTAGGAGGCTGCCTACTCTCGTGTGCCGTTGTCCCCTTACCCCTTCTCCACGCCCGTCAGCTTTAGTTTCCGGAGGTCGTGATCTCGCATGCTTTGACGTGAGGAAACCCCCTGCGGGGCGGGTGTCTCGGTTCAGGGGAGGGGGAGGGGGAAATTCGAAGTGGCGGGAGGGGCAGCCGTTGGTCTTCCGCGCGGTCACAAAAGGGGCATTTGATTGACAGTTGGGGCTCACCATTTCTTTATAGACCTGTCTTCCGACTGTGGAGAATAGGTTTACCCAAAGGTTAGATCGAGAAATAATTGTTGTTAATATTATACACCGAAGATGGCTGTCAGGTTAGTTTACAGGCTATACAAGACATGTGAAAAAACGAGAAAGGCTTGTGACAAAAGCATGATAGGGTCCAGTTTGCAACAGAGAGCTATGTGGGCGCCACTGGGCGCTTAAAATGAGCAATACAATAGAGGAATCCCACAACGACAAGTTTAGCGCCGATCTGCGCACTTCCGCGTTTAAAAACGAGGATCTCAGTGTCACAGTAAACAACTTTATGCTGATCGTGCGCCTGCGCTTCCTTTTATGGCCTGATTAATTCATGCATGAATGAATGTGCTGAAAAGCGTTGTTTTGTTTGCCACAGACATTCTCGCTTTCAACTTGGAAGTGCGCAGAAGGGGCTAATGTGAAATTCCTCTATTGGATCTTTTTAAATAACGCAACCTCAAATGGAGGAGGGGCGCCCAACAGCGCTGGGCCTAGCTAAGACTGGGGATTCCTCCCTGCCCCGACCCCTACCAACCCCACCCCCTTGTCCCGTATGAATCAGTGAACCAAAGAAGTATACACTAGTATGAGGTCATTTAATAGATTCTTGCCAGAGAACGCGAGGGAAGTTTTTTTTTTCCACAGGTTCTTCGAAGTACTGAACATACACTCTGGAAAGTGCAAATATATCCTGTTCTGTATTGAAGTGTCATAATAATAGTTGATGTTTAAAGTCATCTTACTGATGTCACCATCAATCTAATCAACAATATGAGCCTCAAAAGCCGATCAATATATAATCAATAATATTAATATTTACGCATTGTACCGGAAAGAAGCATTTTCTATCAATTTACTGCCAACCGCCAAATTAAAGATTCAAGGAAAGCAAACTCAATTTTACAACCTTAAACGATCAGATATATAATGAATGACCATTTATGAAGTTACCGAAAAGAAAGTTTTGTAATTCCTGTGCGCATTTTGCCGTCGTACAAATAAAAGTGACAAGTGAGATGTGCACGTTGGACGGGACGAACATACCCAGCCGGACAGCGACACTAGTCAAATTACAAACCCTGTGCCAAATTATATTTATAATTGGAGCAAGCATCGACCTCAGGAATAAAAAAAAATCGTCAGATTGATTAAAAACCAAGCGCAGGGGCATGTTTAAATGTGTCTCTTTACGCGTGCCGACCGCTGACCACATACAAAGTGTTAACACTTAACAAATCACAAGATCAGACATGGCGCCTATCATGCTTAACAAATGTTGGCTGCCATAAAAAGTTAATTTGGTTGTCTTTGGTCCGGCGCAGTACCCTCTTTTGATTAAAAGTAGGTCTAGCGGGTAGGAACGTCACTTAAACCCCTGCTGGGAGCGCATTCGAATTGACTGTGTGAAACCACTGGCCTGGAATTCTCTCTTTAATTCCTTCAAGGTCTACGAGTCGAGTCTGCGCTTGGTCGTGTGAAATGTAATAATTCAGCATCCACGTAGGGCGAGTATCGGCGTTTCAGTATAGCTGAACACTGCGCAATGGCTATGAGGAAACGGTGATGTAATTCCATTAGTTTGGCGTTGTGATCTTCTGAATGGAGGGCAACTAGACTTTGATAAGGCAATGATCTCGATTTCTATACACATAAAGAATCTGGCCGTGGCATTATACAAGCCCGTGTATGTATATACATCCAGTTGATTAAAATGGTCGCAGTCCAAATGACTTGTCTGAAGTTGGGGTTAATAAACGATAGCTTCAAAGTGCGTAGATTATAACCCAGAAAGGGGGGAAAAATTGGGAGAGTTCTAATTGGAAACTGCATCTGTAACAGATTGTGGGATGATATGAGCGTGGACGCAGCACACACTGTGTTGGGACGAGGAATGACAGCTGGTCCGAGTAAAAGACATCTCAATTAAAAAAGAAAAAATCAGATCTCCTTGGCGAAATGAGTCGCATGGGAAGGAAAGATTTCCCGCGCAAAGGCACAAGCAGACGATCTCAGCACGCAAAGTGAATGACCCATTTTAGAGCTTGGAACAAGAAGACCCACCGCACGATGGGACAATTCTTCTCATCTATAACCCTGCCCCAAATTGAATATTATTGACTAAGCCCTTAAGTCGATTAAAGGTTGACCACATTTGAGTGTAGTTTACATGCGATTCGAATTCTACTAAAAGCCCGCGGACGGGGAAGAGCACTAATTTGGAAGGAGGGGCGTCGGCAAGACTTGGATAGAGGGACGTGACACGAAGCGGCTTTTACAATGAGACTGAACCAGTTAGAACGAGTTTGCTGAAAGGATACGTGCAGACGATGAAAGTACCGTGACGAAGTGATATAGTGGTGATCACGAGGGTTTCTAGATCAGAGAAACTGGTACTTAAACATCACCCTATGATGACGGCTTTGCCACGGTGAAATTCTCTAAATAGCAATTGTTAGGCGGGACTACGACATATCAGGACTGTTCTCACAATGAAATAAGAAAATGCATTCCGAGGAATGGATAATTGACGATAATGCGACCAATAATGCATTGCCCTAAAGAAACAGCGCCCCCATTTGATCCTGGCAGTCATAAAGTGAAATTCCTGAGTGAACTCCGCCCCCCCCCCCCCCCAAAAAAAAGTAGTAAGTTCTATCTCAAAGGCAAATGATCTTTTCTTCTTTTTTCATAAATTTTGTTCTCAAATGTAAAACTCAACGTAGATGACCACAATCAATGCAAATAACTTATGTTTAGATTATACACATGAATTGGATATAGTGTACCATCATCACGAAAGTCACATTGTCTCCAGGCTAACAAGATTAGACGTTGTCATTGTGCACGGAAGAAATTTCCTCTGACAGCAAGTGAATCTTTCCGGGCAAAATGTGACAAGACATAAGCCCGCCACTAAACCCAAGGATGCAAAGCTCCCAACCCACTTCAGCCTGTCTCGGGCTGACCGCATTACCGCTCCATTTTTCATCCTCTTTATTTCAAAACGTCTTCCCCCGAACGGCTAAAAACAGTTCCCATCCCGATTCATATTTCTAAAGAATATCATAGCTTCTCCGATCAAGAAGGGAAAAAAAGTCTCTTTTGGCCTTTATCGGGAAAAAAACCACTCCAAGAAAGCCATTAATCTGCAGGCATTTCATCGCTACCCCGTTGCTTGGAAATTTGCCTCGATTCCCAAGCATTTCGAGAGCGTTTTACTCTACAAAAGTACCAGGAATCGTGAAGCGGCGAGAGAGCGTGTAGCCCCCGTAATGGACCGGCTCGAGTGCACGGTAAAAACGCCGAGTCCAGATTTTTCCCCGCAGAACTGCAAAAGCACTGGCTGTATCGCTTGGCCGTTAATAGTTGTGTGGTCTCGGCTCTCTTTCGACCGGCGCAAAGAGGCTTTTTGGTGTAGATTACCGTAAGTAGTTGTAATGATTCATAAAAGCAGTCAAGTCATCAACTAAGGTCATGACACTCCAAACATTGACCAGATTTAATGCATGACGAAGCACTGAAGATCTGTAAGAGGACTTATTCAATCAATGGATGGGCCGTATCGACATCGAAAGCATAATGACTTCGAGTACGTTTATCGAGTCTATTAATAATGTTTTCATCATAGAGCTTATAGTGATTCAATTATTGATAAAGCTTTGATAAAGGGTTTCACAGTATAACCACAAAGTTTGATAATTCATATTGGCGAAGGTACAGTATAGCTTCTAGTAAAAGATAATGAACCAATTTTACATGGGTTATATTCGCACTTGGGCGTTTACAAGTCATCTTCTTTTACACAACTGTTTACATCATCTTGTCCTGCAGATGCATTCAAGGTTGTTTTATTTCTTTACAGACGGCCATTTTCCGAGAGACAATCATTAGGATCCGAACGCATGTATTTTTATAGTCTACGTTTCAGGCACTCGGTCTGGTAATCTTCAACCTGTATGCCAATGTCTACATACGATCAACATTTGAAGGGTTTGGTTTACACACTCCTCTATGGTTTACATACAGTGCCATGATTTGTAGAGTTTGGTATTTGTAAGTATACGTACAGACAGCCCAAGAATATACAGAACAAACAACGAGCGGGGGAGATTGTCGTGGTTATAGTTTTATGCTTTGTTGAACAATATTTTGCAGCCTTGTGTAACAACAATTGTGAGCTCGTTTGGATAGTATTCGGTCACAAGGACTCCTTTGTCAGGCATCCTATATACATGAAATATTTTTGGGGGTTTTCTTCGTGATAGTAATCATTTTCCCCTCATCAGCCCCGGCCGTCTGCGTTTCTTCCCCCCGTCTCACAGCCTCATCTCGCTCGATTACACGCCAGACACGCACCTCATTTCACAGCCGATTTCCCGCCCCCAAGGTTCCAAGCCGAGACGGTAGCCGGTACGGTCCTACCCCCCGAGATATGTTGGGCTACAATTAATAAGTTTGCAAACAAATTACAGCTGCTTTCCTCATTACCGCTCTGTGGTATTTGTACGACGTGCATGTCGAAGCAATGAAATGTATTTTGATGTTTCATTTGTGTGAGAAGAATTAGCATGTGATCACATCACACCCGGAGGCGTGACTAAGAAAGAAATTAGCAACAGCATTTGTAGACATCTTGTCAAGTCAGATTTGATGTACATGTACTTATTCTCAATTGGAATAATTGTCTTGCCTGCCAAGAGCGATAACGCATTATGCTTTCATTAAACCATTTGATTTATTTAATTATTTATTTATTAATTTTTTTAAAAATTTACTTATTTATTGATCTAATGTTCATCCAGATGGTAGTCCTCCGGTTAAATCAGTTAAGTTTGGTTATTACTCTTTTGTATTAGCTCTTTATTTCAAGTTGCAAAAAGCAAACTGTATAAAGAACGAACGCGGGAAGCATCAACAGTTATGTTTGCCAGTCCCTCCTTTCCCAATTGTAGAAACAATTTCCTCAGTGTACCGTTCTTCCACTGCACACACCGTGTTCCCTATCAATCAAGCCCTGATCACGTCGGGGAATACACATGGCAAGTCCTCCACCAAAAAAAAAAAATCGAGGGGGGAAATCGGTTTCCACTTCTGATATGAAAGCGAGAAACCCCTGGTTGCCTATCTGGTGAACCCTTGTGACCGGATTAGGTGTTTCTTCATTCAGATATAGAACACTTCCTATACTAGAGACTTGAGCACATGTGTTTCTCGGTGTCCATTTCCCGGAGCGATTGATCACAACATGTCAGCATGGAAATCTCGCCGAATCTCTAACTGGATCGACTCGTGGTATTAAGTAAAAAGGGAAACCCGAGGTTGACCGCGGGAACTAACGAGACTTGACGGTCAAGCAGAATTTGCGGGAGTTTCTATTTAAGAAAAAAAAATCAAAAACAAAGCTTTGTTATCGCATGAGTTTGGCTCTTTCACAATGGATTTTGCAAAAGGAAAACATTGTTGTTTCCTTTGTGAGATTGAAAAACATAGTTCTCGGTGTTTGGTGTAAAATGTGTAAAATTGACAAGATCCTAACTTGTACATGTACCCGGAAAGGGTGGGGGGGGGGGGGGGGGGGGGGTTTACTGAAATGCATGCCGTGAAACCACAGCGCGCTGAAGCTGGCTTCAGGACTTCAACGAGGTAAACACGATGTAACGTCATTAGCGGGTAGGTCCATTTCACGCGCAAAGGTCAGATCGTGTTTTTGATCGTATTCTATATAGGTTGCATATTTAAATGAGCACATTGGGGTGTTTGTACCAGCTCAAGCGCCAGCAATGCCAGATTTTAGTGAAAGTTACATTTTAGCGTAACATTTTCAAAATTCGTTCATTTGGAAAAAACAGTCACATACTGCGCCATTAAAGCCTTCTTTATTTTCTATCCCAACTGTCATAACTAACCATTTTTTAGGAATCTTGAGATATCCATGACCTTTGAACTCTGACATGTGACCTCTAAATATAATATCCCGGTTGCCATTATTGAAACATTCCTATTTTGTTTTTACTATATTGTGTCAGTATTGCAAGTTGTGTCATTCCACGGCGTTATGTGGCCTGAGTGACCGTGGAAAAACCCTGGACATATGTTTTCATAGTTTAGCCACAGGGTACTGGCGAGCGCGTCACGGTATGGTGGTGACGGGACGGGGTGTGCTTAAACGCGACCGGGCCGTAAGCAGCACGCGGCCGGCGGGCTGACGGCTGAACACGGCCGGGTAGGTTGGTGTGTTCCGTAACCGGTAAACTAAAGATGGCTGAACAGTCCCGTGGAAATTGAATCTTCCACTTCATTTTTTTTCATCAGAATTTTCTGACGAAATTAGCTTAGCTTAATTCACCAAAGTTTGGGAAGGTAATCATTGTTGCCTTGATTGACAGTGCTGGGGCATATTTGAAATTTTTTGATTGCGCAACTGGTACCTGAGCATTTACTCATCAGCATTTAATTGTCAGCCATGTAGCAGACTTTAACGAGAGCAGAAGGATCTGCGGCACAAACAAATTGTACGCAACCTCAATAAAATGTCAATGTGCCTCTCTCCTTTTTAACACTTTCTTTTTCGCCATACAAGTTTCTGAGCGCATCAGTCTTGGGTAGGCAGCGGGCATCAATCCGTCCTACAGACACCTTTGAACTTTTCAGACTGCACCTATTCATGTGTCCAATCCAATCAAACTGACAACGCCGCTTTTGTTCGGAACCTAGACGTCTTGCAGACGCCGAGCAAACGCGAGGATCAACCCCGGGCAGGTCCCCCCCCCCCCCCCCCCCCCCCGGCGTGCCCAGACACGCTGAACCTCCCCCGGGCTCGGGCTACTAGACCTCCGTTCATTAAACAAGCTTTATCTCGGCGCTGCAGCGCAAAGTCTTCAGGGGTTGGTACAGTCACCCCAACGGCGGGACAGGAAAGACCGAGTTCAGCGAGTGGACAAATTCCTGACGGGTTAGTGAAGAAACGGGTTATCCCTGATCAGTATCTGGTGAAGACATAATCTAGGACGATCCAGGTGCACCGGTGAGGGTTGTTCTTTCTGGTTTTTGTAGAGTCACTCGACTATCGACGCCATGACGCGGAGGGCAGGCTCTGCTGACAGAGTTCATGCACTTTGTCTGTTCGTGCCGAAGGTAAAAACCAAAGGTATCTCTCCCCCCGATCACGAAAAATCCAGGTGTTGTGTCGCTACACTTTTGTTAAAGTCATCGTGAACAGATAAGATGCCTCGTCTAGCTTGGCGCCAAGGCTACAACTTTTGAAGGCGGGAGATCGTCCTTAGGCAATACTACAACAATAACAAACATTTGACTTTTTGGCATAAAGCAAATTATAATTCAACTTCTAGCAGTGTTTTCTTTTAAATTTTGAAATGAGAAAAAAAGGTGGGCGACTCAGTTTTTCAAAGGAAAAAGTGGTATTTTATTGGATATAATTGTTACCAATGGTACTTTAGGATTTGAGCTGACACATTGCCACAGGTGTTATGTTATCTTTTGTGTAGAAAACGAGCTTCGTTGTTTCGATTTTTGTTACTCAACATGCATGAGAATTCCTGTAGCACTTCTGTCCTTGACTGTGTTCCGGAGGTAAACACTCAATTACCTTCTTTATCTAATAAATGGAAGCCGCACACCTTACAAAATCCATCATGACATGGCACAATTATTTTTTACCTGTCATGCATCTTCAGATTGGTGAAGTTGTTTTTGTCGAATGTACAATGGTTGTCTTATGATGTACGTAGAGAGTTGAAAAGTGAACTAGAACAAATATGATTCAAATTGCAGTCAGAAGTTAAAGGCATACGATGGCTATCCAATCATTCTGAAGCACAATTTGAGACAATTCTGAAGCCCCGTTCCTCCCGTGGCTCTAAGCTTTGTTCGAGGAAAACATTTTTAGCCAGAATTCTTGCAAGAAAGTCATCAGACTAATATATTTTTAGTATTTCGCTATAGCTAGAAATCAGTGGAGCTTTCCTGTTCAATTTTAAACAAATCTCAGATCTTCGTTGTTTCAGGCAAGTCCATGAAGCAGCCTACACTCTGATCTAGGTCGGTAACGATTACACAGTTTAAGTATCAAGAGATATTAGTGTGTCTCGGATTTTAGGCTACAGACGAAAATGTTAAGGCGCTGTGAAGGCACCCTGTGGTAAAATAATACAATGTAGGAAAACTACGCTAAGTATTAACATGTACACATTCTCAAGCGGAAACTCAAGCACGGATCTATCCGATGTGTCATTCTGTTATCATAATCTTCATCATCAACTAGTTTCCAGGTGTCTAAATGATATCATAAGAGTCGTATGTCATTTCAATTATACTCAGTGACATTAACAGTCAAAAAAGACACACAATGAAACGAAATAGGTATGCTATAATTGGCTGCAACTTGATTATACTTGTTGAATTTAATTATCAGAAATAATACATGTTTAGCCTAGGATTATTTTAGAAAGCATCTAAGCTTATACCGAAATTGTGATCAAACGTTTCAGTGACAACTTCAAGGAGTGATACACTTCGCACAGACATATAGTTAATGTGTTAGTGCAATTAATCGTCTAACCTTGTGTGCAAATGATGACTTGTCGAGATATGTTTGTGGTATTTTGTTTATGAAAATATACTTTCAAGACAGTTTTGATGAGAAAAGATTCGTTCGAGGTGTACATGACTCAGTGACGTGTAAACATTTGTTTATGTTTTACAAACATCGAATATGAACGTCAGTCGCCGTAATTTAATTTGTTGTATTTTTGTATTGTTTTGCCGGTTATTGCTGGACCGGCAGAGTCCATCACTTTGGACACAACTTGCGACAAATAAGGATCATTTCAATGGGAAAAGAGGCTACAAGTCTCTCGACTTCTTATCACATTTTATGTGGACATCTCTGTACCAAACACCGACTAGTCGCGAGACGGACTCTTTATAGTTTCTATTTACCCTATAGCAGTGTGAATAACAGATCGATCTGGAGTTCGGGTAAGATTTTTCTTTATTTATATGTGGTCATCAGTTTCCAACATTGAAAAATGTTGTAAAACCAAAAGGCTCTTTTCTGGCCCGGTCAGAAAACAAAATAATCTCATAAAATTTGGGCGCCGCGCACATTGCAATTTCCATACATTGTGTACGTAGGCCTACATAGGGGGGTAGATATGGGGTAGGTATAAGAAAGGGTAACAATGGGGACAATTCTACCCCACAGGCTCGCCTTTAGAAATCGACCTACCCCACAGAGTTCACGCTATGGGTTTTGAGATTTCAATGGGGACAAAGGAGAACAAAGGAGGGACAGTACGGTAATGTCTACAATGGAGGTAGCCCTATCTACTCATGTGTGCAGATGTATGCCCTTACACACTTTTAATCAAATTTTCAGATGTATTTTAAAAAGAGCATGATTATTATTGACGCAAGATAAATATAACTCAGCATCACATGACCTTCTTCCCCATCCGTATCTTCAGTGTGCGGCTCACTCCCAATGTCGATGTCATGGCATTTGATTTAACATCTGGAAGTATAGAAAACGTATTCATGCACGGCAGAGAATGTTGAATGAACGCGGCGCAAAGGAATCAGGATGGCGCACGTGGGATGGCTTTGACACAGTTTTGAAAACTGACGGGCTGCTGTTTTTTATATCCAATGATTATATTTTACATCAAGCTCTATCTTTGCAGAATGAAAACAAGGCTTGGCGTGTTATGGAATGAACTCCTTGACAACAGAACATAAACCTATACTCCTCCACATAACCAGAAATGTTGCTTCAAATGGTTTTCAAAGAAACAGTTTCAAATGAGAATCAAGTAAAATACGAAACCTTCTTCAGGAAAACGTAGAAAACGCTACTTTTTGGTTTGTACACAAGCTATTGTGTCCCCATAATTATGCATCCGAAGACATTATGCTTTTGCACATGAAGTATTTTTCAAGACTCCATGGAACTGCTACGAGGTACCTCAAAATTCACAGCAAAACGCTGCTCTCTGTTTTCCTGTCATAAGAATCGTATGCGGCCTGGTACCCCCAAAGCTAGGAAACAGCTCGTACCCGGGGGAGCACGACCTATTGACACTACGGAAATTGCCCTGTGCCTCTGGGATACGCAGGGGCAGAGTTTAAGATCGCTGGGATGAATAGGGTTGGCTACCCACTGATTAAAGCCTTTGCAAAAACGGTGAAATGTCTGGACTTGGAGAATCATGATACTCTTTTGTTAAACTAAAATATATAAAGAGAAAATAAGGTTACTCGTAAGCTTTGTCATGGCGTACGACTTGACTTTCATTATAAAAACGTCGAAGATAGTCTGGTCACCGCTTTAAAAAGCTGCCATATAGCACAAGTACAAAGGGTACCATACACGCTTACAGCCTTGCGAGACATTCTAAAACCAAACAAAAGGGCCTGACAAAGTGGAGATTTTGACTGTCGAAAATAGACAGACGATTGAGGGCGTTTGCGATGTAAGCAATGATCACGTGATGTGAATGACGTCGGTATGAATACCGTACGACCAGAGAACAGTGACTCAAAAATACAGTTGTACGCCTGTTTTGTTAAATTCACCAGAAAGAAAAGAAACAAATTTGAACAGTTGTATGCCGTGGCAATAATGGAATTTTAATAGCCCAAGGAAATTGAAAATCCTTGGCAAGGCTGTCAGTGGTGAAGGGTCGCACCGCACCAAACTGCCTTGACGAAATATTTACGGTTAGTTCATTAGCTGATGTTGTTGTCATTAATAACGTTTCCCCCTTCCGAAATAACTTCCACATCTGTTCTCGCAATCGGAGGTCGATGGAGTTTCGTTTATGTCGGGGTTTCTAAACCAAACCGACTTAAAGACACCACTGCATGCACTGCGTGTAGGTTTTAAAGCGCAGGAGTTTTAAGAACTGCTGAGCAGGAAGTTCTTCCGTATTGGCAAGCATTCGTGTGAACCAAAACGTACTAAAAGGTCGACGGTGTGGTTTAATTTTTGTTTATTAAAATAATCGAAAGTCCGAGATCAACAGGTCTTCGAAATGTTTGAAAATATATGGATTATCCACCAATCATCATTGTATCAGCTACTTTGCGCTAGAATAAAGTGAGCTCTCGTATTTTCTTATTTCTTTCTTTCTGTCTTTCTTTCTCTATTTATATTTTTTTTTTTGGGGGGGCACTAATTCATAATTTGTACCAGGATATAAAAAAATAGATAAGATCAATCCACGGCGAAATGCATCACGACCTCTCGACTTTTAAACCATTAAAACGTCACCGTTTCCACGATGTGACGAATCGCATATTCCGGGATGCATTTGTCAAAACAAAGTCATTCCAGAATTAATGTATTCCGGTTCGTCACTTGAATTAAATGTGATATGATCTGGGAAAACCCTTCACATGTCGCCGAACCTGCATTGACGATAATAGCACAATAGTCCCCTAGATTTTTTTTTTACAATTTGAGTTTCTTCTACCAATTACATTATTAATATCTAAATTATTATTCCTGAAATTATTAACTAAAAATCCCACCATTTTATAGGTTTCCCCGGCCAATATGCGAATTTTTCTTATCATTTTCGTCATTGGTCATTCAAATTCATGTGGTTTTTACACATCTGATCAAATTAAGTTTTTTTTTCAATGTTTGGGCATTCAATTTCAATTTTAAGCACCCAAGACTTTGTTTCTAATGTTCGTTTTCGTTTAGGGGCATTCTATTCCGTTTTTGGTGCACTAGACTTCCTTTATTGCATTCTTACATTGAGATTTGTGACATCCTTTGACGATTGAAGCATTCAAATTAGCGAACGTCGGTGTGCATATGACGTATGACCATGCTTTTCTTTTCTTATTCGTTTATGGCCAATCATTTTCATCAAATGGTCATTCAAATTAATAAGATTTTTAATTGATATATTTCCCTATTGTCTTCTGAGCTTTTTGTGAAAATTGTGTAACATTTATAATGGAACATTTTATAACATTTATAATGTTACATCTGAACTGATATCAGGGATGGATGATGCAACGAACTAATGAAATAAACAATGCTAAGGAATTTTCTTTTTCGCTGTTGATCTTTGTTATAAATTTGACCCAAAAAATAGAGGCATCTGTATGTTGACATGTTTATGAATCCTTCAACTTTTTAACTTTGTTTACTGTTCTTTTCCGTTCTGATTCACTCATTGATCTCTTCATGTTCAAGACATCGGGGCATGTATGTTTGGCAATGGTTGTACCATCGGCAACGTTTTCTTGGGCCGACCTGCGTGATCATTCAATTTCAATCTAAATTGAATGAGCCAGGCGTTAAAATGAGCGAAAACAAGGTGAAATTGGTCGAGAAAACCTATAAATGTAACAATTTCCAATCTTTCAGTCACTTTTTGTGCAAACTCAATGAGTTACGCAGATGTTTAAAGCTTGATTTCTCAAAATGAAGTCAGTTGGTTTTCTTATATTCTTGACAGCATAACTCAAGTTACAGACATCCTAGAATCATGAATAAAACAGTTTTGAAAACAACACAGTGCCTTCATTAATGTTATGCATAGGCCTATAACACAAGAATGATAAATTTCACCATGTGAAGGGTTTTCCCAGATCACATCAGAAATCATTGGGACCCTTCGAGAAATGATCAAGTCCAAGTTCCCAAGTGGAATTTTTCTCATTTTAAATTTTGAACACCGTGTAACTTGTGTAGGATTATCTACAGCCCTGATCTCTGTAGCCTTCCCAGAACTTAAAGAGTTGGATGAAAAAGACATTACTGTTAATACGTCATGTCACCTGACGACTTCTGAAGGAACATTCCGCTCACCGTGACCTTGACGAAGTACTTTAACGTGCGACCTCTTTGCACTTTTCCTGGCGGATTTTTTTCTTTCTGAAAAGCTGTTGAGTCGAAATACTCAACAGATGCGATTGGGTCTATACATATTTCCCTGTGGTTTAAATTTCATAATGTACAGCCAACATAGACAGATCTTGCTTGGAGGAACATTAGGGACACGACCGAAACAAACGTAAATACATGCACATGGATGAGTCTGGTTCCCAGTCTTCTATTGTGACATAGACAAGTTTCCAGTCTCTCCGTCATCTTCTTCCTTCTGTATTGGATAACCTTTCCTAACTTACATGTACATGCAAACAATGTGCATGAAAAAAAGGGTTCGAGTCCCGCCCGCCCGAGTAAGCCTGTGAATTTTTTTTCAGACAGGCTTATGGAAAGAACTGAGCATACAGGGCAAAAAGCTGTCTTCCAACTTTTCCAAATTCCATCTTCTCACCAAAAAAATGTGCTTCCAACCCACGGTATTACAAAAACAGTATCCAACTTTGAATAAATGTAATAATATTACATCGCTTGCGCAAGCGAGGCCAATCAAACGCGCCATATCCGTACTGCTTACTGGCCCCAATTCTATTTATTTATTTGGGGGGGGGGGGGGGGGGGGGCGCTGGAACCAGTGTAATTGAAATGACGCACGTGAACATCATGATTCGGAAGCCATTTTTAAAAGGAGGTCTTTTGTTCCTTGCTCTTAACACGATTGCGTATTATTTAAAACTCCTATGAAATACAAATATAATTCTTTTGTGAACGATAAGTGACACCTGGACTGTGTAAAGTAAACTCAAATGAAAACAAACCTCTAACGTTTACTTCATAAAACGTTTGATAATTCACGGTGTTTTAAGTTTCCTCCTTAGCAATTTCTAACTTGGGTGTGGGATATTTTTTTTGCCAGACGAGTCCAGGGTACTACAGACCACGGGATGAGCCGTTGACATGAGTTATTTGCTCAAGGTTACGGCAAAGCCGTTTCTGTCGGCGTGCATTGCGCACTCGGCCTACCGTCTCTTTCGCGACACAGACGGTGGACGTTACGCTGCATACACGCTGATGACATTACCACGTGGACGGAAGACACGCTAGACTGCAAACGAGAACCTCGCGGGCTGGTTCTTCGCCTTGTGCTGTTCGGAAATATCGAACAGTACATTACACTGATCGCACGGTGCTTAAGCCTGGGAATGAATATTAAATTATAGCATTATTTCATCCGGAACACGTGTCGCCAATGCGCTGCGCCTAAAAAATACCAGACATGACAGTGTGTCGTGAGATACACGCGCCCACATCGCTGCTACATTTCATACGGATGGACAGCCTGGTTCACATAGATTCAAATTATCGGTCGAATTATTGGTCATTAGTATCTTATTTGGGGACAAATTCAATTTTATGGTACCCTGGTTTGGCTTCTGTTCCTGTATTATCCTGCTTGATTCTGAACATGCCGAACACAGACGCGCCTAGCTGTGGCAGATGACAGGGAAACTGTTTGGAAAGTACAGGTTGAATAACGAAAAATCTTTTACATGAAGCTTTAATGTTTCACTTCAAAAAGCCACATGGGAAAAACTTGGATGCGCAGTCTTTCAGAATTTGATTTGGTTGTTTGTTTTCTGTTTCCATGTAAAAAATAAGGGATACTTAAACGGCACTATTAAAACACTTATCACTGCTAGAAAGGGTCCCCAAAGAAACCCGAAACAACTGACAGGACATAACAGGGCCCAATTTCATGGCTCTGCTTACCGTTAGCGAAAAATCCCCGCTTACTGTAGCAGAAAATTCTGTGCTTACGGCAAGCGTATTTCGCGCGTTAGCGGGGAATTTTGGCTCCTGAGCATGCGTACATCCCGTAACTAAGGATTCTGTGCTTACAGGGTTAGCGCAGATTTTTTTTTTCCGCTAGCGCTGTTAGCGCAAAATGGTGATCGTAAGCACGGAAAGCTGTGGTTAGCAGAGCCATGAAATTGAGCCCTGGCCTGTTCTAGTGCCTGTTACGTCATGCTTGCGCTAGTTTTACGTACGTTCGCGCATCGCGTGGAGTGGAAAGATGGCGGACTGTGTCGTCAACGTGAACAGCCAATGATCTATCCAGATTTTTAGACATGGAGATCAGTGAGAAATACTAAAACATGCCCTGTGTTTATGTGCACGCGCACCGGTTCAAATTCTGGTTCAATTTGTCTTTGCTCAACAGCAACCACAATCATTCAGCCTGTGAGTGTGAGATCGTGCCAGACCTTTTTCACTCACGCGCCGTCCCCGATTCTGCCCGACCGTAGACATTTAAAGAAACACCGAGGTATCCGCAATGAAATTACCCGAATCCGACTCACCGCTCCCACCGGAGTTTCACCCAAATTAATTTTTCACCTTTTCCTAATTGGTCACAAGCCGCCCCCTTTCGGAAAAAAAAAAGAATGACAGCAAAGGATGTAATACCTAAAGACGAAGCAATATCCATAGGAACTAGAATTCTGCAGAGCCGCAAAGCCATTTGGTGTTGATACAATAACGCGGTTATGCCTGACAAGGTTAAGGGGTTTATTGCGTACAGGGCGATCTTGTTAAACAATTAGACTGTAAGCATTTCAGAATAAAGATGGGTAGAGGAGAAATGGATAGCCATTCTGAAAATTACCGAGGCAGGCTGGGCTGGCCAGACAGCGGGTGTTGTCAATTCTATGCGGATCTACTCGCACTTGACCGGCAGTTGTTCAAAATGTTTGCTGGGAACCATAAAAGTTTATTGGGTCCATATTCCTCAAGGTTAACCTTAGCGCGAGCAGAGTGGAAAATTCTTCTCCAGAAAAAAAGAACCGCATTTAAATTTGTGAGGTGAGCAAGTTTGCTGGGTTGCCGAGACAGATGTTGTTTAGTTTGTATGTTCATTTCTATTTTTTATTTATTTTAAATGCCGTCTTGTATATGACATTTCAATTACAGTTTTTCCATATTATGCAAATTTATAAGCGAAATAGAACTCTTTGAAAAAGAAATAAACAAACAATCGAACAATAAATTAAAACCAGTTGAGGCATTTTTGACTCCAAAGATAACATAATTTCCTGTTTCGGCAATCCCTCAGAACTGTTAGCACTCTCTTCGCTTACTCATTTCGATAATCTAACCTATAAACTACGCGCGATCTTACGCTAAATCCTTTAATCCAATTATTCTAGATAATCCCGATTGCACGTCTATAAATCGTCAGGCTATCGGCGGCCCTTCAATGCACCGGGCTTGGGGGATTATGACGCAGTCTTTCCCTTCATTCACCGGGGAACGGGCCGATGTTTACGCCGTTGATTGGAACCCGAGCCCCGCGGCGCTGGCTGCCTGTTTGCGCTCCGCCCGAACCGATAGAATTGTCCGACATTTTGATGATGGTGATTTGGTGGGGAATGTCCGATGTTTGGACACAATTCTTCCCGTATTACCGACTCACTTAAAATGAAATGTGTTCTTAAGCTACGCAAATCCGAATGCTTGCCTCGGGATACGAACGAATTAAAGGGATGTCTCTTGACTTCCTGCTAGCAAACCTCCATGTCGAGAAAAAGTGAACTTTATATTACTGGCAATTTCAAAACTCGCGAGATAATTGCCGAATTATTGTCAGCGTGAAGTGTAGATGTCAACAATGAGGGCGCTGTTTAGTTCAGTTTTAGATTTTCTCATAATACGTTGTAGTTTCCCAAGGACATTTCAGTTTTGGCTACCGCAATCTTATCTCCACCTTAAGTAGACAAGGAGAACCCAGACATAACTACTTTATTTTTAACATCACAGTTTCCGATGTCTACTCGAAAGACAACTGTATCTTGCACCCTCCAAAAAGAACACGGGCCTAAGGTCCTTGTATCGCCTCGAGGTAGAAACGGCGGACGCAATCGCATACATGGTGTGGATACATGAACGCGCTCGGAAGCTGCAATTACGAACGATCCCTGGTGAGCTCAGAGAGGAAACGGAAAGATAAAAATTGCCGTTGCCAAGACGGAAAAAACAAATTAAACCTTATGTAAACATTTATTCATATTTTCTTTGAAGACAATACGACTGACAAGAAGAAAAAAGTTATACACGTTACTGACATCATCACATCGAGACGCCTAGCGTAAGACATGAATGCATCTCTGTTCTAAATATGTGTGCGTGTCGCCCGCATGTATACACTGGTTCTGTGTTCCAGCATAAACATGCATTGGATTATTGCTAACGTTCGTACGCTTCAGAGAGATTTTCAGTAGCGTGCTAGGCTTACCCCGGACCAAGTTTACCATCGTAAAATATGCGCATGCGCGCACATGTGTCGTTGAGTGTGGTACATGTACATGTACAGTCAAACACCTTTATAACAAGGTCCTTGGGACTTTACAATTTACCTTGTTATAACAGGTACCTTGTATTATCAGTAATGGAAAACAAAGAAAAACAAAGACTCGGGACCTATTTCTTTCCTTGTTATAAGCAGGATGTTGTATTAACAGTACTCTTATTATCAGGGTTCGACTGTACTCGCAAATTATGTTCTGCTCACCAATTACGGATTGAAGAACACGAACAAGGTTGCACGTGCCGTCAATCATTTTTAACATGTATGAATTAACTTTCAGATATTAACCAACCAAGTAACAAAAACAGTCATTCTGACAAAATTAATTTCTTCTGATCGATTACTATTAGCACACAAGGACCTTTATGAATGCAACAATCTTTAGCCTATTTTCAACTCTTCGCTTGATAAACCACCCCCCATACAAGTTCTCAGATCCCTACGGTGTAAGAGCCCCGAGGGTTAGGCCCTAGCCATGCCTCACGCTGTGTGTCACAGTGGGTGTCACAGCGTGTGGTACCGGGCTACACGCAGCGACCCTTTGTTGTGGGCGGTATCTTGTCTATGCGAGTCACATCTGATCAGTGCTTGCTGACTGTATGAGCAGGGCTTAGGTATGGAATATTGAGGTGCCCCGAGTCTGCCAAGACAGGACTATATTTGGCCGCAAAACCCAAAGACGGGACAAATGAGGAGATAATTAAGTTGGCAAGTGCCGCATTGCCATTGCTTGAATATTACTATCTTCTTCACAATTTTTCTCACAGAGTCACGTAATTAGTCTGTCGCTTGTAGATACACGGCACAGACATTAGTAAATACTGAAATAGACAGAAGGCACGTGAAATACAAATTGATCATCACATTATTAACTAATACATCACTTCAATTAGCAACAAGAACAACGACAGCAACTACAATAATTAGTCATGTTACTTGACCCGGTTGTACGAGAAAAGTAGACTTTCACAATCTATTCTGATTGTCAAGTACATGTTGGTTAAAGTGAAACGACCACACTTACAAAACAAAACGGAGACTCCTTGGCGAGTCTAATTCGACCCCAGCTGGATAGATTCTAGCGGAGGACCCACCGGATCGCTGTAATTATTATTTTGACGTTGGCCTGCATCCCGCTAAAGCATGGGGTCTGTGCACTTTCCTCCGCATCGGGGTTTTTCATGTCCAAGTATTGGATTGGTTTTTTAAAAGGGGTCAAAAACCCAAATCTGATCTCTGTCATAAATCCGTTTAAATGATTCCAGATAGATCTTCGCAAAATGCAAAACAAGATTATCCGAGGTAGGCATCAAAGGACACCGGGTATGTTGTGTCGCCCTGGCTCTCTACAGCCTAGAAAATTGTCAAATTGTCCTAAGCTTGAACTATACTTTCCAACTGAATGAGGCCGAACTGAGAGCTTAAAGTAGGTTTCAACTTTTAAAACATAAAAGAAACTACAAAAGTTTGATTACATTATCGAGATCCAAAAAGCGCTTTCTATTTGTGCCATCAAATAGTTTGATAAGAAATAACATGTTAACAGACAAAAGACATTAGTAGTTATGCCTCTGTCGTCCATTCTAAATCTGCAGTGTTGATTAGAATCTGAACTTTTGTTTGGGAGGGGGGCACCAAATGAATGATTTCGCTGAACTGCCTGTTTTTGTTGTAAAAGTTGTTACCTTTGCTGAAGGTATTTGTTTCTATTTGAAACCGTGTCTAATCTAGAGAGTAGGTTTACCAAACTTGCATCACTGCATTGACTACACCTGCTACACAACCGAATGAAAAGTAAAAAAAACAGTTTTGCTAGGAAAATATGCTACTTTAAACTAAGCAACTTTTCGGCTCATTTACTCGCCGAAAAATCATATTTCCGAGCTATGATGCCAGCTTCTGTTTCATGTACATGGATCTGACTGAAGGGCGCCGCGCCTAGCCCGAGGCCATACGGGACCCGCTCCACCGCACTCTCTTTGTTTTACAGGCGGTTTGGCGAAACTCTGAAACCCGGGTGAATTGTCCTTCGTTTAACCTTTTTGCACACCCCTGAAATTGGTTTTCCCTCGGCCACGCGGGTATTCGTCATCTTGAGAAACTTGAGATTCTTTCGGGACCTCAGCGAACGTTGTGTTTTTCGTTAAAGCTGCTGTTCATTCGAAATCACAGCACTACGTTTAGTTTTCTCGCATACTTACACCCATATGGATTTCGGAGCAAAACAATAATACATGTACATGTAACAGAGGTCTTCAACAACAACAACAACAACAACAACAACAACAACAACAACAGCAATTAACAACAGCAACAGCAACAGCAACAACACAATAATGATCCAGGGACTAACAATCTGGCTCAGATTTGTAAACATCAGCCCACTTGAGACACCAAACCGAACTCCTCGCGGTCAGGAACACCGCATGGCTCGCAAGCCGCCCGTCTCGCCTTTACCAAGCACCGGGGAGCCATGCCTTATTCTAGGAGGGACTGACAGGTGAATTTGTTGTTTCTTATCGCCAGGTGTTACGGGCAAGCCGCGGTCTAGGGACTGGGAATCAAAGAAGCCAGCGGCGGGGGATGCGTGTCTGGTGTTGACGCTGAGATAACACGAGGGGTGTTTATTGCTGATATTGCGGGGGAGGGCAAGTCGTGATCCTAGAAGGGATCTTCTGTCAGAGTTACTGCATAGGTTATTGGTTAGGTGGCTGCTCCGAATTTTTTGGGGAGGGGATGTTCCTACAAGCTGGATGGATAAGGCCACCTGGTTGCCTTATCACACAGGGAACCAAGGTTTTGGTTTTTAGGAATCGCAAAGTGAACGCATACAATCAGAAACTGTATCAAACGGTGCCATCGCGCGCTTCTCAACTTTGCTGAATTTGTTTCCACCTAAGTTAGGTTTTGACTAACGAGCAACTCTTATTTCCAACATTGGTATGTTTTGATATATTATAGGAAGTAAATCTGTACCCTTGAACATTGGTTTATGTGCTACAATGCTGCTAGCACCGCGAAATTTTCAAACCTATCAACTTGCACTGAATGGCTTCTTGGTGGCGCCGAGCACATTAATAATTTTTGGCGGGAAGAATGAAGCGAATGCCATTCTCTTACCTGAACGCGCGCCTCAGTCAGGTCACACCGTAAAGCCAGCTGTTCCCTGCAGTAGACGTCAGGGTAGTGCGTCTTCTGGAAGACTCTCTCCATCTCCTCCAACTGGAAGCTGGTGAACGTGGTCCTGTTTCGCCTCTTCTTTCTTTTGGAGGCGTCGTCCCCCTTGGATCCATCCCCGTCCTTTCCATCGTCCCCCTTGTTGTTGTTGTTGTCTTCCGAGGACTTATCCCGGGGGCTGCCCGCCGAGGTGTCATGCGGGTCGGATTTACTGCCGGCCATTCCCACTCCGGAGGGGTTGGGGTTGTCGGAATCTTTGACGGTATCGCCCATGGTTGATGTCAGTGGGGTCATATCTTTATGGTCTGCAGGAAAGAAAATTGAAAATACGTTTAGTGCTGTGGCGGATAATGTCATTTCGAGGATTCTACACTCCAAGCGACTTGCAATTCAATAGCTGTACTGTAATATAATCAACAGCCTTGCGCCTAAAAGAAATAGCCATTGATGATAACATACAAATTCAAAACACGAAATGGCAGTTGAATTCTTAAATTCAACGAACACTGAGAATGGAACATAAACTAAATACATACATAAAATAGAGCAATGTGATCCAATGCGATCCAATCCTACCTTAATACGATACAACAGACACAGTAACATTTCCTTGTTTATTGCCGCTGATAACAGAGGCACTATTCCGCCACCTGCTAGTCAATTCTAACCTAATCCGCCATGATACATAACCCTGGTAGTTTATACACTATCTAGATGTCTAGCCGTTAGGCCTCATAAAAATTACCCCCAGTGATGACTTTAGTTAATTCATAAAACATATCAGGGTCGGCGTAGCGTGGCGCACGCTGCGACGTGTAGGAAATCCTCACAATTAATGGTGCTTAGTAGACAGTCAAAGTGCTGGGAGCAATTGATAAGTCTTAGGTGGGGAAATGTATGCATGTTGACAGACCTTAATGCCTTGGATATGAAGGGATGCTTGAAGCTATAGCCAAGAGAATGAAGGGTGTTGGATGCGCAGTCTGTCTAGGCTGACGCAGCGTAGAAGTTGAATTTGTATGATAATGATGGAGTGATAAATTATGAAGATTATGATAGTAGTATACGTATAGTCAGATAGATGATGATGGTGGTGGTGGTGAAGGTGGTGAGGTTTGAGGTGGTGATAATGGGGATGGTGATGATGGTGCAAGTGGTGGTTGTTGTGGCGGTGGTGGTGGTGGTGGTGGTGGTGGTGGTGGTGAGGAAAAATTCATGCATTGGTCTAAATATTCATAGTTCGTGTAAATATTCATGTATTTGTGTAAATATTCCTGTATTTGTGTAAATATTCTTGTGTTTGTAAATATTAATGTTCTCAATCCGTCTCGCAGATGTACTTTTTGCTTGTGATTTTGTAAATACCCAACTTTAATTAAAAATGTATGCAAGGTCCCAATAGAAACAAATTCTAAACTGTTTGGGCACACCCTGGGTAAAGAAATGTAATAATAAAAACGCGCCTCAAGTAGGCCTATCTGATGTTAGATATCTTACTCACGGAAGTGTGATTTTGATTGTGAAGAAGATGAGTTTGCGGGTATAACAATTGATAATCATGGTTATCATAGTATCACAAACCTATGCTATTCCTTATTATGACAATAGTGATAATAACAATGTAGGCTATCAATGAGTATCGATGTTGCACCTGAATCTAGAAAACGTCTAGTCCTTCAATTACTGAATTTGCCTCTTGATTTTTCTCGCGCTAAATCGACATGTAATAAATCAATGTAAACATGTTATCATCGCTACGAAAATACACCAAACAAGAAGTTAACATTTTTGTAGCCCGCAGGAGCGTTTGTTGAAAAAAAGCTACACGATCTCGTGTAGAGAACAGAGATACCGCGAACAACCAAAACAGCGTAGCTCACGTCTAATCGACCCGTGATGTCGACGCTCCCTCCCCGGGGCTGATGCACTTTCTGCCCAGTGCGCCTCGGCCGGGCACGGACGCTTAGGAGTGCCCCCGGCAAAGAGGGACACGACACGGATCGGCGGCTCTCTATTCTCCGATAAAAGAAAATCCTCCTTGACCCCATGGTGCAAGTGGCGACCATGGGTGCAAGGTCTGGCCCAGGGGTGCAAGGTCGACCACAGGGGGTGCCCAGACTGCAGCGTGTACTACGAAGAGGGGACAACGTGGGACAACAACGAGATGCTTGTTTTAAAATCAACTACACACTGAAGAGATTTTGAGTTTTCCCTTAGCTGTGAGACTGCACCAAACTTCTCAAGCTATGTTATGTCAAGTTTATGAACTTGCGTGATAAGGATAGTAA
The DNA here is from genome assembly GCA_037893225.1 of Hippasteria phrygiana. Lineage (NCBI taxonomy): Eukaryota > Metazoa > Echinodermata > Asteroidea > Valvatida > Goniasteridae > Hippasteria > Hippasteria phrygiana. Next base: position 309,351 of record JAZGUH010000122.1, read on the forward strand.
TTCACAGGATTGTAAGGATTGTAATTCACAGTTATCATTTTGGTTAATGATTAACATCTCGCTTAAAAGATGGTTAACATTAACACCTTGGTAAATACGGAACATCTTTAGCAGTTAGCATGGGTTGAACATCTTGCTTAATATTTACCAAAGATAATGACATAATATAATGTATTGCTTTAGCAGCTGATATCCTGGTTATCAGTTGAGACAGAATCCCCTGTTATCGTCATGCCTTTCATGTCTAATATTAACTGCTAATGAACAAAGGGGACGGAACGTAAGGAATGTTTCCGTGTAAGGTACAACCGACGACTCTGGAAAGATCTTCCTTGTCTAACTTGTGGGGTCTACTCTGCCGTCTGCACATCTTCCCATATGGTGCTAAATGACCATGTCGTGCTGTAAATTTCAACGACTTTCACATTTACAGCAGGCTTTTCGCGACTTAACCACTCCAACACCTTCAAAATCTCATCTACAATGCCATTTTGAAAAATCTAATTCTATGCCCTATCATGATTATGCCGTAATGCTACGTGAAAAATTGTGTTGAATTTGTTTTCTATGTGGAAAACTTGAGTGTGATTTCTTTTTTGAATTTGTGTTTAATCGGTAATTTTATCTAGATTTTCTCTACCGTGATAATTCTACTGATTTCAACTTCCAAGTCCTGTTTTGTCCGTCCCCCCCCCCCCCCCCCCTCTCGTTTAAGAAATCCCAGACTGATCCATTGACTTAGGCCATTAATCATAAAATCTGAATTTCTGCCCACATGAAGTAAGGATACAGATAGTCATCTCTGCAAATCCTGATTCTTTTCCCCGATTCTTATCTTATCGTCTAGACATTCTTTTTTCAAGAATAGCCTACATATTCCATATTTCGAAGCAACCATGTTGTGACCGACGTCGTGGATTGCGAATTACAGTATAGGAGGCAAGCTAGCGCATTGTGTCAACATCATGAACTGGTCTTAGCCCTGGCTAGAATGACTAACGACCCGACTTCGGCCCACCCTCTGCAAATATTCACAACTTAATTTGACTTTTTGGATTAGTTTTACATACATCACAGTGGTAACTCACTAAACTCGAATGGTTCAACGGTTAATATACAATACACTCAGAGGAAATTTGCATATCAATTAGGATGTTTTAACAACATTGCATTGGTAAACAACAGCATGAGTTTGAGCAACAGCATATTAGTAAACTAGTAAACAAAATGGCCGACAATATTAAACCACATTCCACATTAACAAAATGCCCAATTTTATTATTTTGTCAGACTGATTCACGACCCTGTTTGACATTAAGCACCAACTGTTTGTTTTTGAAAAGCTGTTTTCGGATTACGACGTCATTATCGCTACATGTTAAACTCAAGTTTAACAACCAACTAATTTTGAGATTCATCAATAACTTCCTTCATTAATTCACGCGCTAAACAATCGACGTTTACAGTTAAACCACGGAGGAAGGAATTTCCTGGTTCAATGGTTAAACTGTCTTGAGAAAAGATGAGTGTTGTCCAATTGGGAAACACAAGGAACAGTTCACGGTTCTATATACAGGAATGTTAATGAATTAGAGCTGCATGTTTATTATAACAAGAAAGTTCTGTCTCAGTTTTCACGCATCGTTAATCAATTGGAGTGGCTCAGTATGAACATGGAGGAAGGACATTTTCCTTCCTCCATAGTATGAAACAAGAAACTCGACCTTATAATGGAATTAAACACTGACGTTGTAATAATACAACTGAGCTTAACAGGGTCAACAACAGACAAACTTAATAGCATCAAATGACTTATTAATCGGTTTTGCACATTATATGAAAACAAGCACGTAACAGTTCACTTTAAAAGTATGTCGCGTAGAGCAGGTCTTTTCAGAAAGCTTGTATAAGAATCTAAAGGACAGGGCCAACATTATCAAATTTATACTAATCAATCGATGCATGTTGCAGATACATTAATAACCAACTTCATCCAGCACATTTAACTCACACATCAAGAAAATCAAGTAGAGCAGCTCTTTTTTAGAAAATAAAAAGATCTAAGCTGTTGAGAATCTTAGAATTGACAGAAATGAAATAGCTGATTAATACGAACAATCATCGCACCTTGGTTCCGGAAAACGGCTGCAGCTCCGATCAAAGCGTGTTTCTCCAAGTAATACCGCCCGAGAAGATTGAGCATATTACGGCGCTATAAAGAGGCGATCACACGCTGAAAACCGAGGGGTGTCGGTGTTTTGGTGTCAAGTGGACAGTGTGGTGGTAGTGGTGGGGATGCGGGTTGCTTACTGGCTCAGCTGGGTGCGACTGGAGTGACTACAAGCGGGACTAGCACGTCTTTATATCACTTTCAGTTTGTCGTGAAGTAACCCTACACACATCCGGTCTGCGTGGAGTGTGAGTGCCAATGAAGGGGCCCCGAGGAGTACATGCAGATGAAGGGATCACCGATCGGTGCTTTTATGATCCAAGTATTGTTTCCCAATCACCGCCTTCCGGTCTTCTCGAGCCCCGCCCCCTTTTTCGGCGATGTCTGGACAACTTCGCATGACTGACAGGGTGTGCTGACGTCATTGGCCTTTGTTCGCGTAATTGGAAGGGTCCGGTAATTCGGAGGAAATCCAGGATTCTTATCAGAAAAACCAGGGTATTTTGGGGTCTTTTTATGATGGCAAAAACAAATTAGTTTTGGGGTAATTTTTTGGTAAACAAAAATTGACGCCAGGTGGTAAAAAGGAAAGTGTGGCCGTGTTTAAACGTGGCGGCGGGAACAAAAGAATTGTTCAGAGGCTGCGCAAAATGCATATTCATTATATTTCCATTTTTACGTGAAACTGTTTAACTTTCTTTTCTTTTCTTTTCAGATGATTCTTATACGGTCTCTTTATCTTCAAGACACCTTATTATGATACTTTGTGTTGAAAGGTTCCAGTTGAAAAAAATGCACTAAATTCTTGTCGTACATTAGCATTACTCCTTTGACATATTTTTGTTTCAATTTGAATTTCACCCGTGCCGATGATTAACTAATTTTCGTAAATTCAACTGACAGCACAAACACACAAGATGACACCCTTGTTTTTGTTTATTTGGTGGTTTGTTTACTTGTTTTCTTCTCCAGGGGTGGGGTGGAGGTTTAATACCGGTATCGAGTTTATTATTCCATTATTTAATTTACTAGTTAAATATTGCTATAGTTTTAAAATAGGTTTATGCCTACGTAGTTCATGCATAAACAGATTAATGAACGACTTACACACACACAGCACATGCAGTTAAAATATTTCTGACTGTTGTAAATATTAAATGTTTTGGTTGTATATTCGCATGCTCCCAGTCATTTACACCATGGAGGTAGGAAAACCAAAATGCCAACAGAGTACCGAAGTGATGACGCCAATGCAATGTTTGGAACCAGAATACTTTTGTGTCAATGTGTTTGCATGACTGGCTGTTAACAAAGGAACATTCGAAATCTCCATTTGTTTGGAGCCAGTTGTCGTACCAACTGACGTCAGACTTCGGTACTCTATTGTGACGGAATTTAGTCAAAGAACACCCAACAACAAGGTACAGTGGCCGTGTTTCTAATTACAGTAACGCACAAAACTTATGACAGGAGCCTTTTAACCAAACCTGTTCCTTGACAGACACAGTTAATTAGCCCAACCCTATTGTTAGCGGTTTTATTCGGTTGTTAGTGCCACGAGCGCGGCACGCGACTGAACGGAAATACTACAGCGACCAGGACGAGTTTTTGGCGGACTTTGCGCGCCGGGGCATCCCGCACTCCGCGTCGTTCAACGGTCAGGAAAAGTCTGTCAACGCGGCAGCATTGGCGGGGACCTTGGTGGGCTTATCGGAACCAAAGCATCCCCGGCCAGTTTCACATTCGGTCTTGGAGCTTGCGGAAAGATCAAGGGGAGTTTAGTGAAACTTGGACATTGAGAAGACCACCAATAAATAACACGTGATGATTGTTATCTGCGAGAAGAGGGCGTGGTCTGAGAGAGGTTGGAGGAGGGTCACACGTAGTCATCGCTAGTTGGTCAATGCCCGATAAAACCTTTGTTACTTTTTGTGCAACAAATTTTACATTTTATAAAACCTCCAATGTCTTCCCAACAAAAACAAAATGTTAAAGCAAAAGACGTCACAGAAGAAAACTTACAGTATAAAGTTCAAATGGATGTAGAACTGCAATATTATTGCATTATATACTTGCAATATTATAATAATTTTGCAAAAACTAATGAATGTATACTTGAAGTCATATTACATCAAGGTCGCGGTAAGTTGACAGAGACGTTAGTTAACCGCGTGGACTTAATTTTGTCATTCTAACGAAAAGTCGTGGTAGATTGACAAAAATAAGTCCAATGGAAACACGGCTCTACTATACTTTCCTACACTGTGACATCTTTCTGATGACTTTGCATTCAGCGGACGTCTATATATAGACCAATGTATCTACTGGCAAAACTTCATCTTTAAATTATTTCACGCCAGAGCATAGATCGGGACTAGGAAGACAGCGTCAACATGAAACTTTGACATTTGCTTTTGGAGTCTATTGAGGTGTTGCAGCGGACATATACTGGAACATTATTGTCCGGCTAAAAGTTAAAGACAACAGCAGGCGTGTTCAGACACAACATCAGACAGGAATTTCTGGCATGACCCATGAAAAGAGATAGACGCCCCACGCTCACATAGCCTTGATGATTCAAAGTTGGTGGTCATAATGACCGTTTTTCTACTTATTAATTTTCAAAGTGAACAAAGAAAACTGGCAGGGGTGGGATTCGAACCTGCGACCGAATACGGTACCGGCGCTCTACCAAATCTTGCCCTATGTTGGCGGTCTCCCAAATTGTCAGTATCTTTGATAGTTTTTTCTATTAATTTGTTTTCCTTCCATGAGGGAACGTGAGATGGTTACGTCACCAACCTTGGAAGGTACCCCAACTCGGTTTTTCGGTTTGAAAATTGGGACAATTTCTGTAGCCTTTATTTCTCTATAATTATGGATCTGGACCCAGAGAAACATTCGGGTGATATAGGTTAGCAACCTCGACCGTCTCTGTTGAGAGTAATTTACCTGCAGAGGCTTTTAGCCTTGTTATGGGTGACCTCCATTAAAAAGAGGGCCACAATACCCCCTTTCCCTAGACCCCACCCGCCCCTGTACACCTCCTCTCCATTAGCAGGAAGACAATGGCGACGTGAGTATGGGTGTTTCGTAGTTTAGTTACCACCCAAATTAGCGAACAATTGACCTGGAATTGGGACCATAATTCGGCGTTCCTGTGTGTGTCACTCCTGGGAGTTGTCGGTCCACTTCCTTCCACGACACCGATAATGTCGGTGACGTATGCACGGCGCGCCACGGGTCTCTTTTGGAGCGCTTTTACGGCCACACTTTTTGATGATAATTAAAGAGGATCTGTGTCAACACACGGTAGGGGTGTTATGTGACGATACGCACTCCCTGCTGAAAGGTGACACAGTTTAGAGAATTTGGATAATCAGCTGATTTCCTTGGCTTAAGTGGTCTATCTCATTAAAAACTAAGCCGATCTGATCATGAAGTTAAAACATATAGCGCCGACTACCGGAAAGATGTTTGTGTTTATGTGCCTGGCTCCCTTCTGCGAAATAGCTGGCGGACGATTTCAATTTTGGTTTCAAATTTTAGTGTCACAGATGTAACTTGTACTTCTATTCTAATATTTTCTTTCAATTTTGTTTTTTAATTGTTGTAGGCCTAATGTATGCTTGAAATCGGTTAGTGCATGCATGGTGCACGATGCTCAAAACGTTGACAAATTCCATGTTATTTTCATCTTTAATAGTGCAATTGTTCAACTTTCTACTGTTCATTAATCATTGCAGCACATAATGAGCTAGTTTTTTTTTTACATTGTTAAAGTCAACCACCAAAAGATCATGTTCCTATGGGATTTTTTTCACTGAGGGCGATTCCTCGTTAACAACTGGACAGGCCCGGCTGCCTATTGTGACGTCATCACATTTTTGAACAGGTAGTTGGGGTGATTGATGGATGGGTGTATCACAAGAGGAAGGAAAAGCATCAGAAATGGCGGTAATTGTTTGGAAAGATGGAAGGCTGGGACAGGAGCAAAGTGGGACAAAACTTTTCAAAGGGATCAGGGGTATATTTTTTTGTACTGCAAGTCATTTTTAAAAGTGTACTTCTGTTTTGCTAAATTGTTTGGTTAAAGAACATCACACAGACTTCCACCACCCCGCCCCGAAACAAATATAGAAAGAAAGAAAAATATGAACAACTGTAATGCCAAATGCAAAATAGGGGATATCTTGAACCGTTTACCAAAACTGATCAATAACCTACGGGGTTTCAAAAAAACCACTAGATTTTGAAAGTTTATTGTGGCGTATTAGACGTTGATTGTTTCGGTGCGTGGTCATTATTATGAAGAGTGTAGGCCTACGGTAACTTTGTAAGGAAGCAGCCTGAATATCTCGTCTCGTATTGGATCTCGTGTCAGTTGTGAAAAACTTGAGACCCGAACCCCGTGATTATTTCCCCACAAAATTGAAAATGGTCGGCAAAATAATTGATTAAAAAATAAACTGTACAAAGTAGATTTCGGCAATGCAACATGAGTTATTTCGAAGAATAAGGGCACATTTCGCTCCAAAATATAATTCTGATAACTGAACTTTCTTCAATTCTTTAACTTCTTAGCTTAATCTGCCTTCATCAGACCTAACATTAAGCTAGGATTTAAATGATTTCTCGTTTAACATTTGAGGAATTTATTATCAATTGCAGTATAAACTCACTACGCTTGTAATCTCGTCTGTTCTCATGAGTTCTCGCCGTCGAATGGCGGTCTCCATTGAGAACCATAGGACTGGCATATTATTAGTGTTTGTTACGTGCGTACACGTATCGGAATTTGGGAAGATACTTAATAAAAACAGATGCTTTCTTTGCGGAGAGGGAAATGTCAAATTGAATACCCGCTTGCCGTATATTAGAGAGGAAGATTAGTCAGAGTATATGAACATTGAACTTTGAGAAGTTTCCCAGAGGAAATCGGCGTGTGAATAAAGCTTAATTTGTAGACATATATGAAGACGTTGGTCCAAGAACGGTTATTGCATTATTCAAGCATTAAAAGGTGTTTGAACCCGATGAGTTTATTCCACAGTGTTCCCACCGCATTCTGGAAAGTAGGGAAAACCTGGAAAATGATTTTCGCTTTTTTCAGTCTAGGGAAAAGTCAGGAAATTTGAGAAAAATGCCTCAAATCAGGGAAAAGTCAGGGAATTTGATTGGCCCAAAAGAGAAAGTGGTCAGTCTGTTATATTTTGTCTCATGGCCAAACAGCGTATCCACTGGATAATTGGCTATGGTGGCTTTTTAGTGTGGAAATCCCTCTTTATCTCTCTTTCAACAACATTGAAGACGTGTCAAACTGGATATAGGTCGAAATAATTATCCTGGAATTTTGAAAATTCATCAGGAAAAACCCAGGGGAAAAATCAGGAAATTTTGTTTTCATGAAATGGTGGGAACCCTGTTCCAAAACATTTTTCACCGCAAATGCCGAAGAAAAAATGTCTACATAGAACTGTTGCTTAAAACATCGCGGTTTTAATTTTCTTCCGCTCTCCAGTTCTTGAAATTTTAAATTAATTGATGGCATGGCGGGAAAAATATATCATCTTCTTGAAGACAAAGGGAGGTCACATGTTCCGTTCAGCACCCAACAAATAAAATTCACAGGAAGAACTTAGATAACGACTGTTATTAGACGGTGCCGTTAAGTTAAGATGCCCATCTCCGACAAAGGAACGGTTTATGACGAGGAAAGATAAGCAGGTTCTTTTTAATCATTCTTTCCGGTCTTGAGTAGATAGTATTTTTATAAATCGCCCGTTTGTTATTCTTGGGTCTCGTTAGTCTATAGCTCAGTCCTTTTGTGTTTATCGCTGTTCCAGTCTGCTTTTTTGTTATCAAGTTTGTTTAGTCCGTCGTGCTCTCGGTTTTACTCAATTAAGTTCGCTCACTTGTCAGTAGGTCCGTCTGTCTGTTTGTATGTCTGTCAAACCACCCCTTGTTCCTATTCCCCCGGTTCTCTCTGCCCTTTCCCTTTTCACTTCGCCGTATAACCCAGTTGTTGTTTTTTTCTCCTAAAAGCATTCTCTTTATCTGCGAACCTTCAGCAAACATCAGCTCTATTTTTATCCATTGCCAATGTCTCAATCTGATTTGCCTTCCAAACCAACAACATTCCCCCAAAACATATGGGCGTGTACTCCTTTCAAAAGCCATCAACATCAAGTCCTGCGAGAGAGGGCCACTAGGGTATAGTATCGCTGCACCAACGTGCCTACCTGCGTTATTTCGGGTGTGGCACTGATGCAAGCTGTCTGCAAAGCCATGTCCCGTGCCACACGATAAGGCCACCCCTACTCGCGATAAACAAACACGTTGCAGAAAATAAACCTGTATCTTCAGTATCTCGGGGTGCTTTGCTGTACCCAAGCGACTCGAGGAGCTTAAAAAATAAGCGCAACTCGGCAATGTGGTAATAGGAGCCACGCCATGACTGCAGAGGTTTTCTGCACCGTCATCTGGCAAGCCCTTCAGCTGGGGGGATGGCGAGCGTCTTGAGGAGGCGATAAGGCTATTATCCAAGACTGAAACTTGTCAGCTGTACCCTCGTCGCAGAGGATAACACGACCAAGAAAATAGAGCCACCGACACTTTCTATACAAGAGTTGGTTGAAAGAGTTGCTGATGCAAAAGGGGCGGGGATTGGGCACGCCCCTAAAAAGGAATCTTGACAATGTACAGAAATGGAGAAAAAAATTGATTCCATTTCAGAATTTGAGGTCTTTAACATATTCAAATGTTTGCTTACCACTGCCACATAAATATCCTTAAGCCCTACGACTAACCACTAAGCCAATTACTGGATATTATCGGCGTAATATCATTATCAAGTTGAGGACGTTGGTCAACATGTATATATGCTCTAGACACGGCACCAGCCAATTATCAATTTTAATAGGTTAGATTTCACTTGTATTCATCACGAGGATTTCTGCAGACCAACGGGAATATGTGAAATACAACTTGAAACAAGATTTTGTCCGGAAGTCAATGTTACATCGCTTACTGAATCAGGCCGGTAAACCCCTGTGGGTGAGGGGTTGGGTACGAAGCGTCCGTACGTACCACCCTGCCACAGATAATTTTTTCAAACCAATTTACTCTTTGGGATATTAGTAGGCCTATTCATCACTTGCACGTTTTGCCATATTGGAACTATTAAAAGCGAGGCTATGAATGCAAAACAAAAAAGACTCTTTCGCGTCGTTACTATGTAGGTTGCTAATGTTATTGCGTAAGATGCTAAGCTATTACGTAAGAATCCATTCAAGTAACTGAAACTTGCCCGTATAGAGTACCGAAGTGATGACGTCAATGCAGTGTTTGGAACCAGAATACTTTTGTTATTTTGTGTCAATGTGTTTGCATCACTGGCTGTTAATTAACAAAGGAACAGTCGAAATCACCATTTGTTTGGAGCCAGTTGTCGTGCCAACGGCGTCAGACTTCGGTACGGTATTATATAGCCTCGCTTTCAACCCAGCCGTGCAAAATACACAAGACTACATATTTAGGTTTATCATTTACAGTACTTAAAGCGAGGGTAACAAAATGTATTTTCCAAGTGGCCGCCGCACCCAAACAAATTCCGTCCATTGTGTTTTTGATTTATTTTTTATCTCCTCCAAATTAATTTGAATATTTAAAATCGTACAAAGTATAAGCCTTCGCAGGCACGCAGACAGATGACGATTAAGTATGCATAGTTGCGATATTTCTGGGGAGTTTAAGAAGAATGATGAAATCTTGGCATTGTTGCTGTAAAAATACCGAGAAGAAATTGGAGAATAGACTCGATGAGAGTGTAGGCCCTAGATTTAACCAAAGAAGGCGGCATGTAGAACCGGCCGTGGCTACTGTTGCGAGAGCAAAGAACTAATGAAAGCACAATTCGTAACAAATGTCTAATTAAAAGGCCGGTTCATACTTCACGCGAATGCGAAAGCGAAGCGAATTCTGTGATCTCAACGTTCACCGTTACCCATACGAATTCGCTTCGCCCTCAAATTCGCTTGAAGTATGAAAACCGGCCCTAGGCCTTGAAGAACGCCCGATCTGATGAAAGAGTGAGCTAAGTCAGAAGTCCACTAACTGCCTGTAAAGTTTGTTACTTTATATAAACAAATCTCAGAGTTTATCAGAGTGGAAGTTATTTTCATTTCAACTCCAAAATCCGAACACCCGTTGGAGAAATGTTTGCGAGGTATATAGGCCCTACCGGTATAACTTCTCCAAAATCGAAAGCGGTATACATTTTCTACGAAACCCTATTGTTGGGTAAGGTTGTTTGTTGTAAAATAATAATAGAAAAATTAAGAATGCCATGCTAATTTGTGTGTATTTATTATGTTTGAATTTATGTGTAAAGGTTTAATGAAAGCGCCACTGGACCCCTCCTGCCCCCCGACTCCTCAAAATTTTATTCCGGAGGAAATATATAAATATCGGTGTCACTTATTTTGCAAATAACTTTATAAATGTGTCCACCCAAAGCTCGATATAATACACGCACCCCACCCCGTCGAAAATCTTGCGCACGAGCCTGCGATTAATCTCAAAACGTCATCAGCCTGTTAACAGATAACCAGTATATCTGCCATAGATACTTCACGGAAAATAGACGAGGAAAGAATGATTGTGGCTCCTCTGGGAACGAGGCGGCGAGGGGTACGAACAGTCTGTTGTTCATTTCTTACTGGTCCTCAGGGAACGCACGTTGGACGTGCGTACATGTAGCAGGGTGGGAAAACAGCTTTAAACCTGACTTGCAAATTACGTCATACGGGCGTTTGGGTTGTTGCATTTAGCTATATAAGCGAATGCAGACTGCGATTGAAGCAGTAAAAATACAACTTTCTGAAGAAAAAATAATTCTCGTGGAGCCAACAACACCTTTAAGCAGTGTGATTTCTAAAAGTTCCCCTGATTTTAAACATTCCGCGGTTTGATTGTAAATTGGCGGCATTCCAGGCAGTACCCGGGCAGTGTGGGAAGTTGTTGCGCGCCAATTAACGGCCAGGTTGTATCAGACATGTCTACCAGCATCGCCAGCGACTGGGTGATTGAAGACCATTGACTTGTGCGCAATCTATAGGAGAACGGGCGTTGTATAGTGTGACATGCCATTCGATACGCACTGTCACTTTTATTTACAAGAGCTTGAGAAAAAAGTCGCATTCAAAAACAATTAAAGGAGACAAATTTCTTATAACAAAGAACCTCGGTAAACTTCGGCTTAAGCATTTTTTTGTAAGGTACTTTGCTTAATTTGTTTATTATACAATAACAATATTTGTTTGTTTATCATCAATTGGATTTTTGCGTGCAGTTTGATTTGTTAAAGATTATTTGGTTACACGCCCCGTGACGTATTTATTTGCCTTTTTCACGTTTTCGCGACAGATATTGCAACTTAAGTGTCCAATTTGGTTTGCTATTCAAGTTCGTTTCCGCCTTAATTGCTTGCTTGTGATGTTTGATGCTTCCCAATGTCCCCGTTTCGTTTTCTTCATCGTTTTCGTTTTCCCTCTCAATTATCTGTTTGTCTTTAAAGGGCTCTATCAATCCCACTGAGTAAAGTTACAGGAAAAGAATAATTTGCCATGTAGCCCTATACAAATAACGATACATTGTGCTTATTTCTTCATTTTGTTCTGTCATTTTCACGAAACAGAAATATTGATGATCTTAGCCGCACACCACAAATCACCTCAGCTATTGGCAAATTAAAATACATCAGGTCAAAAACTAATTAAAGCTTAGCTCAATCTGCAGCGATTGTATGCCGTAATTAGATTGTTGCTAACCGACTTATCTTTGAACCTTTCTTTCTAAATATATCAAGTTTGACACGGAGTGGAAACTCAAGTTTAAAAGGCTGGTTCCGGCCGTCTTGACCCCTGAACCAGCTACCCGACTCTCAACGGCTACCGGAACGAGGAAAGGCCCTCATAATTAGATGATCATTTCATTGGAACTATAATTACATCGGGCAAGGTAGAGTTCACTCGGCCGGGGGATTTTGTGGCTGGGACGGGGCTTAGTCTCTCAGCAGACGCGGTCCAAACTTCAGGGATCATTCTCGGATCATTTAGTCCCAATCCTATTGACCGGATCGAAGCTTGGCTAATCTCGCTATGGGAATTAATTTCTGACCGGAGGTTTCGTATTGGCTTGGTATCCAGGGTGATCGGTGCTGTACGGTAACGTCCACAACAGCTGTTATAACGAAATCATGTCGAGTTCGGTTGCCCCAGAGGGGTAAATAGTACGACAAATAAATGGTGCCCGTACTCAGTTGTACTTATTCTATACTGTATTACCTGGGGACATTTTAAGGGAAGGAGATTATAAGCTACAATCTTTAAAACTTAAAAATAAATGTTCGATTTTTGCTACTACAGGAACAAAAATCTAATCTCTATAAGATAATACACATGAGGAACTTTTCTAGTTTAAATTACCTTCAGTGCCCGAAGAACCCGATATTATTTACCGCTTGCACACAAACTGGGATGATATTTTAAGGTGTTACGATGTTTTAAGGTGCAGTTTAGAAATACTTTTTGCTTTAAGGGTATTGGTTTGTTTTGATTTCCCCCGTTTGTGAGTACATCCATGTTAGCATAATAGTTCTGTCATTTTTCTTGGTGACGGTGTGAGTAAAGGATGCAGCTGATAGATGGAGTACCGTACATCGAAACGCGGCATGCGTCATGACTGGGCCGTGTGTTCAATATACTACACCGAGGTTGAATGTAAGGCCCAAAATAAATGGTTGTGTTTCCCTCCGCGACCGACCCTAAAAGTCACAAAAGTCGGGTCGCGTTTTTTTGTTTTTGGTTCAAGGAATTTTCAAAATCTCACCTTTTCCCGCACAAAATGAACACGGCACAATCGTCACCTCACTTTTAAATATGCTTACTTTTTGCCTCCTGACTTCCGAGTTCAGTTACACGACATGTAGTATTGTTTACATGGATTGTACAAAAACAAATCCACCGACCGACCCTCTCTCCCGATTTTTCCAATTTAGGCTTAAGGGAAACACATGTTTTGGGGGTTTTTTGGGGGCCTAAACTACGGCGCATCTGAAGCATATACCATTCTGCGTTGGGAATAAGCCAGCTCGATTTTAATTCCAGTATTTTTTAAAAATATTGAAACCACAAAATTCCTATATACTCACTATAAGGAGTCTTAAAGGTAGTATACATCATTTGCTTTTGCTGTAATTTTCAGATATAAATGGATTTAGGGGTTAGTATTTTATAGCGTGCTAGCAAATACTGTAACACTGACCTGTTTAAAGTTTTGTGTGCATAGATGCTGGGAAAACAGAGACAAAAAAAATTATGTTCTAGTAGTCTGGTTCCCTGATCATACTTTAGACAAAACGTAACAATTTATAGCGTCAGTGAATTATCAGGTCGGGGAACTAGACTATACATTTCCACTTTTCTTAAAAACGACAGCACACCAGGTGCCATGATTTCAAAAGGATGCCTGAGACTGCTATTTACTTACAGTCTAGTACGGTATTTCGTAATAATTCAGTAGTTTTGTTTTTTGATGTTTGCAAATGTTGTAGGCCTATACTACCTTTAACCCTTTCCTTACTCGACAACTTAAAGGAAACCACACACCAGAGTATCCAAACAACAATGCTTGTGTTTTTTGGCCGTTCATACATGATCCTTACACAAACAGAAAGAGCTTGTTGAGATCTTTCTAATGGTGCTGTCAACTTCATGTGTCAATATTATAATATTTTGCGAAAACTCTACCCGAACTTTCTCTGTACACTTGTATGTATGGAGTGCCATTTGTTCATGTAACAAATAAGTTTCCTGTGTAATAAAGTGGACCAGAAGAGAAAACACCCATAATTTTGATATGAAAGAGTATTTTTATGGAACAATCTTTACACACAACGTGTTCTTTTTCAATCAACTCTTGAGGGTGAAATCTTTGGTTGAAAATACAACGATTTAGCAAGCAGTCGGCTGCTTTTTCTGGGGGTCCAAAGGGTCGAAGCACCACCCCCCCCCCCCCCCCCAGGGGCGGATCCAGGATTTTTTGCAGGGGGTTTCTGAAATTTGCCCAGAAAGGTGACTCCCAAAATGTTCCGTCTGCGGGAGGGGGGGGGGGGGGGGGGCTGACACACTTTCTCACCGTTGGTGGCGCCATTTAACCTCTTTGTTTTGTTCTTACCCATAGGCAAAATAAGACCTGTAGGGTTTCTGGTTTGCAACTTTAGGCGTACGCCCCTACAAGCAAAGCAAAAAGAAAAGATTCCAATGATCAGCGCCTGGATCAGCGCCTGCCCCCCCCCCCCCCCCCCCCTCTCGTTGCCATTTTGTTTTTGCTTGTAAGGGCCTACGCCTAGGTACCGTAGAAACCAGAAAAGAAAAGCAAAACCCCGTAAAGGTCTTATTTTGCGTGTACGGGTAAGAACTAAACAAAGAGGTTAAATGGCGCCACCAACGTTAAGAAACTGTTTTGGGCAAATGTACGAGGAAAACAAATCAGAACCCCCCCCCCCCCCCCCCCGCAAACAATCCTGGATCCGCCCCTGACAATGCGGTACTGAAAGGATTAATTAATGTCACCAACTGCATTAACAACGTGCATAAAACTTCAGATCTTCCTAGCAGTAATTCACACCAACGTGGTAGTCGATTACGCAATCTTGGTATTAATTTCATCGTAACATACTGTTGGGTCGAAAACATATCAAAACAAACAGGTGGCCTTTGCCAAGTTGGAAAACAAAACAGGAAAGTTTTCCTAACCGCAGTGAGGTGATTCAGCGGAATCGGCGGGACGCTTGTAAGGTATAGGCAACCTAATGAGGGCATTATGTCTCCATTGGTCCCTCTTTGTTTTAATACTTAAATCTCATCATCTTCACAATCCACGCCCAAGGGAACGATGGATATTTCCCAGACCCCCAGTCCCCCACCTCCCGTTCCTACTGTACGTCAAATTGCCCCGCGTTCAGCCCTAACCAGCCTAAAGTCACTCAATATTTTAATAGCCAGGGCTCCGGCACGGGGCAACACCCTTCCTCTCTGCAAATTGACGCCGTGATAAGAGGCAAGTTGCCCGTACAGATTCGGTGCGTTCGGCGCGGTCACCTTTTTGGTTTGGAAAACTTTCTCCGCGGTCTTCCTGCAGTTGTAATGAGTTGATTGGATAAGAGTGAAGGGGGCCTATATCTCTTGGTCCACTTCTGAGCGGGGCAACCTTGGTCAGGTCTTCAGAATGGAACAGACCTGTTTAGGAGGGGGTTCTCTGTTCAACCGTTGAAATGTATCATGTCACCGCTAGGATTTAGGTACTGATCAATCTGTAACTGATTGAGCTGTCAACGGTGAATGTTCGTTCACATCTCAGACAATTAGACAAATAATATGCATTGACTATTCGTCTAATAAGAATCGTCAACCGATCTTAACACTGTCCCGGGCTCATGAAAACATGGACTCTAAATCAATCTAACTTGAGATCTAAACCGCCCACTACTTTGGTTACGTCCAACCAGAATACAATGAATTTCGATTTACAATTCTCTAATAATATTTGTATATAGATTCCAGTTGTCCTGTTCAATTTGCCTGCCTCTTCTGAATGCCATACCAGTTACATGTAGATTTTTTAGAGAAAATTTTGACCCAAATTGCACCAAAAATGTACGTTCCTTGACTGCCATTAAATCAACAGAGGGCGCTGTTATTGTTAATGGGTCACAAGTCCCAACACGTTATTATATTGTTCCATTCTATACTATTGTTCTTTCTAGATGGTACTTAAACATTCAAATCCCGTGAAGTGCACAATTAACGCAACGTTTCCTGACGTCCTATTCATGCACTAAATGTTGCATTGTATTTGCATATCATGCACTGCATGTGGTAATCCATGACACATAGGCCTATACTTGCGCACAAACTCGAACCTAACAACGAATTAATGATTATTACATAATAGCACTCTGGAAGTTTTTGTTCCCGTTAATATTTCATGCAGTGAAGACGAAGCAGCCACATAATCAAATACCAGATGTAATAGTTGCGGTACCTGTTCCACATGAAACACGGCATTTCTTCTTTTTTTTTTGGATTGTAGCCCTTAAAAGTATTCACATCTTTATATCTTTGTCAAAGGAAATCGTTGGTTTTTTTAAGAGTGGCAATAACAAGCTATTCTCTTCCTTTACAGACCTATCAAGGTTCGATAACATCTAATTGCTGTTAATGTTTCCTGATTGTTTCCTTGTTCCCGGTATCGCGGCCCCCTTTTACTTCCCAAGTCTGGCTACAGGAATTTAGAATCTCCAAATATTTGTAAAATCCTACACTGTAAGTGCGAACATGATGATTGCGATTTTTAGAGGTCAAAGTGTGTGTCTTTTAAAAAAAAAATTGGGGGGGGGGCGGTAAAAGACTGCAACCCGATGAGTCAACGTAAACATACTGACAAGAATTAAGATCGAGGTTTCATTCGCACGCATGGAGATTTCTTTTGGGAATCGGGACGCGCAGCTATTTTTTGCAAGACGTCGAACGCACATAATATAGAATGTCCACTATTCGTCAAAAATAACGGGACATGTCCCCTGTCCCACACGATCGCCTATAACAGGACCCAGACATACGCATTAAGTGCAACGCAGAAAATGCTAGTTAGGTACCCGTAGCTGATCAGTATTTAAAAATATTAGCAAGACATCAAGCACGGAGTGACGTCTTTCCAAAAATAAGCTGGGGATTACGTTCAAGAGAACGTGGACGGAAACGGAAGTGGTTATGGAACGTTACCAAGTTCCTAAAAACGGAAATCTCCTGGCGAAGAAACCTATGTAGTTTACAGCAATGTCGAATTAAGTTTATCCTTTATTCATACACCGCAAAAACAGTGTTTAGCAATTAATCACTTTTTCTAAACACTTTCTTGCTATCAATTTGTAAACACGTTTACATACTAAACATGTTTACCGTCTTGACGGATAGTGGTTTAACCATTGAACATTGATGTTTAGGAATTGGACACGTAATGTTTAGCTTCTAAACATGTTTACAAACTGATAGCAAGATTGTGTTTAATTGCTAAACACAGTTTTTAGAGTGTAGACCGAGTGAAAGTTGAACGATTGATTGATTTCTGAAGTATAGATTTATACGTGATGGTGGATAGAAGTTCGTGGCATATACATGTAGGCCTATATCCTTAGATTTCTCCAGTTCGGCTTCGTTTTGTCTGTTTCTAACAAGTGAACAAAGAAAATTGGCGGGAGCGGGATTTGAACCTGCGACCTTCGGAATATCGTACCGACACTCTACCAATTGAGCTGTCGTGTCCTATGTTGGCGGTCTCCCAAATTGTCAGACTACGTTTTTTGTAGAATAAATGAAAAAGATTTTATAAGAAAAATTATATACAAATTTAACACAATAGGCCCTAATGCTTTAAAAAAAAATTAATTTAAGTTTAGTGTATTAGAGACGTAAGAAATTTTTTTACTTTCAGTCATTATATAAAAAAATCTCGTTTTTATAGTTTTCTTCGAGGAACATGACAGCAAGAGAGGGATGGCTAAGAAATCTAGACAATCAAACAGGCATTTTACAAAGACATGTGCGAATGAATAGGCAACGAAAGAAATATTTCAATTTGAGAACGGATTGAAGTAGTTACTATAGTGACGAGAAACATGGCAGTCTGGATTGATAAAACCCCCAAGCAATCAACATGAATTGTCATCCAGCGTGAGTTTGATTTTCCTCGCTGAGTATTTAAACCTTCCCGCGCGAACCCGTAGCTAATCGAATTGCTCGCATTTTGATCAACCAAGCCTACCATTATGCTTATATAACCCCTCGAATTAGCACAAATTAAATTACTTCGACCTAGTCGCTTATAATTTGCGATGGCAGTTATCATTAAGCAAGTGGAACGCGCAGGTCCGGCGCCGCGTGTACACAGAGGGAGAATATACTCCCCGACCAGCCAAAGTGAATAATGACTTGGACAAATTGGAGCAAATTTATGTCATAGTTGGAACTCTGGGTCCTGATTAAGCGAATGATATCATCATCTCCGCTAACGAGGAGTCGTTGTTCTCAGTTGGAACACGTGTTCCCACCGACACACTGCCGACTTTTGCGGTTTGAAGTCCGTCACGATGTCAAAGACAACAAAGCCGAACGAAAATCATTATATGTGAGCTCGAGAAAGGCTTCAGATGTACATGTACATAGTAAGTTTAAAACCTAGAATGATATCACAACTGGCATCCGGAATTCTTTAATTCATAAGATGGCTGTAAGGACAATTTGCCAATAATACCGAGGATTATTAAAGACGTCAATACATTCGTTAATTCACTTTACTCACTGGCCCATCAACTCCCTGTGTATTTTCTTTAAAAAGTTCCTGAATATTTGCACACTTATGAAATAGAATTCATTTTTAATTGTACTATTTCATGTGATATTTTGTTTTGTACATTGAATACAGATGAAAATGTTCCAGTAGCATAAAAACATGCATTGGCATCTTAATAATTTACCTTTATAATTTCTTTTTGTTTGTATGTTTGTTTTGGGTTTCTTCGCATAAGGAAATATTCCCGAAGCAAGACCTCGCATTCGCAAACCTAATTTATAAAACAAATTATGAAATGTGTTGCACTTTTTAAAAAAATATGAAAATACAGGAGTTTGTCTAACCTGGTGAGGGTGACTCCCCGCTTCCATTTCTGCCTCTGACCGTGCCATTACCAAGAATCCCGTCGATCGAGTGCGGCATACCGTAGCCTGCCCGGCATGGCCCGCCGGCTAACGCGCCGCCGAGCCCCGTGGTTTGTTGCGAGTGATGCATGGTCGACTCATCGGACAAGCCGGCGAAGGAAGATTTGTGCAGTGTGGCCATATCCTCGGAAGTGTTAAAAATCATCATGTGTGCGCTGTGCGGGGGGAATTTCAGGACTTTCTCGGCCTATCTTGCGTTGTCGATTTGTTTGACGAGTCAAGGCCCGTGACGGACTGATGTAGCAATCGTAGAAAAAAAATTCTCCGAATCTTGCTTAAAAGCAAACTTAATAGATCAGTACAAGTTAGCAAGTGTAGGCTATGCAGTTAGCATCCCGTCATAAAGCACAGGTGTATAACAAGCCCCCGGAATTAAAGATGATCACACGCTGAGCAGACAACGTCCTGTGGCCTACTCGTATTAAACCTGACTTGTTAGAAGTATGCAAGGCACCGTGCGATGTGTAACATCAGTCGGGAGAGAGAAACCCAGTTCACTGGAAGCTGGGGCAGCCGGTACGGTTTGTTCGAGAGAGGGCTGTCGAGTCTTGTTTAGTCCACGACTGAAGCAAAACACTGAGTCTGATTTCAGACCCTGTTGGGGACTAGGTTGTTATCGGGCATAGATGGGTTTTTCAAGCTCCCTGTCGACTCACGTTGTAGACTGCTGTGCAAGCCAAGTCGTGAATTCCCCAATGAGTTGGCTCGTAGCGTAAGCACAACACGCATATCCCCAAACAGGAATCGTGCCATATACCACACGCTACTACGCGTAGCACATCGCGCATGCTCGGGAGAAAGTTCCATGATATTCATAAGGCGAGCGGGCCAATCAGAGAGCGCGACAGTAACGGCGTGTGTGCCCGTCTCGTGTGTGGGTTGCTATGCTTTCATGTTACCGCCATTACGGACTGGCTGCATTCCCCGGAGAAAAGCCCCACCGCGATTCCTATGAACTTTAAATTAGATTTGTTGTTGTGCATCGGCCTCAGGCGCGTATATGATACTATGTACTGAACGAGTCTGCTTGTACATGTATATATATTGCACAAGTATCCACATAAAAAGCATTTTTATACTCATTTTTTTTTACAAGCATTCTTTAAAAAGTGTTTCCGTAATCCCCAAGTGAATGATGAAAGATCTGGTCAACTGAAATAGATAGGGAAAGCGTGTCTAGTTCCCGACTCCAAGCAACACCGGAAGGCACGGCAATTGTGTGCTGGGTTATTTATTAGTTTGCGCAGGATCCAGACTCCCCAGAGCTGAAGTTTGCGTACCCAACTCCAGTCTCTCTCATTCGGGTGGGGGAGGGGTTGTATTTCCAAAATCGGAATCGCAAATGTGAACCGGGGTTGCACTTTGCATGTCTACTTTTGGGACATCAGACCTTCATCCTAGGGGAAAAAAGCTAACACTGGAATGACCTTCAATGTCACTGCGACCTGACGGACAAAGAACAAAACATTGTGACGAATTTAGTAAGATGTTGTCATTTTTTAACTTCGACTTTTTCGAAGACGTCATTTGACGCAAGCAAAATTTGAAGAGGTTTGATGAAAGTAAAAGTCAGTCAGCAGAAAATAATTATGGACAGTCGTCACAAGGGAGAGAAGATTGTAACATTGGCTATTTGTTTGATGGTCACATAAATGTTTTTATTTGTTTTCTTTTAGACTTATGTAACCAATTTTCAATGGTTTTTGTTTACAGAGCTGCTTTGTTTGTTTGTTTGTTTGTTTGTTTGTTTGTTTGTTTGTTTGTTTGTTTCTTGAATTGGTTTTTCCGTACATTTACTTATATTAAAATTAAATCACCGACATTATTCTGTAACTTCTACCAGCGAGACAAATACGCGAGTAAAACATATGACTGATGTATGATCTTATCATTTTATTTATCTTTATCGAGCAGGATCATCATCAGAGAAGTAATCGTGAAATGGACTGAAATTGTAGCTCTTGCAAGCCCGGAGAAATACACTCTAAAAACTGTGTTTAGCAATTAAACACAATCTTGCTATCAGTTTGTAAACGTGTTTAGAAGCTAAACATCACGTGTCCAATTCCTAAACATCAATGTTCAATGGCTAAACACTATCCGTCAATACGCTAAACATGTTTAGTATGTAAACGTGTTTACAAACTGATAGCAAGAAAGTGTTTAGAAAAGTTTTTAATTGCTAAACATTGTTTTTGCAGTGTATTTGACCGGAAGGCGACCAAAAATGCACAGTTTTTAAAATCTTCAAGAAATGTCACACATACTATTCTCAAGAAAATCTCAAGGAAGCAGGTGGGGACGAGGAAAGCTCTTGGCGACCAACGGCAGTAGTGGGGTTCGAACCTGCATCACATCCTAAGTTATAATGCGAATATATCTTTCCAATATTTACAAGTAGTGCTGCTGTCGTTTTGTACACAGTATGCCTATAGACTTTAGCATCTGTAAGAAATGTTTTGTCCAATTTAGTGATTTAACCCTCGTTTTTAGCTTTTTGAAATCTTCAGTTCCTCCGACTGAGGAGGGGTGTTTTGAATCGTTTACCAAACCCTTAACAAGCTTGCCCAGCTTGGTTCATACAGTTAGGGTGTTTGAGCGTGAAACTCGGCTTTCCGCCTGTTCCCACCAATATAGGCCCTAATCAAGTTGTGTAGCAAAAAGTCACGCTAATAGTCTTTTCCCTCGTTCTGTATCTCTATGGAATTCTTTGCCATGGTGGATATTCCCTTCATCGTACGATCTTTCCTGCTTCAAGAGGAATATTGTTTCCTTATACTTCTTGTATCTTTGATACTTTTTTTCTTTTTGGAGCTCCGTTTATATACCTCAAGTGGCTTTTAGTCTTGTTCGGGGCGAACTTGCATGAAAAAGCTATGTACATTACCCGAATATTTAACATTGATTGATGAGGAGGCCTATATGAGAACATCCATTGCATGAAGCGATCAGCTCTATACTCTGATAAATCGCTATACTTGAGTTTCCAGTCAAGACAGTGCAACACCTCAGCCAGCATCGACGCGCTCGGGTATCCCAGGGTCATAGTAATTGAATTCATTAGGAAATAACACTGAACGATCACAATGAATAAGAATCTAATAAATCCGATTATTAATGGACTGGCCTCTTCTGGCGTGGAGGGAAGCAGTTGAATGTTGGTCGGAAAATTGGACCACAAAAGTGAGGATTTATAAAATGCGTAAGTTCTGTTGTTTTTCGTTGCAGTTGATCCTTTCGTTGGATGAAGTAAAATGTGACAGATTAACGTTTTGATGACGCATTGCCGTCCTTGGTCTTTTTCCCTGGTGGTTTTCAATGACTGATAGAAGGAAAACTGCTGATTTAAAGCCCCTTTTCGGGCATGTATATAGACAAAGTGTATTGAATGCTCAGTTTATAGGCTAATTTTACGCACCATAGTTAAAAATCGTCCACCAATTATTTCATGAAACTTTAATTGATCCCAAATCCAAAAGTTTGCTCCGCCATCTCAGTTAATAAACACTGAAATACAATAAACACAATTATCGTAAACGCGTTGAATATCATTACACACGTGAAAATGTGGTAAACTTGCAGGCTTAAATTGAATATGTTTCGGATAACAGTTCGTGTTGTCAGAGTAATGGAGCTATTTTCTGTCTTCACACGTCAACAGGAATTGATTACATGAACACAATTTCCAAAAGAATAAGGTCAGCAAAATAATGCGTTACCAGGTACGTTTAATATGATGTGGATGGATTAAACACAGATTTTGGCTGTCACCTCCCCCCCCCCCCCCCTACCCCCACAAGGGCGGATCCAGAACAACATTTTAGGGCGGGCCAAACATTTTTTTTGGGAGGGGCCAAAAACATTTTGGGCTGAGTTTTGTGGGTGGGTGTACGCAGTGGCTGCCTTTTTGCGACGTCAGAAAAAAAAAATTTTTTAAAGAAAGTTTGGGTGTTTTTTTTTTTTGGGGGGGGGCATGGCCCCCTCCCCCCCCCCCCCCCTGGATCCACCCTTTCCCCTAACCCCTACTCCTTAACATTGCTGTGCAAATAATCTCAACAAATCAACGTAGGCCCTATATTTTAAATAGCTCGGGTTGAACATTACGCGCAGAACTGATCGCTTTACTGGGATGTTTTCTTGACTGCATGCCTATTATAAACGCACTTTGCATGACAAAGAACGTTTCTTGGGCTTTTTCTCCAAGTGTACTGTACCTACAAAGAGTTTTGCCCAAACTCGGCTTTCTGCCTGTTCCCAGTAGAACGAAAAGCTATGCCATATAGCTTTTTTCCCTCGTTCTGTATCTCTTTTGAATTCTTTGCCTGGTGCATGTTTCACTTCATCTTACGATGTTTTCTGCTTCAAAAGGAATATTAATTCATATTGATTCTTTTCCCTTTGTACTATAATACCTCCAGTGGCCTTTGGCCTTGTTCGGGGCGAACTTGCATAACAAACTTTTGTTTATGTGAGCAGGTGAGAAACACAACTGTAATATCATCAGGCTTTCCAAAATACATTCCTTTTTATTCAGCCGAGTGTGATTTCAACGCCGTTCCCTCAAACAAACCGCACACACTGTTTTCCTCCTTTTATACCGGTACATTACGATTCCTCATGCACGGTTCAGAAACGATATTTTAAGCCGACCTCGCCAAAACGAAATTCCATACCTACGAGTGGAAGATTTACTGTGGCGGTAAAAACACTTGTGTACCTAACCGTCTTGCCATGATTGGGTATTAATATGGTGAGTGTGTGTTATATCTATTAGGCCCTCGAGTACCCCGTGACCTCAGACGGATCTCTCCGAAGTGTTTTATGTACTCTTCAGAGTTTTAGGGGAACTTTTGGTGGGTTTTGTAAGTGTAGGAACGAGAGCTGTTTTTCTCGTTTTGGCTCGAGCGACCGCAGTTAGTACTTAGCCCAAGCTCGCCCCCCCCCCCCCCCCCCCCCCCACCCCTTGTACGCATACGGAGGCCAGGGCCGAATCTCGTCGGTTGATGTCATCAAGATCTGCGGCGTGAGAACCATAGATTTTGTCTCGGCCCAAAAGAGGTTCAAAGGGACAGAATTGATCAACTTCAGATTAATTTGATTTGAAAGTACAAGTGGAGAGAAGTTTCGAACATGTGAAATAACTGCGTCTAAATGGAGAAGTGTGGATCTTAAGAAGAATCACAAAACCCTTTCTCCTGATGATAATCTGATACTTACCGCAACGTCAAGTTTATACCTTCATGGAAGTCGCCAAAATACAAGGCTAAAAGCAACACCAAAGCGCTACAACAGAGGTGGTGGGGTTGGCCACATTTTAGGTTGCCAGCCCTACCACTCTATAGGCCTACGGTTTTCCAGGGTCCAGATCTAAATAGAGGACAAATATAGACACCAAAGAAATTATCCCAATTTTTCAGCCCCATACACCAAGGCCGGGTAACTTCTACCGTTGGTGAGACCAACTCACACCCCAGACGAAAAAATATTAGAACTACACCCCTTTCGTTATAGTTGGTTATTTCACATGGCGTAGCCTATCCGCAAAGTGTATCCATACTCTTAGAATTATGCTTTGGGACGAAATTCTTAAAACCTGTCATTTTCTAAAAGTGAAAAATGCAGGCCTGTTTATTTCGCCATAATTGTTTACACTCAGTTTCGTTCAATTTACTGTGGCCCTTGCTCTCAGTATCAAACGACACCAAATACACATCCACATAAGGGGATATAGAGCTTAATTGAGTTCACAGTTTTAGCAAATTTGAAAATGTACAGGCCTTTCCCACTGTGCCATAATTTACATATTTTTTTTTAAGCATTTGTTCATTTCTTAAATTAAAAGTATTTTTTTAATTTAAACTATTCAATGTATGTTCTTGTATTTGTGTAAATGTATTTGAATATGTGTAAAAATATGCATGTATGCAGGGCGAACAAAACAGATTTTTAAAAAGAAACCTTATTTATTATTTATTACATTTCTTTATCCAGGGTGTGCCCAAACAGTTTAAAACTGGTTTCCATTCGGTCATATTTTTTTTATTAAAATTAATATTTACATTAAAAAAAATGAATATTTACACACATACAACTATAGTTACACAAATACAAGAATATTTACATAAATATATCTAAATCTTATCAGAATTGTTTCTGGTCCCCTCCACTCAAGCTCAAAACCACCTCACTGCTGTTCCAGGGCATCTTTCACTTCACTGTGGTGTGAATATTATTTAGTTCTCTTCACTGACGGTTTTAGCATCGATTGAGCTTGGTCTGGTTCCCTGACCTGAAGATTATGGTGCTTGTGTGCTTGGGCAAGACACTTTACCACAATTGCCTCTCTCCACCCAGGAGTATAAATGGGTACCTGTGAGGGTAGAGAACGGATTGCGCTGATCTCGAACTGCTGCATAGAATTGATCTCATGGCCTGCTGATCAGGGGTAATAATTGTGAAGCGCTTTGAGACATTTGTATAAAGCGCTATATAAGCACCGCACTATTATTATTATTAAGATTCCCCGACACTAAATCTTAGGCCAGGTAGTACCCACGGTTTAAAATAGATCGTGACGTGCAGTGTTAGTCCGAGTGACGTCAGTGGCATCTTTCAAATTTAATAATCTTGCAAAATCCGCTCGGAAAAATAATGCAAGAATATGGCATTGATTTTTCAGTTTTTATGTATAATTG
Source organism: Hippasteria phrygiana (assembly GCA_037893225.1). Taxonomy (NCBI): domain Eukaryota; kingdom Metazoa; phylum Echinodermata; class Asteroidea; order Valvatida; family Goniasteridae; genus Hippasteria; species Hippasteria phrygiana. The sequence continues at coordinate 335,054 of JAZGUH010000122.1, forward strand.
ATAATTCAAATTCCAGGATCTGTAACGAGCCTAACAGACCTTTTGTTATTGCGAACATCAACGTTAATAGCCGAATGTTACCGAAAACAAGTTCGGAAAACTTCGGATATTTTCGGAAACGGGAGGAATTCCTCCTGTTTTCGTCACGTGACATTGGCGGCTACCGGACCTAATATTCATCAGAAATAGTCAGAATTTATTGGTCTGGGAACCAGACTACCATTGAGCTCAACTCCATGCGTGTACTATAAGTCTCCTTCCTTCTCTCCACTGAAGCCTTCGGCGTTGTTATTAACGGTGATCAATCTTTTCCAAACATTCCCTTTGAAGGTGTGGTCGGACCTTTCCCTAAGTAAATCGAAAAGAGGAGAACACAATTTCCCTCCTGAAACAACCTGTAAGGCTGAGACAAAGTCTGGCGGTGTGGGAAATCAGATACGTGGCCCGACTGCAGAATCGATAAAAAAGTATCCTCCAATTAATTTGGTTTGTAAAGGCTTTTGTGGGACAGACATTATGAAGTGGCATGGGTGATTGTGTTAATATATTATAGTTATCTAAAGTCGTGATATCCACGAAGCTTTGTGTTTGGGTCATTCCACAAGTTGGAACACGGTGTCCCTGTTACTCCAGCACCTGCTGTGAGGCAATTTCAGTACATATCGCTGCACAGTTTGCTGTGCATATTAAAGTACAACACACAAAATAGTTGACCCTATACAACAAGCTTTAAAGTTAGTTGAATCAGTAGCTGTAAACGATTTAACATGGTGTACCCGAGTGTGACATTTGCTACGCCGGGAAACATATTTTTCAACATATCCCCTATTTATCTGCAATAACCTTACAAAAACACGTATGGTTCGTTTTGTTGTCCGTTTAGTAGTAGTATATGCAGAGAAGGTTTGTATATTAAATATTGCAACACGACAAAAAGATGTAAAAGAGACACGGTGTCCCCCGTTACATCCGAGTCCTAAATTATCATGAAATGTCAAATTTCTCTGATGGTAACTGATGGTATGCAAAACTTGCCCAAATCTGCCTAACACCCAAGACAAATATCAGGAGTAAATATTCAAACGCTTTAGTCGATAGGTGGCATGTAACTGGAAATGTAGCAAAATGCCACACTTTGTGTCCCAACTTCATTGAAGTATATCACGAATGATAATTCGCCATAGGCCTACGGAATCACAGTTGAGAGTTTTCTTCTACCACGAGAGTGTGATTCCTGGCTACACGATTGCTATTGGATGGGGTAAATTTTACGGAGCTGCCAAACACACAAATCTGCTTATATTAGCCTACAGAAGTTTTGTATAGCAATAACAGCTCACCAGTTAAAAAGTTATGTGATATATTTTGCCTGCGACTGGATTTGAGTTGATATCTGTCCAGCAGCAAAATATCCCAGCAGTATTTTTTATATAATATAATATAATATAATACGTCGCTTCCTAGTTAATACAATGTCTTTGACACAGAGTTGTTATTCACAAGTCACATCACAAGTCACTTCACAATTCTGGTCTCAAGCCATGTAACAAGCTATTTAAAGCACCCCTTTGTCATTGTTCATCCCATGTAGCTTGTGAGCTGACTTGTGATTGACTTGTGATCTGCCTTTTGATCTGACTTGTGACTTCCAGGCTTTTGACTGACTCGATTACAACTCTGCTTGGCGCCAAATGGTTTGCCTGAAGAAACCGTAAAAATGTGAACATCAAGAATACAACGGGACACCTAAAATGTTGATCCTGAGAAGTATACTAAATAAATCAAGCTTTCGTGATACTCTTTTAAAAATGTATGATAGAACAAAGTGCTACACCAGCTTCTTCAACACAAACCCGAACCATTCCTTGAACGAGAGGAATTGCCGAATTAAGTTGAGGGGAAATTAGGTCATTTAGCCCGGGGAAATTGCCACGGGATTCCTTAGCGGAAGATTCTGATTAATCACTCGTATCCTTTCTCTCCGTATCCATCATGCTATGCTTTGATAAAAGTGAAGGGGGGGTGGGGGGGCTATACCAGGGATAACGAGTGCAGTGCAGGAATTGTTTTAATCCCCCACATCTCCAAATCAAATTGTGCCGGCTTGCTTGCAGGCTTTGCTGATTGATTGGTTTCCTGAGTTTAAGCTGTTGAATTGGTTAATGCTTGTTTAATTATTGCTTGTTTCAATCTGTAGGAGTGTTTATACGTAATTATTATATTTTTTTATTTAATGGCAATTCATATTAGCTCATGAGCATAGTGATAGGCCTATAAGTGGCAAATCAATGTGAGACTATGAGACACATGGTGGCAGCCGACATGCGAATCCATTTTTTCCTATAGTTCTGAGCATGCGCGCGTAGTTCTGAGCAGGCGCGCGTAGTTCTGCGTTTGTTCTCCCCAACAAACCTGGACGTAACAAAGGGAACAATATCGTCCGCGATTCCCAGAATACGTCCGGGATTGAAATCGTGTACAAAACCTATGGGAGTCTTCCGAAAAAGTTAAAGTACAAACAAAAGAGGGAACAATAGGACGTCCGCGTTTGTAGGTCGATACACGTTTGTGTGAGTAGTCTAGTTCCCAGACCAAAATATTCTCACTATTTCTGATGAATATTAGGTCCGGTAGCCGCCAATGTCTCGTGAGGAAAACGGGAGGAATTCCTCCCGTTTTCGAAAATGTGCGAAGTTTTCATAACTTTGTTTCGGTAACATTCGGCTATTAACCTTGATTAACAAAATGCCTGTCAGGCCCGTTACAGATCCTGGAATTTGAATTCTCAATTATACATAAAAACTGAAAAATCAATGCCATAGGCCTACTCTTGTCAGTAATTTGCCGACCGGATTTTGCAAGAATGTATTAAATTTGAATGATGCCACTGACGTCACTCGGACTAACACTGCACGTCTTGATCCGTGGGCACTACCTGACCTAAGATTTAGTCGTCAGGGAATCTTCAGGTCCGGGAACCAGACTAAGTTCTGAGCTGGCGCTTGTAGTTCTGAGGATGCGCACGACTGGTAAGAACAATGGAAAAGGGAAGGTGGAGCCTATGGTCATTTCTCAAACCATGGCTTGGGCTCGGGCTTCGGCTTCGCGTAATTTTATACCCCAAGATTTGGCAAGATCTTGGACACTGTTTTTGCTATATGTACATCAAAATCTTTTATTTTAATCAAGAGCCAGAGCCTGTTTATTTATTTATTTATTTATTTATTTATTTATTTATTTATTTATTTATTTATTTATTTACGTATCCAAGGCTTCAGATTGGCAATGGGGCTGGGGAATAGTTGGAGACGAAGCCGAAGTCCAAGCCCAAGCCAGGGTTTGAGAAACCGCCCATGTCTGCTGTCAACAGTATCTCAAAAGTTTCCCATTACACTGCCAAAACTGGAATAAAATCAACACCAACGTGGCATCTATATTGGACTATTCGTTTAGTACAGATACCACAAGGGGGTTCTACAGGTTGCACTTGCCATTTTGCCCTAAACAATGCTAATTAATTGTAACAATGATAAAAAGAACTGAAATATACGAACAAGAGTTCCGCAATTTCACCAGTATTTTGATTCCTTAACGAAGAATGCTAAACACCTTTCACTGAATGAAAGCCATTTCGATACCAGATATTTTCATTTATACATGATTCCGTGGTGCCGGTACTTAAAATATCAAACTTAATTCTAGAGAAAACAAATGCTTGAACGTTAAAAGTTCAAAGCAATCCACCTGATTGTGTGGGTATACTTCCACAGCGAAGCTATAGAAATACTAGGTGGCAATAATCTACGCATGATTTCTGTAATGGCACACGAAGTGAAAACAACGTTGCGACAGTCAAACATGGCCCCCGTGGCTCGTCGCTGCGGCACCAAGCACCGCCCAATATGTCAGTGGAGCTAGCCTAGCTTCGGTACCATGTTTGGGTCACCACGGGACCAGTAAAATGCTGGGAGATGGGACTCCTGGTATTGATGCGAGATCACTGGCATATGATTGTGAAATTGTGTGCGCACGAGGTGACTATTGTAGATTCAACCTCGTATGTCACCCGTACCATTTCTGTGGAGATAGGAGCCTCGGTGTATGAGGGGCAAATTGGGGAATTGTGTGTTTTATAGGAATGCCGACGGAGTTTATACATGTATAACAGATGCGCATTGTGATTTTCATAATATTTCATGATTTGTTTTATAAATTTATTCACGATTACAAAAGTGCGCTAATCAATAGTTAAGTTACATGTAGCACACCTGACCCTCTACCTGAAAATGTATAAATGCATTATTTTTAAGGCTTTTATTTATTTGTTTGTGTATTTATTTATCTATTTATTACATTTCTTACATTTCCATTGGGGCACTGCATACATTTTATGATGCATTCGCTATCATATCGATATTCACAAATCGATATTTGTTGACTATGTATCGATTCTTTAACGAGCATCAACAACCCAGCTTACACACGTATAATGATGCGTCTGAAAAACAACTAGCGACTACCCGCTGTCCCTGCCAACCCACTCCCAGCGATTCCATTAAGACTCGTAATGACTCAATTACAGTTTCTTATTAGAGGAATTCTGTATATTTCTACAAGCTATTGGTACCCTGTGTGGTTACCAACGCGTACAACAAGCAGGGGGCTCGGGGCCACATGCCAAGTTCGTGTTTAGTGTGACCTATTGATGTGACGTGGTAATAAAACAAGAAGGTTTGGGGACAGAGTTTTTAGAATTTCTTGAAGGTGTTTTTTGTTTTTTCGGTTGATGTGTGCAGTCACATTGCCACATCGAGTCATTGCTTAAGCCAGATTCGTCACCTGATGCTTGTCTGTGATTTGGGGACTTTGTTTGTGTTTTGCGATTTTGTTTTGTTTTAGTTTTGTTGTTGTTTACGAATTGTTGTTTCCTGAACCACTTCTGAAATCTAACGTAGCAGCTATATATTTCGTATTATATTGTACCTGGTAATTTTATTTGATGCGATTCGTACAACGATAACAACGGATTGTTAGTGTCAGGCTTACTGTCTTGAAGTACTGCTTTCCCAAATTGTCTATCATGTTTGTAATATAATATTGACTGTGATTTTGAGTGGCTTGAGATTTAGATTTTCCTTTAATCCTACGGGGAAAATATTGTTGAATTATTGAATTAGGCCTACAGGAGCGGCTTACTCACGACTAAAACACTGAGTCATTCATTAAGTTATACATCAATGTCACTGTCAATTTTCACACAGTGAAATAAACGCACGAAGCCCTATGCCTGTTAAAGGGCTGGTCATGAATGCTCAGCGAATAAAAACGCATATCCTAGGCCAAAGAAAACCGATGTCCCTCGGCCGTAAATCGCTCTATCGACACGGTAGGCGACTGTTCCTGAGTCCCGCTGACAGGCAGAAACGTCGTCGGAACATGACGTGGCTTATAGGTGTCTAGAATATTATCACTTTGGCCTGCTGATTCCACATTATAATCGTTTTAATTATCTTTTGAAGCTGAGGAATGGAGAATTTCTCAAAGTCGATGTTTGTATTTTATTGTCACTGACGTTTCTAAATTGGATTGCGCGTTTTGTTGTTTTATGAAATACCATAGTCACGTCAAAACTCAGATTTCTTCTGCTTGTGAGAAGATAAGAATGGGGTGGGTAAATCAATCATGTTACTTGTTAGGAGACATTGTTGACTTTTCAAATGAAGTCAAACTATTTCTCTTAGGGTTTGAAGTGTTAAACGGGTTCCCATGTACATCCCCTCTTATTCCAATACCAACCCCGATTATTTCTTTCTTGCGAAACAATTAATGCAAGTATATGCCTATAGCCTATTTAAAGGTATACAACATTTGCAAACATCAAAAAACAAAGGTACTAAATTATCATCAAATACGTAACCTATACTTGACTGTAAGTAAATAATGGTCTCAAGCATCCTGTGAAATCATGGCACCTGGTGTGCAGTCATTTTCAAGAAAAGTGGAATCTTTGTATCAATTTCCAGCGATTGTCGGCCCACCGTCGTTGAAAATAAATTACCTAAACAAAATACTGCTCCGATTTACCAACTTAGTTTTTATAGTAAATCCTTCGAGTTTTCGAATTTGGTCCATATTTTGTTTGCCAATGAACGGATGCAAGCATGCAGCTAGTCGAGTTCCCCGACCTGATAATTCACTGACGTATATAAATTGCTCCGTTTTGTCTAAAGTATAGGATCAGGGAACCCGAACCAGACTACAAGAACAGCACTTTTTCTTCAGCATCTATGCACACAAAACTTTAAACAGGTCAGTGTTCCTACAAAATACTAACCACCACATCCATTCATCCTGAATATTACAGCAAAAGCAAATGTTGTATAATTAAGCCTACTACCTTTAAACTTGTGTCAGTTTAAAAACATCCAAAGCGTATTCTCATAATTTTGAAATGAGCAGTATTAAGGTTTGCCTTGAACTCTTGCCGGGGGACCCTTAGGCCTATTTGAAGATTTGAAGATATTTTCATAACTCCGTAAGGGCAGTGTATATTCATAGACTTGCAGATGCGTGCATAAACCGGTGGGGCTTCTTTCGGTGAAATCCCCATGAGTCAGACTTGTGATCACTATAGTGACAAATAGCGGTCGAATTGCGTGATTGCATGTCACACCCAACCACCAGCGCTGGGTCCTCGCAAATTACTTAATTCCTGTGGAGGAACAATCTGTCCAGACCAATCGTCTTATCTGAAGCTCGCCTGGCCAGCCCTTCGTTTCAGAGGAGTTGCTCAGAAGAAAGATTTTTTTCCCACATAATTTTGTCTTTTTGATTGTAGGTTCCTCTAAACTGTGTTTAGCAATAAACACAATCTTGCTATCAGTTTGTAAACATGTTTAGAAGCTAAATATTACGTGTCCAATTCCTAAACATCAATGTTCAATGGCTAAACACCGTCCGTCGACACTCGAAACATGCTTAGTATTTACACTTGTTTACAAACTGATAACTCATAGCAAGAAAGTGTTTAGAAAAGTGTTTAATTATTGCTAAACACAGTTTTTGCAGTGCAGTAATTTAAATATCCGAGCATTTCTAAACATTTCCTATACTTTCTTTTAAAAATTAAAGCCCTATTTGAATTTTGTTTGAGATTTTGATCCTGGCCATTGTTTTGGGAGGCGGGGGGGGGGGGGGGGGGGGTGGGGGGGAGGGGGAGGGGGAGGGGGGAAGTCGTCGCCAGCGACCTGCTGTACTCAATTTCTGTTCGTAGAGGGCATAAACCGGTATGGCTTCGGAAAATCGATACATTCTGCTTGTTTAGAAACAGTCAAATCAAATTATCTGATAAGATTCCCTGTAATAATAAATTCATATAAAAATAAATACATATTCTCACAGTCAAAACGTGAAGTCGTATTTGTCAATTAATCTTTTAAATGTCATTAACTTTCCATTGTTTTGCCTTTTGAAAGGTATAAGTCAGGTTGTCTTTGTGGTACTTTCCTCGCCTTCCAAACGCTGTGACCCGGGTTCGAATCCCAGCCGACATGTGGTTGGGATTCCGTGGGTTTCCCCTCGGAATATCATTCCGGGGTTTTCCCTCCTATCTCTAAAACCGAACATTTCTTAAGCGTCTTCCTTCAGGCTTTTAAGCTTCAGGCTTTCGAGCTAATAAGCTTTTGAGGAATCTCTGGTTTCATTACCAGAAAGAAAATAATTAAGAGGACTACGTAGCCACGTTCCAGTAAAAATAAGAATATTAACTGAGAATTGACCTCCTGACCACAGATTTGACCCCCAAATCCTGCATGTATAACTTACCAATAGAAAGTGACGTATGAAAAAAAGCACCGACTATTCAAAATGCATATAATAATACGTTAAACCATACAGTACCATTGACAAGTATTCTGAATGGGGTTCCTCGTTATTTCATGATTGTAATGTTATACGGACATTACTGCTCAACAAACCGTGTCTTTTCATACCCACAGCTTAATTCAATTTAAAACAACCGGGAAAAATAATTTGGTACAACAGGATGTCTGCTGCTCTTCTAATGTAATTATTCGCAAACCTGTTGTCACAAACAAACTTAAGCGATTATGCATGAGTTTGGTTCATCGATTGAGAATACGTTTCTTGATCAAGAATTCCCGGACTTGTTCGCAAGGAACTTAATCGATAATCCACGGCTTGCGTATTAGTTCACAAATCCACAAGGGCATCTTAGAATTTCAAATCTATTCGATCTAATTTAAATTACAAAGAGAGGCCCACAATACAGGTGACATGTGTCTTGAACGTGTTTTTATTCGATTTGTAGCACAATAAATGGCTTTTTGTTGGCGATAAATGTGTAGAATTAATCTGTTTGCAGGGCTATAGATGTAGCATGGGAATACCATTTCACCAGGTCTAATTAACGATGGCCATTTTTAATCCAAACCAGATTGTGGGATTTCCGGTGAGTTCACGAATCCTGTCCTCGGATTCGGAAACAAAATATGAATTTTATGCCCGGCGTTTCAATCTGTTTTTGTCGGTGAGGGACGGTAGGAGTAGGACTGGAGATTCGATCATAATATGCCCAGGGACTTCCGCACCGTTCGTCGGTCGGTCTCTTCTTCTAAAACATTTGCGGTGTTCACGGGGTTCATGGCACTGAGGAAAAAACTTCCTTCACGCACGTCAATACCCGTCACCACAAATCTAATAAAATGTAATTATAATAATTCATCTTCACGTGAAAAACATTTATGTGGTTGGATGTCATAAGGAGTCCTGTACTATTCTCGCCCCCTTCTTGCGCTGATTTTACCCCACCCCAACCCTGGACGGAGGCAATGCAATATGAACATTTCCCCCCACTTTAAGGCCGATTCACACTTCACGCGAATACGAAAGCGAATTTCTTGACGTTAGCGTGACGCCACTGTTTCATTGCAACGTTCGCAGCTATCCCAATTCGCTTAACTGAAATCAGTGTAAGCAGACACTGCAAACTGTGGCGAAGCGCAATCAATCTTGAACTTCTCTTCCTTTCACATCAAACGTCGAGTTTGTTGTCCCAGTTCATCCTTCGGTCATCAAGTTCAAAGCTTTTTCAAAGTGAACAAAGAAACTGACAGGAGCGGGATTCGAACCTGCGACCTCCGGGTTACCGTACCGGCGCTCTACCAACTGAGCTATCTTGCCCTATGTTGGCGGTCTCCCAAATTGTCAGTATCTTTGTTCGGGTGGGCGCTAGTCAGAAGTCATAAACCCAGAATGCCGTATAGCCAGGGATCACACCCAATTTTACGATACAACCTGGGAAGCGACATTGATACTGACAATTTGGGAGACCACCAACATAGGGCAAGATAGCTCAGTTGGTAGAGCGCCGGTACGGTAACCCGGAGGTCGCAGGTTCGAATCCCGCTCCTGCCAGTTTCTTTGTTCACTTTGAAAATGTATTCAAATTTACCTAGTCAGTTTCCCTTGTGGATTGTTTGACGAATTATAATTTAAAAAGTCGTATCCTCATATCCTCATGTCGCTTCCCAGGTTGGATCGTAAAATTGGGTGTGATCCCTAGCTATACGGCATTCTGGGTTTATGACTTCTGACTAGCGCCCACCCGAACAAAGATACTGACAATTTGGGAGACCGGCCAACATAGGGCAAGATAGCTCAGTTGGTAGAGCGCCGGTACGGTAACCCGGAGGTCGCAGGTTCGAATCCCGCTCCTGCCAGTTTATTTGTTCACTTTGAATGTATTCAAATTTACCTAGTCAGTTTCCCTTGTGGATTGCATGACGAAGTTCAAAGCTTCTGAAGACCAACACATGATAATATCAAGACTAGTTTCAAAATCAGTCACTCTATATAGGTCCCGTCCTATTTGGCCACATACCGGTACCCCATTTGGATCCCGTACCCGCCCCCTCCCCCTACCCCCAACACACACACACAGTCATGTAAACGGGTGCAATCGTGGACCCTCCCATTGTTCCTCTTTTGTTTATACTCTAACTTTTTCGGAAGGCCTCCCATTGGTTTTGTACACATTTTCAATCGTGGACGTTAGGTCAAACGTGGACCCCTTTGTCTACGCTCGAATTCTTTTGTCCTAGGTCCACGATTGCCGGCATATACAAACTCACACACACACGGTCGTACGCACACATGTCGGATAACAGTCGCGACTGTGGTTGCTCAATAGGTAAAGGGGCGGAGCTTAATAGATAGTCTATTGCTCGATTCCATGTTCAACAGCTGCAGCTGCCCAACATCTTACATTTTGATGTGCTTCTCCCTTGAGATCATCTTGAATGATCTGAACTTCCTTAAGCAAGAAATATCCGTTACCGTACATCTGCCGCACGGAATTTGACAAGTTTATTTTATAGTGGAATCGTAGCAACATGCGTCAGAGGTGGTATAAAAAGAGAAACATTAACTATAGTAGATTTAAGCTAATATGCTCGTTCCTCTATATTTTTGGACTACCTGGATTGTATAAAAAAGGGGGAATAGTTAATAGTATTGATGTCCATCACAATAGAATTAGTCCGCCCAGGCTATTGTACTCAACTCAGCTGTCTTCAGTAAGAGGAAGTTCCGACTTTGTGATTTGTTGAGAGACTCCTTTTTTCCCCTCAAACATCGAGGCTTCTACCTCCACAGAAATGGTACGAGGTGCATATCAGGTTTAACCTTACTTTATAAACCAAACCGTCTTTGGAAAAACTGTTTTCATGGCATGCAAAGTGGGTCAACGCAGGAACATTTTGTGTTTGTTTGGAACACTGCACTTTACGTGTTTGTTTGTTTATTGGCACCTATAATTAGTGGTTATCAGGGGTCAAACTCTTTAAATCACGTTCAAAATATAAAGTGAATAATTTGCATCGTTAAGAAAAAAAAGAGCGGCGCCTGGATTAATACTTAGATTTCACAGATGTAAAATACATCAACTTTTGAGTGGAATAGACTTCCTTCTTTGCCGATTGTGGATGTTTGTTGGGACTTATGGAGAGGGTTTTGAAACCAAAATAGCTATTCCAAGTCACGGAGGGAATCTTTGTGTTATATACGGACGCTCAGTTGAACTCAACTTCACCTTGTCAGATTTCTGTTCATTTCACCTAAAAGTTACCGTACGTGTTCGACAAACATGGCAATCACACAGACCCGTACGTAGGATTTTTAGGGGTGGGTGATGCCTGTGTAACCACATTTTAAAATGAATTTTCAAAGTGAACAAAGAAAACTGACAGGAGCGGGATTTGAACCTGCGACCTCCAGAATACCGTACCGGCGCTCTACCAACTGAGGTATCTTGCCCTATGTTGGTGGTTTTCCAGTGCAGATTGTCAGTGTCTTTGTTTAGGAGGTGGGGGGGGGGGGGGGGGGGGGGGCGCTAGTCAGATGTCATAAAGCCACGGATCACGCCCCAACTTTACGATACAAACAGGGAAGCGACATTGTGGGGATCATGAATGAGGACAATAAAGACTTTTTAATTATACCGTCAAACAAACCCGTGTTTGTAAACAATTTCCGAAAGGAATCCAAGACGCCAACGTTGTATTTCTATATTTTCAAAGCTTCCGAGTTATAACCTGTCTGGGAATGCCGCATAATTGATGCGTAATATTGGGCCCCACTTGTACTTTCACGGGCTCGTATTTTGTTCTGCGGGATGGATTAACGCAAGTTTAAGGTGATTGTTCACCCACCTCCTACAGTGTTTACCTAGTGTTGATGAGTAGGATGTTTAGAAATAATCCTGAAAAAAATCCTGGGTCTAGCTTAATTGGATCTTAAGATATGGCCCATTACAGATGGCATGTACAAAACTGGCTTGTCCACGGGAGCTTCATTGTAAATGAAAGCATGTTGAAGACAGAAACTAAAGGTAAGAAAGCTCCCGTGGACAAGCCAGTTTTGTACATGCAATCTGTAATGGGCCATATCTTAAAATACAATTAAGCTAGACCTAGCATTTGTTTTCAGGATTAATTCTTAACACCCTACTCATCATCACTATAGGTAAACACAAATTCTCTGGAATTGTAGGAGGTGGGTGAACAATCACCTTAAACGTGGGTTCACTTTTTTTAACCACCCTGTATATGTGTGCGCGCGCAGGATCATGGCACGGTTTTGCCGGAAATCGAAATATGAAACATTTCCTCTTTGACTGAAAAGAAGCGAGGACCAGAAGGCCGGCACCCATGAACCCGGGTAGGAAAATGTGTCAGTACGTCAGGGTGTTGTGTTGTAGACAACATTAATTGTATTAAACTTCAAGGTTTTGTTTGTCTGATGTATTCTAACCCATGAAACCTTTCAGCGGACGTCGTTTTTAAAAGGTGCCCCGGAGAAATATGGGAAAGATTTGAAGAAGAAAAAAGGCCTGTGCACAACATCCACATTATGTAAACATGCAACCCCACCGGCAATTCCGTATAGGAACGAATGCCTATGAAACAAAAGGTGGCCAGTAGGGCCTAATCCGGCCTATGGTATAGGTAGCGATATCATGCGACATTTCCTTTTATTTTAATGTTCATAAATGAATGGATTTGGTGATTAGTATTTCATAGCAAACACTGACCTGTTTAAAGTTTTGTGTGCATAGATGCTGGGAAAACAAAGAGAAAAAAAGGTTGTTCATTTAGTCTAGTTCCCTGACCGTACTTCAGGCAAAACGCAGCAACTTAATAGACGTTAGGAAATTATCAGGTCAGGGAACTAGACTATTTCGTGCGATGGCCAGCCGACCATCTCTTGAAATCTCTTGAAATGTTCTTGAAAAGGACAGTAAAACGATTTCACAGGATAATTGAGACTATTATTTACTATTTATTTTACTATTATTTACAGTCAAGTAAGGTATTTCATAATAATTCAGTAGTTTTGGTGATTTTTATGTTTGCAAATGTTGTATATTATCTTTAATACACATTAAATGATAATCATAAATTAATACAAAACGGACAATACAAAAGAAATGACTTGAAAGGAGCACTTATGAATAATAATGAGAAAGAGAGGCAGACAATAGAAGGCCTACACATCGGCCACTAGGCCGGCCATCTTTCTGATTTGCAACCGTTGATCTCAGCATAGAGCAATGATCACAGTGTGCTGTCGCAGGTTACTCGCACTCTTGCATCCTATACCCTCACCAAATCCCGTCGACGTGGGCATCATCCTTCAGTTAGATTCCTCCTAGAATACAACAACTTCACTCGCATCTCAACATTTACATGATTGTGGCCTAACCGGTTTTAGAAATCACAAATTCCACGATCACTGCAGTCTTAAAGTCCGAAACTGATACAGCTCACTCGCTAATTTTGTCTACGAGTGTGGGCGTTGCTAGTCAACCCACAAACGTTAAAGCGAAAACTCTCAAGATTTACATTTCCCCCCCCCCCCCCCCCCTCAAAATTATAGCCGTAGGGCACTTTCTACGGAGAATCTCGTACGTCCATCCGAAGTGCGAGTCGGTGACGGTGTACTTGAGTCGTCGCCCGGTCGTACCATTAGCGTGTTTGACTCGCTAGGGGATACCGTGCAAAAGCCTCGTCAGACTGGTTGGATGAGTGCCGCTTCCGGAAAAGGGGGAGGCGAAATGTTGTAGGTTGAAAAGACGACTTCGGGTTAACCAACCACTCCAACCACAGTGTGGGCATGGTGTCGGGGTGTGGGTAGTCTGGGTGATGCACCATTAGTGGTTTGGCAAGGGGAATAAAAAGCAATGATCCTTGACGTCTAAACAATGCCGAATATCATCCATCGTGAATTGTTCTGTTCTACTCTATTTTACGTATTTTCTAGTATTGAAAACAAGGATTTTTCAAAACTGCTTAAGGTACTGCAGCTGGAAAGTTTGAAGAACCAGTGGAAGGGAGATGACCAAGAAACGTTCAGTTTAAAGGTAAAGTACAGCATTTTCAAACATCAAAACCACGAAAACTGCTGAATTACTATGAAGAACCGGTACCTGACTTGACTGTAAAGTAAATAATAGTCTAAAGCATCCTGTGAAAACATAGCACTTTGTGTGTCGTCATTTTCAAGTGAAATTGTTGTATCATTGAATTTCCAGCGATGGTCAGCCGACCATCGAAATATTAGTCTATAGTTCCCAGATCTGATAGGCCTAATCCCCTGACGTCTATACATTGCTATGTTTTGTCTGAAGTAGGGTCATGGAACCAGACTGCAGGAACAGATTGTTTTTCTCTCTTTGTTTTCCCAGCATCTATGCACACAAAACAGTAAACAGGTCAGTGTATTTGCTATAAAATAATAACCCATGATTCATTTCTAAAAAATTACAGCAAAAACAAATTTGTTTATACTACATCTAAAAGATTCGTCAAACAATCCACAAGGGAAACTGACTAGGTAAATTTGAATACATTTTCAAAGTGAACAAAGAAACTGGCAGGAGCGGGATTCGAACCTGCGACCTCCGGGTTACCAGGTCGCAGGTTCGAATCCCGCTCCTGCCAGTTTCTTTGTTCACTTTGAAAACATTTAAAAGATGAGAGGAAAATCTCAGAATCACGTGCCGGGCAAACCACATGGAATCACACAGGGGATTGAAACAGGTGGGATTCGAACCTGCGTCTAAAATCACTGAAAGGCGAGGAGAAGAACACTTCGCTATGCTAACTCTATACTCCAAACCATGCTGATGTGATTCATATTAAGTGCTTAATATTTCGATGGACTGAATATTGAGTTTCAAAGTCAATATCTTATAAGGTTGGCCTAGTGGTCCTTTCCCCGCCTTCCACAGCTGTGACCCGGGTTCGAATCCCACCAGGGCCGACATGTGGATTGCGTTTTCAGTCCCTGCCTGATTTCGTAGGTTTCCCCAGAATATCAGTTATCCCTGCCACTTGTAAAACTGAACATTTCTTCGTTGTCTTCCTATTGGTTTCTTCAGGCTTTGAAGCCACAAACCTATAAATACAAAGCTGAGGAATCATTGGTTTCAATGCCAGAAAGAATCAAAATATATAAATAAATAGAAATCCTTATTGTGGCTGCAATTTGAGTAGTTTGTAATGGGCTAGTTATAAAGGAAACGTGGACTAATCTACTAATCCGAGTACAGCAAACATGATGCACATGCCGAAAGGTCACTGCCTGTATATGCAGCATTAGCCCGGGGCGTCTTGGTAGACTCGAATACAAATATAGAAACTTCCTTCTGAATTAACCAGTGCAAAGATTACCGGTGTCATACAGTGGTGTGCAAAATTATTCGAACACTTGGCATATTTTAGGTATTTTAGTTGTTTGTGATGAAATGGCAATCGATATACCAATGTACATTCAAATGAAACCCTCTGGAATGAACTTCAGAAGACTTGGAACAGCATTAGTGTAGAAACTCTCAGGAAATATATAGACACTATGCCCGAAAGATGTGCCGCAGTGATTGCTGCCAAGGGTGGACACACCAAATATTAGATTAAAGTTTGATGAAAAAAGATGGTAGGACTGGCAGATACTAATGTGAGCTACATGCATGCTCACAACAATTACCTTTTCTATTTAATACAGGTGAACAAATATATACCAGGCATTGTAAGGCATTAAATATCAATTTCTTCAGATATGTCAAGTGTTCGAATAATGTTGCACACCACTGTATGAATATCCGACTTCCATGAAATTTGGGCTTCTCTTCCCTATTATTGGTTAAACCCTCTCACGTGACCGGCAGTTCTCCCAATTATCGATATCATCGATCACTAGGCATGTGTAACACTATACGGGTGACCAAATTTCACGCTACACCGGGACACAACTTATTAATTACTCCGCAACCCAAATATATCAATCAAGCACCGGGCTGATATCGAATCCAACAAAATCAAATACAGATCAACACGATTCGACCGAACTTGCAAGATTCAACAAAATCCAACAGAAATCGCAAGCTAAAAGAAGAACCTGTCATATTGCAATACCGCTCACTCCAAATCTAAACATTGGGTTTGACACTAAAATAGAGTAAAACATTTGTTTGTTAATTTTTTTCAACATGGGGTGACCGGGGCCGGAGATATTCGCCTAAAATGTAATATATTTTTCATTTTCTTTTTGAAAGTCGATGTTGTAAATCTCGGCACAAAAGACTTGTCAAATATTATAAATTTCAAGAAAAACAAACTGATTTTCAAAATCCCCCCACCCCGCAGGAGTTCCGATCACGAAACGTGCCTGCAGTGTGTAAATGTAGTGTACAACATCTGCCTTTGCTGTAATTTAAAAAAAAAAAAAATGAATTTGGGGGTTAGTATATCAAATACTGTAACACTGACCTGTTTAAAGGTTTGTGTGCATAGATGCTGGGAAAACAAAAACGGAGCAATTTATAGACGTCAGATAAATATCAGGGCGGGGAACTAGACTGGCTTGCACCCGTTCATGTAACCAATTGCCAAACCAAATTTGGACTAACTAAATTCGGTAAATTTGGGGCATTATTTTTTCCCATTGATGTAAAAATTCCACTGTTCTTGAAAATGGCAGCACAGGTGCTGTGATTTCACAGGATGCTTGAGACTATTATTTACTCTAGTCAAGTAAAGTATTTCATAATAGTTCAGTAGTTTGTAATGTTTGCAAATGTTCCTAGGCCTTATACCTTTAAGAAAGCTTGATTTGTTTGGTTTCATTATAATTGGACATGAGATCATTGGGAGCAGTATATAAGAAATGCAAGACATCTTCCAGATCTAAGTGTTGTTGATGTCACGGTAAGATTGCACCCAAATGTCAGCCCATGTCGATTCGTAGATTTCACCCATGATTCCATCCTGACAGAACAGCACCAAGACATCCCTTATTAACCCCGAGACAGTCTCTCTTATCGTGCCGCTGTCGGCACGCCCAGACAGGTGTTGACTTGCACCACCGACCTGGCGTCTCGTTACGGTGTTTGCTGGACTTAGTCCCTTTCCTGAAAAAAACTGCAAGCTCATCTCTGTCAACTTTCAACGAACGCCCCCCCCCCCCCCCACCCCCTCCACTCCCGACCACACCCTTTTACCTCAGGTATGCTGATGCATACCTCAAAACGCAGTTTATGTTGTTTGGAAAATGTTGAGCACTCCACATTAGTGAAATAGAATTACTGATCCAACCCAAGTTACACTCGCAAAAGAGAACAGATTAAATATACAACTCATCAATCTAAATTCTGGAACTTACTTGCGACTTGCGACGTTGCGTCCATAAGCAATGGACTTCGTCAGGCCAATGTATACCTCGGGTGGCTTTTAGCTTGTTCGGGGCGAACTTGTGTATGTTTTATTGTTTAATCCGAAAACAGATTACTAGTATGAAACAATTTTTTTTTCCAGAACTGGTTCTTAAGAGCGTTTTCAATTGTTGAATGTACTATAAGCCTATTTATGTTATTATTTAAAATGATATTTAAAATGTGTTCTATTTCTAAAAACAAATGTCAACAGTTGAAGGGGTAAATGTTGGGCAGAGCCGCAAATATCAGTCTCAACATTACATCACGAAATAATCAGTTATGCTTTGTCTACATATTTAAGCAGCTTTCGTTTGTAGTTATTTTTTTCCTTCCTCCATGAATGAGTTCACGCAACTTCAACCACAAAAGACGTCTGGTAAATTCTGGAGGCAGACTCCATATTTCTTTTGAAGATTCATTTCTCCATGTTTCTCGTTCATTTTTGGCGATTGAAAAAGGATTTTGTTTGATGGGGCTTGAAAGTATGGGGATACGACCCACACTGCTTAGGTTTTACAAAGATTAAGCTGGCCAATTTCGGTTTGTCTATTGGATGATCCCCATGCTACCTGTGTACTTTAATCCGCAAAGTAGGTCAGTTTGCTATCTGACGTCACCTGCTGGGCGCGGTTTACTTCACGAATTTCATTCCTCGTCAGACTGGGGAATGAAACTGCCATTTTGGTAAATGCCTGTACACCCACATCATTGTTGAAGCCTCCTTTACTATACAAAACCTGTGTTCGTTTCTCTATTATTAAGATAAGCAAACCGACAAAATTAGCTGGCCTAACGGCAAATGCCTTTGAGAAGAACTTGCTTAAGTTCGAAACTCTAGGCCAGTTAATTTTGTTCATTTGTATATTTCAGGTCAATTCATTCAGTTCAAATTTTGCAGCAGTTTAATTAATTTTCATTAATATAAGCAATTAGAAACCAGGGTTCGAATATGTTTGGACACACAATACAACAATTATGTTTCTCAGCATTTACACGTGAAGAGAGTAGATTAATAATAAAAAACTAATTTCACAATCCGACTGTTATAGAGGCAACTGTGGTAAAGCACCTTGCCAAAAGACGTAAGCACCATCCTCTAGCGGGACTAGAACCCACATTTTTATTAAGACTGTGGGTGAGAGCAAAAATCTGACTCCCTGTAACAATGTCCTCTGGGCAATATGTCGCAAAAAACACCAACTGTGATTGAATTAGCCTTTAAGAAAGATTCTATAGGATCGACCTTCCTAACTTTTATCAATTAAAACTGATCGCAACTAAAGTTTGCTTATTAGCAGCCGTTTATCATCTTACAAAAGTTCCAAAATATAAAAGACCAAACAAATCTGAGAATTCGATTTTGTTCTTGGCAGCCCAATGATGCCCTTGACCTGTCCACCTGAGATGATGAAGATGATGGATGACCTTAGCTCGTCTGATCAAGTCCCATGAGATGCAGAGCACCCGACCACGAGCAGCAATGGATAATCCGCGAAGGATGAGTAAGGCATATGACTAAGAGAAGTCGTCTGGGATGAGGGAGATGACGACACGATAAGAGACTACAAGGGCGTTATCAGATGCGGCAGTGTTTTGCATCAGGGGCGTGGTAGGTAGAGATTTGTTTGAGTGACGGCAGAGGTTTAAAGCTGACATCCGCCGATCAACTTTTATAACTCTGTCAAGTCGTCTTGTAGTTTTTGTGTCAGATCTTGCATTTTCTTACACAATAGGCCTAACAGTATTTCAGACCGCAAAATAACCACCAGTGTAGGCCTATTGAAGTGAATTTGGCAAAGTGTCTTGCTCGAGAAAATATACACAGACTACCCATAGGTACACGTCCAGGTCCGCGACTTCATAAAACTGAGTTTACTGCTGTTTTATGTCACGTTACTGTTACGGCATTACTTTTTATCAGTAGTGACAAATTCTTAGTGCTCTTGCCTACACAAGTTTTTTAAACTATCATGCTATATCAGAAATAGATATTCACATATATGTCGGTTTTATGCCGCGTTAACTTAAAGTTGTGTCTTGCAGAGGCGGATCTAGCCTTTCATTTAGGGAGGGGTTGTACCATTCACCCACCCACTAGGGAGCTTTCTCCTGCAATCTAAGGCATCTCGGGCACCGTTTGAAGCTGCATAATTTGTGTTTTTAAAGAAGAATTTGCTCATATTGGGCCTAAAAAATTGCTGATCACAACTTTGCTCAGCATCGCAAGAGGGGGGTTGCAACCCCCACAACGCCCCCTCTAGGTCCGTCCCTGTCTTGAGACAAAGTATGAACTGTGCCTAGCTACCATCATCTTGAACACAGATCGCCTTGGTGACGACAGTGTATTAACTAACTCCTATCCTCTACGGTTTTTTAGAGAAATCATTTCCCTAAGGTTACTAGGACTGCGAGGGCAGAAGTATAATCCTAACAAACTGTCTTGCTCAAGGACACAATTACCATGATTACAGGGGTCATCAGACTCCAATGGATGGGCGGTGTCTTTCAGGAATAACATTTCACCTGACGGGGGAAACCCATCATCATCTATTTTTCTTTCTTTAAGGATGTGAGTCGATACATCGTCATGGATTGTCTCCTTCCTTCTGTTAACAATTTCCAGCAGGTAGCAATTATAACTCATAATTTCTCTCAGTTTTTTGCCATTAAGAATCCGTATATTCTATTTATAACACCCCCAAACTGTGGGGCGGAATGTTTCTGTATAGGAGCGCTTTACTTCACCGCGGAACCACGAACTATTACTCAGAGCTCAAGCGATATGAATTCCCGTTTGCGTTTTGTTATCAATTAGGGTCATTCATGCAAACTGTCGCGGAACACACTTAATGCCAGTCACGGATGACTGACAGGTGAGATTGTTGAATTGGCATAGTTCTATAAACTCAAGATCATTCAGTGATATGAGTTTATTTGTCTCTCCCCCCCCCCCCCCCCCCCCTCCCGCTTCCAAGCCACCTGTTACCTGTTATTGTTCTATGATCTGTGCTATTATTGCCAGACTTGTCAGTTTGTCTTATTGTTCCATTTTAGCCTTTGAGACGCATTCTCCTAAGATACAAACACCGGCCCCCTTACTTCTATCAGTATTGATAATATCAATGTCAATTTGTAAAGCGCACAAGGCGCTGCATTATTACCCCTGCTCATCAGGCCTATTAATCATTCCTGAAACCTTCTCAGCTCCTTGGGGAGCATACAGCCCCGGCTACTATACCCCAGTAGTTAAGCGCACATGGGCTAATCAAACACATAACCATCCCTGCCTTCACAGGCACCCATTTGCTCCTGGGTGGAGAGAAGCAACTTGTGGCAAAGTGTCCTGCTCAAGGACACAAGCACCTTGACTGCCCTGGCTTGGCGCGAACCCACAAGCCGGTATACAAAACCACGAGGCCACAGCGCTCCATAATAAGAATGCGTACAGATTTCATTACAATTTTTCGTAGGACTCTATCCATCCGCGTGTTATGACGCAAGTCCATGTTCATGGTTGCTTTCTGGCATAATGCTGAGATAATTGAAGAGTGCAAGTTGGCAGTGGTCCGAGTTGACACGTGATCAGATAACCTGGGTCCAATTTCAAAATGGGCCACTTTCACACACACACATACACACACACAAATCTTGCTTAGTAAAAAAATGGTCATTAGCCAAAACTCCATGTGATTTCATGCTGAACAAAAAATTAAGCTGAATACAGTCATAAACAATATACATCACACGAAAATTTTGTTGGTAGTCTTGTTTTTATCAAGGACGATTTTTCATGCTAAGCACACTTCTGAGCTTCAGCAGCTCCGTGATATTGGTCTCTGGCCAAAAGGTCCTCCATGGTTAAACCACAATACAAGGTCGATCGAATTAATTCTATCCAAACGAGTGGTTTAGTGGCCACAGTTCAATGCCCTCGATCACATGGGACATACATATTATGTAGTTTCTGAGTTTGCTTGCCAATGGACAGTAAAACGTGTGCGGAAACCACTTGTGTATGTGACGTCACCATGACGTGCCGGCATTAATGTAGGTTATAACCAGCTAACCAGCTATAGGTTGAAACTCCTGCGTGAGTTTGATCAGTCAGACAGTGTCCGGGAATGATTTCCTACAGTTGCAAAGTGTTAAAAAGCCGAAAATAGATCAGCATTTCTCATTACCACGTTTATACATTCACAGGCACGGACCTAATCACGAGTCAAAAGTGTGTCTCGACTTTGGGGAGTTTATAAAGGTAGTATACAACATTTGCTTTTGCTGTAATTTTCATAAATATATGGATTTGGGAGTTAGTATTTTATAGCGTGCTAGCAAATACTGTAACACTAACCTGTTTAGAGTTGTGTGTGCATGCTGGGAGAACAGAGAGAAAAATATTCTGTTCTGTAATAGTCTGTTCCCTGACCATACTTTTATTAGGCAAAACGACAATCGTTGGGAAAAACGATGTAGAAATTTCCACTTTTCTTGAAAACGACAGCACACCAGGTGCCATGATTTCACAGGTTGCTTGAGACTCAGACTGCTATTTACTAAGTCTATTATTTCGTAATATTATTCAGTAGTTTTGTTTTTTATGTTTGCAAATGTTGTGTACCATCTTTAATCACAGATACGATTGAGATTGATGTTTCCGTGAGGAAATAAGTAAGTTTGAAGTTTGAAGTCCATTCGTATCATGGTTGTCCCCGCATAGTCGATTATTGTAGATTTGGGCACCCACGTCATGAGGAAACGTATATCGGTTTTATTTTGGCAAACTGAAGGATTCGGATGCAATAGTGACCTGTGTAAACTGGTAGCCGTGTCATGACACTCCGTAAACAAGTGCGCGAGGACGTTTTTGGAACCAGCCAAACTATGACTTGGATCTAATTTCGCAAAAACGGCATTGGGGTCGTACCATTTCCGCTGTTAACCTGTTTTCGTGAAAATGTTCGTGCTTCGTAACTTTGACCGATAACTCTTTGTGGTAACATGACAACAACCATATTCGAGGCTACTCAGCCGCGCACAATACTGTAATTCCTCAAAATAGCATCAATTTAGACAAAAACTATACACGGTCTGCTAATTAATGTAATATATGGTAATCTTGGCAATTAAAATTGAAGCCTTGAATTCAAGTTCAAATTCAAACTGTTGTCAATTAATGGCGAAATAACGCATTGAAGTTCAATTCATTTGGAAATCGGACAGTGATCGCTCGCAACTGTTATTGGATCAACGGTCGTTGACCTCTGACCGATTTTACAAGACAATCTGAGTTCACCTGGGATTTCACGGTGGAACGCGTGACTCACCCAAGGCCGACCTCTCGAAATGACAGAAGGATTGATAGGGGGTTGAGAGACAAAGACAAGAAGGCACACCTATTGTCTCTGGCCACCTGTTGCGATGAGTCACTGTCATGTCTTGGCTCGACGGCCGACAGGTAGATTGACAATGACAAGCGACAGCCAGAGATTCCCCAACACTTGATCTCTGGCTCATAGTGTCGCCTCATCGAGAAGCATAAGTCATTTTCCCGACAATTATCCTCTGGCTTGAGAGCAGTTGCCTGACACATTTGTGTAGGGAAAAATTATGGCGTCTCCGGCGTCAGGTACGTAAAGCTGTCGGTAAAACCCTTTACCCTTGAGAAATAATGATCTATGTTTAAGATATGAAGCTTTGAGTAAATTGCTTGGTTGGTTGTTAGTTGGTTATTTGCTTGGTTTTTGGTTAGTTGTAGCCGTCAGTTCATCTCAAGAGGGTGGAGCTGGGTATAAAAGGCATATAATCAGTTTTGAATTCTTTAAAGGTAGTATACAACATTTGCCTTTGCTGTACTTTTCAGCAATGAATGAATTTGGGGGTTAGTATTTTATAACAGATGCGGTGCTGTAACATTGACCTTTTCCCTGACCCTGTACTTCAGACTAAAAGGAGCAACTAATATAGACGTCAGGGAATATTAGGTCGGGGAACTAGACCATTTCCAAATATGGTCGGCCGACCGTCGCCGGAAACTGATACAAAAAATCCACTTGAAAATGACAGCACACCAGGTGCCATGATTTCACAGGATGCTTGAGACTATTATTTATTTACAGTCAAGTAAGGTATTTCATAATAATTCAGTAGTTGTGTTGTTTTGATGTTAGTCAATGTTGCATCTCCACCAACACCAGAAAGTCCCAGGAACACTGAAGAAAAAAGTCATGGGCCATTTGCACGGTTAAAGTTGAAAGAGAGGTTCCACTGGCAAGTTTCATCCATTTTAATTGCTTCTTATGTAATAACTTAGCAACCTACGGTACTTAGTAACGACGTGAAAGAATCTTGTTTTGCAAGTGTAACCTCGCTTTGGTTTCCATACGGCAATGCCGTGCCAAGGAGTGAATGTAATGCTTGCTTCAGTAGGCATGTAAGCTAGTTTGGTTCCCAGACGAAAACATTCTGACTATTTCTTATGAATATTAGTCCCGGCAGCCGCCAATGTCACGTGACGAAAACTGGCAGAATTCTGCCAGTTTCCGAAAATTTCCGAAATTGTTCGAACTTGTTTTCGGTAACATTCGGCTGTTAACGTTGATGTTCGCAATAACAAAATGTCTGTCAGGCCCGTACGCGTTACAGATCCTGGAATTGGAATTAAAAAAACTGAAAAATCAATGCTATACACTCTTGCAGTATTTTGCCGACTGGATTTTGCAAGAATATTAAATTTGAACGATGCCACTGACGTCACTCGGACTAACACGGTACGTCATGATCTATTTTAAGCCGTGGTATAGCAACCTGACCTAAGATTCAGACGCCAGGGAATCTTCAGGTCAGGGAACCAGACTACATGTAAGCCCTAAATTCAAAGAGAAAACGATACTTGCAATGTACTGTTCAGTATCACTGCGTTCTGTGAATCCATTTCTGTCTTGTAATAGGTTAAGCATGCATCTATTAGTGTTGAATTGCAATCGTGTTAACCTATTACTGAGTATTGTCTGGACAAATTGAGTCAAGCTTCGTTGAGGCATCGGGGATCATGATCCTATTTTAGACCGGAGTATCGCGTGGCATTAGCCTGGCAAATTAATGTTTAGTCCCACCCGCTTAGACACAATATACCGGCGTGGGTTGGAAATGAAGAGTTAGTCCAAAGGAAATACTTACTTAGCGTTTCCCCCAAGTCAATCAGAAAAGATGAAAACTTGCAAATACAATGGACAGGGCGTGTGATTATTAACACTGAGAGGTAGAATTTGGGTGCTGACAGAGTTTTGTTTTACAACTGCATGATATATAGGTTAAGGTAGGCCTGTGTTTTAGTTTTAAAAAATAATAATAATCCGTAAAGTTATTGAGATTTGTATGAGCCTCTTAAATTTGATCCTCCGTAAATTAACGACATCGTATGAAGAAATAGAATCCCCCTTTATGAAAGCTTTAATCGAATTCATTTGACTAAATCTTGTGCAGCTATGTCTCCATTTTTCATATCTGTAACTTGCTTATCTGGATACTTAGGAAGAAAGTGATTTTAAAATATATAAATATATAAAATACAGTCCTTGAAATCATGTTCAAACTAAGAAACTTTACCCAGCAAAATTTAACACCCAATTTTGCAATGATGTAGGCCTATTTCTCTTACTTACCGAAAAACAATTCAGGAATAAAACTATACAACGCATGTATTCTTGAAAGTTGTTGTAATGAATTTTCTGCCCAGGTAACAAGTTAACTCTTGTCTGAGGTCTGATAAAAAGCTCATATAGGCGCTAGGCCTGCCAGATAGCCATAAGTCTGTGGTAAGATTTAGACTTGAAAAATCAACCTGTTGACTGTCGTCACTTATTATCAACGACGTCCCTTGTCAGACGAGTGCGGCTGGCATTTACTTGTCGGCCACCCCTGCAGGCTTCTGTTACTGAATGAGCTAACTCCATTCGTCTGTCTGATCGTTGGTTCAAATCTCCCCGAGAATGTGGGTCGGAAATTTTGCATCCTGTCACCGGTAATTGCAGCAAACACACAACAGTCGTCAGATGCTGAGCCACTTTAGCATCTAGGCCTGGGGCGCACAATCTATCATGACTCTGATAATTTCGAATTGTGATTTATTTGTTGCCTTAAACAATGGACAAATTATACCCGGATGTGCTTAGTATGACGTAATGATTATAGATACAAGTGGTACTATTTTCTCTGCGGATGAGTTAAGAACTTAAAATAAGTCAAAAAAGGTCATATAATGGCATAGAGGTCATAGAGGATAGGCCTAAATCTTCAATAGATACCAAAGAAATTATCCCAATTTTCAGACCTATAGATCCATACAGTAATCCCAATAATGTTTGGATTAAGAATTGGGAGTTACGTAAGGCAAAAATTAAGCCCTGGTGCGTTCCAGCGGGATAAGTGAGAGAGCTTGCTGTTCACTTTAAACATGGTGGAATAAGACACACCTATCCTGCAATGTGGCTTGTGAAAATGATCATCGATATGAAAACAGTTACCGTACGGATTGGGAAAAAAAACCTGTACCCGACAGAATATAAACCGAAGTGCTCTAGGAATTAAGAGAGTGAACAACCTTTCCGGGTAAAACAAGTTAATTCGAATTATTCTCGCGTGATGGCTTGCAGGTAAACTGGCTAGTTGAGATACGAAACAGTCGTCGACAGCGGCAACGGAACCCAGAGCACGATACAGTAGTTCCCCTGGGTGCGCCTGGGGTAAGGGGGGAAAGAGAACATTGTTGGATGGGGTGAGTGCCTAGGGTTTATCTCCGGTGGCCCGGTGCTCGGCTGGGTTAATCTAATTGGGAAGTTTGCGTTGCCGGTGTAGGGGGGGGGGGGGGGGGGGGGGGGCTCAGGCTCTCCATACACCCGCGCTAGGACCAAGATAGGAGGGCTGAAATTACAAACAAAAATGAAGTCAGCGTGTCCAGGGGTTCGATGGCAACGCCCATAGAGGCGGACCTGTTTACCCTTAATGTCTGCGTAACTGATGTGACACATGGTTGCACCTGCAACGCCCTCTGTTGATTGTCAGGAGATAGTGACAGGCACTATTTGTGCAGACTTTGCGTCTAGTTTCTGGTAAGTGTTACAGCGAGAGTGACAACATGTTTTTCGTTTCTTGGAAATTGGCTTGAAAGGTGGCCCAAATTTGTTGTTTTTTAAATACATAGTATTTTAGCGTCCGAGTTCTATAGGCGTTTCAATGCTCTTTCTCGTGTGTTTTTAATGAGTTGATGGAGGGTGAGTTTTTTAGTTATATGTATTGCATGCATTGAACACCCCCCCCCCCCCCATCCCCCAAGAAAAAGATGGGGAAGAATAAGCCAGTTCGGTATCTCAAAGGTTATTCGGGATAAAATTGCTGACGTAACGTCACGCGATGTTACGCGAACGCCCATTCTAATTGAATTTAACACGTGCGCGTTGTGGGACCACCTTTTGCGTTCACACGCGCTCGTAGGTCACGCGGGTCATTCGGGATAAAATGTCATTGTGCACACGCGCAGTTGAAATACCGAACTGGCTTATTTGACAATCCTTTCAGGTGGGGAGTGGCTCAAGCCCCGCCCCCTCTTGCGCCACTGGTGCTAGATGACGTATATAGAATGTAGGGTTTTTTGGGTTGATATCGCGAACATTGACGGCATTAATAATTTATGCAAAATAATTGCAAAGCAAGAATTTTAAAATCTGCCATAAACATATTTTAAAACACAGTACTTTCTTTTCGCATCAAGAGGAATGTTTTTTTACTAAAGGCCAAGTGTTTAATTTACGATGTCTCATTTTTCATGTAATAAAATCTTCAAGCAAAATTTACATCTTTCAGGAGCGAATGTTAAATCGCCGCAGAGAATATGCCTCGCTCGGAGTGTACCTCTCCAGTGTACTCCAAGGCCCTCTATTTTTAGAGAAATATGGCCGGAATTACTGCAAGAAAATCTCCGCGGAATGCTGAAGGGCAGTCGTGCTTCCATGTGAGTCTTTGGCGTCTACTGAACATTAATCATACGTTCGCTTGACTTTATGGAAGGATAAGTAGAACCAAATCGATAAATCTGCGCCTTGCGTTTTTGAGTAAAATGCAGGCCCGTCGCTAAGCATTTGAAGCGAGATATGGGACAGAGAGACCCCCCCCCCCCTTCTTTTCTGTTGGTCATTGTGTTCCCGGGATCTCAGGAATTCCTTTCAGATATCATTCTGGGGGGAGTGATGTGTTAGATAACAATAGTCTGGAGTATGTATATCGCTGGGTATCGCTAAGGTGGGGGCGGAGGGGCCAGCCCCCCTGGCGATACCCTGCACGATATGGGGGGGGAAAGGGTACCCCCCTTTTATCCCTATACCCTAAGCACACTCCAGATTATTGTTATCTAACACATCCCCCTAGATTTCTGAATAGAATTCTTGAGATTCCGGGAATACAATGACCAACACAAAAGAGGGGGGGGGGGGGTCCCTTTCCCCCATATCGCGCTTCATATGCCCCTGGCAACCTATACCCAGCAAGATATGGGACCAAGGGGTACCTCCTGTTGTCCCTACACCCTATACACACTCCAGACTATTGTTACCTAACACCCCCCCCCCCCCGGATATCTGAAAGGAATTCCTGACATACCGGGACACAATAACCAACACAAAAGAGGGGGGTTCCCTCCGTCCCATATCGCGCTTCAAATGTGGCACCCCCCCCCCCCCCCGCCCCCATTGGCAAAAACCAAAAGCATCAACATTATACATAGTTGTGTTGTTTTTTTCTTGTTACGTGGCCCCATAGTTGGCATTGTGGCCCCCCTGATGCTTGGAGCTGATACCCTGCACGATATGGGGGAAAAGGGTACCCCCCCCCCCCTTTCCCCTTTTATCCCTATACCCTAAGCACACTCCAGATTATTGTTATCTAACCCAACCCCTCTAGATTTCTGAATAGAATTCCTGAGATTCCGGGAACACAATGACCAACACAAAAGAGGGGGGGGGGGGTCCCTTTTCTCCCATATCGTGCTTCATATGTTGGAGCTGGCGGCAGGCCTGGTGAAAGGTACCGGTAAATACAAACATTTGCTTTTGCTATAATTTTCAGAAATGAATGCTGCAACATTGACCTGTTTAAAGTTCTGTGTGCTTGGATGCTGGGGAAACAAAAAAGAAAAACGCTGTTCTTGTAATCTGGTTCCATCACCCTACTTCAGACAATTCAAATAGCAATTTATAGATGTCAGGGAATTATCAGGCCGAGGAACTAGACTAGCTGGCTTGCACCCGTCCACGGATGTGTAACAAATTGGCAAACAAAAATGTGGACTAACTGAAGTTAGTAAATTGGGGCCAGTGTATTTTTAAGTCAGTTTTTTTAAACGTTGATGACATTTTTATAAAAGAAAATCCCCTTTTCTTAAAAATGACTGCGCATAAGGTGCCATGACTTCAAAGGATGCTTGAGACGATTATTTACTAATACAGTCAACTGAGGTGTTTCATAATAATTCAGTAGTTTTGTTTTTTTATGTTTGCAAAAAGATACCTTTAATGTCTTAGCAAAAGTTTGGATTTTGTCAAACTATTTTTGAATAAGCTGTCTCCTGAAAAGTAGAACACTCTAAGAAAATCGGGTTCAAATCTCCCTTGAACTTTAGACCCACGTCAGGTTTGATCGGACTCTATCCCGATCGTTCTAGCCGTAGGAAATTAACAATGTTCCTCGAGTTAAAAGTCAACCGCATGAATGCAGCAGGAGACTGGGTGAGATTGTGTGAAGTTATCTCTCCCGAACTGCAGAGCAGATGGCATGGTTTCAACCGAATCTCTAAGACAGTGTTGGCAAGGAGAGCATTAAAATAGAGATGAGTTTGGCTCGAGTGTCGTGACTAATCACTGCAGCGTTTTAGAAATGAAAACTTACTCGAATCCTTACTAATAAATTGCAAGCACATCTTGCTTAATTCGCTACCCCATCGATCATGCGCAAAACAAGGTTATACAACGTCGGCGAAGCCCGTTGCTAAGAGACGCCGCGCCAAAAACAAAATTTGAAGATAAAATTCCGCGCCCGTTTTCTCTGCAGGTCTTTATCTTGAGACTACCGACCGGTTTGAGGGTTAATCTAATTGGGAAGTCTACCTAGAGGCTGAGCGTTGAACCCGAACCATAGCTTCACGTTCCTTCAAGTCCGCCTGGGGACCTACCTCTCCGGGCCCTACATCCATGCCCAGGTCTCCGGTCAGTTTAAAGCGGTTAAGGGAAGGAGAATTTGGGGGGCAGTGAACACAATTGGGACAGGGTACATTTATCTTGTAGGTAACTGAAGGATCCCTACACTCACTCTAAAGATATCGTCAAAATCTCCACCCAAGAAGTACCGGTACAATCTAGGCTTGATGCATTTGAGATCGTTCAAAAGCACAAACAATGTATCAATTACGGACACGTTTGTGCATGGAGATTGAAGCCCATTATGATGAGTACATCGCGAGTTAGAATTGCGGCCGTAAACGGGACAATATTGCACATAAATAGACAAACAGGACGAACGGATGTTAAAAAGACGGCATGGGATACAGTTAGTGTTTGAGTGATAAACTCACCAATATAGCCTACTCTAGCTGTACCTATAGATGTAGAACAAATGCCAATGGTCGGCCGACCATCGCTGGAAATTGTCTAGTTCCCCGACCTGAGAATTCCAGTCTAAAATATTGCTCTGTTTTGTCTGAAGTAGGGTCAGGGAACCAGACTACAAGAAAAGCATTCTCTTTGTTTTCCCAGCATCTATGCACACAAAACTTTAAACAGGTCAGTGTTACAGTATTTGCTATAAAATACTAAAATTACAGCAAAAGCAAATGTTGTAAACTACCTTAATATTTGACCAACGAGTTTATGACTATGAGCCACTGACAATGAACACACAGTACAAACGTCAGTCCAGCATAGTGCAAAGGGTGTGGTTTTTTTCAAGGCCTCAAGAAGAGTCCGTTTCTAATAACGTACTAAAAATGTAAACAATTATTGTCTCTTTGAAATGATTCTGTTGAATGAGAGAACTAGATAACTGTACCTACCAAAATGGTAAAAAATGTGATTGGTTTGAAGTTCGAGATGCAAGCTTGAAAATTGCAGACAGATTGTCGGGCCGACACGTCACAAACATCCGCTCAGGTTTCAGAAAACAACTTTTGCGTGTAACGCACAAATAGTTAAAGTTAAGAGCAAATTACTTGCAGATTGAGCTCGGCTAGAACGAGGCCGAGCATCGAGGGGTTGTGTACAGTGTGCGTGGCGTGCAAGTAGGCCTATGATGAAAGCTTTGTCGAAAACTGGAATTTCGGGGGTTATTTTGGTGTATTTTTTCCGGTTGCGTTTTCCCCAGCGGATAGACACGAGTTTTATCATGTTTATGGTCTGCGCCAGGTATATTTTTTGCGTGCTTGTGGAACACGGCACACCTACTCTGGCTAGTCAAACATTGGCTTGTTTGTGCAATTCACGCCCTGTCTGGTTTGTCTTTAAGGCTAGTGCTTGACCAGATACTCAGATCTGGGGTGCGGCCAATTTCATAGAGCTGCTTAAGCACAAAATTTGCATCAGCACAAAATACACCTGCTTCATAAAATCAGTTTATCTGCCAAAAACTGTGCTCGTATTGCTTGTGACTTAGCTGTGGTTTGCTTAGCATAACAGTCACACGGAGTTTTGGCTGGTAACCCGATTTTACGAGGAATTCTTTTTGTGCTTTTGAACATTTTGCGCATAAAATTTTCCCCAGGTGCTTGAGCCGAGCCGTAATCACCAAACCAGGCGTGGTTCCAGATCATAAGACGTAACCATTTAATTGTTTTTTTTTTGGGGGGGTGGTTGAAAACTTGGAACGTGATTTATTCCCTCTTTTTCGGTAGGCCTATATGTTTTTAAAAGTTTTGAAAAGAATGTCAGACAGGAACCTTTTTCTGAATCGTGGGGGCTCACACCCCCCGAACTTGACCCAGGGTAAGTTCAGAAAGGAAACAAACCGTATGTTTGTTGCCACAAACTGAGAATATCAATTGTAAATGTTGCCATGTAACACTGTGAATCCCTTGGATGTGATTTCCTATTCAAAATGGACATGAGGATTAAGAGGATGTGATTTTAACAATGAGGGTCCAAAATCACATCCCTACTCTATTTAAAATCACATCTGAAGCCTGTGAACTATTATCCCACCCTGACAAAGAGTACATTGTGACTTCTGGGTTTAACAGCTTAAACCGCATTGTGATTCTGGACTCTGGATGTGATTTTGGACCCTCATTGTTAAAATCACATTCTCTTAATCCTCCTGTCCATTCCGAATAGGAAATCACATCCAAGGGGTTCATAGTGTAATGCACAGGGTCATACTAATGTATTTCAAGCGTCTATTATGACTTCGTTCTACACAAGCAAATTTGCCAAGGATTGATTTAACGTGGAACAAGATGTGATATACTCAATCATTCGATACGCGTCCACACGATTTGACAATCAAGCCGGGAAACGACCTTGAACTATCGTACGTCAGTTCACAACTGTCGGGTCACGTTCATATAGCCTCATTAGCAATTTAGCACAAACTCAATTTATACCCTTCCCATGTGAAAAGTTTAATTTGACAAGGGGCAGCGTCGAAATGAAGCTATCAAGGGTAAAGGTGAAAATTGAGCGGCAATTAACTCTCAGGTTTAATGGTTTAACTTTTTAAACATAACACCCAGTGGTTGTCTGGTTTTTTTAAAGCGTTTGTGGTTCCAATTTATCCACGCTCTGTAGTCGGTCGCATAATTCGCTCCCTGATATCGTATCCGCCATGCAGAATGTCTGGTTGAAAACTACGTATCCTAATCACGTACACCAGACGGTCCTTATGATGTGAGACAGCAGGTTGTGAAGACTGAAAGACAGTGACCAGCTCAGAACCCTGGGGGTGTACCACACTAAATAGGCCAAAATGGCTGCTCCAAACTCATTAGCATAAATTGTAAACCTACAACTTGTTTTTGAATAATAAATGTTTGGGGGTCATGCAATTGATAGAATGTGTAATTATGATCAGCTATCATAACCTGGGGGTTCTGTGCTTCATCTTTTGTGAAGACTTGATACATTTTTGCTTTCAAATTGGTCCTATTTGGCTTGGCAAGTGGAGGGATGCTATATGAAAAATGGCAGCTAGCCGGTTTGGGAAAAACCACATTTTCAGTGGTGGTACTCTCTGGAGACAATTAGCAAAAATTCTCAACCGCTGACCTGCCAAAAATTGAAAAGAATTTGACAGATTAAGATTCAAACTTAATTTTCAGTAGTGTCACAAAAACTGAGAGACTCCTGGATACGGATTGTTTTCACTGTGAGGTTAATGGATTTTACACTGAGGTCAATGGGAGTCTATTTAGTGTGTGGTGCACCCCTGAATGTATTTTAAAATTGGACAGCGCCCTCTGTTGACTGTGGCAGTCAAATCTGTGTTCGCATGCTCGCCATTTTTACACCAGATTGTCTAAAATTCTAATTTATCTCAGCCGTTGGGTGGCATTTTGTTAGTAAACAAATTGCGGATCGAATTAAATTAAAGCGATCTTCCTAAATTTAGAGCATAGGGTTCTTGTTTGTTATTTTGACTGTTAAATTATTCACCAAGCCCTTCTTTACCTAGAGTGGCGCTTAGCCTTGTATTGGGCGAATTCCATAAAAAGAGGAGGGGTAGAACCGGTTGTGAATGGTACTGACATTCAACTCCGATTAGCAATAAAAAATAAAAACACGGCATATACCGCTGCGGCCTCCACCTTCCCGTGCCCTACCCCTCCCCGTCCCCCTTCCCTACTGGTAACACCCCCTTCCCCTTCCCCGGGGATTGAACACGCAACGGCATTATTGTGCAGGCCGTCTAATCCACGGCGCCTGCATCACACACAGTTCAGTAGTCACACCGGATGTCTGATGTCTCATTTTTTACAGATCCTCACCGGCCAGGTGGTTGACGGTTCAAAGCCTAAAAATAGCCCCCCAAAAAACACCGGAAAGGGGGGCCTGAAGGACCCATAACCTACGTCAATGCCACATCCAAACAAAATAAAGCCCAAAATGTATAACCCAGGATGTTTTTGTCATGCCTGGTCAGGGGGACAGGAAATGTTTCAGCTTGGACAACCGACAAATCAATTAGCGGCCGATGGCTGCTAAAAATTCGGGTGAAATTTACATTTTTATCGCTGATAAGACGGTCGGAATAAATTGGTCTTACCGTTTGAAATTTGCTTGTTTCTCGTGTTAAATGTGTCTGTCAGTTCTGATATTTTTTGGACCTCGTGGAGAACTCAATGGCTGGAAGTTATTGATTTGATGCACTCTATAAATAATTCTATAAATAATTATGCTGTTTATAAGGGAAAGTTTACAAAAGAGGTGTTTAATGTTAGGGGGATCCAAGGTAATAGGGTTGAACCCCCGACTGTTTATCTTGTTTGTATGTTTGTTGGGGTGTTTGTTTGTTTGTTTGTTTGTTTGTTTGTTTGTTTGTCTGTCTGTTTGTTTGTTTGTTTGTTTGTTTGTTTGTTTGTTTGTTTGTTTGTTTGTTTTTACAGGTAAATACACTGTCTAGCCTGACCCCACCCCCCCCCCCCCTTACAAAGATTCTGGACCCGCCCACGTAATGTCCTATCTAGTTCTCATCTGTTTGTTTGCACATCTGTCTAGTGATCTGTTGATCAGGATTATAAATTAACCCTGGTTTAGGACTTGGCTATACTTTAAGCCGACCACAATGACAAATAGTCACTTCACCAATAAACCTGTGAACAAAACCTTTTCTTTTCAAATGTTAGTGGTTGCCATATATGGACAACTGGTGTTTGTGGAGTTTTGAACATCAGGAATTCAATTACAATAAATGAGCGTGCTGGTGGTGCATATTATAAGCATTGGCATCAGTCCAGTTATGCATTAGTCACACTAAACAAAAGCTAGGAAGTCTAAACAAATATATATATAATCTCAGTCTAAGGACAATCCATGGAAATTAAACAGAAACATTAATCGTGCGATTTCTTGACCAAATTGGCTTTTCATGCAATTGGCAATCGACTGAAGCGCGGACCTTGAACGACGTCTGTATATGCCGAGTCAATGCCGTCTGTCCCTTGATGGAACAAGGCGTACGGACTGGGAAAATGTCTGTTCTCTGTGGTGAGCCGTGTTTGAGCAGGCCAGGCCACCAGATTCCTGGACAGTGTCAAAATATTTAGGCGAGTCTGATCTGAGTAATTGGGCAAATTGTTACTCAATTAGGAACAACGAGGCTAATTTTGCGGTAGGTATTCTGGGCTGAGGCGTACAGAACGGGCAGATTTTGTCATGTGTCGTCATGCATGGACCTTATAGTGCAGTGATGCATGCTAATGGTGCTTACTCAGTAAACCAGCGAAGCGTGATGCGTACTCGCACGTGGTGTAACCTGCTCCCTACGATGCAGGCGGTCCACACCTGGTGGTTTTGTTTACATTTCACAGCTAGTCACGTGGGTGACAACGTTCTATACAGATAATAGCTTGCGTACAGGTTGCACTATGTGCGGCGCCAGTCTGAATGTCCAGATGTCAATGTTTCGGTTGTTCTTTTTCTCTAAAGTCTACGCAAATATTTCAGTAGAACTTTTACACTCGAGGTTAGGTACTTCCTCCATGGGTACGTTAACTAACCGAAGTGATATATTGAGGGGGGGGGGGGGGGGGGGGGGTAGGGTAATGTGTGCAATGGGTGATCATGGGCGATATTGTTGTGAAAGATATCATTCACAAAATGTTTTGTTCGATCAGTTATATACCGGGGTGCTCTAACCTCCTGTGAACAAATATGTCCACAGGGTGCAGGAAGAGTGAACATTTGTGTGGACTTGCCCACGTTTCCCCCTCTCTGAAAAATAAACCCCAGCTTTAGAGGCATTTTGGGGTTTGGGGTTATTTGTCGCAAAATGAAGGGGAACACTTAAGGGGATTACGATACAAAATTCGGGTTAAAAGAGCGTTCAGTCACAGTGCGAGTACAACTTATTTTGTTGTTTTCCGTAACTACATGAAAACAAAGGAATGTTCACAGTAGGTATGTAAGGTAAGTATGAGTGTATGTGTTCTTACATTAGTCTCCTTGCGGGGTACATAGAAGAAAGGGTAACAATGGGGACAATGCTACTCCGCTATGGGTTAGTTAACACTATGGGTTTTGAGATTTCAATGAGGACAAAGGAGAAAAAAGGAAGGAAAGTAAAGTCCACAATAGAGGTACCCCGTATGAGTACATAGAGGATGAGTGTGTAAATACCGGCAATCGTGGACTAGGGACAAAAGGGTTAGGGCATAGACAAAGGGTCCACGTTTGACCGAACGTCCACGATTGAAAATCGTGTACAAAACATATGGGAGGCATTCCGAAAAAGTATAAACAAAAGAGGAACAATGGGAGGTCCACGATTGCAGGTATTTACACACTTGTGTGTGTGTGTGAGTTTGTATATGCCGGCAATCGTGGACCTAGGACAAAAGAATTCGGGCGTAGACAAAGGGGTCCACGTTTGACCTAACGTCCACGATTGAAAATCGTGTACAAAACCAATGGGAGGCCTTCCGAAAAAGTTAAGAGTATAAACAAAAGAGGAACAATGGGAGGTCCACGATTGCACCCGTTTACATGACTGTGTGTGTGTGTGGGGGGGGGGGGGGGGTGGGTAAGCTCGGATTTTTTTGGTAGGATGAGAATGTAGACCGCATGTCCATCCCACCCCTCCTTGCCTGGACCACAGGGTGCATTCTCAACCTTTGCAGAATCTGAATTGACCTCTCAATTACATCCCATTTCCAGTCTACCCGGCCCACGTTAAGTACAAATTTCGTCACCCCTCCCCTTCCCGCCCGTTTTTACACCCTTTGTTGTCCCTTGCTTGTATCTCTCATCCTCTCCCTTCCATTATCAATTAGTCCCAGGCGTCTGCCGTACGCGAGCCCATCGGACGACCGGTAATCAACGCTAATTTGCCCCAGGAAGGTTCTCATTGCGCGCCGAAGGTAGTAAAACTCCGGAGTTTCTTATGAGGGTTCCCGAAGACAGTACCCAGCATGGACGGGAGGGCAAGGGGGGGGGGGGGGGGGGTGTTGTTATTTTTGCCGCGTTATCTATGAGGAACAATAGGCTCACAGCCCAAGGATGTTCCCCCTGCGGTTTGACCACAGAGGTCCCGTGAGGGCGGGGTTCTATGGTGGAGATGACAAGCGGTTTTTTAGTAACGTGTAAACAACATGGTTTTCTTTGATGTGTGGCTAGATATGACAAGGTATAAAGGATATGCCTGCAGCTCATGGAACAGCGTGCACTACTGACGGGCTTTGAAATTGCGCAGACCCATCAACATCACCCAACGCCAACTTGCACTTTTTATGCCGTACACAGACACTGCAAAATATTGAACAGCTCGTCCCGTATAGATTGGACAACGGTGGTAGCTGACACCGTAGTTTGCAATGTATGGTTATTCGCTTGAAGAAACTGTCGCCAGTAGCACACTGCGTCTTCTCCATCAATGACGTCATTGTCGATATTGTCATTGTGACGTCCCAGTGTTAAAACCTTCCATTTTCATCAAAAATGCTCAAAAATTCACCGAGTAAAATGATTAAACCAACCAAGTGACTGGCTTCGACAAGTAACTCTTAAAATTTAAGTAGAAGTGCCTCTTTGTAGCCTACGCATGGGTTTTCCCAATCATTATAATACTTATATCACACGAATTCCCTAAATCGATACTTTAATTTCGTCCCAGAACACCGTCAAGCCCAATTCTCAATTTGAATTTAAAAAGGCCACCACGGGATTTCATTTAAGTTGCAGTATAATTCACATCATATTCATAACATGAAACGTTCCATTTTCATCCAAAAAAAAACGCTCCCAAACACACAGACTAAAATTATTAAACCAACCAATTGACACAGGTAATGTGCAGGGAAAACACACAAAGGCTGTATAGTTTCCCGTGAGTAATTAAAGGCGTGCTGCGGGGGAAGTTGCTGCTAATTCCTGCAGTGGTTCCACGGTGAGATGAACAACATCTTACATCCATCTTGTAATTACTCCTATCCTCTTGTAGTGATTAGGACGGAAGGACTGAGCCTTAGCCACAAGCGAAGGTGAAATGCAGTCAAGTCAACGACTAGCATTTAAACCTGCTAAACTTGCCTTGCCTAAAAGGTCACCAAAAAACATACACCCATCGAAGAACAGGTGTTGTCTTCATGCACCCTAACCCCACCCTAACCCCACCCAAACCCCACCCAAACCCAAAGCCTGCATTCTCGTTGCCTCTGTCCTTTTCCATAAATGCGTATTAATTTTAGAAGTGAACTTAAAAAAAAAAAAAAAACATGTTGTCAGACTCCCTTGAATAGGGGAGATGGGGGTTAGTTGGAACACGGGGTATGTTGAAACATTAAGAGTTTTTTCACAGCTAGCCGTTTGAAAAAAATCTCAATGTTTCAACTTACCCCGTGTTCCAAATAACCCCCATCTCCCCTAAGTGTTTTGTTTTTCTTAAAAATTGAGCAGAAATTAATTTCAAACTTAAATTCCTTCCGTTCCTCTGTTGTTTGTTTGGTGCACAGATCGTATCCTTTATTTTTTGATCTACACGCTGCCGCTTCTCAAGTGCTATCATGGGCGTGGTCTCTGTTTTATGACACGCCCTCACCGACGTATTAACACAAGGCAGCTCAGCTGGTACAGCGCCGGTGCGGTGGCCGGAAGGTCGCAAGTTCAAATCCCACTTCTGTTAATTTCTCTACAAAACAATAAAATTCCAATAGTTTTCACTTTGTTAATATGAACACAGAAAACAAAAGATGAATCCCAACGTAGATGTTACCTTCAGACCAATCACTGACAAAAGATTAAACTTCAGTGTTGTTGGCCAAGTTTATTATTTTGATCACAAACAAGAAGCTACGGTAAAGGGTTTGAGAAGTGGCTGGACCGCAACCGACAAGAACTCCGGGCCACTATTTGAACTGGTGACTGGCTTCGACGAGTAACTCTTGAAGTTAGGTAGAGGTTTCTCTTTGAATGTAATAACATATATGACTTGACTTCTCATTATTTCTCCCCTTCTCTCGAAAAATCACTCCCCTTCTCGCATTTTGTCACATTTCCTCGCACTGTCGCTCCCGTCCTCGCGGCAAAGTTCAACAATCGCTCCCGTAGTCACCCGCGC
Source organism: Hippasteria phrygiana (assembly GCA_037893225.1). Taxonomy (NCBI): domain Eukaryota; kingdom Metazoa; phylum Echinodermata; class Asteroidea; order Valvatida; family Goniasteridae; genus Hippasteria; species Hippasteria phrygiana. The sequence continues at coordinate 373,644 of JAZGUH010000122.1, forward strand.
AGCTTGCCACTCGATGACAGCCAGTGAAATTGAGAGCTCATGCTACCCGGACGTAATTCCAAGCAAGAGTGTCTCCTCGTCATCTGCCGTCGTATCGGAGCGAAACACCCGATGAGTGTTAGGCGGCCGCGCGGTAATCCCCCCGGCCCGTCCCATTTCCCCTCCGTAGACGATACCGAGAAAAAACTCCGTCTGGCCCCGGCCTGCTCGCTGTCATCAACGACATCTGATGGGTCCTTAATGCCCGGAATGATGGAAGCGTTATGTTGGTTGAGTTTAATGACTCTACGGGTGATGGCAAGCCCTGTCATCGTTCAGTCTCCAGATTCTACCGTATCTTGCAAATTGTCTCATCTTTTTGTCCCCATTTCATCTCAGTGTACTGACCCCCAGTGAGCGCGAAAGTATTTATTTTCTCGTATTAAATAATAGGATATTAATATTTATTACTTGGCTAGAAACATTCTGCCAGCCTCAGTTTTTGCGGAACTTAACAGGAACCGGTTGCAATGCGAAACAGGCTAATGATACGATTACTAATTATTTACGAAAGAAGATTAAATTGAATACATAGATTTCAAACAAAATTCCCGCAAGGGTTTATTTTTGTCTCATGTTTGAATATCCCGTTATTAAGCTATAGATTGTTTACCAGACAGACCGCTCTCCAAATAAAGTTGGATGCTAGTAGTATTACATCTATTCATAAGATGGAATTTGCGTCGTATCACATCGCCGAAAGTGTGATACAATAGATCTTACGTCCAGCGGCCATCTTGGATGTATATTTTTCGATTCAAATCCTAAAACAGTCATCAGCACAAAAAGCTTATCCATGCGTATCCAAGGGTAACAAGGTAACAAAGACGTAAGATGGCTGCTATAAGATCTATAGACATCACCTACGGTATATGAAGTTAAACTTTTTTCAGAGCATCACAAGAACGTTTACTTCACTTCGCATCCATTACTGTCTCCCGTTTTACATTTCTCGTTCTTTTTGTCTCTTTGGTAGTTAATTACCTCAGTGGTTTTTATCCTGTTAATTGACGAATTCGATGAGAACAAGATTGAACAAGATCTGTAATCGAATTTGCTTCATGCATTGCTCTGTGTGTTTTTTCTTTGTGATTTATATAAGTCAACTCCATCCAAAAGATTCATTTGTTTAATACCGAATCGCTAGTTCGTTTTTTTTTTGCTTCCTCTTTACATATTGAGGACCACTGAAAAAATAACAAACAAAATAATATATCACTTTTTACTTCAATTTCAGACGAGAGCGCTTTTCCTGTGTTCGCGTCGAGTTGCGACGGCTGCACCACCAAGCATGATCGGCCTGCCCCACAGACATCTTTTATCGAGGATTAGTAGAAGGCGGGAGTACGTTGCCACCCTAAGCGCGGGGTAGACGGAAAGAGAATGAGTAGAAAACCTGCGACTGGTTCAGTAATTAATAACCCGAAACTAATGACTTTTGTGTTTACATTATGCTCGCTGTCTATCATCTCTTGACACACGTGGAGGGGCGGACACTCCCGCCTGTGGATCTCAAGCAAGATTCACCAATGTTTCATCGACCTCCAATAATCCTGAGCGGTTATTTTTTTTTTTTTTCTCGTCTTTTCGGGCTTGAGAGAGTTTTTTTTCTGAGAGAGTAGGAGAAAGAAAGTGCACAGAGTTTCCTTGCGAATTTTGTAAAAGAATTACCTGCCGTGCAGAGGAGCAATGTCCTCGGCTCTCACTTCAGTGGTTCGTGTACATGGGCTCCTTGTCGTTTGCAGACAGAAATATTACTAGCTACTCACAGGCGACAGAACAAAATATTTCGAACGCAAATATGCACAGGCTTACATACATTTCGATTCCAATGCTAGAATGATGTTTTGCCATACACTATTATTTTCACAGGCTAATGGGCCTAATCGGTTTTTCAAGTCTTCGTAATAATAATTACGGTAGGCCGTATAGGTTCGAGTCCCGCTTCTGCCAGTTTTCTTTAAAAATGTATTCAAATTTATCTAGTCAGTTTCCTTTGTGATTTGTTTGGCGAATTTTAAGTAATAGTAATAATAATTCTAATATTTATTAAGCGCAATTGTCTATATACAAATATGCATAGGCCTATACGCTGTACAGTCTGTGTGAAGACAATAACTCTGAAAAGAACCATTGGTATTAACTGGCGGTTCGGTCTGTAATCTTTGACCGTCACCAGGATAATAACTAGGAAGAAATGTAAGCAAAAAAGCACACAAAAAACATGTGACTTGTAATTTACACAATCCTTGACGCAAATTACATCTTCACACTGATTACGCGGCACCTGCTGCTACATTGGATTTGAATCGGCCAATTTGGCAAGCTCGGTAGACGTCTGCACTAGTAAGCAGGAGGTCGTGGGTTCGAGTCCCGCTCGAGTAAGCTTGTGAGTTTGTTCCACAGGCTCTCGGAAAGCACTGAGCATACAGTGCTTCATACACTACGTCGGGAAAACGGGAAAAACAAACAAACAAACAAACAAACAAACAAACAAAAACCATCCCACTTGTAATAGAGGAATTTCACATTAGCCCTTTCTGCGCACTTCCGGGTTGAAAGCGAGAATGTCAGTGGCAAACAAAACAACGCTTTTCAGCACATTCATTCATGCATGAATTAATCAGGCCATAAAAGGAAGCGCAGGCGCACGATCAGCATAAAGTTGTTTACTGTGACATTGCGATCCTAGTTTTCAAACGCGGAAGTGCGCAGATCGGCGCTAAACTCGTCGTTCTGGGATTCCTCTATTTACATCATCCCGACGCAAATTCCATTTTCACAGCACTCCTCTCGTTTCTAGATAATCTAGGTTCGAACACAATGACCATAACATTTAGCTTATGCCTTAAAATGTCTCTCTATTATAGTTGTAGGCCTATTCTGCTCAATCTAAAATCAAATTAAATTCTAACGTCAAACAAACCACAAGGGAAACTGACAAGGTAATCTTGAATTAATTTCCAAAGTGAACAAAGAAAACTGGCAGGAGCGGGATTTGAAACTGCGACCTCCGGAATATCGCACCCGTGTTAAACCAACTAACATTTTAACATTAAATACTAGGTTTTAAAAATGCGCATGGAGTTACACCACACCATTCAAAGGCCGAGTAACTGTTTTCCGGTATTATTTCGTCCAAAATCGTTCTGTTTGTGGAAAAAAGACTAATAATGATCACACAGCACCACCTCCTGGCCGAACAAAATGAATCATTTTGTTCGACGACAGGATTGAGCTAATCATCTCACAGGTTTATGTTTGGAAGGATTTCTTGATTTCCTTTACCGAGACCTGCTTACAATGGCGGAATTATAGTTTTTATACAATGTACTTATTGTCTGTCTTCAGCTAGATTCGACACCTGCCGAATTTGACCTATAGGTTAGCTTGGATGATAATGGCGCCCTCACTCCCTCAAAATAGGTACTTTTCAGGGCAGGATTATTTGCATACAATGTTCCTTTAGTTTTTAATGCGGTGTTCGTTTCAGTGTGTCTTTAATCCGAAGACAGGCATGCGTTTTGGAAATCTTGGCAAAGACCGATGCTTAACTGAAAGTGCAATATCTTGGAACAGTATCGTTTGACAAACAACGCCTCCGGCTTCGATTTCGCTTTAGTTATTGCGAAATAAGACGAAAGAGGAAATGGATAAAACTCGGCCAACCCGAAGGAATAACCTCACGGGGATCGAGGAAAATGACGTGCCAAATACAGGAAATCGATTCTCGGCCTTTCAGTCAGATGTATATTTGTATGGACATGAACCATGCTTTTGGTATCGCTTGCGGGCATCAAGACAATACTTGAGAATCGACTCTCTAAATCACCGTGAATGTTACTTGTCCATATAGAAAGTTGCATTAAAAAGTTGACACGTCGTGCAGTCCTTGGTATCGGGTTTGGGTGATGTGTAGCTGGAGGGGTTTCCACGCGGAGCGAACCCTATTCACCTCACGGCGTGAGGCGGGAATCCGACCGGGCCCTCAAACGAATCGCGGTTTGAACCGCCTTCATACACCAAGTAAGGAGCCATTGCGAGAATGTGATGGCTGAGCAGATTTTGGCCCAACTCCCAAGGAATTCCGATTTTTTTTTTACACAAGCGGAACTGTTTGTTATAGTGAAGGGCATGGGAACTTACCTTCTCAACAATAATATCATGGAAATGTGACATAATAAGTCAAATAATAAACACCAGCTGTACAAATATTGTGCTTCGGAAATTTCAGAAACATGCAGAAAGACTTAATTACCGATGGCAGTACCATTTGTCTGTGTATAATGTCCATTCCCCAAAGGCAATTTTATCACCACAATTTTGTGGCTATTTTGGGTAAAATGGCAATGAGCAGGGAGCATAGTCAGTAGCAAGATGTGCAGGCCTACTTCCAATTTTGATTTGTTTTTTCTGGGCAGTGGCGTAACTGGGGTGAAACTTCGTGGTGGTGGGGGGGGGGGGGGGGGGGCTACTTGGGATGTGAGCTTAAAGTCGCACTTTGGCCTTCTGAGTTACGGTACAAGCAGAAACAACAATTTGTCACTGAAAAACAAATTTTGGGATTTTAACAACTGTATATTTAACATACCCTATTCTATCATAACCCAAAGTTTTAAAACTGAATCGATTCTCAAAAACAATTTTGAGGGGAATTATTTTTTGAACTCGGGTTAAAGTATGCACAGATCACAAACTTTGAGCTTCATTTTCTCAAAAACAAGGGGTTAAGACTCTGATAACTCTAAAAGGTTGTATCGGGGGCTAGGAATGAGATAGCACAACACACAATATATCAAATTAAAGCTCTTATCCTGTAGGTACTTTCCGGAAATTCAATAATCTTGATTTTCAAACTTTTCTACTTGACCCCCATTTTGTGGTAACAGGTCACAAAAGAACTGCGGCTTCTATGTTTTTGTTCATGTCAAGATTTCAAATGGGGGCACCTTGGGGCACGGACTACAGCCCCTCGTGCCCCCCCCCCCCCCCCCCCCCCCCCCGTAGTTACAACATGCGGGATGTTGGAGACCATGTGAGAAATAGCAGTAAATTCCCAGCATTTTCTGCCAGTCTGTCTGTCCCAGCTGCAAGATTTCAGCGGCTCGTTCTGAAATCAGAGTCCGTGTATTACAAGCCGACGTCTGATTAACCGCCGCGGTGTACGGCGCTCGACGCCTGGAGCAGAGATAGAATGACACGGCGTAGAAGGTTCTGCACATTCATGCTGGCGTAGCAACCTTGTCTGATCATGGAGGATAAAACCAAAATTGTATAACCAACAGACTAAGTAGTTCCGAGTGCATGTGATTCCAGAATGACACATCAATACGTGAAGTTGTAAACGGATATAATTATGTAATTCTAGAGTCAAAATATGCATTTGAAAACATCAAAAACAAACTACTGAATTGTTATGAAAAACCTAAGTTACTTGATTGTAAGTATAATAGTCTCAAGCATCCTATGAAATCATGGCACCTGGTGTGCTGTCGTCATTTTGAAGAAAGGTGGAATTTTTGTATCATTTTCCAACGATGGTCTGAAAACTAAGATGGTGGGAAACAAACCTTCTCTGAATTTGTGGACTTTCCTCTTGGTGGATTCCGGATACACGGGAGCCTCCAAATGTAGCCTATATTTTGAATTTTTCGAGAATGGTTTCCCTTTCTGCAGTGGCCAGTCTAGTGTTCAAAGTACCTTGAGGGCTGTTTTGTTCAAAATAGAATATCTAAAAAACATTTGTAGTGACAAGCTGAAAATTTAAAATGACATTCGCTATTGTTCCTAGTGTTTGTCAAAAGCTGAGGAACAAAAAAATATTAATAACAAAAGCCACAAAAACCTATTTCTGTGGGCTTATTATTTTACTGTTTGGCAACCCTAGCGATATTTATAGAGCAAGGGTGAGACGCATTCAGCTCGATTGAACACAATCGGTGATTTCTGTCACGGTGAAATCTAAGGTTGTCTGCCTTGCCGTTGGCGGCGCTATTGCCAGGGGCAATCGGCAATCCGGTAGCTAGCTGCGAGGTTGAGTTGGACCATGCATCTTGTATAGACTGGTTACCGGTCCCTCCATTACCGTTCTTTCAACGAATGTATGGACCTGGAGCGAGGAATACTGTTAACATTCACCAGGCGGAATTCCCCGGGTTTGTGCTGACTGGGGTTTCTATATTGGTATACTCCTAATACATTGCGATGTTCCCAACCTCTGCTAAAACACATGTGCATTCAACAAAATAAATTTCTCCATTCTCGTTTTGGCCCAAAAACGTTGACAACCCTTGTCGTTTTACCAAAATTGACATTTTCTAAAAGCGGCCCTAATAAGTTGTTTACGGATGCCCTTTGTCGTGTTTATACATTTCAGGCAAAAAAATAAACTTTCTAAATGAAAGTTCCCAAAAAGTAAGCAAGGTGTTCCCCTTGTATTTTTCCTTTTTTGGGGAGTAAGAATTGATATTTTCTTTAAGTGAGGAGTACCGGTACCCCACGTCGTTTTTTACCAATTTCTTTGCGAAAAGAAATTTGTAGAAAACGTTTTTCCTCCAAAAGGTGAAATTGTCTTCATATCAAATGGCCGGTATACCGGTACCCCTTTTAAGTTTTCCTATTCTTTTCCAAATATGACATTTTCTAAAACAAATTGATGAACTTTAGAAGTTTGAAAGGGTTTGTGGTTTTTATCAATATTTCGACAAAAATTTTACTTTTATTTTTTACATAAGTTGGCAAAAGTTAGCGGTAGCCCACACCTTGTCGATTTTTATAAACCTTTTGCAAAAATTTGAACTTTTTAAAAATATGGACGAAATAACTTGGCAAGAGTTATTTCTTGTCGCTTTTATCAATATTTTTTTCAAAAGTTGTTATTATCTAAAAATAGCCAGAATAAGTTGGCAAGAGAATAATTGCTAGAATAAGTTGGCAAGAGGTATATATCTTGTCGTTATTACAAAATTTAGGCAAAAACTGAACTTTTCCTAAAAATTGCCATAATAAGTTGTCATTTTTACCAAATTTGAATAAAAAATTGCTAGAAGAAGTTGGCAAGTGGTATATCTTGTCGTTTTTACCAAATTTAGGCAAAAACTGAACTTTTCCATTATAATGGGTGCTGTGACGTAATTGTTTTACAGAATGTTTACAACGAGCCGCTCTGAGCGGCTTGCCGGCAGGAATAGGCTTTTTTCGAGCCGCTGTGAGCGGCGCGCCGTAGCGGAAGAGTTAAAATGGCTAGAATAAGTTGGCAATGTCGTTTTTATCAATTATTTTTTTTTAAGTTGTTATTATCAAAAAATGTCCAGAATAAGTTGGCAAGAGAATAATTGCTAGAATAAGTTAGCAAGATGTATCTTGTCGTTTTTACCAATTTCAGGCAAAAACTGAACTTTTCCTAAAAATTGCCAGAATAAGTTGGCAAGAGGTCGTTTCTATTAATTTTAGGCAAAAACTGAACTTTTCCTAAAAATGGCCAAAATAACTTGGCAAGAGGTGTATCATGTCGTTTTTATCGGTATTTTTTCAATAATTGTTATTTTTCTAAAACTCGAAGAAATAAGTTGGCAAGAGGTTTTTTGGTTTTCACCAAATTTAGGCAAAAACTGAACTTTTCCTTAAAATGGCTAGAACAAGTTGGCAAGAGGTATATCTTGTCGTTTTTATCAAATTGTTTTCTTCAAAAGTTTTAAAGAAATAAGTTGGCAAGAGGTATATCTTGTCGATTTTATCAATTTTTTTTTTCAAAAGTTGTTATTATCTAAAAATGGCCAGAATAAGTTGGCAAGAAAATAATTGCTAGAATAAGTTGGCAAGATGTATCTTGTCGTTTTTACCAAATTTGGGAAAAAATGAACTTTTTCTAAAACTGGAAGAAATAAGTTGGCAAGAGTTGTCGTTTTTATCAATTTCTTTTTCAAAAGTTGTTATTATCTCAAAATGGCCAGAATAAGTTGGCAAGAGGTGTGTCATGTCGTTTTTATAGGTATTTTTTCAATAATTGTTATTTTTCTAAAACTGGAAGAAATAAGTTGGCAAGAGTATCTTGTCGGCAAGAGTATCAAGTTGAGTATCAATAAGTTGGCAAGAATATCAAGTATATCTTGTCGATTTTACCAAATTTAGGCAAAAACTTAACTTTTCCTAAAAATGGCCAGAATAAGTTGGCAAGAGGTGTATGATGTCGTTTTTATCGGTATTTTTTCAATAATTGTTATTTTTCTAAAACTCGAAGAAATATGTTGGCTAGAGGTATATCTTGTCGTTTTCACCAAATTTAGGCAAAAACTTAACTTTTCCAAAAAATTGCCAGAATAAGTTGGCAAGAGGTATATGCTGTCGTTTTTATCAAATTTGGGCAAAAAATGAGCTTTTTCAAAAAAATGGTCGAAATATGTTGGCAAGAGATACCTCTTGCCAACAGATTCTGGCAATTTTTTTGAAAAGTTCAGTTTTTGCCTAATTTTTTTGGAAAAGTTCAGTTTTTGCCTAAATATTTTGGCCATTTTCTGGAAGGGTTAATTTTTTTGGAAGGGTTAACCTCTTGCCAACTTATTCTGGCAATTTTTAGAAAAAGTTCATTTTTTGCCTAAATTTGGTAAAAACGACAAGATATACCTCTTGCCAAGTTATTCTAGCCATTTTTTAGAAGGGTTCATTTTTTTGCCCAAATTTGATAAAAGATGGCCAGAATAAGTTGGCAAGAGGTATCTCTTACCAACTTATTCTGGCCATTTTTATGAAAATAACAATTATTGAAAAAACACCTATAAAAACGACATGATACACCTCTTGCCAACTTATTCTGGCCATTTTTAGATAATAACAACTTTTTAAGAGAAAAATCTATAAAAACGACAAGATATACATACCTCTTGCCAACTTATTCTGGCAATTTTTAGGAAAAGTTAAGTTTTTGCCTAAAATTGGTAAAAACGACAAGATATACCTCTTGCCAACGTATTCTGGCCATTTTTTGGAAGGGTTCAGTTTTTGCCTAAATTTGGTAAAAACGATAAGATATACCTCTTGCCAACTTATTCTGGCAATTTTTAGGAAAAGTTAAGTTTTTGCCTAAAATTGATAAAAACGACAAGATATACCTCTTGCCAACTTATTTCTTCCAGTTTTAGAAAAAGAACAATTATTGCAAAAACACCGATAAAAACGACATGATACACCTCTTGCCAACATATTCTGGCCATTTTTAGGAAAGTTCAGTTTTTGCCTAAATTTGGTAAAAACGACAAGGGTTCATTTTTTCCCTCAAATTTGATAAAAACGACAAGATATACCTCTTGCCAACTTATTCTGGCAATTTTTAGGAAAAGTTCAGTTTTTGCCTAAATTTGGTGAAAACTTATTTCTTGGAGTTTTAGAAAAATAACAATTATTGAAAAAATACCGATAAAAACGACATGATACACCTCTTGCCAACTTATTCTGGCCATTTTTAGATAATAACAACTTTTGAAGAGAAAAATCTATAAAAACGACAAGATATACATACCTCTTGCCAACTTATTCTGGCAATTTTTAGGAAAAGTTAAGTTTTTGCCTAAAATTGGTAAAAACGACAAGATATACCTCTTGCCAACGTATTCTGGCCATTTTTTGGAAGGGTTCATTTTTTTGCTCAAATTTGGTAAAAACGCCAACTTATTCTGGCAATTTTTAGGAAAAGTTCATTTTTTGCCTAAATTTGGTAAAAACGACAAGATATACCTCTTGAAAACTTATTCTGGCCATTTTTAGGAAAAGTTCAGTTTTTGCCTAAATTTAGTAAAAACGACAAGATATACCTCTTGCCAACTTATTCTGGCCATTTTCAGGAAAAGTTCAGTTTTTGCCTAAATTTGGTAAAAACGATAAGATATACCTCTTGCCAACTTATTTCTTCCAGTTTTAGAAAAAGAACAATTATTGCAAAAACACCGATAAAAACGACATGATACACCTCTTGCCAACATATTCTGGCCATTTTTAGGAAAAGTTCAGTTTTTGCCTAAATTTGGTAAAAACGACAAGGGTTCATTTTTTCCCTCAAATTTGATAAAAACGGCAAGATATACCTCTTGCCAACTTATTCTGGCAATTTTTAGGAAAAGTTCAGTTTTTGCCAAAATTTGGTGAAAACGACAAGATATACCTCTTGCCAACTTATTTCTTGGAGTTTTAGAAAAATAACAATTATTGAAAAAATACCGATAAAAACGACAAGATATACCTCTTGCCAAGTTATTCTAGCCATTTTTTAGAAGGGTTCATTTTTTTGCCCAAATTTGATAAAAACGACAAGATGGCCAGAATAAGTTGGCAAGAGGTATCTCTTACCAACTTATTCTGGCCATTTTTAGGAAAAGTTAAGTTTTTGCCTAAAATTGATAAAAACGACAAGATATACCTCTTGCCAACTTATTTCTTCCAGTTTTAGAAAAATAACAATTATTGAAAAAACACCTATAAAAACGACATGATACACCTCTTGCCAACTTATTCTGGCCATTTTTAGATAATAACAACTTTTGAAGAGAAAAATCTATAAAAACGACAAGATATACATACCTCTTGCCAACTTATTCTGGCAATTTTAGGAAAAGTTAAGTTTTTGCCTAAAATTGGTAAAAACGACAAGATATACCTCTTGCCAACGTATTCTGGCCATTTTTTGGAAGGGTTCAGTTTTTGCCTAAATTTGGTAAAAACGATAAGATATACCTCTTGCCAACTTATTCTGGCAATTTTTAGGAAAAGTTAAGTTTTTGCCTAAAATTGATAAAAACGACAAGATATACCTCTTGCCAACTTATTTCTTCCAGTTTTAGAAAAAGAACAATTATTGCAAAAACACCGATAAAAACGACATGATACACCTCTTGCCAACATATTCTGGCCATTTTTAGGAAAAGTTCAGTTTTTGCCTAAATTTGGTAAAAACGACAAGGGTTCATTTTTTCCCTCAAATTTGATAAAAACGACAAGATATACCTCTTGCCAACTTATTCTGGCAATTTTTAGGAAAAGTTCAGTTTTTGCCTAAATTTGGTGAAAACGACAAGATATACCTCTTGCCAACTTATTTCTTGGAGTTTTAGAAAAATAACAATTATTGAAAAAATACCGATAAAAACGACATGATACACCTCTTGCCAACTTATTCTGGCCATTTTTAGATCATAACAACTTTTGAAGAGAAAAATCTATAAAAACGACAAGATATACATACCTCTTGCCAACTTATTCTGGCAATTTTTAGGAAAAGTTAAGTTTTTGCCTAAAATTGGGTAAAACGACAAGATATACCTCTTGCCAACGTATTCTGGCCATTTTTTGGAAGGGTTCATTTTTTTGCTCAAATTTGGTAAAAACGCCAACTTATTCTGGCAATTTTTAGGAAAAGTTCATTTTTTGCCTAAATTTGGTAAAAACGACAAGATATACCTCTTGAAAACTTATTCTGGCCATTTTTAGGAAAAGTTCAGTTTTTGCCTAAATTTAGTAAAAACGACAAGATATACCTCTTGCCAACTTATTCTGGCCATTTTCAGGAAAAGTTCAGTTTTTGCCTAAATTTGGTAAAAACGATAAGATATACCTCTTGCCAACTTATTTCTTCCAGTTTTAGAAAAAGAACAATTATTGCAAAAACACCGATAAAAACGACATGATACACCTCTTGCCAACATATTCTGGCCATTTTTAGGAAAAGTTCAGTTTTTGCCTAAATTTGGTAAAAACGACAAGGGTTCATTTTTTCCCTCAAATTTGATAAAAACGACAAGATATACCTCTTGCCAACTTATTCTGGCAATTTTTAGGAAAAGTTAAGTTTTTGCCTAAAATTGATAAAAACGACAAGATATACCTCTTGCCAACTTATTTCTTCCAGTTTTAGAAAAAGAACAATTATTGCAAAAACACCGATAAAAACGACATGATATACCTCTTGCCAACTTATTCTGGCCATTTTTTGGAAGGGCTCATTTTTTTGCTCAAATTTGGTAAAAACGCCAACGTATTCTGGCAATTTTTAGGAAAAGTTCATTTTTTGCCTAAATTTGGTAAAAACGACAAGATATACCTCTTGCCAACTTATTTCGACCAATTTTTAGAAAAAGTTCATTTTTTTGCCAACTTATTCTGGCCATTTTTTTGAAGGGTTCATTTTTTCCCCTAAATTTGATAAAAACGACAAGATATACCTCTTGCCAACTTATTTCTTCCAGTTTTAGAAAAATAACAATTATTAAAAAAATACCGATAAAAACGACATGATCCACCTCTTGCCAACTTATTCTGGCCATTTCTAGATAATAACAACTTTTGAAGAAACAAAATCGATAAACACGACAAGATGCTCTTGCCAACTTATTCTGGCCATTTTTAGGAAAAGTTCATTTGTTGCCTAAATTTGGTAAAAACGACAAGATACATCTTGTCGTTTTTAACAAATTCAGGCAAAAACTTAACTTTTTCTTAAAATGGCCAGAATAAGTGGAATAATCTTGTCGTTTTTACGAAATTTAGGCAAAAACTTAACTTTTCCTAAAAATTGCCAGAATAAGTTGGCAAGATGTATATCTTGTCGTTTTTACCAAATTTAGGCAAAAACTTAACTTTTTATAAAAATGGCCAGAATAAGTTGTCGTTTTAATCTTTTTTTGGTTATTGTTATTTTTCTAAAAATGGCCGAAATACGTTGGCGAGTTTGCCAATTAAAAAAAATAATAAACTGAGCAATACCCAAACGGCTATGAAAGGCAACTAGTTGTCACCAAGTGTTTATCAGGCTGTGAATGGGACAAGACCTTATGCAACTATTAAATTAAATCATTAACTATTCTCTACCCTCGCAAGTACGCAATTAAACCTCATTAAGAGTGCCAAGTGTTGCAAAGTATCTTTCCGAAGGATCACGGTGTTCGGTCGGATTCGAACCCACATACCACCACACATTGGTCAGACACTGCAACCACTGAGACCACGTCAATTCACGTCAAATTTTTCCAAAAGCATTGCCAATAGTTCCTGCTCTTCCCACACTGCACTCTTGGGTTCACACATTTTTGTTTTGGAGTTTTTCGTGTTTTAGGGTTTAGGTTTTGTTTTTTGTGACGGCCCACGCTAAAACCGGCCTGTTTCCTCAATTAACGATTGGCATTAACTTAAAAGGAAATGATTAAAAGCGGTAATCAGTTTTAACCATTTTCCCCCTATTAAACTTTCCATAATTTGAGAGATACTTCACCTTTTTGAGGACTCATTTTAAAGCTCTTGAACTTCTATAAAATAATGATGGCCCCGAAATCCCCCATTTTCTTAATTTGGCAGGAAGTGTATGGTTTGCCCACGGGTATCACACTTTTTGTTTCTTAACTGTGCTCTTCTTTTTAATGTGCCGGTGTTCAGATATTTGTAACTTGTTAACCATAGGTCGTATTCACATGGGGTTTTCACTAATATGGAGCTTGAAGTACGCTACAAATGAATATGTAAAAATCCCAAAATTGACCACCTCCTTCAGACTGATTTTGCTTGCTCGCATCACAATTATCCCTGGTGAAAACCCACGCAATCAGGTAGGTTAACTGAAAACCCAATCCGCATGGCGAATCTGGAGGGAATCGAACCGAGGTCACCAAAGGTGAAAAGCGAGGAAAGAACCACTACACCAACCTGACTACCCAATAACTCGAGAAATTAATGGTTTTCTTTTGTAATAATTAAAAATTAACCACACACCTTAGGAAAAGAGACATTTTATCCGTCATTTAAACTGACGCTTTATTTCAAAATTTGAAGAAGAAAAAAATCGTGAAGGTACTACATGTAGATTACAATGCAAACATGCTTGAGTTATTTTTTTTTAAAAGATCACAATGAATAATATAGTTTGAGAATACAAAAATTTCCATAATATTGCATAAGGGCTTATTGGTATTTAAATTAATGTCACAACTTTAAAGCACTAAACTAAAGATAAAAACTTTCACAAACAAATGGAGAAAGTGAACAGTGACATAGGACTCATGCCTAAAATCTTTGAAGACTATACATTGTAAATAGCGACCTCTGTTGTTACCTATTATGTTGTTACCCCATCCTCACCCTGTTTCTCTTCCATTTTGTATACGAGGGCCTACGGAGCATGCGCAGTGTAACCAACAAGTCGGAGTTTAGGGAGTCTGCTATTCAGGTGACACCGGGAACCAAGCTTAGCCACAGGGGTGAGATTGGCCAAAAAATGAAAAATCCACGAGGACCCCAGATCGACATATAGTTTGTATTTGCCTAAAGCCACCCCCTTAAAATATTTATTGGTCTATATCGACTTTTACAGGTAAAAACACCTTTAGGACAACACCACAGGAATTCCAGATTGCAAAAGGGATTCTTTAAAAATTCTGAAATCCCGACCAAAAAATCACGAAATCAGGAAAAAAGGTGTACCTCATATTTCGTTTAAATTTTTGAATTTAAAGCAAGTGAACAGCAAGTCATTCGTCCCAGCTCAAGAATACATTATGATTTCAAACCTCGGTATATTGTCAGAATTTGACAGCTGAAAATCAACTGGGATGCTTAAACCACATAATATGTTAGTCATGTACATTAGAAGACGACCTTTTTTCAAACCAACGGCAAGGCACTCATTCTAGAGGTTTTCTTTTTTTAGAATACAAAAACAATGAAAAGACAGGCCCAATCAGACGACGTTTTGCATTACACTGGGCAAAGAGAAGAATCAAAGGACTGTGCAGATTGGTTGGCTGCCAATCTGTATTAGTGTTCCTGCGAGGCATACATTTTATGGCTGAAAGTATCGTTCCTAAATTTGACAGCCATTCTCTAAAATTCCTCAAGGTTAGAATTTCACTGAAAACAATCGTGCAAATTGCATAATTACAGTGCACCCTGAGTTTCCAAACGAATTTAAGGAAAATTTACTGTACATGTATATCATAAATATCCCCAAGTAATATAAAACGAGAACCACGCCTGACAGTTTCTAAAAGTCGGTCAATAGACCTCTTTAAGTCTTCCCCTCATTTTGAGTTTGGCAACTGAGAGTGCAGAGATAAATTATAAAGCGTGATGCGAATACAAGAAGCTCAAATTGAAGTGAGAAGACGTTTTTGGAAGCTGACTTTTGTGGAAGTGTAACTTTCACAGTGGTTCAAGGTTTGCAGGTAGTATACAACATTTGCTTTTGCTGTACTTTTCAGAAATGAATGGAATTGGGGTCAGTATTATATATCAAATACTGTAACACCGACATGTTTAAAGATTTGTGTGCATCGGCCTGGAAGCTGGAAAAACAAAGAGAAAAAGACGCTGTTCTTGTAGTCTGGTTCCCTAGACCCTACTTCAGACAACACGGAGCAATTTCTAGACGTCAGGTTGGGGAACTAGACTATTTCCAACGATGGTTTGCCGACAATCGCTGGAAATTGATACAAAAAATCCACTTTTCTTGAAAAATGACAGCATACCAGGTGACATGATTTAACAGTATGTATTTCATAATAATTCAGTGGTTTTATTTTTTGATGTTTGCAAATGTTGTGTGTTACCTTTAAAGCTTGAAATTTGAAAGGCAAAACTCTCTGATAGGCTTGATAGATCAGTCCATTCCACTGAGTGACTTCATGTGTGCACTCATTGCGAATCAATGTCTGGGAGGAAAGGATGTTTCCTATCTCGATGGCATGTCATTCAACCTTGTCATTCATCCGTTTAGAGATGACAAGTTTCTCTACGAATACGCTCCCACCATAGACATAGCCACACTGTGTTCTTTGGCCTTCAATCTCAGGGCTGCGATACTAATGCTTCTCCGCTCGGTATCAACCTCTCCAAGACCTTGCGGAAGGGGGACCACGCCCGTCGTCATCAGAGCACCACTAGAGGGCGACATCATACCATTCCCTGGAAGCGACTGAGACGTGGTAGGAGACGGCATGGAGGTTGAGGGCGGTATTTGCGCGTACTGTGGCATGCTCTGGTTGGGCATCCCCATGTAGCTGGGCAGCATACCCTGAATGCCCTGGGGCGCCATGCAGGAGGTGAGTCCGTTCAAGATCTGGGCGCCGCTGGAGGGCGTCTGGTGCGCATGCGGGGAGTAGCAGTCGCCATTTTGCAAAGGCGCCCCCATCGTCGCGGATGCGTGGGTGTTGGGAGATAGCGATGGTCCGAGATGATTGGGTGACCATGACGACGAATTGGTTATCTTTGGAACAAAATGAAACATATTAATGGTTTCTCAAGCACTGAAGGTTAGCCCGTTTGCACAAGAACTTAATACAGTACATAAGTGATGACGTATTTCTGGTTCAAGCGTACAATTGCATGTATATGTGCATCGCGTGAACCAGCACTTGAACCAGAACAATGGCAAAATACCACATCAAGTAGGACTCTATCTGACGTTAGTGGCGCAAGTCACTGATACTTGCTAAAGCCACAGAAAGGGAGTTGTGACAAGAGGGGTCCCAAACGTTGGACCAAACATGACGGATTATGCGTCAGTCTACATGGACAATTGGTAAACAATAGTCGCACGCTCCACCACTGCACACATAATGAGCGGCCATCTTTGGTCCAAAGTCAAAAGTTGTTGCACCTCTGAAAGTGACTGTGAGACTTAAATGCGAGTTTACGCAAACATTTCAGGCGTTATCGATGATTATTAAAAAAATTATATTTTTTATTCATTTAATTTAATTCTTTCTTATTTTTTGTATTTATTATTATTATTATTATTTGTTTGTTTGTTTGTTTTTTTGTTTTTTTTTGGGGGGGGGGGCTTTGAAGGAGGACATTATCCCTTTACAACAACCCTCCATCCGCCATTGAGTCCTGCAAGACCTGATATCAAATTGAGTAGACAAAGCCATTAGCCTCTGTTATGGATCCTCAAACCTACAGAGGGCGTGCTTCACGGAAAGTTGTCAATAATGGCGGGTTAACACAAAGAAAACAGTCGCTGATCTTTATTGTGCCAACCCAAAATATTGACCGTATCAGCGCAACGCACGCTCTCATCTTGGGTTTTATTGGTCCCTGGCAGAGGCTTATGGTCGGAGCGCATTCACAGATGCCAGCGACACTGTTTAGCAGAGTTGTAATCAGTTCAATCACAAGTCAATCACAAGTCAGATCAAAAGGCAGATCACAAGTCAGCTCACAAGCTACATCGGATGAACAATGACAAATGAATGCTTTTGTTATATAGTGTGTTTGAATAGCTTGTTTAATACATGGCTTGAGACCAGAATTGTGGAGTGGCTTGTGATGACTTGTGGTGACTTGTGATTGACTTGATTACAACTCTGCTGTTCAGTATCGTTTCCAACGCTGGGTGCAAGAGGGGGGCCGGGTGAGTTGGTCTCACCAACGGTGGAAGTTACCCCGCCTGGGCCTATAGGTCTGAAAATTGGGATTTTTAGCCGCGTCGGATCGCAGACGGGGCTCTATAAGCGCTTAGCTTATTATGTTCTTTTTGTGCCAAATTCGTTTAGTCACGTGACAGTCACATTACAGTTTTCCTTGACGAAACTCTCACACACGCAAAGTCTATGGTGATAAATGGTTTATTACAAACAGCCTCCTGGCCACCATAGGCGGAATTGTGTAAGCTGTTACAATCTTTATAAAGTAAAAAATTACATTAAACATACCAAAGTAATCATTATAAGTAAAAACTACTATAATTTAAACTGTATATAAAAAATACATAAAATACAACATTAAAAGTAGAACATATACACAATGGGGTCAAAGATCGAGGAGGTAGGTTGACAAAGGTAAGTTAGAAGGATAATAATATAATGAAATAGGTAGGGGAGGGGGAGGGGGGTGAGGGGGGTAGGTTAGGGGTAAAAGGATAGGTTAGAGGGGTAGATTGGGGAAGTAGGTTGGGGGGGTGTTAGGGGAATAGGTTGGGGTAGGTTATAACAAAGTGGAAAAAAGAGACCAAGTAATAGGGAAGGAAGGTGGTAAAATTAATGAATAGGATAAAGTATAAGACAAAGGATGAAACTGCTACCCGCAAGTAATACCAAACAATTTAAACCATTGAATTAATTATATTAATTAAATGAGGTATTGCACTGTTTCTGAACCTATTTGTTTTGCATCTTGGTTCAGATAATAATTTTGATCGGCGTAATACTTGGTTACTTTGAGATTGTGGTAAAAGATGTGACATATACTCATTAGTCATCAAATCCCTAGCAAATCTAGAGCACAGTGTCGTGCGACGGTCAGTCAATGTTTCTAATTTAAACAAATCTAATGCACTTTTATAGTTATTATATGCAACACCCAAGATTAATCTAAGGACACGCTTTTGTATTTTTTCCAATTTATCTTTTTGTTGATTTGTTATTGCACCATTCCAAACAGGGACTGCATATTCCAAGAGGGGACGAAGGTACCCTATATAAATAGTAATAAGATCTTCAACTGGTAAGCCGTGACTTTTTAAGACACGCAGCATATGAAATCGACCATTAGCCCGTTGGAGTATTGTGTTAATATGGGTGTCCCATTTAAGATCTTGCTGTATATGGACGCCTAACAATTTAACAGTTTCTGATTGTTCAAGGACATTATCTTGAACATAGAAGACAGATGGTGTTGGAGGCTCTTTCATAAAATTAATTTCCATAGTAGTACATTTTGTAGGGTTCAGACGCATATTACTATTTTCTGACCACTGAACTAAAGCATCGATAGTTTCTTGAAGACCAGATTGTTCATTGGCAAGACGGGTCTCAACCAAACTCAAATCGTCCACGTATTTCCAATAATGCATCTGATCGCCTAAATTTTGACAGGCATCATTAATAACAGCGGAAAACACAATAGGGCCCAATCGTGTCCCCTGTGGGACTCCAGCATGCATAGCAGTCCAATCAGATGTAATAGCCCTATAATGGGATCGCAGGCTGTGTGTACTAAACTCTGCATGTGTCTATGACGAAACTGTCACACACGCAAGTCACCAACGACGCGGCTCCTGCACGAATTCGTGCTTGTTTTTAGATCTGGACCCAGGAAAACCGTAAGGGTGGTAGGACTGGCAACCTAAAATATGGCTAACCCCACCGCCTCTGTTGTAGCCCTTTACCTAGAGTGGCTTTTAGCCTTGTATTGGGCGACTTCCATTGAAAAGAAAAACGAAGACGAGCTCGTTCTTTACCTGCTGTGCGAAGTTATCACTCCTTGGCGCCATCGGCATCTCATAGTTGGTCCCAGCAGCCATTGCGCGCATGTTGGTGAACTGGCCAAATCGCTCCCTTTTCCTCCATTTGGCTCGTCTGTTCTGGAACCAAACCTGTTTGACGAAATAATAAAAAATATCAACAAGAATTAATTTACATGAAATTTACACAGCGCCAAATTAAAGCAAAACGTAAAAAGCGTATGCCAAACGACCAAGGGCAGAACCATCAAATTAGGAACAAGATAAAATTAGTTGCATGTGTGATTTAAACATGAACATGTGGCAAAAAATTCAAGTTATACGGTATTGGTAAAAAAAAAAACACCCTCTAATAACCCTCTACTTTAGAACAAAACCCTTTTGACACATTTTCCTGAAGTAGTCAAATAAATAATAGCGCCCTCTGTCGACTAACAACAGTCAGGGTACCGTTGATTTGCGTAACGCGTACGTTTTATCGCACGACTTTTGTTTGAAATACATGTCGTCACCTCGTGGTGATCGTATTTGCACATGTTACCACATACATTTTTTTAATGACCTCACGTCAAGTGCCTGGTATTCTGTAGCTGGTAACTGGTATCTGGTAGTTCGCGCGGTAAACCGGTTTGTTTAAGGTACGCATGAAAATAGAGGGCGGGCTTCATGTTTTATGAAGGAAGTTTGTGATAGAAATACAGCGAGTTCCGATTGTTCACCTTCTCGGGGTCACTGACCCGTCGGTCATTCATGATTTATATCCACTTTGAACAGGCGCGCTTGTTTTGAAGTCCAAAGTAGTTATGACTATATTCCCATCCAATCTCGATTTGTTCCTTCCGAACCAAAATTAAACGAGTTTCCCTAATGCGAGGCCCAGAGAGTGCGATTTGTTTAACTTCACCCTGGGGAATTTCAATGGCTAATAACCGATTCATCCTTGGGATTTTTAAGAGCCAACAACCAACATAAGCTCAGTAAGAGCTTCAAGGTACATACTTGCATACGGACACGTTGCAGTAAATTGTTGCTCCAGCTACGCTAACCACACTATTCTGGGGTGCTTTTTAAACCAGCTTTTCAATAATGAACATTAGGCCTATGTTATTATTCCTACGGTCTATACTTCATTACACTCGCTTCATCAAACAAAATCAAGTATCAACAGCGATCTAGATATTTAGCAAGATTAACCGCGCGCGATTCTGCATGTCCAATAAACATAACAGGAGTAGGCCCTATGCATTCTGGACTTCGATTGGTCAATGCTGTGGGTTGTAGTTTGTCTGTTTTTCGCTCCAGAGTTCAGAGATGTTTTTATTCTTCACTGAAGTATTAGCGTACTAACTCAATGAAACCCGTGTACCAAGAATGCCCGCTTCTGACCTCCCGAATCCCTCAAGTTTCGCCCGAGCTTCAGGACGAATTTCCAGGGTAGCAAATCAACGGACACCCGCCAAACGCAACAAACTCGGGGAAAAAAAACACGAAAACAAAAACCCACAAGTCCCATTAGTAGCTTGTCACTTGCAATAACCAGCGACAAGTGTATGACGAGGGGGACCATAGACGCTGTGTCGGGCCCAGGAAGGGTTATTGGGAAAATGAAAATGAGGTCAACAATTAATTGAAAAATGGGCGAGACCGGGGGAAGTTTGAAGTACATGCGGATGGGTTTGGACGTCTATGTCATGTTGTAGGAAATAATATGCGGTTTTGGGTACAGTCAAATGTCCGATTTGTTCATCAAAAGCAGTGTCTCGAGTGAACAGAACATTAATTTGTTTAGGCCGCTCCACAATATATACAGTATAGACAGATTAATAAGCAGGGATCTGTAATTTCCCCCAGCTCTTGTTACAGCTTCAGAAATTCAAACGAATATCACCAAGACGAATGTTGAGGTGTAGGCTAGTCTTGGTTTGGGAAGGTTTACATGCTTTTACTCTACATTTTTCATTAGTTTCGTGGCTGTGGAGTCTGACTTTGTTTCATGATATGATACATATTGTTTGTTATTTTTAAAAGGCGGACCAAAGGTATATCCTGGTCAACGGGCCATCTCCCCAACTCACAAAAACAAATCAAATAGGCCCCAAAGTATTTTTTTATGTTGAATGTAAATTTGTTTTACGAAAACCTCGAAAATGTAAAGGAAAAAAATACCCCCCCCCTCCCCAAAAAAAGATCAAATTATTAAAACAACATTGGAAAGAAAATATTAGCCTCCCAAGCCCTCTCTCAAACAAGAATTGTGTGAATTGTTCCCCCCTTCCCTTGCCTGCACAGGCACCAAGCTTTTGGAATTTATCTCAGAGATGGAATTCTGGTTTCGGTAATTCCAGAACCCCATTGCTGTGTTTTGTCATTTCCCGTCACCTTGGCGTGAGGAGAGTCGTAAATTGTCGTCCCAAAGCGTTTACGGGCGATCATAAAAGCCAGTTGGTGTTCATAAATTTGATTGGAAAGTATCCCCATGGATTACCGGCTGAAAGCGACTGGAGATGCTGTCTGTTTGATACGTTTGCAGACTGCTCGTTTAATTGTCGTAGCCTTGTTGCCATGTTGTGATTGGCTAGAAAAGATTATGTGTACTTCGCTATGGAGCTGGGTTCTCGGACTTTTTTCTTAAAAAAATCCTCCAAAAACCAAAAAGTCAGTTTGAAATCGAATTCGGTGCACGTGATCCAAAATCAAACGCGTCACCACTAAGCTGGAACAAACCGTTTTATTCAACGCTAATACATTGGAGGAACGATATACATATACATGCATATTCACGAGCAATTTAACCAATCACAAGATGGCAACAAGGCCCTTATTAGGCTAAGACTATTGGGCAGTGTTTCGAGTGACAATTACTGAATTAGCCTGTCGTGGATCCAGAAAGTCTAAAGTTGAGGGCGTGCTTCGCGGAAAAATGTCAAAATGGCAGATTGGTGCAGACCACCAGTAAATTGGCCGAAAATTGCCTACGCGGGCCAAATCACGATTTGCGAGCCCTCAAATTCTCTGCTTTTAGAGCATTCTGTGTGAATTTCTGTGGGCCATGAACTTGAGGGTTTGCAAAAGAGAATGTTGAAAGCGGTGCTCATGACTGCGACATTCGGATGAAATTGGGCCCTAAAAGTGCTCTATTTTGCATTTTCACGCTGGCGATGGGCTACGGGACTACTTTTAGGGGGATCATCTTTAGATAGAAATTTCTCCCAAAGGTCATTGGTTACTCCCCGTAACATTGAACAGAAACTGACAAATTATGAAATAAGCTCTAATTTGATGTGTGTCTCAAACACATTGAAGAGTCCTAAGTATTTTCCCTGGATTTTGGAAGTTAGTGTATTTATCATTGGGGTATATGGAAGCCGATTTACTGGTGATAGATTTACTGGTGCAACCATAGAAATTAGCAGCTCGCTTCATTGTGCCAATCCACCATTTTGACATTTTGCCGCGAAGCACGCCGTAAATTTTAGATTTTCTGGATCCATGACAGAGGCTAATGGGTACAATTTGTCCCTGTATTATAGCGCCCTCTTTTGAACTAAATTTGCATTGGTGTCTTTGTTTTCCTCTCACTTTAATT
The DNA here is from genome assembly GCA_037893225.1 of Hippasteria phrygiana. Taxonomy (NCBI): domain Eukaryota; kingdom Metazoa; phylum Echinodermata; class Asteroidea; order Valvatida; family Goniasteridae; genus Hippasteria; species Hippasteria phrygiana. Next base: position 396,482 of record JAZGUH010000122.1, read on the forward strand.
TTGCTTGCTTGTGTGTGAAGTAAATCCGAAGCAGTTTTCTTAATGGTTTGTGACGTAAGGTATTTGCACAACATACAGTCAGCCTTCATTTTGACATTATTATTTGTTATTGACGGAATCATCGTTTTGTTAGCGATATGGCCTTGGCGTACGTATGTAGAGGGCGCTGTGTACAGCCATTAACCTGTTCGCGCTGCATCGCAGCGCTAACGACGTCTTGGAACCAAGACTACGTTTTACACTGCACCCGTTGAACACTGTTCCTAATAATAAACAAAAGCTTCGTCAACAAACCACAAGGGAAACTGACCAGGTAAATTTGAACACATTTTCAAAGTGATCAAAGAAAACTGGCAGGAGCGGGATTTAAACCTGCGACATCCGGAAAACTGTACCGGCGCTCTACCAACTGAGCTATCTTGCCCTATGTCGGCGGTCTCCCAAATTGTCAGTGTCTTTGTTCGGTGGGCACTAGTCAGAAGTCATAAACCCATAATGTCGTATAGCCAGGGATCACGCCCAATTTTACGAGACAACCCGGGGATCACTCAATGAGGATACGACTTGTTAACTTATAATTCGTCAAACAATCCACAAGGGAATTTTGGGAAACAATCCACAAGGGAATTTTGGGAAACTGACTAGGTAAATTTGAATACATTTTCAAAGTGAACAAAGAAAACTGGCCAAATAAAAGCTGTCCAACATAATCTGGGAAAGAGGTTATCAACACGTCATGGCGCAGATAGTTTCGCTTTTCGTATTGGGAGCTTCCACACGCAGAGATATAATCTTTAAAATTTGAACTTTAAAACATTCGTGCAATGTTGTTTCCTACGCTTTCAACGGCTCCACCGCTCCTTTCACAAAGGGCCGATCCGTTTATTGAATTCCCGCGAGACGTCAAACCCATTCGAAACGGCATTTGGAAATTCACAGTGTCATTCGGCACTAAATCGTTTTCAAATCCCGCGAGCTCAATAAAGCGAGTGTATAAAATAGAGTTCTGGAATCTCTGTTGCTGTCAACGGTGGCGGCAATGGCGGCCAGACATCAAGGGGAGGATAAATCAGTTGAGCCTGGAAAACGCGCCCACTTTTTTTGGCGGGAATCTAAGGATCGGATGTCGTCTGCTCGGGCAGTTTAATTATAATCCCGACCTTCACGTGTAAGCCTCGGGCTTGAGTTCGCGGTTTAAAGGGTCTGGTTATTTCGAGTTAAGAAGTGCATGTACTACATTATACTATAAAATGGAAACCATTAAAAAATCGTTGGCCTTATCGTTTTCTAAAATCACATCGATCGAAATGCAAACATGTACTCTAAAACTCTACAAGAAGTCTTACTTTCGTGAGATTGTTGCGCCCTCTACTAAACAAAGGTTTTAACTCTCAATTTTCACTGTTGCCTTTTCTTCAAGATAGACGAGCATAACGTGGCTACTTTACTGTACAAATGTCAAAGCTTGGCTGAAATTGGATTACTTGCTATATCCAGCCACCGATTTGGCTCCAAACAAGGGATATTTTCATGCAGAAACTTGCCAGAAGTATAACTGAATTTTCAAAGTGAATAAAGAAAACTGGAAGGAGCGGGATTTGCCTTGGTGTGCGTGTGAAGAGGGCGCTGTACAGCCATTAACATGTTCGCTCTACAGTGACCGCGCGATAAGGACGTCTTGGAACCAAGACTAGATTTGAACCTGCGACTTCCGGAATACCGTACGGACGCTCTGTCAACTGAGCCATCTTGCCCTATGTCGGCGGTCTCCCAAAATTGCCAGCGCCTTTGTTCGGGGGCACTCGTAGTCAGAAGTCAAAAAGTATAACTGATGTAAAAACAAAAATTCGAAATGAAAGGGTTCTAAACTTATTGGGGCAGAAGTTCCATGGCGCATTATAAAGTCCTTGACAGACAGACCAAGAATCATCACAATGAACAGTTTAACGTCGTGTCAGGGTCAATTTTTGACAGATGAGGGGTGTCGCTTTGTTGACACAATGTGACGTAACACTAAGCATCATCGGATATTAGCACTATGGACGTGTAACGCTTAGTGAATATTATTTACTTGTCAATAAACAAAGAGTACCGGTAGTCAGGCTAAAGGTGATTGACAGCTGGCATCCCACACCACTTGCATATAGTCTGGGCTGATCCCTACATCCGGTAGTGCTTGGTTTGGTCAAGACATTCAACACCTTCCCCTCGGCCATTTGTCACCGCTATCTACAAGATCTAACCACAGTGCAGTGGCAATGAGTCAGTCCATTGCTTGCTTGAAACAACGACCTTGCTGAAGTTTCTGGAAACTGGTATTTGTCGAGTATACCTACATATACAAAATTGCGTGTGTGTGACTCGGCAACAGACGGACACATTCCAAGTATATTTGGCTCAATGACACATAAAACGTTTACAACTCCACGCACAGTTCTGAGGACGGACAGAGCACGCTGTCCGAAACGTCGAGATCCATTCTCACCCCGGTTCCTTTCGGAACCACACATCTTCCCAGAAGAGATTATTTTCACATGGTGTCACCCGCAATCTCTCATTTACTTTCTCATCGTTTCCACCATGCAAAGCTTCAAATCGTATTTGTTGTTCTGGAGTCAAATAAATACGGAATTAGTGCGTCTGCATGCTCATTCAATATTTTTTTTATGCGTTTACGGTGAGATAAATATAAAAATGCAGGCTGGGCTTTCTAGCTGGCAAATAGATGGAGCAGTGCGAAATAAGTAATTTAATGTGGTTAACTAAAAACACGAGTGTGGGTCACTAAAAATAAGCAAATATCTTATCGATTTGACAATAGACATAGAGCAAGGAACTCGCTCTGGGTAATCGAAAATACTGCAAAATTTTGATAATTCATTATCCTTTGGATTTCGTGTTCTCCAGTGGTGTAATCTATGGAAGGGCGATGTGGCCCTACCCCTGGGGATTGAAGTTGGGCACACATAAAATTAAAGCTGTTGTATGTTTTCTCCCTGCCGTGCTCTGTAGAAAAAAAATGGCGCACCCCGGTTTCCCCCTGCAAAATTACCCATAGTTACGTCACTGATGCCGTCATCAGCTACTAGCATGCACGTCTGCAAAGCATGCTCGATATTTACAAGGTGTACCTTTAAACACAGTAACCGCGCAATCGCTTCTGTAAAGCCCATACTGTTACTTTTGAGGACAAATCTCTGCTGATTATGATTCGCTCGGGGGCTAGAAAAAGAGGCCCTCTCCGCTGGCCGACGTCCCACCGCGTCCCTTGTTTTCGTTCCGCCGGGAATTAATGAAAAAATCCCGCCGAGGATTGACTGTTCACTGGGGCGTGGGTAAAGCATTCCGGAAAGAAAAATCTTGCTGTGGTTTTTTGTTTTCGCCTCCGTTCCTCGAGGTTGACTTTTCACACTTTTTTTCTTGTGGTGTTTGTAAGTGTTCGTGGGAATTAGAACCAGAGGCAAGGTCAGACAAGATTTGACCTGTGCTTCTATTCTGACATATATACATTTGCAAACATCAAAAAACAAAAACTAGTAAATAGCAATCTCAAGCATCCTGTGAAATCACGACACCTGGTGTGCTGCTGTTTTCAAGAACATATATATCATTTTCCAACGATTGTCGGCCGACAATCGTTGGAAATAGTCTCGTTCCCCGACCTGATAATTCCCTGGCTCTATAAAATGCTCCGTTTTGTCTAAAGTATGGTCAGGGAACCAGACTACTCAAACAAATTCGTTTTCTCCGTTTCCCCAGCATCTATGCACACAAAACTTTAAACTGGTGGCACGCTATAAAATACTAACCCCGAATCCATTTATTTCAAAAAATTACAGCAAAAGCAAATGATGTACATATATGTATACTACCTTTAAAGAGGCAACGAAACAAAGAACTTTGTGGTTGACATGGTAATAGGTTCTACCCAGTTGCGGTGAAAGATGGTCGTTCAATTGTTCCGCTTCTTGGAATTTTTCTATTGTAAATTCTCAGTATTAGCAACGAAGTCATGGTTCAAAAGTCCTTCCTCGTATAATTATTTGGATTTGATTTGCAGATTTGGGTTAATTAGAATTTGCTGTCATGACTACGGTGCGTGTAAGCATTATGTAAATGCATGAATACTGAAAAAAATATCAAGACGCAATACAAATGTGCCAGTCTTACAAGGGACCAGTCGGAAGTCGCATTCCTCCGTTTTGAGCTAATACAGGCAAAAATCCTTTGCGGGTCGAAATTTTCGATTTTCGTTTTATTGCTTAAAATGCTAGTTTATGTAAAATAACATCATACTGTGTTTTCGTTTTTTAAATTTTAGTACAATAAAATGTTTAAAAACGAGATTTTTAGTAAGGTAACTCACTGATAATCACCGGAATTTGGGTTTAGTTTTCCTCATAAGATTCGTTATTTTTCGATTCGTGTACATCGCCATTTTGAATGCAATCACAAACTTGGTACTGGGGTATCAATTTATAACTTGTGATCTAAACTCTTCATTGAATGGCCGATCTGACCGATATTTCCACAAATAAACCAATGAGAGACACTTTTATAGGAGATACCAAGGCTACCCCCTTATCGTGAGCCGTTCAGCGGTGCGGAAATAAAGGACAAACTTTATCGCTTGATTTCTACAATAGTGCTCGATCATCTAATAGAACTAAATTGATCATAACTTTGTTTTATACTGCTCCGATTTTAATCATTCCTCCATCTTTTTAAAGCTTATGAAGTGTTCTTTCCAAATCTAAAATTTAATTTATTTGCGATTGAGAGCGCCACATATAATCACTGATTGACCTACAACATTCTTCTCGATTCATTTCGTCATGTACTCATGTAATTATATTTGGCCTATTTCTTCAAATTTCAGCAAAAAGACAGAATTCTTGAAATTCACAACATGATCTGACATTGAACCTTGGTTCAACTTCAACTGCAGAGACACACACAGCCAAGCACCAGAGAACAGTGGTTTGTGTGAATATGCGAATTATGCGGTATACCGAAATGTTTACGGTAAAATATGAAATAAACATCTGCTCCTCGGGGCACTTTTTTCCGGCAACAAACGTTGAGGCGGAAAATTGGGGCTATGACGGGGCCCCGAGGGGGCGGACCCCGGGCGCATGAACGGGGTAGTAGGAGGGCCGTCGGGGAGGGACCGACACCAGATTGTCTGAAATGGGGTCGCGGGGTTTAAACGGTTGTCATTAATAAACGGGGGAAATTGGGGCACTACGGCTAGGCCAGGAGTAACATGATCTTACTAAAGTAGCTCCGGTGCACCACAAATGTCATCATGACAACAGTGAACACGGTAGATTGTTTTGCCTGACATTTCTTGTGGTAGACAACAGAAAGCACTAATATTACCAACATGTATTTTTTACGAAGCAAAGTAGCAAACTTTCCACGCTCGTAAAAAAAAAAATGGCGCATTGATTTCAAACTTCTGTGAATTTGATGAGCCGGGGTACAAGTTTTGTCTCGTTCTGAATCTGCATAACAGAGATGTATTTATTATTTATCATTCGCACAATTCTCCATCGGGTTAGTGCACCTGGTGGGAATCGAACCGGAGCCACCAAATGTGAAAGGCAAGAGAAGAACCACTACACTAACCTGACCACCAATATCTACTGCCTTGACTTTGCCTTTGTCAAACACGTTCTATATTATGCCATATAAGTATCAGACGAATATACCGAATATTCAAATTTTCGAATATTCGATCGTCAACCGAATATTCGATCGTCAACCGAATATTCGATCGTCAACCGAATATTCGATCGTCAACCGAATATTCGATCGTCAACCGAATATTCGAGTGCCTTTTTGCCGGTTCGAATATTCGAAGAAAATAAATACATATGCACGTACAGATATGACTCTGGTGCTCTCTTTATAATAGAAAAGTTACGCCGCTTAGCAGTGTCAAATGCCGCATTTTTGTCGACGGTAACTTTTTGGTGCATGGACGGAGGTTTATTGTTCACGTCCGTAAAACCCTTGACATTTATGAAATAATTACTGCAAAAAAACACAGGCTGGAGTTTGGTTTCTTGTTATCAGAACGTTATACGTATTCGTAACGATCTTGAAACAACAGGCGTATGCAAAAAGTGTCGATCGGGCGGTCCATAAGATCGACAGGCGCGGCATGCAGCTGCAGCTGACGCGTGAAAAACTTGATCGGCGAGTATCGAATATTCGAACAATCGAATACAAAATAGTTATTCCAAAATGAACAGCCCTACAAGTCTGATAAAACCAAGATGTTTGCTTTAGAAAATAAAGGTCTTGTACCTGGACTCTTGCCTCAGTCAGGTCGCATCTGAGTGCCAGCTGTTCTCTACAGTAGACGTCAGGGTAGTGTGTCTTCTGGAAGACTTTCTCCATCTCTTCAAGCTGATAGCTGGTGAATGTAGTCCTGTTTCGCCTCTTCTTCCTCTTGGCAATCCCGTCTTCGTCTGCATCACCGTTCGAGCCTGAAAATTATGTTTAAAAATATCCTTAAAATGATTTTGTGAGAGTATTCGGTTCTTTTCTCTTCATTTTTTGTTGCTCTATCAACTGAGCTATCGTGCCCTATGTTGGCGGTTTCACAAATTGTCAGTGTCTTTGTTCGGTGAACGCTATAGTCAGAAGTTTAATTACACTCGGTAAAGTATTCCGAGGTCGCAGGTTCAAACCCTGCTCCTGTCAGTTTTTTGTTCACTTTTAAAATTCATTCACAATTACCTATAGTCTGTTTTCCTTGTGGTTTATTTGCCGATAACATTATTATTTCTTTATACATGTAATTTGAGCGTTTGAGGTAAGAACACGTTTATATTTAACTGTCGGTTTTCATAAATACTTTTCTATTGTTAGGTTACTCGTGGTTTTGCATGCATGTCTTATTTGGTGCCAAATTTGAGGCTACATTGCCTGATATCGATTTTTAGCCAAGACTTTTCATTTTTACGGAAAAGTATAGCTACATTTTGATCTTATATCTTTAAAAACGAAAAATGAAAATCAACACTTAATTATGAACGTGTTTAAGGTAACATATTGAAACTTTTCCAGTCATGAAAGTCTGAATATCTGACGATGAGAACCAAAAGTCGATTATGTTTATAAACAGATGCAAATACGCACCTAATTTATTAGACGAGCCTGAGTCCGAGTCGTTGCTATGGTTATCTTTCCCGCCTTTTTCTTTCACGTCCTTGTCGTCTGCTGCTGCAGTGGGAGGCATCTTCTCTGACTTGATGAGTCTCGGCGGGGCGGCCGTGGTTAACAGACCGGGACTGCGCTGCGTCGGGGCCGGCGGGGTCGATCGCTCGATGTCCGCTCGGCAGTATGTCCGACGCTCGCAATCACCGTTGTTGATGGGCGAAACTGAATCTGCACATGAATATAGACACAACGGAGAAAATAAATAATAATGTAAATTGCTAATGACACGAACGAAACAATAAACTGTGGCACATTACTTGCCAACCGGAGTGACTTGAATAGTGTACAAAGTGGTGTATTTTGGCTCGGGAATTTGGGCCAAAATAATTGGAAGTGTTTCTTAAAAGGAGCCCTACTTTTCGCCCGTTTTTCTTTGTTAAACGGCGTGGGGATTTGGTACGCGTTGTGAAGTGGTAGCTACGATAATATCCTACGAAAACAAATATTTATATCAAATGCGCGAGGCCGAGTCTTGTCTCAAACAAAGAATGACAATTAAAATGGCAAAAAGTTTCCTGGAGAAGGGAATGTGTGCCCCCCCCCCCCCCCCCCCGCCACAGGGTGGTTACGCCTCTGCTTATACAGATGTATAAAACACATCGTATACCTATCGCTGCAAAAATACGTCGACATTTTTAAACTAAACACACGTTCTAATTAACATTGAAGTAAATTGCAACTGGCACCAAGGCCGTAACTTGTAAATTGCAGCGCATGTACAAGTTTGTACATCTAAAAAAAATGACATGAATAACAGTGTGAAGGTGGAATTTGGGTCGGGGACGATGTAGATTAGAAGTGAGATTGTTTTTCTTGAATGAGATAGTCTCCACGCATCCCTGATTACTGCAACGCAACCACGCAATGTTTTGTGTGAGTTTGTATATGCCGGCAATCGTGGACCTAGGACAAAATAATTCGGGCGTAGACAAAGGGGTCCACGTTTGACCGAACGTCCACGATTGAAAATCGTGTACAAAACCAATGGGAGGTCTTCCGAAAAAGTTAGAGTATAAACAAAAGAGGAACAATGGGAGGTCCACGATTGCACCCGTATACATGACTGGGTGTGTATGTGTGTGTGTGAGTTTGTATATGCCGGCAATCGTGGACCTAGGACAAAAGAATTCGGGCGTAGACAAAGGGGTCCACGTTTGACCTAACGTCCACGATTGAAAATCGTGTACAAAACCAATGGGAGGCCTTCCGAAAAAGTTAGAGTATAAACAAAAGAGGAACAATGGGAGGTCCACGATTGCACCCGTTTACATGACTGTGTGTATGTGTGTGTGTGTGTCACAATCCAACTCAGTCAAGCGTGTATACGCGGATGTTCCTAATATCGCCCGAGTTGTGAAGACATTAGCCCTCACAAAATGTTAGCGTGGTTTCTGAGTGCTGGTTATCCTCCAAATGCCAAAGTCAGTTATGGATAAGCGCAGGCGTACAGTCGGAGGCGTTAATTTAATATGGCAATTGACATTACACATTATGGCCATGAGAACAGAGCGTGCGAGTCTCACGATTTTACGATCGCTTCTTATCACTGTTTATGTGAACATCGAAACACTGACTCGTCTGCCTACGCAGTCGTTACTCTATCTGGCGTTACTCCATCGGTCAACAGTTTGCAATATTTTCAAAATGTTGTCAATTGAAAAACGCCATTTTTCAGTATAAAATATACATTTGCAAACATCGAAAAACAAAACTAATGAATTATTATGAATTACCTTACTTGACTGTAATAGTCTCAAGCATACTGTGAAATCATGGTGTGCTGTCATTTTGGAGAAGAGTGGAATTTTTGTATCAATTTTCAGCGATGGTCGGCCGACCATCGTTGGAAAAAAACGGACGTTTTTTTCAAATACTGCCCCAGTTTACCGACTTTAGTTAGTCTACATTTTGTTTGGCAATAATAGTGATTACACATCCGTAAACGTCACACTTGTGTATTTTTTCTCCGCATTTACAAAACGTATTTATCACACAACATGTCATTTTGTAAAACTCATTATGTTCAAACATTGTTATGGGACGATAAACCCAAGTGAGTTTAATCGAGTTAAATGCACGACATTGCTCTTTTTGCCCCAAGGATCAGACGGAGTCCATGTTTGTACTTCTACGGCTACCGACCATCAGCAGGGCCAGCCGGGGCGCAGCTCGGCACAAACCGCACGGCCTGTCCTTGAGCAACGCAGCACGAGCATCTCCTGAAGACATCACCGATTAGATAAATCTCCTGTCTCTACACAAACTTCCCGCGGCGGGTGAGAAGGCGGCCCGGCTCCGGTGAGTCTGGCTGGCCGGTGGCAGGTGGGAACCGAGGGGTATTGTCGCTGAAACAATTACGACTACCGATGGAGCGGAAAAAGAAGTGCGAGGCAATAATATATATTGGGGGTTTTAAAGGGACATGTATCCAAAGGTCTGTAATGCATGAGTTCGTCGCGAGTTCAAACAAGTCACTGCGCACACAAACATAAGTCCCTTTTCGTTGCCTTCAAAAACACACGCCATATTAATGTGTACTTTCATAGTCTTATAAGTAAAGACAGATAGCGTCATATGAACAGCAAGGCCCTGAGAACAATCTTGTCATTTTTCATGCAAGTTCGCCCCGAACAAGGCTAAAAGCCAATTGAGGTACGGAGCTACAAAAATAAAAAGAATCAAAGATAAAATAGGTTAAGGAATTAATATTCCTCTTGAAGCTGGAAAGATTAAAGGTCACATAATTCAAAGGCGACCTGACCTGCGACGTCACTCCTTACAAAATTATATGCAAAACACGATGCGTGCGTCTATACCGCGGCGGGCACATTTCAAAAGAGTACCGAAGTCTGACGTCAGTTGCCTCGGCAAGCAAACACATGCAGTTCAGAATGTATGGAGTACCGAAGTGATGACGTCAATCAATGCAATGTTTGGAACCAGAATACATTCTAAACTGCGTGTGTGTAGAACCATTGCCCCGGCAACTGACGTCAGACTTCGGTACTCTATTCTGGTTCCAAACATTGCATTGATTGACGTCATCACTTCGGTACTCTATACAGTTGTAAACACGTGACGTCAGAGGGAATCTCGTCTATGATTGGTTTCTCCAGTTGGTGTTTGAGCGTGGGTGTGAGCGTGAAACTCGGCTTTCCGCCTGTTCCCACTGCACCAAGATGTAGAACGAAGAGCTATGCCAACAGCCTTTCCCTTCATTCTGTATCTCTATGGAATTCTTTGCCTGGTGCATGTTTCCCTTCACCGTACGATCTTTCCTGCTTTAAGATGAATATTAATTCCTACCTCTTGCATCTTTGATTCTTTTTTTCCTCTGTAGCTCTATACCTCGAGTGGTTTTTAGCCTTGTTTAGGGCGAACTTGCATGAAAAAATATTACACCGCGGACCGCAAAATTAGAAAATTAAATTAGGATCGCCTGTCACATGCCACGTGTGGATCATCAACTTGAATTCTAGATGATGATAGGGCTTTGACGGTGTCAAAACTGGTTAGTTTGTGAGGAACAGAATGAGATAAAGCTGGTGCACTTGGCCATGCAGTATATTGTGGGTGGTTCGAGTCCCAGTGGAACTACGGGAGTGAGTTAAAGGTATGATATAGCTTTGGTAATAATCCAATCAAATTATCAGTTTCAATTTGAAAGACTATTGTATACAAAGATGATATCAGTACCAATCCTCTTGAGAAATATTTCCGTCTGAATGAAATGCTGTCATCTTCGAGAAAATTGTAGTGGCTTATTTCTATTTCAATAATCGAAATTCGTATTAGGAACGTACACAAAATCGCTGATGGAACAGAACAGTTTTCACTATTTTATCTGGTGACCTATTTCACTATTTTCTGAGCTCAACCTTTTACGGGTTTGTTATATTTCATGTATATTTCGAATGCCATAAAGTCTGGACTCTGCCTGTGTATTTTTTTTGTGTCCTCTGACAATGCCGTATCATAGCTTATCACACCTTAGAGCAAGGAAACTATTGGCTCGTTTGGATCATTGGAGCCATAATCAGACATCAGATGTTTTAGTTCCGCCTGCTCATGCAATCGGCAATTTTTAAGTGTACACTTGAGTTGAGTACACTTGAGTTTTAAATGTACACTTGGGACTTCGTTGATAGTTGTTTGTTTTAAGCATGTGGGTCATCCTAATATTCGGCGTGTTGTCTTTTGGTTCCATGGTTTGAGAAAGAAAACAAACATGTTTACAAACCCTGTTCTTAGACGGGCTGGAATAATCACAAGCGATCTTGCAAAAAAACAAAGATCAATCGGTGAAAGAAAAATACCTTCAAAATTCTCACGCCCAAAATATTCCTCCCCTACCCGGTTTTGAACGCCAACACCGAACAGCCCGGCGGTGTTTGTTGTGATTATCCATCAAATGTACCAGGTACACCGCGGATATGACTATAGTGTTACCTTAAAAATAACCCTGCGCACGTTGGGTTGAACGGGCACAGGAGTCTGCACGCAGCGCGCGTCGCCGCACGCGGTCGTGGGGGAATATCGCCGATCGCTCGGCATGCGACCGAAGCCACCAGCCGCTCGCGACGTGGTATCCCGTGGATCGCGATAATTGAATGCTCAACTCGGGTGGGCCCAAATATGACATCGCCAGGCCTCCGTCAGTGAATGAAAAGACGTTCAGCGAGCACGGAAAGTCCTGTATGACCCACTACAGGTATAACGCCATAAACTGGCTACTTACATTCTGATCAGCCATATGGTTTGTATTACCCGATTTACATGTACAAAGTTTAAGATTGTGTTTTGTCGGCATGCTGTGAGGAAAATCATAAACATGGTTGGATTTTTTGATATTGAATAGAAGAGGTGTCACACTGCATTCCAAAACCTGTTGGATTTATTTTGACATATTACATGGATTACGAATAGATCGTTGATAAACTATACCAACGTGGTAGACTGGTAGAACGGCAAGTGTCAAGACAAAACAAAACCATATTACTGTTTAGGCTTATTCAAATATGACCTGCATGTAACCTGTGCATAAAACAACGGGACTACAAGATTGCGCAACGTGTATTCTCTAAACATGCTACATACCAGTGATATAGTCGAGACCATCACAAGACCAGGCACAAGACGACCATGCACAAGACCATGCACAAGACCATTCACAAGACGAGCTTGTAACAGGCACAAGTAACAGGCATAAACCACGACAAAGGAATGCTTTTATTACAGTTCATTTTAATAGCTTGAGACTTGTGCTGGTCTTGCAGGGTCTTGTGTGGTCTTGTGATGGTCTCGACTAGACCACTGCTACACACTATCCCGTAAAAACAAAACATAGCATATAAACATTTACATTCGGTACCCGTATCTATATTCATCAAATTTATCGACAAATTACTTTGTAAAAATATAAATCTCGACAGAAGAACCTTGGCAAAAATAACACCTGTTGGCAAAAATACGAGAAAACAATGACAATACAAAAGCAAACTTTGAAAACTACGAAAAAAGGATGTTGGTATCTTCATAGCAACTGAAGACATACATGGGACGCGTCGACGCGAGGAAACTGGTTCAAAACGGAAGAGCTGCAAATCTTTTGAAATATGTATTTTGTTTATAATAATACCAAAAATATATTCTGACGTGAAGACTACTGAAAAACTGTGGCATGGTGGGGTTATAAGAAGATAGGGAAAAAGCAATCTTACGTGAATTCGGCAACGGGTAACAAGGATAGTCCCCGCGATGAAGCCCGAGATACTTGCTAGAATCCATGCAATACAGGCGGATATGCCTCGCTTGGGATGACGGAAAAGATGCACGATCGTCCTCGCGATAGCAACGAGGCTCAACCTCAACATCAATCCACCGACCCAGTGTTTCCATGATGATATGGAACGCAGACAATTCAAAACAATGATATCAAGCAAGAAATGTGTAACTGGTATAGCAAAGTATAAATTATGAGAGATTCTGACACTCAGAACATCTGGAGTGAAGGTAAATTGTGATGGGCCTCCAGCCAAACAACTGCCACATTGTTTATCAAGGTCGAGATGTAGAGATACCACAGACCGGAAGCCCTCTCTTCGCCACGTGCACTTGTTAATTTGCCAAGAAGGTGTCAGTTTCTGGGCGTCCTAATTGGTTAATGAAACCACGTGACCCTCCACGACATGCACACTGGGTTTTAATTGGCTAAATGAGATCAGGCGGTTGGGTGTTCGTTTGTGATCCTATTGTGGCATGTGGAAAGGACTGACTAGACTGGACGCAGGCCAAGGCATGTCGTGTTCTCTATGTAGTAGGATTTCAGCCGAGCTTAGTATCTGTTGGTTGACGCTCTCATGTCCATTCTGTTTAATGATCAAATCATGGCAAGGATGTTCAACATGAGCAAGTGTTCACCACATTTCAATTAAACAGATCCCCGTTGACAATTATCTCAAAGCGTTAGAATGCCATCATGTGTGATTACGGTACTTTCCATAGCATTCCTATCCTGGGTCGCACGGAAGAAGGAACAATATTCCTTCCTTCATGCGAAGAAGAAGAATTTCTTTTGAAATGGTTCTGTAGTTTGACTACAGTGATGAAATAAATAAACATAAACATAAACAACAACAACAACTTCTTCTTCTTCTTCTGCTGGTATCATGCCTGGTTGCAGACGTTGATGACCATAGATCTCCAGAGTTCTCTGTTGTGAGCTGGTTGAAATATCTGGTTGTGAGATGTGTGTTTATTGACCGTTGAAACATAATTATGTTGTGCGTTGACGCCCTCACGGCTTCTCTTTGCCCCAATACATTTTTCCACATATCATATGCTGTTCAATGCCGCCCTTTTTACTGAAAAAAAAACATTCTAGGCTCGGGCGTTCCGATGATGTGCATTGCGAAGTTTTTCAGGCGAGTTTGGAGATGAAAATGGGTTCTTCTTTTTGAGAAACAAATGTTTAGCTTCATTAAGCCACCCAGAAAAAAAAGAAAAAAAAAAACATTCGGGGCACAGATATCCCACCCCATATAAAATCATTGCGGGTGACACCTGTTTCAAGTTGAACCATTTTTTAACATTAAATTGGCTGAAAGCATGTGGGACATATTTGTCATTGACCCATCAGAGTAGAGGGTCATTAACAATAATGACCATGAACATTATTGCATCCTAATAGGACCACTACGTATTTACCCTTCGGGTGTTATTTCTCATTAGACATTGCTGGGCCCTCGTGTGCCATTTATCTATATCCTTGGGTAGACATTCACGATTTCATGATTATGAAAATACAATGATGTCTGTCCATGCAATGCATAGTTCATGCATAGCTCATGCTGTTGCAATTATAAGGCCTGGTCTTCTTAGAATTAGTGAATTGTCTGTGTCTATATGAATTTCGCTTATGAATGACCAATTGACCATGAACCCTGCTCTCCCACTCCCCCCCCCCCCCCCCCCCATCTTGCTTCTGAAGACTATTAGGCATTTGCAGGAGTTTTACGAAAGTCTGCAAACGACATAACTGACGTTTGTTTACCTCCCTTGTACGTACGTACGTATACTCACATAATAAATCCCACATTGGGGGTGTGGCAGCCCGAGGGTGGGGTGAGGGAAACAATTGATGGGTGCTTAATCACACATGGCAATTGCTATCAACACACCGTCTAACAATATACGACGGGCAGTCATGTTTGATTACCAGCACGGACCCAATCAACGTGCCCAATCAACGTTAATTGGGAACAACAGCGAGAATTGACGGGCAGACAACGCCGTGTCAAAACTCGTTTGCCCGGTAGCTTGTCAATTCGTCGCGCCCGGTGCAAAGCGGTACGGCCTGTTGATCCTGTTGCTCACACGTGGTGACAATCTGCCCACTAATTGAAAACAACTTGTCGGTATTTTGTATGCATACGGCGAACAACCTAAGTAATGAAATCAATAACGTTATCACATCACTCTTGGACAACATGCCAATAACAGTGTGTGGTATGCTTTGTATAACGCCCTTTTCCGCATTAGGGCGACCGGTCTATGGGCATTGTGCATATAAACAAATGTAACCTAACCCTATCTCTTCCTATTGCTTTTACCTTAAGGCGACCGGTAATCGGTCGCCCTAAGCCGGTCGGTCGCCCCATGCCCATAGAAATACGGTGACCGGTCGCCCTATGCTGGAAAAGGTGAGTATATTTTTTTATATTTTTTAGTAGTTTAGTATTGAAGTATATAGACAAGATATATTGGTAAATTAATGATATTAAGCTATACTTTAAATACTGTAAGTAAAGTACTTTTTGCAATCAACTGATTTAAATATATAAAATCATCCAACCAATTAGCACAAACCAAGAAAACTATAATGTTATAAATTCTACACAAGCTTAAATGTAGTATACAATTTACAATAAATACTGAATTATTACCATTCCTTCCTCCATGCTGTAAGTAAATAGCAGTCTGAAGCATCCTGTGAAATCATGGCACCTGGTGTGCTACCGTTTTCAAGAAAATATGAAATTTATATCGCTTTCCAACGATTGTCGGCTTACAATCGTCGGAAATAGTCTAGTTCCCCGACCTGATAATTCCCGGACTCTCCGTTTTGTCTAAAGTATGGTCAGGGAACCAGACTGCTAGAACAGAATTTGTTTCTCTGTGATTTACCAGCATCTATGCACTCATACTAAAACCCCCAAATCCATTTATTTCTGAAAATTAAGCAAAACCAAAAAATACCTTTTTAATAGAATTGCCTTTAATTGATTTCTGTTAGTTAGACTTCACAAATGTCGATCTTTTTTGTAAGGACATAATTTCGAAATAATGGGTTTGCTGTCATACGTACGTATAGGCCATGGCGTTGATTTGTTTCAAACTAATCTCTACACTCAGAATCAGATTCCGTTGGCCAATGATTGGGGGACTCCGTTGGCCCTATCACGCGCAATATGGGAATCTTGGTAAATTCGGAATTTGCGCAGGGCAAAGTGGAAATTCCAATATTGCGCGGCAAAGGAATGGAAACTCAATACATGTGTACTAAAATGTATCGTTGACACTTTGTAGATCTACAAATCCCAGATCTACAAATATACATGTATATTCAAAATATTTGAAAAACAGAACGAACAGCAACGAACTGGTCGCATTACTGTCTCCCTTGGAGGTGCTCGCACTGCTACCAGATCCAACAGCGGGCAAAGAACAACATCCAGCCCCGTGGAATGTTATCAGAAGACGGCCAGTAATTTCTTGGGTACACGCTATATAAGAAGCTGCGGGGGGCTTCAGTCCGGAACGCGGTTCACTGGAGACAACAGGAAAGTGCAGTGCACTTCATCAACGTTCTGAGATCTCAATAATCCTATCAAACAGATAAAGGGCAAACAAGTTACAGCAGTGGTTTATGTATTTGTGTATTTTTTGGGTTTACCACTGTGACCTTCTGACCATTATGCGAATCTGCACAGGCCCGTACAGCCAACGATTGGTTCGTTTTTTTAAAATAAACATTACCATGAATAAAGATGTTTATCGCAGGTCTGTCCCACCATAAAAGATACGTCCACGGTAAACCTACACATTTATTTTGACTTCGTGATTTTACTTCATGTTTACAGAAATATAAGAACAATTGGTAATCCCGAGAACCCTAAAAATTACATTTTATGAATGAGTGAAATTTCGCATTTCAAATGTTAAAAGTCTGTGAAATGAATGTGGTTATCGCCGTTCGCCTTCGTATACCACAACTCTTTTTGTCGAATCTAAGGAATAATACAAATGTACTCGTCTCTATTTTCATATACACAAAGTACAACTTTTATTTCAGTCGTTTTTTTAATTAGAGGGCAGGCCTGATCCAAAATGTGTGCATCTCCTCGGTATGAGGTGTGTTTAGGTGTTTCCTAGTCTGGTTTCCAGACCCGGCGAATCTAACTATTCTCGACGATACGTACATGTAAGTCCGGTAGCCGCCAATGACACGTGATCAAAAAAGGAGGAATTTTTCCCTTTTTCGGAAAATGTCCAAAGTTTTCAAACCTAGTTTTTGGTCAACATTCGGGATGTTATCGTTCATGCTAGCCAGACAGAATTCCTGCCAGGCCTGTTGTCGATCCTGATACATGTATTTTTGAATTCTCAATGAAATCGAAGCGCCAAAATCAATACTCTTGCAGTATTTTGCAGACCGAATTTTCCAAGAGTAATTTTTGAATGTTGTCACTGACGTCACTTCGACTGACATTGTACGTCATGATCTATTTTAAACCGTGGTAACTGCCTGACCTAAGAATTGCCAAGAGTCGTCAGTAAATATTCAGGTCAAGGAACCAGACTAGGTGTGTCTCTTATACCGAAAAGTGCATGCGTTGCACTAAAAGAGAAAAAACGACACGTGCTTGCGCGCGTGCGCATTGACATGGAGGCAGTTTCAGGCTTCAGCACAGTGTTCACTTTAGTAGTGTGATATAAATCCGGATTTTTTAACATTCGGTTTGAATTCCACTATTCGGTTTCGATTTTGGAAACCGGATATTCGAAGGCAACCTTTAAAAAAATTAAGACTTCCATTGTTTGTTACACATGCTGAAGAAAACTACTGGAACATCCTCCAATTTGCTTCATGGTCTCTGATTGTAACTGCATTCACTCGCTGGTGGTCTTCTTGGTATATGAATAGCCTGCCCATCCATTTCTTTTCAACATTACAGCTCTGGAGTGTTTTTGTAGAGGCCCAGTGGTCACTGAATCCTGCAAACTATATCCAGTCATTGGGAGGGATTTTCATGCGGCACCCCACTCGTTACTTTTTGTTGGCACGACTATGAGCTATAGATGGGAACTTCCGGTGAAATCAAATAACCGTTATTCGGTTAGAATAAAATCAGGATAACCGGATTTTGAAATCTCCGATTCCTCCCACTGCTAATTCACTTGGAACCTTACAGTGACACACACACTCAAGACACTTTGAAGCTCGTCCCTTTAGCACTTGCAGAGCAGACGGGAAAGGTCTTAATTTTATCACGACAGCAGGATCAGGCATCAAGGCTACAATTCGGTACCATGGCATTGTGGGGTTGCTTCTGGTCATGACTGTTCGGCCTGTGATAACGCTTTGTGTATCCCATGATGCAAAGCAACTGGTACCAGGGCTTGCGCATGGTCCTACAGTGGTCAATCACGCGAAAGGGCAACCACTGACATCTTTAAAAGTCTGGGTTTTATACTGAAAACGACATTGAAGTTACGTGCCTCGTGAACGTCACTCGTAGGAAATCTAGCTCAGGGGAGAGTAGAATTCTGTTCTGTAGACGTTCCGGCCATCGGTATATCGTGTGCATTCTCCCAAAGACGGCCGGAATGTACTGGTTCTTCTAATCATGTTCTCATGGACGTCGCGGGGGGGGGGGGGAGGGCAAGTTGGGTGGGGGGGGGGAATTTTCCCTCCCTCCCCCCCCCTCCCGAAAAAAATTATGGCGACGCCCATGCAAGTTCTAATGGTTCTTTTGAGAAACATTCTACTCCACTATGATCGTACACTCTTTAAAAAGTAGTCAGATTTGACTAGAAAACACTCAAACTTGCACAAAGCTGACTGCAGCTATACAGTCAGCTGAAATCTTTCCACTAATTTCTAGTGGAATTTGACGTACTTCTTGTCAGTGGATAGAGCCGAGGTATTAGAGGAGAAAAACAAATCTGCAATCGATGCAAGTACAAGAGAAGTCTATACTGAATTATGAAAGATATGCACTTTCTCGGCCACATACTGAGGAAGGGCGGTACTGAACAGAATATGATAATAATTATGTGGACAAATTTTGGGAAAGAGAAGCCGAGGGTGTCAATGCACAACGTATGTTTCAATAAGGGAATAAATATGTGCTGGGCCGGTTTTAAACGTACGTTTAAAACCGCCTTGGGGCCTGGGCGCTTGATAATGACCCGAGCCGAAGGCGAGGGTCATTATCAGCGTCCAGGCCCCAAGGCGGTTTTAAACGTACGTTTAAAACCGGCCCAGCACATATTTATTCCCATTCATAAAATACCTTTTTGTATAATTAAGCAAAAACCACCGAAAATGATAAATTTCCAATGATTTTGTTCAATTTGTTTTACCTTGGTTTGTAAAACATCCCTTCAGCTATTTAATGGTTCGTGCCACGCGCGAGTAGTGGTAAACATGTCCTTATATGGAAATTGACGCGCGCGCGACGCGCTCGCCAGGTGGTGCAGAACGCAGCAGTGCCGGTGTAGCGTGAAATTATGGACTCTAAATACGGACGCATCGGTAGTATTGCGCTTGCGTTATTAGGAGAGGACTGGTCGCTCGATGTTCAACCAATAAAATGGACCAGATTTTGTAGGACTCTACATTTCGTGTGACACCGGAACAAATGTTTAAAACCGCGCCGTGTTTAAACAACTTCCAGCCGTGTTTAAACAACCGTTTAAACACACCCACGTGACAGGCTCTCGACCAATAGGGATAGTGAAACTCGCCGAGGCATTTATGAATGGTCAATAACACACATCTCACAAACAACCAGTTCATTGGTGCAGCTCACAACAGATAAACTCTGGAGATCTATGGTCATCAACGTCTGCAACCAGGCATGATATACCAGAAGATGAAGCTGAGTTCTGCATTTGATGCACACCTACAATCGTATTCAGCCTAATGTGTGTATTTACATTAAAATGCCCGCTTTTGTGTACATTTGAACCAGCCACTATACGGAGAATTTCTAGACATCCCCGTTGAGTGTTTCGGGAACTCCTTCGGGTGTAACTTGGCTGTGTTCGTTTGTTTTGATAAACTATCGTTGTTTTCAAAATGTTCATTCTGACTTATTCCTCCATGGTCAAACCTTGTACACGATTACTTTGCTAAAAGTTACGAATTATGAAGAAAAGCTTGCAAGCTTGCTGCGCCCATAGGCTAGTCGGTCCATTCTTATAATTATGATCAGTCTTGCATTTGGAGATACATTTTAGCATCTTGCACATTGATCCTACCAACCTCAAGATCAAAACACGGTTCAGAAGCCACGTGGTCGATAAAGAGAAACAGCCCTCACTCCTTGCCGACAGATGCGATAGTTATAGACCGGGGACATCAAACGGGGAAATCGCAATTGCAAACCCACCGACTCGTGGCCAGACCGTAGTCGCATTTCAAGACGCGTAACCGTCATGTCATAGGGATCTATATCAAGTGGGGACAGAACTGAAGGCTTTGTCAGTATGTTGCATCTTAATAACGAACAGTGAACTAACAAAAAGGAGGTATTTTCAAAGTGAACAAAGAAACTGGCAGGAGCGGGATTCGAACCTGAGACCTCCGGGTTACCGTACCGTACCGTACCGTAACATGAAAAAGGAGGTATGTTAAGGGGAAGTGAGTCGTTTTCACTCTCGGCATAGAGGACGAATTCTCCAGACTTGTCTGAGTCTATTGTTCTCAAAAATTGGGATAATTTCTTCCACTTCGATTTACGAACTATACGTATTAAGATATTGGACAAGGAAACGTGGTTGCATGGTTAATAATCTATCTCTTCAAGATCTTGTAATGGGAGAATTATGCAAATACATTATATCATAATAGCCTTAAAAATGAATGTCCGAAATGAATAAACCACGTGGGTGAACAATACAAACCCTGAACTTTATGAGGGAAGGCGAGTTATTAAGTCTCACCAACGGTGGAAGTTGCTGAAAATTGGGATAATTTATTTGGCATCTATTCAAGATTTATCCTCAATTTAGATCAGGAAAACCGTGAGGGTAATCGGGCTGGCAACCTAAAAGATGTGGTCAACCACACTACTTTGCTGTAGCCCTTTATTTAGCCTTGTATCGGGCGACTTCCATAAAAATTGCATTGCATTCTTCTCCAAAATTCCCTGAAGGGTACGACACTTGGAAATCTTATCCTCGCTTCCGGAATTGAAACTTTACCCTTCTTAGTCTGTTGGGAATGGGTAAGGCCTAGGGGTTGAACTAGTAACATCTAGCCTGCACCACACAGATCAGAAAGTGGCAAACTACTAAAGCCAGACATTGCCCTAAAATGCCCAAAAAGGTATCTCTCTGCTTACAAGTTACCTAACCAACTTCCAAGGCCTGGGTGTTAACATTCTACCATAATGTGCAATATTTACAGACAAATGTGGGAACGAACGGAAGCCTCGACACCTGGCCATCAGACTGGTGCCACACATAGTGCAACCCGCCGTATACGTAGCCAAAGCGCTACAGACAAAGGGCACCACTCTGGATTTTCCAATTTTCAACAGTCCGATTTTTTTCGAACCAAAATGGCGTCCCCGAAATGATTTCCGGCAATGATTTTCAGACAAACGGCGCATTTTCAGGGGATGGTCGTGTACATTGCTATATTCTACAAATGTACTTTCTAATTATCTTTCCAAGCGTAGCAAATTCTAGGACAAAGGCTTTTCGTAGCCAGTTGGTCGTTCTAAAGGCACGTGATTTCATGTTCATCTATATAATGTTGAACCGCATAAATTACATTCCGTGGACCTGATGTGAGGTATTATATTACACAAGTAGTTGCCATTTCTATCTCATGTGTCGAGGCGCACAAATTATATTCCATGAGCTTAAAGGTAGTATAGGGCCTACAACATTTGCTTATGCTGCAATTTTCAAAAATGAATGGATCTGGGGGTTAGTATTTTATAAAGTACCGAAGTGATGACGTCAATGCAATGTTTGGAACCAGAATACTTTTGTTATTTTGTGTCAATGTGTTTGCATGACTTGCTGTTAACAAAGGAACAGTCGAAATCTCCATTTGTTTGTCGCGCCAACTGACGTCAGACTTTGGTACTCTATAGCAAATACTGTTACGCTGACCTGTTTAAATGTTTGTGTGCATAGATTTTGCTGTTCTTGTAGTCTGGTTCGCTTCAGACAAAACGGAGTAATTTATAGACGTCAGGGAATTATTAGGTAGGGGAACCAGACTAGCTGGCTTGCATCCGTTCACGGATGTGCAACCAATATTGCAAAAAAAAAATGTGAACTAACTAAATCAGTATTTGAAAAGAAGTCGGCCGACCATAGCTGGAAAATGATACAAAAATTCAACTTTTCTTAAAAATAACAGCACACCATGGTGCAATGATTTCACAGGATGCTTGGGACAATTGTTCATAATAATTCGGTTCGGTTCGGGCCGGTTCGGGCCGGGCCGGTTCGGTTCGGTTCGGTTCGGTTCGGTTCGGTTCGGTTCGGTTCGGTTCGGTTCGGTTCGGTTCGGTTCGGTTCGGATGTTTTCAAAATTCAAATGTTTTAGGGGCCTCCGGTATATTGCCTTCAATGTAATACCGGTACAGAGTATTTTGCACTTGATGGTGTTTGCTCAGGCGATTCTTATTTACAGAATTAACATTATGCATTTCAGTGTTGCTATGAAATACTAACCCCCAAATTCATTAATTTCTGAAAATTACAGCAAAAGTAGTAAATGTTGTATAATATGCCTTTATTTTCCCTCTGTTCCTCACAAGTTTCCTAAAATTGTTGTTCACTCCCAATACCCCACCTCAGCCATAAAGCTCCCATTCTGGAATATACATTTCTTTTTCTTTCTCCCTCCCTCTCTCTTTCTCTTTATGTACATCTCTGTTGCACTAATATTGAAATTCCTGACCGGTTTGGCCATTATAGGCTTACCCTAGGGCTGGAAAGTAGCATGCGTTTTCCAGATGTGAATATGCACCAGGAAAAACACTGGCATATTTTTCTGTCACTTTGTTGCCCAATCGTATCATTTGAAACCACCTACACAGCGTGTTTGGGACGGCTGGTAGAAACACGGAATAAAAGGGGGTCGATAGAACATGGACGGCGTGGAATTATATTACAGCCATTATCGGATCGGTGTGGTATTCAATTATGAAAAACGACATCTTGGAAAGACATTATCCGGCGTGTGGAAGTGGATCGTGAACAATAATGATCTAATAATAACGAAATTCAAGACGGAAATTTACGGGGCGTTGATTCAGTAAAAGGCGTGTAGAGAGCTAGCTTGCTTTATGAAATTAAAAATGTGTGTTATTGGCACCGCAATCACACATCATATTACGTTCGAGTGCAATCTGAAATTTTCATGCAATTGGAAATTGTTCCATCAGTTGTCCCAGGAGCTGTTTGGTCTCTTCCAGGTTTTCTATTCTAAATTCGCAGTTTATCAATAACATTTAAGTCCTGCCTATTGCAGTACACACGTATATTTGGTTCACACATTTGGAATGGATTAGGGACCGGCCGAACCGTATTACTTTTGCAACTGCCTTTCCGATTTTTACAAGAAAGTGATGTTTATATACAGCAAGCATTGCAAGGTACACATGTATACTGTATACCAGCGGCGGCGATTTCTCGTCAAGGTTGGGGGCCGGGGGACGGAGAAAAAAACGTACAACCAATAACAACTTTGACGCGCTAGTTGTGCAATGACGTCACCCATATTGTATTTGTTTAATTTGTTTTATTGTTGTCAACTACGTACGAATTACTATAGGGGGATGCTAAAAATAGCTAAACTTTATACTTACCTCTTAAAATACAAACAACAAATATTGGAGATTACATATCCATCCCTGACCAATACTTTTTCGGAAGAACGCAAAATCAGTTCAACTGTTATTAGCGAGATCATGTAATCGGACATTTTGTATTTGGTGTCTCTTGTGTCTCCTGGGAAATGTTTGAAAATGTGTGCTGATGTTTGTGTTTTGGTGCACACTGGTGCATGTAAAAGTCAATGACCCATGGCAAAATATTGGGGGGGACACTGTTATAGCCTCCCCCCCCCCACAATTTGCACAAACAATATTGGGGGAGGGGGACGTGTCCCCCGCCCCCCCCCCCCCCCGGGATCGCCGCCCCATGCTGTATACATGTGCAATAAACTTAAAGGCATCACAACATTCAACGCCTTCAATAAGTTACACAAAGTTGTCCAGTCTCGTCGTGTTATTTTGCTAGATACAGATAAATATTGAAGTTTAGCACTTTAACGCCTCTTCTTTAAAGTGCTACTCTCAATATTTATTTTAAGTTACACATAAACTGAATATTTAACAAGAACTCAAACTTAATCACCTCTTTTCAAAATTTTGATCATCGTTGTCGTAATATACCTGTCCTCTCATTTGCAAAATTTCACCAAAGCACATCCATGGCCATTCACCTTTTCCAGTTGCAATCTTAATGATAAATCCTTCGAATAGGACTTCGAAGAAAGACAAACGCGACAAAAGCCAAAATCAGATTCAGAACATGATTATGATCTGCTGAACATAAGAGGAATGCCGAAGCGCAACTCCGAGTTCTATTTTCGCTGTGTAAACTGTCCCGACTTCACGCAATTTGAGGCGCATCTCGACTAATCCGTTTAATATTATTATCTCGTTAAACCGTTATAAGCAATTCATTAGTTGAAATTGGCAAATTTATCCGGGGAACTGACGTCACACAGTGCAATCTACCAATAGTGATCCACATCATACATCATGTTGTGCTCTCTTTTATTTTGTGTACATGGAATCACTGTTTTGAAAATCAGAGATTTTAAAATACAGAAGTAGGCTACATGCCTGGGTAGGCTAAATAAATGTTTTTTTTCAGGAATTCTGTATCTCAAAAATCAAATGTCATGGTACGGCCCAAGACAAGACGTACAAAATGCAAGTTAAATCACCTTAGAAAAATAGTAATGATTTAGCGAAATCTTGAAACATGATTTCAGCCATGTCAGCATCTCATTCATTAATTCAGTTTAAAATAGGTTAATCAAACATTATCCATGTCTTATTATTTTTTACAAGGGAAGGGTGGTAACTGCCCGAAGCAAATTATAAGATATTGACTTTATTTTGGGTTTGTTTCTTTTAGACTAGACGGTACTTCGATCATGGTTAGACTACATGTATGGTGGTTTGTATGCTTCTGCAATATGTATATTTTCTCATTCTGAGATTAATTCAATATCTGACTAATTTACCCACCTCGTGCAGATCCATTGGATGACAGACTTTTCTCTGACAGACATCGCTGTGGCACCCTTTGTGCTCCCGGTTGTGGCAGTAGGTCTATCTCCTGCCTTGTCCCCTTCCCCAAGATTCCATCAATAGTGTGCTGAGGCGCCGGAAACCCCGAAGGCTTGTGCAGATAATTCTGACAGTCCAAACGAGAAATGTCTTCAATGTCATCATCAGGGCATCCCGGGTTGGAGGAGGGGGAAGTACCGCCCGAACTTAGCGCATCGTACCCGCTCGTCCTCGCCCCGGATAAACTCGCCATCATCCCGTTGAGCCGTCCCAGCGCGGACGCGCTGACCATGTACGGGCGGTTTGCGCCGTGGGATGGGGTGTCCAATAACGTGGTGTAAACAGGAGTTTGTCCGGTTGTGTTGTAGTAATGTTCCATCCTGCTATAGGTTTGTGCTAACGAATCCATTTCAGAAGATGATGAAGATCCCTTCCTGATCAACTCGTAGTTATACTTTAGGCAATGAGAACTGCTAAGTGTGTTTTAGCTCCTTGGAAACTTGTACCCGTTGGTTTGTGCTATCGTTCCAAACACAAAGTTATTATTTGTAAAAACTCTCCTTGTCAGATTCACTCTAAGCAGTTCTTGGATATTTAGTAGCTGTACTTGTGGACACGTAAAGTCAAAAACATTTTAATCCGCGTTTCTATGGCAGTCTTCGAAATCCTCCATGCGAGCGAGATTTCTGGCCGTCAACTTCTGATAAATCAGAGAATAAACAGTGATGCTTGTTGGAGATTCAAACATCCACCACGGCTCAAAACTTCTTTTGGTTGGCCCACATTGTCCCCAACAAGTCGTCCAAAAAAATCGGAGAGAAAACAGCTGTTTGTAAGTCTTGAAGCATCACACAGCATCGCATGCAATAAACAGGATATCTTCAATGAACGTCCGCGCAAATCAATGAATGGAGGACGGGTCAACCAATCCGACCTTGGATAAGATTACCGTCCCTGGATACCAGCAGTGCGTCCACCAATCACAAGGCTCGATATGGAGAGTCTTGGGGGCGGCTTGCGCGGCACGACCAAAAGACCCAGGCTGGCCTTTGGACCTTTCATGTGGACCGGGCTGCGCAAATTATTTTTCCATGGACGTGTTCTGAAATCTCGGGCTTTTCGAAAGGAATTTGGGCTTTAAAGGTGTCCTGTCGCGCACGAGCTGAGCAGCTAGACTGGTTGGCGAGTTGGCTTGGAGCTCCAGGGTTCTTGGGGAATTGTAATCTCGTGTTTGCCCTAGGGAGGGTTCTATGGTTAGAAGGGTACGCACTTTAATAAGGAAATCTTGGGTTGAAATAACATGTTATTCATGTCAAAATTACAGTTGTATATGCGTGTGTACTTCTTTTTAATTCAGGAGTTCAATATTAGAAAGTTGGAGGTTAAAGGTCATGAATTTGGAAACATAAAAACCAATTGAATTATTATGAAATACCTTACTTGACTGTAAGTATTATAGTTTTAAGCATCCTGCGAAATCATGGCACCCCAGTGTGCTGTCATTTTCAAGAAAAGTGATTTTTTTTTCGGCGATGGTCGCCCGACAATTATTCGAAAAAACTGACTTTTTTTCCCAAATACTGCCCCAAATTTGCCAACTTTAGTTAGTCCACATTTTGTTTGGCAATTCGGTCGATTCACAACTCAGTGCGCCACCAGCGGCAAGCCGGGAAAGGCCAATTTCCCACTTTCGGTTCGGGGTCGACATCGCGTCTATCGCTTTGTATTAGATGGTGGACAATACTACTGTATTGATTTCGCGCGAATGCGAGTCGATGAGTTGAAGCAATGTTTAACTAATCGGGGAATACCTTATGCAGGAAAGAAGAGAGAGGAGTTGATAGATTTAGCGGAGAAGGGGTGTAAGAAGTACGGTAGATGCATTGGCGATACCCACTTCCGGTTTTGCGATGTCGACTTTTTCCCATGATGCACGGCGTATTTTGGCCTCTCCCCGGTTGCCGCTGGCGGCGCACCGAGTTATAAATCGACCGAATTTATCCGTGAACGGGTGTGCAAGCCAGCTAGTCTAGTTCCCCGACCTGATAATTCCCCGACGTCTATAAATTGCTCCGTTTTGTCTGACGTAGGATCAGGGAACCAGACTACAAGAACAACATTTTTCTCTTTGTTTTCCAGCACCTGTGCACACAAAACTTAAAACAGGTCAGCGTTACATAATACAGTAATTACTATAAAATACTAGCCCCCCCCCCCCCCCCGGCAAAAATCCATTCATTTATGAAAATTACAGCAAAAATACAGCAAGGCTAAATGTAGTACACTAGTACTTACTAGTACTAGTAGTAAAAAACGGGCAGTTTTTTTCAAAGATGGACCATCGCTGAAAATTGATATAAAAATGTATTGTTTTTCTTGAAAATGACAGCACACCACGTGCCATGATTTCATACGATGCTTGAGACTATTATTAGCTTACAGTCAAGTAAGGTATTTCATAATAATTCAGTAGTTGTTTTTTTTTTTTTTTTTTTCTGGGGATTTGTTATGTTTGCAAAATTAATGTTGTATAATTACCTTTCATTTACTGATGTTAAATGGCTACGCCATTGTCTACTGCGAAAATCAGAGCCTTAATTTGAAGGGGTAGCAGGTCCATAAAGATGGACTAATTAAAACACTGCAGACTATGCATGAGTGCGTTTGGACTATACGGGAAAAAAACATATGCCACTTCCAAAGTCAGGCCATTTACCATTGATGATACTATTTACTCAGGTGTTGACCCAGTGCTTCCACAATCAAAATGAAAATTTCCTTATCCTGAGAGCCAAATTTCCTTATTTTCCCCCCGATTTCCTTATTTTTATTTAAACCACCAGAAGCCTAATATTAGTGCTTTCCTTGTGTTCTAGAGGGTAAGCAGAGGTTAGTACAAAGCTCAAAATATCCGGTCTCTTTTGAAGAAAGCAGTGGCGCGGGCGCGTATTTTACGTGCTGACGAATGAACTCCGGATAGTCTTGTTTCAAGTAACTCTGAAACTGATAGGGCATTCAATAAAACAGCTAATTTGGATGATGTTGTAGAATTTGCCACTAATTTTGGGAGAATATTGTAGAATTTGCGCATATTTTAATAATTTCCTTAGGATTTCCTTAGATTTGGAGGATTTCCTCAAAATTTCCTTAGTATTTTTCATTTCCTTAAAAATTCCTTCGAAAGGAAAAATTTCCTTAAAATAAGGAAATTTTCTTGAAAGTGGAAGCACTGTGTTGACCCATACTACTCCAAAGGTAGTCTGGTTCCCAGACCAAAATAATCTGACTATTTCTGATGAATATTAGGTCCGGTAGCTGCCAATGTCACGTGACGAAAAGTGGCAGAATTCTGCCACTTTCCAAAAATTTCCGAAGTTTGTCGAACTTGTTTTTGGTAACATTTGGCTGCTTACGTTGATGTTCGCAATAACAAAATGTCTGTCAGACCCGTTACAGATCCTGAAATTTTAATTATCAATTACATATAAAAACTGAAATATCAATGCCACACTCTTGCTGTATTTTGTCGACTGGATTTTGCAAGAATATTAAATTCGAATGATGCCTACGTCACTCGGACTAACACTACGTCATGATATATTTTAAACCGTGGTAGCTACCTGACCTAAGATTTAGACGTCGGGGAATCTTCAGGTCAGGGAACCAGACTACTCGAAAGGCATTTTGCATCCAAATGAAAGAACCTCGCAGCGTTATGCCGCCCTCTGTTGTCGATAATGCTGCATGGTCGATGTCCAATCAGAAGGGTTAGAACGGAAAGATCATTACTGCATGAACACCACAGGCCATTGTGCGATTGTTATGCTTTCTTTCAACTACCGCACTGCTGCTGTGTCCCGTGAGTGCACTCAGGCATTATGATTCGGGTATTGCATGACGATAACCTAATTTTAGTCATTAGGTTCGGGCACATTGTCACATGGTCACGGTTTAGGTCAGTATTTAATTTTTTTGCCACACATTAATGCTGATTGTCGGGTTGTGCGTAAATCTGCATTTGTTAATTGCCCAATACAAGGCTAAAAGCCACTCACTCTAGGTAGAGGATTACGATCAGAGGTGGTCGGATTGGCCACATTTTGAATTGCAAACCCTACCGCCCTTACGGTTTTCCTGGGCCCAGATCTAAATAGAGGATACTTCTTCAACAGATTCCAGACAAATTATCCCGATGTTCATACCGACAGATCCATAATAGACCCAAAGTAATTTGCATGATTTATAAATCGATGAGATGACTGGTGAGCTTTCCTGAAGTAATCTGTTGACATCGACGACATCCGTCCGTCCGTAGGGACGCAATTTATCAGATTTTTTTTATCAGTGTCCATTTCACAGTATTGTTCGATTGTGGGAAAAGTGAAAGGTAGGCCTATATTATTCCCGTGTTAAGTCGCGATAATGCTGGTTAGCGTGACTGGTGGTGCAAGGCAGTCAGATGCTTGCTTGCCCGATTCTCCAAACGACATCCCACTGGTCTCCTTCGTATCAAGTGCGAAAAGTTAATCAAGTTTTCTCCAACCCCCGCTGAGTAAGACAGACGCGTGAATGGCATAGGACAAAATGAACGCGGTATTTGACGTGATCCCTTCGCGCACTGACATACAACATGTACATGTGGTATGGTTCCAGTCATAAGTCAATATTGTCTCTTGAATGACAGGTGTTAATTCACTCAGCAACAATCGATGACGGATTTATTAGCGCGTATTGTTTTTCAAAAACAGGCAAATAAACGTTTTTGTTTGCATACTGTCCCCGAGGAAATGTGCGCTGCAAAACACCGCATTCGTCTGGCCGCACAGCACTGAGGACCTCCGGTTGTTTCTGGAATAGCAAAATGTGCATCCGAACTGGGTACCCGAGTTCCAGAATATGATGGAATCGAGCACCCGTAACCGAATTAACACATTTCTACTTGGTAATTTCTCAGACAATGAAAAAAGAAAGTTGTTGGAGAATTTTTCAAAATGAAAACCAGGGCACATGGAAAAACAAAACAGATTAACGTTTATACGACGCTTGCGAATCGAAAATGCAACTTACACCATAAAGCTATAGAGCTCACTGTACACACTTGCATCTTGCTGCATTGATGCACCGATGTGGTATTAACGTGCGGACCTTTACGAACAATGAATAGCAATTTCGAAGATTTCATTTTTGGGACCCGGGTACACGTGCTTTATGGTGAAGTCTCCAGACATCCAGATGGCACCCACCCACCCTAAGGTCGCCGTGTGTCGACCGCTACCTCCACAGCTCATCCTTGACTTTAAGTAAATAATAGTCTCAAGCATCCTGTGAAATCGTGGCACCTGGTGCGCTGTCATTTTCAAGAAAAGTAGATTTTCTTTTTATCAATTTCCAGCGATGATCGGCCGATTATCGTTGGAAATACCGAGTTCCCTGACGTCTATAAACTGCTCCGTTCTGTCTGAAGGAGGGTCAGGGAACCATACTACAAGAACAGCATTTTTTCAGCGATACCCTGCACGATATGGGGGAAAAGGGTACCCCCCCCCCCCCCCCCTTTTATCCCTATACCCTAAGCACACTCCAGATTATTGTTATCTAACACATCCCCCTAGATTTCTGAATAGAATTCCTGAGATTCTGGGAACACAATGACCAACACAAAAGAGGGGGGGGGGGGGGGGTCCCTTTTCCCCCATATCGCGCTTCATATGTTTTCAGTTTACCTATAGCCTAGCATTATGCACATACAACTTTAAACTGTTCAGTGCTACAGTATTGTTTTGCTATAAAATACTAACCCCCAATTCCTTTCATTTCTGAAAATCACAGCAAAAGCAAATGTTGTTTATTACCTATAAAGATGCACAACATGCAGTTTGGGAGCCTAATTAACCCCCACCCCCATCCCAACCCCACCCCATCCCACCCCGACGTAGTCCTAGCTCACCCCACCCCTTTTCAGAATGCAAACAAAAAATGATTTTTAGGCTGTTGTTTCGAGGTGTAAAAGTTATGCTCACTACTCACGTCCTACATGCACTCTGAAAAAAATAAAGAAAATCATGCATTCCTATCGCAAGTCAAAATGGACACTCATTTTGCTGAGGATATTAGGCTACAGCAAGAGTATCGCCCAACACAAAGCCAAAAAGGCCACTCAATGTGTGGGCTACAAAAGACAAGAAAAGACAGAAATCACAGGGATGGAAGGTATCTATTTGCATTTTGTTTGAATTGTGAAAGATTATAGGTGGAGGGAAGTAGGTTACAAGTAAGGAGTTCCAAAGAGAGACCGTATACCAGGAAAAAAAACTTGAAGAGTGTCTCACAAAAAAGGATGTGATGAGACAGCCAGGTAGGCCCGATAGGTCGAGTACCTGAGAGTTTAAAGACCAACTAAAACGCCAAAAAAAAATTGGACTTTTTTGACTTATCTGATAGTTTATGCCTCCCCAAAACTAATGTAACAAGTTTCATGATTCTGTTTTTGAGCCTTTTCTTTCTGAGCCACTTTGACTCGATTCAGAAAAGGCCGAGGTCAACTGCGTGCCGTATCGCGCGAGTATTGACGTATACGTGTAGAAACATATGACGTCACTGTATTATACGACAATGTTTTACGTAGAGTCTGTACGTATTTTTTTGTCTAAGGCTAGTATTACTTGCTGTGCTTTTTGCTCATGATTCAGGAGTAACACTACGATAAACATATTTTAAAGTGTTGACATCTTTGTGAGACACATTTAGAATTGGGGTTGTAGGCTTGTTCTTGCTGAAAAGCTAGTTATGAGTCATACTTTCCTTTGTTTGCAGCCGGCTTTTATTGGGACTGCGCGGTGAGTTGTGTGTGAGCTGATGCTATACTCTAGTCTGGCGACTTTGCTTATGCAGCCCTCATAAGGACCCGCACCTTCTCAGAACTATACACACAATTTCTGTTATAAGGTACCAGACTCAATCGCTTGCAGCGCATGCGGTACCGTGCGTGTACAATGCATGTTGAGTCAAGCGAGCGTAGACAGGGAGACGGCCGGGGCTCTGGCTGCTCGAGACGGCAACCGCAGGGAACGTCGTTGCGGTAGTGCGCGTGAGTCCGGGACACGATTGGAATGCTCGGTGCCTTTAGAGTTGGAATGGCTCCAGCCTTCAAACGGAATTGTGCCTTCAAACCCAGCTGAGTTTTCATACTAACACTATCATCTATACAGTCTTTGGCGAAATGTTCTGCACATATTTTCGACCATTTCGACAGCCCAAAATCAGATATTGTATTGTCTACAAAGCGGACCAACTGTCGCCTTTGAGCTCCATTCAGCACTGGGAATCGCAGTAAGGTTAGGTTAGGTCAGGGTTTTTGTCGCTGTTCCTCGTGCAACCCCCAACTACACATGATCGAGGCATAATGATTATCTCAGAACCATGCTCATACTGAAATAATATCAAAATTAGACAAAATAGACGGGAAAACGGAGGAGTTAGGTCGACAAAAACTCTTCAGCAGCATCAACTCTACGTACGTACATGCATAGTGTTTGGCTGTAGCATCAACCGACTCTACACGTGTACGTCACGGGGTCACCTACATACATTTAACATACATAATGAGCTTTCGCGAAACAGGATAAATGGTTTAGAATAACAACCCTTTTTTTTAAATAAAAGAATTCCTCTCGTCTGCAAACTAATCTCCATTAGTTAAAAGAGTATTTAAACTGTCGGAAAAGTCCAAAAAGTAAACAAAAAAAATTGGCGTTTTAGTTCCTCTTTAAATGTCGCCATAAAATATTATCAAGGATTAATCGTGGCGTCAGACTCGAATTTACGTCTAGCTCATTCAAGGCTTGCATATGGCATCTGCTGATTGAGAGAGCAGTTATTTTCTAATCGTGCTCCGGGAACGAGGTCGGAAGTGGTTCTAATTGTAATACATAAACAACTGCATGTCATCTTTTTCTGTTCGATGCCTGATTGGCTGGTCTTTTACAATATCTCCAAGCGTTGCAAATCACTGTTTAAACAGTGTCCCAGGAATCGAGTTGGTTGCCTGCACTTTTGAAGTATCATCGACCAATCAGAATCAGTTTTAAATTAAGCCAGTTTGAACAGCCTGAGACCATCGACAGTCATTTTGACGAGTAGGCTGTAGACCTGTGTACTTACAAACCACAATTCAAAACTTTCTTACAGATATAATCGTTTTATGTAATCAATTTATGGCTGTATTTAATCATTATTTTTGACTATAAAAAAGTTGAACGTTAATTTAAAATAAAGAAGGCCGAATACAGAGACGTCATTGGCGACTGCGCTATTCTTGAACGTTGGGGACGCTAGATCGGAATAGCATATCTGCTATGCAAACATATAAAAAAAAATCTATACAAAAATAGCACAATTTCCTTTTGTAAGTTTTAGTCTAAAGTACCTTACAAAAAAAACAAAGCCAAAAACAAAAAAACGAGGAGAAAAAAACCCACCTTTCCAGCATTGGCATAAATCCCGAGAGATGGGGGCGTTTAGGAGATGGCCGAACGAAAGAACAAACTGACACAAAAATCCCAACAACCGACGGACATAGCACAAATGAACTATAGGACAGGCACAGAGAAACTAAGAAAGTAAAATACACTGTATGTGTACTGAAAATAATACCTCAACATGTCAATCAAAGACCCGAGTCACGAGGGCCTTGACAAAAGACTATAGAGTACCGAAGTGATGACGGAGCAATGTTTGGAGCCAGAATACTTTTGTTATTTTGTGTCAATGTGTTTGCATGACTGGCTGTTAACAAAGGAACAGTCGAAATCTCCATTTGTTTGGAGCCAGTTGTCGCGCCAACTGACGTCCGGCTTCGGTACTCTATAGAGTACCAAAGTCTGACGTCAGTTGCCGCGGCAACTGGTTCCAAACACATGCAGTTTAGAATGTATTCTGTTCCAAACATTGCATTGATTGACGTCATCATTTTCGGTACTCTATTGCAGTGTTGTTTGAAGCTTTGCATGATGGTGGAGTATCAAGGAAGTCACAACATAATACACGAGCACACTAGCCCATATCACAGTGACATCATTCAACTCAAAATAGAAAACAAAATGCCTTCAGTATCGACGAAATTTCAATTGAAATGGCGATTTGTGTTGTTTGCAACTCCTTTGAAAGCTAAGAAACCAGTAACCTACTTCCGACAGATTGCAACATTACTACTAGTGTGCTATTCGTCGATATTTATGCCCTACGGTTTTATTTGCCAGTCAAAGAGGGAAACGGGGTACAAATTCTGTACTCAAGCGGTGGGGAGAATCGTTGCACGCATGTGTCAACCTCGTCTTCGTGGCGTTCAAGCGACCCTGGGAATCAGGTTGCGCACGGTCATTCCATAAATTTGGGGTCCAAATTTTTGGCGTCTCCGTTACACCTGACCTGTGTAATTTCCATCAAGTATCATAAAACTGACTTCACATTATGTTTTACTTGTTTGGCAGGTACTTTGCTTTACACAATTACTCTTAGAGATAGAAGGTATTCAAGAATGTGTCCTGGATTGCAAAATCTTGTACATGTCACTCAGGGACACCACAAATGTCACACTTTTGGACCCCAAATTTATAGAATGACCCATAATTATGTTTATGTCGCTAATTTGCATAGTTAATATGTGCTGACATCATACAAACTATTTCATCGATGATTGGTTGGAATTTTTCTACACGTTTGGACAGAGATTCCAAGAAGGCAATGTGTAAGAGGCTCTCGTGGCTGCACCACTCGCCGCGTATAGTCTCCGCTCAATTCGCTTTGTGTCTTTGCGACAGAGTAAAAAGTCCGTTACTACTAGACTTTCTACCAAGACTTTCACATCAAAAGTGAATCTTGAAACGTGATCTTAAAATTGCGAGACTTCCAAGCTATGTTAACAAGTTCGATCAATTGGTTTACCAGTGGTCGATTCGTGACGTACCTTAGCCTGCACCTGCGCAATACTCCAAGTGTGATCGACAGCGAACTATAGTGTCACTGGTTCCCTCTTCGCTTGTCCCAGTTAGTACGAGCAGTGTTGTTCTTGATAACCAGCGCGACCATGCCATGTAGGCTGGTTCCCGATAGTCGACTAGACGTGGTCGACTAGCCAGCGTTAGGGTAAAGTTAGTCCAACAATCGTCAATCTAACTTTCTCAAGGTTTATACAAGAATATACAGAGACAAGCCTGATCCATTCCTAATCTTCCCTTGGCAACCAAGGAACTCATGTTACCTCGTCAATTTCATTTTTTCGTTGTTAATTCCTTTGACTCATTTGATTTTCAACGGCACAAAATGATTTCACCATAGTTACACGTTTTAATGTCGATAGAGGACTCTGTTCATTTAGAGTCACAAATGCGAACTAATTTTGGAAAAAAATCTACATGCATTGCGTTGATTAATAAAGTCATCTAAAGAAAGATGTGCAATTAAATGCTTGTAAGTTTGTAAACGATGTATAAATCAGGAGGGCAGTTCGTCTGGTATCCTGCGAGTCAAGTATAGCTAGAAGCTCGGTCTTGGCTTGGACCAGACTCAAAGAGGTCATGCACGTAAGCTATAAAGCGATGTTTCTCGTCTGTTCAGAATACCTCGACGGAATAATTCATAGGAAGAGGTGTGAGTTTATGCTCTATGAGCGTTATATTGACTTCCTTAATGTTCTCATCTACTAGTTTCCGGATATCGGTTGGGAAAGGGTTTTGGGTCAAATACACACGCGTCTTCCTTCCATGGTTACCAAGCGAGATGCCCGTCGCCTTAGAAGACGGGTACTCCTGGATGGCGCATAGAACACGTTGCTTTTCTACTGGGACGTTCAGAAACTTGACTATCTTGGCCAACTCGTCGTACGTATTTGCTTGTAGATTTTCGTAGTGTGCCACGTGAATTCGACGAGAGTTGGTGATCCATTGCACTGCCATGGTGCGCCAGCTTCGGGCCTGGTTTTCCGCGAATCGTCTCCATTCTGTGTAATGGAGAAAATCGAAAATGTTAATTGAGGAGATTAATTAAGTCGACAAATCATGCTCGTAAGGCACCGTAGGTCTTGAGCTATTAAAAGCGAGTTTTCACAAGCGGGGGCAAGTTAATCATCCAACATGTAATGTAAAACAGTGACAGCAGGTTGAGGACAAACAGAAGTACTCTGTAAAATTCCCTGAGCAATCTATAGGAGTTCCATAGTATTCCTATAAATATTTAAAAGCACTTCTGTAGGAATTCTGTAGGAAAATTTACAATATTGTAAAGGTTCCAATAGCATCCCTATAAAATTTCTATAGTAATTCTAAGAGATTTATAATAGTATTCAGTGGCATAACAAGGATGAAACTTCTGGGGGGAACTTGTGGGTGCACACATTTTATTTCAAGGGGGAACTGAAAGTAAATTAACCGCGGCTTGTATAATTTTTGTTCATTTCAAGATTTCAAATGGGGGCACGGACTTCTGCTGGGGTCACGTTCCCCCTCCTCCCGTACTTACGCCACCGATAGTATTCTTATATAGTTTAAATAACATTCCTTTTACAAGACACATCATATCTTCTTTGTGTATATATTTTGTGTATATATTTTGTGTATATATTTTGTGTATATATTTTGTGTAGACATTTTGTGTAGACATTTTGTGTAGACATTTTGTGTAGACATTGTGTGTAGACATTGTGTGTAGACATTGTGTGTAGACATTGTGTGTAGACATTTTGTGTACCGGTATATATTTTGTGTATATATTTTGTGTATATATTTTGTGTGTTTGCTGCTGCTGCTATCACCTTACCAGCAGAATCAAAGTATCTGACAGTCTCCTCGGCTGACTTTTGCCGCTCAAGCATCTGTCTTCGGAATATTTCAGCCACAAGAGCGCTGTATGGGTTACGTATGAGCAAAACTGCGCCCTCAAACGTCTTGATGTGGGCTGTATCACTCCGATGCGACTTGACGCATATCGTCTGCTTGGTGTGGTAGTCGAAATTTCCCCCTGGAAAGACTGGAGAAGGATTGGCGACAGAAATTAGTATATGCATAGACTTTTAGTGGTCATTTCGCGTATTCATATAGTCCAATTTACTGTTCTCGTATTTGGCCTTTCGACCCTTTTCACGTGTCGTCGTGGACCGTATAGTACAGTAAGGCGAAATACAAAAAAAACACATGTTTCGCGTCCCCGCCCGCTTCCTTTTTGAAGGCCGCCTGGATTTTAAAATATTTTTACCACTGAAAAATGATGTATAAAAAAACAAAAATGTCAACCAATCAATCGGAAAATAAATACTTGCGAGTCGGAATTTCTTTTTTTTTGCTGATATGGTGCTACAAACATACTAAAACACTTTAAATATGTTCAGTTCTCTTGTCCAACATGTCTCTTTCATTTTTAATGCGTCTTTGAACAGGAAACACCAACGGTTGCCAGCATTTTTCTTTAAATGACGGCCATCTTAAAAATAAAAATAGAAAGCCTCTCTTCCTCCTTTTTTTTGAAAACCCGGACGTGAAACATGTTTTTCTTATTCGGCCTAATGGTAATGGTGTTTAGAAACCAGTCAAGCGTACC
This sequence comes from Hippasteria phrygiana, assembly GCA_037893225.1. Taxonomy (NCBI): domain Eukaryota; kingdom Metazoa; phylum Echinodermata; class Asteroidea; order Valvatida; family Goniasteridae; genus Hippasteria; species Hippasteria phrygiana. The sequence goes on from JAZGUH010000122.1 coordinate 434,422, forward strand.
GCGTGCGTCCACGTGGTTTAACCTGCCATGGCGGTCCGCGTGTGGTGGCTTTGTTTACATTTCATCTGGTCACGTGGGCAAAAAGGGTCTATACTCAACACCCTAAAGGTTGACGAGCTTCAAACATCGAACTTCTGCCCTGTCTAATTCAATTCATTGGAGTCGGCGAAAAAGCGGCAGAAGTGCGGCATACAATTACTTCAAACGTCGATTTTCTGTCAAACGTAATTCGGTCGTTTAAGATGGTGGGACCAAGACAGACGACAAGCGATACTGCGGCAAATTCTTTCCTCGAGGAGGAGGCGCTCTCTTCTTTTGTTGGAAGTTCTTTTGAGGAGGAGAGTTGTCGTTGGTTGTTCTTTAATGCTCCTCCTCCTCCTTTCTAGGGAAAATGTAACAATACCCAGATCTTGTCGGTGTCTCGTTAAGAATACTGGTTGGATGGATATACTCAATACAAATTCTGAAGAAGAAAACAATTCAAAAAGACATTTCGAGTCTCCGGGGCAACTTTTGAACTCATCCTGTCTCACATTAGACCCGATTTGGAGAGGAACAATGTGACAGAAATGCCGATTTCTCCAAAGCATAGATTGGTTATTTGCCTGTACAGACTAGCTAGAGGTGATTACAATTACGCGGTTGGCGAAATGACCGGTGTAGGCGCCTCAACTGTCTCAACAATGGTCAACGAAGTTTGTGAGTCTATCGTCAAAAATATGTGAAACATGTCAGTCACCAGATTGTTTCCCAAAAATGAAGAGGACTTTAGAATAAAAAAATGCTAGATGTGGAAGTTTCCTGCAGGTACTGGTATATGTGGGCTAGTCAGTTTAAGTATTTGTTCCATGTGTCCCACTGATGATCTCCATCAAGGTTAATAAAACAAGCACGAGCCGCGTCGTCGACCTACCTATGAATCAGTAAAACACAGTAAATGTTCTAGCGCCCTCTTCTGTTGAGCCGTGTGGCGAAAACGAATTTGGCACAAGAAGAAGAGCGCTGAGCGATATAGAGCCCCGTCTGCGATGCGACGCGGCTAAAAATCCTGTGTACATCTTAGGAAATAATAAAGATTCATTTAGGGGAGGAACTTACTTTTGTTGAGGTGTTTATAAACCCTTCATGTTCACCTTGAAAATTGCCACACCCCTTGACAAGAGACTCTGACACGCCCCTACTTACTTTTGTTTGAGATTGCCATTGATTTCTCGTGTGCCCAATAAACACTGCCGGTCAGGAGTCCTGTCCCCCGCTCGATGAGTTGCCGTGTCCAGGTATTTCCTGATCGGGGGTAGCTGGCTAGAGCGATCAATGGTAGACTGCCTTCGGGTTTCAGTTCGACTTTAGAGCATCGGTAATCTGAAAGAGGCATAAGCCGATAATCAAATGATCGATAAGTTTCACTGATTGATCGATTTCAACGACGGTCTAAGGCCCAACTATTTCAAGTAAGCCTCACCCACAACACCATCCTTTTCCTTTGTTTTAGTAAAGAAAATCTATCTGGAATGTGTTTTCATGTTCCAAAACATTTTTACAACATTTAAATTTTCCATTTTTTCAAAATAGTTGTTTAACATGATTTACCTCAAAAAAAAGATAATTAAAAGAAGAAAAATTTGCCCCATATCCAACTCCACAAAGAAAAGCATGTTGGAAGCCGCGCCTGCATTTTGTGTTTGACAGGGCGAGTCAAAAGAACCGAACTCAAATATTTCCACATTTATTTGATTTAAAAATTCCTGTGCATATCTTTCTTTTTAATTTAATGGTTTCTGTACTGAACAAAAAGTCAGCGAGTTACGAATTCTTGCTTACGCTTCAAAGTAACTTACGTCAACGGCGGCGGAACAGGGGGGAGGGGGGGGTGCCGGGGGGCATTTCCCCCCCCCCCCTTCCCCACTTTTGGCAGTTCCACATAAAGAAAAACATAGAAAATGGCAGCATTTTGCCCCCCCCCCCCCACTTTCAAAAGCGTTCCGGCGCCGTTGACTTACGTAAAATATCGTAAATGAGGAAACTTACGTTGCGTTGCGGGAATTAGGAGAGTCATGTACAATAGATCGGAAGTTTCAATTCTAATTTGCGAACCGATATAATTAATTTTTTTATGATACTAACTTACACATTAAAGGGGCTGTATCGTCACGATCATAGCAGGCTTGCGGCTGTACCCTGAATCCCGAACTGAGATGAACGCAGATGAACCCAGTAACTGCAAATAATACCCCACGACCGCGCGCTGACCTACCTACAGGGCGCGCGCGCCAGATCAGATTACAATTGCAATGACTGCTGCTGCATGCATGATCCTGTAGTTATGATACATACTGCATGTAAAAGTATTTTGTATGTTTGTGCCACCAAAAATACACGATAGGCCTACAGTCGAACATAGTCCGTGCCACCCACCCGCCGGCCAAACGCCAAAATGTACCATGACAGAACAAAATGATCGTGACGATACAGCCCCTTTAAATGTATATTCCTACATAGGCCTACATGGCCACTACATTACACGACTTCGTGGGATAAGAAAATTCCTTTTACGCGGAGTTCAATTTAAAACGCCCATGCCAGATTTTGCAACACACACAGTTAGGATTACCTGGTACAGATGTCCGGTACAGGGACATAAACTCCCTTCCTCCACAATGATATCGAGGCTCTCCTGGACAAGGCACGTCACAGAGGGCGCTCTCCTTGTACTGTAGCAGGGCAGATTCCCCCTTGACGTCACTGCAGAAACACTCGGTGCCTCGGCTGAGGGCGGCATACGTAAAACCCTGGGAGACGGGTCATGCGCATAGGTTAGAATTCTCGCCTGAATGTTTTGCTTTGCATGGTTTTGTTTTGGGGGGTTGGGGCTTTGTTTTTGTTTATAATTCATTTATTATTATTTATTTAATATTCATAATTTATCTTCTTTCCTGATACTATGGGCGGTGAACGGAGTGTCTTCGGGGACGGTGGAGGGGACGAGTGTAACAACGGTGACGTATCGAGAGGCAACACAAATGATCCGTACGGACTTGCAATTATAGTATTTCAATTGAAATCGATTTTTCAATTTCATTAGAGTTTGCACTTCCCATTAAAGGCATGCCCTTTGCAGACTTCCTCTTGTCTCTGGTGTGTAGGAGAAAATACTTGTGTCTAAAAGCACGTGATGTGTCATATTTAAACATACAAATAATAAACATGTAAATAAAGCAAAGAATTTCTGACCACATTTATATTTTTAGTTTGAAAACAAATTACTTTCGTGGATGTATGCATCATCAATATTTTGTGTTCACGTATGGCGTTTCAAACACCACGATTGTAGTTTGGACAGAATTTTCTTTTTCGTCAGCAAATAAATGCGTGACAAGCTGGCACACACTGCATTCTGTGAACACGAAACACAACTGAATGTAGGTAGGGATTTTGAGGTTTTTGTGAAATTCTTTTTATAGCAATATCAGATGGATAAGATTGGTTGAAGCTGGGTTGATCCATCTTTTTTCAGAGGGGACAAGTAGGTGTTCACAATCAGTTTGCCCAACTTGTCAGAATGAAATTTGGGCGTTTTCCCATGGATTAAACTATGGACCTCACCCCTTTGATAAGAAGACTGGGACTTACCAGCGCGATACAGCTGTCGAGGCACAGTGTAATGGTCATCTTATTAGACGACTTCTTGATCAGACCACCAGTCACGACCTCTGACATTGACACGCTGCCATTTGGTCTGGGTACGCATGAGCGGTAGATAGCTGGACTGTCGATGTCTGTCCATGTCATCCATGTTTTATTTAGAGCTGTTATGAAGAGATGATTAAGGGATGATTTAATAATAAATAACAATTACGTATTATGTATTTGTATGTATAGTATCATTTCCCTCTTTTGGCAATCGTGGTAAACATGACATCGTTATGTCTCAAGGCTATATTCAACTATGTAACAAACTTGTGTGAAGCTGCGACGACTGATTCTAGAACCCTTGATGGCGTCAGACCATATACGACCATGCTTAATTAAGCTACTTTTCTACAATTACAATGAAAAAGATCTGAATGTTTTTTTTTTATTGTTAATTTTTTTATTCCAAACACATATTTCGACCTGATGTTTTTACTATATCAACTCCATTTTGTAAGGCTGATATTTGTCAGAAATGGGGAATACTGACATCGGAAAATACTATTTTCAAATGCGTTTTTCTCGCATCGTAATTTGGAATAAACATATTTTGTAACAAAGATATTGTCACTATTTTTCAATGGATTTTCTTAATTTTGTGTCATTGTAAGCAGAAGTATTGTAATCCAGTGACATTTCAAAAAGAATACAATTTTCCAGAAGCAATATCCCCGGCTGCTGCCATTTGTCTAAAAGACAAGTCGTCGCTGCGGGCAGCAAACAAATCTGACGTCATGCATAACAAGAACTTCCCTTTGTGCCTGCTGACACAAAAGGGAGTTGTGTTATGACGTCAGATTTGTTTGCTGCCCGCAGCGACGACTTTTCTAGACAAATGGCACCAGCGAGCTGGAGGGGACCTAGCCCTACAAATAGGGCTGTAAATGGTTCCTTTTTTAACTTCGGTCTCTTTACTGTCACCATTACAGCCCTAATCCAACGGCACCCCTACACGTCGAGATTGACAACCGGTCGACTTTGATTTTAAATATCTCCCCAAATTCTTATCGCTGAACACTTTTATATAGATCGTTGTATTCCTGAGATGTTAGCAATTTCTACAATATAGGCCTATAACAAGGCTTAATAAATGCTGAATTCGTCCGGGTGTGAGGTTTTCAAAAATGACATTTGTGAACATCTTAACTTGGTGGCCGCCATCTTGTTTTCATTCATCGCTGCTGATCGTTGGAAGTCAGGGCACCCGGCGGCTATTTTTTTTCCGTAGGTGGGTGTATCAATTTTCATGAATAATTCAGTGTTGCATTGATCACTGCACAGCTAGCACTTATAGGTTCTCGGTCTCTTTTCCCCCTTAAATTAAGAATATTCCAAAGATATCAAAGTGAAAGAAAAATGGGTACAGGTGGATTCGAACTAGGGACCTTTTGATCCATAGCCCATCCCACTATCCACTAGACCAGTCTGTAGCAGCTCGACAACAGCCGTTCTTTAAAATGATTTAATGTAACTAGTTGACTAAACAATAACAATGCTGTGACGTTCTGTTCTATTATAATGAATAAACATGTTTTTCTCATAAAAGCTAATGAATTATTCATGAAAATTGATACACGGGGGAAAAAAAATAGCCACGCGGCGTATAGAGTACCGAAGTGATGACGTCAATCAATGCAATGTTTGGAACCAGAATACATTCTAAACTGCATGTGTTTGGAACCAGTTGCCGCGGCAACTGACGTCAGACTTCGGTACTCTATACCCAGCACAATATGGGGCAGAGGGGCAGAGGGGTACCCCCCCCCCCCCTTTTTTTGTCCCTATACCCATACACTTTCCAGACTATTACGGTTACCTAACACATCCCCCCTGGAGATCTGAAAAGAATTCCTCATATTCCGGGAACACAATGACCAACACAAAAGAGGGGGGAGGGGGTCCCTCTGCCCCATATCGCGCATCACATGTGATACCCAGCACGATATTGAGGGGGGGGGGGGTTTCCCTATACCGTAAGCACACTCCAGGCTATTGTTACCTAACACATCCCCCTAGATTTCTGAAAAGAATTCCTGAGATTCCGTGAACCCAATGACCAACACAAAAGAGGGGGGTGTCCCTCCCCCCCCCCCCCCCCATATCGTACTTCATATGCGATGGTATGACTTCCCACTTTCAGTAGCGATGAATGAAAACAAGATGGCGGCCACCAAGTTAAGACGTTCTGGAAGTTTCTTTTTTTTGAAAGAGTTCCATATCCAGCCATCACTTATTTTCCCTTAATATGACTGAAAAACTACCAACAAGTGTAAATCTGATGAAGAAACAAATTTAGAATGGAAAACATTTCAACTTTTTCTTTGAAAATACTACTGTCATGGCCCATAGACTTTGCGCACGAGGTCCAAGTGATGGCCAGATATGGAACTCTTTCCTTTTTTTTACATTCATTTTTGAAGACCTCACACTCGGCATATGATGCACGATATGGGGCATATGGACCCCCTCCCCTCTTTTGTGTTGGTCATTGTGTTCCCGGAATCTCAGGAATTCTTTTCAGATCTCTAGGGGGGATGTGTTAGGTAATAGTAGTCTGGAGAGTGTATACGGACAAAAGGGGGGGGGGGGGGGGTACCCCTCTGCCCCCATATCGTGCTGGGTATATATTGTAGAAATTGCTAACATCTCAGGAATACAATGATGCATACAAAAGCGTTCAGCGATACGAATTTGGCCGAAAGTCGACCGGTTGTAAATCTCGACGTGTAGGGGGTGCCGTTGGAGTAGGGCTGTGATAACAGTAAAAAAAAAAAAAAAAAGAAGTTAAACAAGGAACCATTACAGCCCTATTTGTAGGGCTAGAGGGGACCTGGAAATATAGCTCTCAAAAGTAACTTTTTTATATTTCATGGCAGAAATAATTGGCTGTTCTATTTTACAATACGCAATCAACATAAAACTACAAAATGACGCAGACTTCTCTCAGCAATCAATATACATAGCACATACATACCCGAGACAAATCCCATAGGGCTACTCTCTCCATTTTGTTTGGCGCGTACAGGAGGCTTAACACCAACAATAGGGTTCCATTGGGGCTGAACTCCGTTGATGACTCTCAAGTCGACCATCGAAGCTTTGTCCCCGAAGAGTTTGATCCACTTGGCCGCCAGTAAGCCAACCACACACAGGCCGATTATGAAACCGATTTTCCTAGTCTGCCACTTTTTAGCCATTTCCCACGATGTTAAGCTAGATATTCATAAGTGCAGTGTATGTGACGGCCCATAGTGTTGCTGTCTTATTAAATGACGTGCAATCGATAAAGGTCATCCAAAATCATAATGGTCGCTGTTCGCTAACAAAAATGAATGAACCGACATGTAGGTATTATGTCGTTAAGTGCTTCGGGTTTAAAGTCCGCATTATAGTGGGCACCTGTAATATTCACTCCTTCATATGAAGCGCGATACGTTGGACCCCCCCCCCCCCTTTTTTTGTGTTGGTCATTGTGTTCCAGGAATCTCAGGAATTCTTTTCAAAAAAACAAAACTATTCTCGTCGTCTGCCAGACTTATAATGGCCGAGTTCGGGCGAGTTGTTCTTGTTTGCTCAAGAACAACTCGTGTCTTCGTTCGTGTTCCGGCCGCCCGAACGCCAAAGAACGTCATCTATCGCTGGTAACCACGCAAAATGTAATGGCTGCGCCCATGTACGTTATTCAAGCATTCGTTTCAAAAACCTGAATTTCAGACGCAAAATAATTTAACGGAAGCACAATATTTAGACTGCATTTTCCCCTAGTTTGTTCTGAAAAGGCTTTACTTTTCAAAACGTTTGGAAGGGAATTTTAGGCAACATTACGCCGACTTTCATGCTTCGTCAAATCATCCGCCATCTTTGGTCGTCTTCTACGTCGCGTCAAATTACGTCATGTTCTTGTAAACCCCGACTGGTAGGTGGTGTGTGATCTGGTTCCGAGTGCAATGTTCGCGGGTCGCGTCCCCGCTGTTCGGGCGCAAGAACAGGGAACTCGTGTTAAAAACAGCCGCCCGAACTCAGCCCTAATGACTCAGTCGATATGGTGCAAGAGATTGGAGATTGTGGATTCGAAACTTAGACGTTACCGTTTTTTAAAGCCATTTTTCCCTTCTAATTTCCAGATGATTTCTTTAAGGGAAATAAAGTCCGAAATTTCATTAGGTTCGAATTTATTTCTTTTTGTCCAATTCGTGGCTCCAGAGGAATTTTTTAAGGGAAGTAAAGTCCAAAATCTCATAGCGTTCGCCGCCCGGCCGGCCGGAGATGTGCATTTATGTAAAAATGAACAGTATGCATATGCAGCCCAAAACTCCGGGATCGTGCATAATCATGACGAATGGCTTTAGTCCCAACTGTAGTTGGGATTTCCCAACTGTCCGGTAATTCCAGTTCGTGCCGCCCCAACTAACTACAGATGGGACTGGCCAAACTCACTGATCTCTATGTAAACTGGATAGCGCATCGGCTGTTCGATTTGAGACCACCGGCCGCCATGTTATCACTCCCAATGCAACAGGTTTTCCAACCTTGTCCCCAGTGTCTCCTTTCGTGCTCGTTCTCCTTACATAGTGATCAGTGGTGAACTGGGAGTGGTAATATGGCTGGTGCTGCTTCAGTTGCGTGTACAGCGCGCAATGGCCAATGAGCCATCCAGTTTATACATGTATAGAGATCAGTGGCCAAACGAGTACCGGTATATATAGTTGGTACCGTGGCCGCAGTTGGGGCGTAACACTACCATTATAGGCCTACACTGTGATGGAAGCACTGATCTCTATACACTGGATTGGCTGCGAAGCTCCGCGATTGAAGCCACTGCGCGGCCATCTTGCTATAATTCAACACAATGGCCGTTTTCCAAGCCCCTGGCTTCAGCTCCGTCTCGAATTCAGCCCAGTCTCCGAATTCAGCCCATTGCCAAACTGCATTCATGCATGTAGTTTATGTGATGGGCTGAAGTTGGAGACAGAGCTAAAGCCTGGAGCTTGGAAAACGGTTTTAGTTTTGAATATAGCAAGATGGCCGCGCGGTGGCTTCAATTCACGCATAGGCAATCACTGCTGCGCTGCCAATCCAGTGTATAGAGATCAGTGGATTACGTAACAACAAGAAGCAAGTTCGATCAAGGACTATAGTTAACCATAGTTCGACTAACCCTGATCGAATGCACGCTAGTCGACGATAGTTGGACTAGTCTAGTCGACGATTCGCGACCAGCCTACGGAGGTTGGTCGCATCGCTGGTTACCAATAGCCGTTTTGATAGCACAGTGCAGAGAGGACCAGTTATCAGAAAAATGGCGAACAAACGTAAATATTCAGCAGCAGTGAACGATCGTTTTTTGTTACTTTGTCTGTCTTTTAACATGTTGAAATAATGCACACGTTACCACTTGTGACATTGTTGATATACTGAGCAAATATCGTCCGTGTCGCTTTCATCTATGAACTCGTCCAAAAACGTAAAAAACTAGCCACCGCCATTTTCTCATGGTCGCGTTGACATGACAATAGTTCGACTAGAGTCGTTCGCACTTCAACTTCAGTGCTCATGCGCTACGTACATCACGAACCAACCACTCCTTGATCGAACTTGCTCAAGGTTGGACTGGAGCCCTCTACGCACCTGTGATGGGCCGACCTTTTAAAGGAATGTATATGGCTCATGTATATGGCTATCATTGTTTAAGGTAATGAGGGATTAATAAGCCAGTTCGGTATTTCAACTGTGTATGTGCACAATGACATTTTATCCCAAATGACCCGCCTGATGTAACGCGCGTGTGAACGCAAAAGGTGGTCGCCCAACGCGCACGTATGGGCGTTCGCGTAACGGCGTGACATTACGTCAGCAATTTTATCCCGAATAACTTTTGACCTTTGAGATACCGAACACATAGGACATCTGACTTAGCAATCAATTTACGTGTGGTGGGGCGTCTTTCATGTTGAACTTGAAAGTATCTCAACATTCCATCAGTGTACGACCATTTTTTTTCCTATTGTGTCGAGTCATGTTGTTTCTTATTAAACTCTCAACAAATACAGCGCAATATGTCAGCCTGATCCGGGAACCCGCTATATCCATTTTTAAAAATACATTGTAATAAGTAAATCGTGAACTGATGACACCGGTACTAATCACTGATACCCTCTTTCCCCGTAGGCCTACTGCTTCACCTTAATATAGGGAGTCTTAAAATTAGGGGTCTTCAAGCAATGATAATTAGTATTTTGAGCGGTCCAAAACACAAAAAGTGAAGTATTATATGGACAAAAGGTTTATCTTATTATTCATCTACTTATTTCATAAACTTTGAGGTGAAAAAGTTACTTCATAAGTTGAAATTGTTATAAGATACTATAATTTTGGAAAAATTATCAAAACATTTTTCACAATAAAATCCGAACCAAAGAAAACGCCTCAAAACGCATTCATGTGTAGACAGATTAGACCTTCATTAACACAATGCTATCGATAATGTCAGCACGTAAGGCGCACATGGTCGCCACTTTTACAGACACCGGTGTAGTATGAATATCAGTCTCCCTGAAAAGCCGACTGAGTGGTTCTACTGCGCATGCCTAAGTGCAGATAATGAGGACAGTGACGGGTCACGTGAGAGGGTTTAACCAATAATAGGGAAGAGAAGCCCAAATTTCATGGGAGTCATATATTCATATGACACCGGCACCCAGAAATTGCACCTTTAAAGCGCCATAACTCTGAAATGCAAGTACCTATCAAGCCTTATTTTCATACCATTCAATTTGTCTTGCAATTCCCTTTCCATTGATATTAAATTTGTGACAAATAGCTTAAAAGAAAAAAACGAAAACGCCGGACCTTAAGTTAAAAGTACGGCCACCCTTGCTCAAAAAGTGTCACTCTGCTAAACAAACACTTGCCTTCCAATAATTATTTACACCATTCTTTGTGTTGGACAAAACGAAACAAGCAAACACCCCAAAAATAAAACAAAAATCAAACAAAACACGCTTTCAAAAAAAGATCAAATCCAACTTCCACGGAATCAGACAAACCAAACAGAGGGAAGCGAAAAAATACAAACAGAAATTTTCTCAAAGACTTTTTTTTTTTTTTTTTTTTTTTGGCAAATTCATGTACGCAGGATTTTATTGGATCTAACTCAAAGCGACAGAACTGTACAGACACATTCTACAATTAAGATCAGATCCATATTCTGTTATAATTATGTTAAAGTAGAACCCGAACTAAAAAGCACAGGAAAGATACCTCTTGGTCCAGAAGGATGGCACCAAGTCTATTAATTACACCAAATTTCTGCTCACAGCTGAACAAATGTATTTCCTGGAACATGATTTTACTGACGGCAACTAATAACCGATATATCAAACAGTTTGGGGTTGATAATCCAGCCAATTGTTAACAATTTTTCCAACAATAAAATTTAGATATGTTTTACGTTTCAAAGCGCAATATACAGCGTAATTGTCTTAAAACTAGGCTACAAACTCTTCGAATACTCTAATAAAAAGTGATTAAAACTGTTGTACTTATCCAGTGTTCAAATGTTACAACAAGCAATAATGGAAAGCCAATGTACATATTAAAAAGGTCTGAAGTTAATTTGATTACAGATTTCGTATGGCGACACATGGGGTGTGGAAGTTTGCAGAACACTGCGACTCTTCAGAACTTCTGAAGACACCGAGACATGTCCAATCAGAGAGCACTTCAAACGGAGTCGTGCCAAAACCGGCTGTTACACCTCTGCCCATTGGACAACAATCAGTGACGTCAGAGATTCATTCGGAAAACAAATCACAGGAATATTCTAAATATGGTTCACAGAGTGCACATCCAAACAGGTTTTACCACACCAATTTTCATGATTTCCGAAGAAAACAATCATTCATTTATGCAATCTTAAACACTTTTTAAAACGATAATTATCAACTGAAGCCTATAGCTCCCCTCCGTTTTACTCATTTTTTTTTTCAATCAAGCTAAAACTCGACTCATGTTTGCACTTGATTTAAAAGTTTAAAAGTTTATCTTGTGTTTATAGTAGACCGAAATTTGAAAGAACACTCAACAGATCCACGTAGCACAGTGTACTTCGTACAAAGCAACAGACAATTTAAAAAAAAAATTTAAAAAAAATTATCCTGAAAAACCAAGAAAAAATATTTCATCCGGTAGACACTAAATTTCAACAACAGATTCCCAAGTTCTTCCCAAGATAATGCGAAAGGGAATATTAAGAAGCACTACACTGTACACAAACGTACAAGTACACAAAATATAGCAACATGACTACACTACGGACGTAATGCAACTAATTCTACAAGCAAAATGCGCTTTATGCATTGTTTAACGGGACAAAGATTTCAGATATTGTTGCGCTGAGAACATGAAATGTATCAACATTTCCAAAAAGTACATCGTCGTATCCCAAAATGTTTACCAACTGATGAACTGGAGATAAGTAACATAACGTTTTCTCTTTCTAAAAATATACGGGCTTGATCAAAGTTCAAGAGTCGACGGCTAAAAAGTTCGAGTTGATGGTAAAAAATAGAATTCTCGGAGTTTTTCAAGTTTGTTTGGCCACTTTTAGAAAATACACTAGAGCTGTGAAGGCGTTTAGTATTGGCATCGCTTGGATCTTAAGCTGTATATAATCAGATGGCATAGTATTAGCATAATCATGAAACCAGGATGAGATTTATTTTTACAAAAGCTTCTGAAATTGACACTTTTTTTCTGTTGCACTGCACATATAATCGACACATTTCCTATCTAGGAGGAATATGTGGTTTGCCCTCACCCTTTTTAACACACCATGTACGGTGCTCTGCTACAAGTTAAAAAGAAGTCGCAGTATTAACAGCACCTTTGGACCCGAATAAAAACACCATTCACTGATAAAATAGTCACGATGTGACCTTTCACAAAATGTCACAGGATAGCCGCAACTGACGATTTGAACACCTTGTAAATACAGTTGTAAAATAAAACTCCACACAGTTTAGCAAACTGCCGAACACGGTATGTTACTTTTTCCCTTCACAAAAATACGCTACAATTTCGGCTCGATTTCAGAGCAAAATCCGCCCCTATGGTATATAAACTCCGCTAAGTATAAAACTACTCCAACAAAATTCCCCTTTTTCACAATTTTTTCACTTCCTTCTGCTTTAGCCAAATCTGCAACACACAAAACAACGTTGGTCGTCTGATAACCATCTACATGAAGAGACATTACAGTATCTAAAAGGATACCAGACCTGCTTACAATCATTTTACTAACGGCAGACTAATAACCTTCATTTTCTCCCTTACACAACACAGTAGCTAACAGGGTACTAGACCACCTCCAGCAGCCTGGTAACCTCCTAACATGCATGTAATGACAACACAATATTTGGCTGAGAGCAGGACGAGATCATTTCAATGCATTCCAACACACTGCATTAATATCTACAGCCATATTGCTAGCTAAATACATGCCTGCTCACACGTTCATTATTTTTTCTCCCTTTTTTTTGCTTGCCACTGGCTATAAAAAGGAACTCGCAGGGAGCTTAAAACCTGAAAACAATTTAGAACCACCATATATACAAGTGAAATTTTAAACACTATTCTTCAAGGTATCACAGAAATTGTCATTTTTGATCATGAGTAAAACTGGAGTCATTACCTCAGGCTTTCAAGCAGACCCAGGTGAAAAAGTAGGAGAATAGTAGGATCAAAATTTTCAAATAAAAACGGGACAAAAGTAGGACTTTAGAGGACAAAATCAGGATAAAGTAGGACTTTTGCAGGCTTTCAGGAGTAGTTTTCCACAGCATTACAAGCCTCATTTGGCATGTTCTGTACTCACAAACACTTGTGCTCCATCCTCAACTAAGCTCTTGGAAGTAAAGTTGCAGTACTCCTGCACCCAAGCCCTTCAATTGTGTGATTTTCACGACAGTGTGTAACACTTATGAAAAAGATTCAATGAGATTCAATTTTTCGGAGTTGTGGAGAAAAACAAATTAGGAATAGTAGGAATACCTGAAAGCCTGTTACCAGTTCTTAGTGTGACCAACAACAAGTTCTGTGTAACATGAGTTCATCTGTAGCAAGTTCCAAATGTCTCTATATATATTTATGTGTGATTCTCACACGGGGTATAAGCAAAGAAGTTTACCTGTCAACTGTTTAAACATAATCAGTATCACTCTTTCGGGTAACACACTTTTCACTGTCCTCTTTGTTGGACTTCTTTGGCCGTTTCACATGTAATTACTCCAACTTAATTAGACAGCTATGGAGCATATAGCAGACACCACAGACCTATCACCACACCCCCACAAGTAAACTAAAAAACACAAACACTACCTAAATGTCTACTTCCACAATAGAATAAAAAATATTTTCTAAGATCTTCAAGCTGAGAAACACCGTGTCCAAAAGATTTGATTTGCTGTTTTAATTCTTTGACGGACAAGTCCCACTTTGTCCGATCTTCTTACTGAATTAATTATTGAAAGTATATGAAACTGACTTCAAAGTGTATTCATAAATGCCTCAGCGAGTTTCACTATCCCTATTGGTCGAGAGCCTGTCACGTGGGTGTGTTTAAACGGTTGCTTAAACACGGCTGGAAGTTGTTTAAACACAGCGCGTCCTAACCAGCTGTTCTCAGCCGATACGCAACAGGGAGAGCGTAGAAGGTGCGCGCACAAGATGTACGGAACTTCATAATGTAAGACAACGCTAATGCACGCGTATAAAACGCTGCACTCGTGGGTGTGCGTACGTGCACGCGACAGACAGGCGCGGAGCCCCTTCACGCGCTCACAAGGCCGATACGTACACATGTGTTTTGTACTGAGCAAATGGGAGAAAAAGTGGCGTGAAAAAGCTTCGCATTTTGTCCTTTTTACGGGAGGTTTTTGCATTTTTCATAAGGCATTTATGAATCGGGATAAAAATGTGATGACCCGGTCTTTACCATTCAATAATAACCTTGAAGGGTCATGACCGCTGTTAATGGACCTCGCCTTCGGCTCGGTCCATTAACAGCGGTCACGCCCCTCCTCAGTTATTATTGATGTGGTAAAGACCGGGTCATCACCCTTTTATCCCCTTATGAAAACCATTGCGATCCGTGAATTTTGAGCAAATCATTCATGCATTCTGCGTCACCTTAGTCTTGGTAGCAACGTTCCAATGAGGCGGTGTCAAGTACATTGTCACCCATGCACTTTTCCCATCATCTCTTTCCCGGTGGCTGATTTCTGCACATCGTTATGATCACAACTCTAATGCCATCTTCTTCTACTCTTGCTTGAAGCCTATATTCATCTTTCCTTAAAAATGACTAGCATCACTTTTGTTTTCTTTTTTAATTCATTTCTTATCGCACGACGTGAACATTGGCGGGGGGTTTCATAATCATGACCGCTCCGCGCAATTTACATAAAAATTACTGAATATTCATAAAATCTATTGAATTTCCATAAAATGATTGAATATTCATGGTGGGCGGACCAACCGGATGTTTATACAGCCACAGCAGCTGGTGTGACACTTTCACCGTTGTTCATCCCGTCGTGCTGGACGGCGTCCTTTTTCAGGTTATCAATACTCTCCGAGGATTCCGTATTGTTTGGTACGTCCTGTAGTCACAGAGACAGTTCACAAATGTAAGGACTACTTGAAACTTTACCACAATTTAATTCAAATGATGTGTATCGTAAAATTGGGTGTGATCCCTGGCTATACGGCATTCTGGGTTTATGACTTCTGACTAGCGCCCACCCCAACAAAGATACTGACAATTTGGGAGACCGCCAACATAGGCCAAGATAGCTCAGTTGGTAGAGCGCCGATACGGTATTCCGGAGGTCGCAGGTTCGAATCCTGCTCCTGCCAGTTTTCTTTGTTCACTTTGAAAATGTATTCAAATTTACCTAGTCAGTTTCCCTTGTGGATTGTTTGACGGAATCAAACGATGTGTTTTCAATAGGCCAGGGGCGAGATTTAAGGAAAATGACAAATCCATGAAACATCTGGCCTGGAGGCATTAAATTTGTGTGGCGTTGCTGGAAAAAATGCATAAGAAAACTGCATTTTCTACCAAAAGATACGGTTCAAAATTGCCACAAATACGGTCACTAGAATGAAAAGAAGACCATTTCAGGTATGCAGAGGTCATTTTGGAATGATAAAAACAATTTAAGGACCAAAAAATCTTCTGGAAATCTGGAAGATGCCTCACCCAAATTCCTGGAAAATTAGGAAAAATCCGGAGAAACCACACCCCTGATATACACTCGAGTCCAAGCCCAAGTCACCAAACATTCGACAATACAAGTACGCGTAAGAGCCTATGGCAAAACGTACCGAAGTACAAAAGCCGACATTAGGGCTTTCCCAAATGTACCGAATATTCGAATATCTTTTTGCCGGTTCGAATATTCGGAAAAAAATACGCAAGTACAGATACGACTCTGATGCTATTTTAATAGAAAAGTTATGTCCCTTAGCAGTGTCAAATGGCTCATGCATGCAATGCGAATTGAAAAAAAATCAGATCAGCGTTGGCAGCGTGCACGCGTAATCCTTCAACTGTGCGGACTTGCATTAAGTGTATGTAAAATGTACTTATTAAGACAAGGCATCATCCACGGAAGACTGGTGCCTTTCATTCAGTATACGTAAAAATAAACTTATTAAGGCGAGATACCAGCCACGGCGGCCGTACTATAAATTAATATATTACGTCACCTTCGCAAAGCTGGCCGATAAAAAACGACGAAGCGCACCCACCTACCCGGGTAGAAGAAAACCCGGCGAGCATTCACACTACTGATGGTAACCTGGAGAATCGTCTCAAGGTCGTCGTTAACCCTGAGATTGGTGGGTTAACCCACTTTGCGAGCAGGTTAGAAATTACCTGGGTTAAGTGTGGTTTTGGGGCAGTTAACCTGGAAAATTTCTAACCCGGAGAATTGCAGTGGAAACGCTCCACATTACCCGGGTAATTGCCGGGTTAAATTTTTCGTTAAACCGGCAATTACCTGGGTAAGAGCAAAGTGTGAAATGGGCTAAAAAGTATGCAATCTGATGCGTCTGGCAGGGTTCTAGCCAAAATGCCCTGGAGGGTGAGGGTTAAGTGAAGCTCACCTGCTCTTTGGTTGGCTCGTCTCCAGCGTTTTCAGCAACTGAAATCAAGAGATTCATAAAGAATGTCAGGCCTGGTTCATATCAATGACACAGAAAAGAAGGCTTGCTGATTGGAAAAAGGCTGTCCGGTCTAGCATTTTTAAAAGGGAATGGGAAGGTGATCTGCGCCAGTGCTGGAGCAAAGGCGTTGACCCTCCAGGCCAAGGCTTCGACCCTCGAGGCCAAGGCTTCAACCCTCGAGGCCAAGGCTTCAACCCTCGAGGCTAAGGCCTCGACCCTCGAAGCCAAAGCTTAGGCTTCGACCCTCAAGGCCAAGGCTTAGGCTTTAACCCTCAAGGACAAGGCTTCAACCCTCAAGACTCAGGCCAAGGCTTCAACCCTCACGACTCAGGCCAATGCTTCGGCCCTCAAGGCCAAGGCCCTATACAAAATAGGGCCTTATATAGGGCCTTGGCCTGGGCCTTGAGGGTTAAAACCGTGGCCTTGTGGCCTTGCGGGTCGAAGCCTTGCCCTTGCGGGTCAAAGCCTTGCCCTTGCGGGTCGAAGCCTTGGTCTTGCGGGTCAAAGCCTTTGCTCCAATACTGCTCTATGCATTTGGATGCTATCAAGCCATTTTTGGACATATCCTCATTATGCAAGTCTTTAAGAGCACACTTTCACAGAATTTTTGTTTGGGGGGGGGGGGCGTGGCAAGGGGTAGGGCAGGGAGGTGGAGCATTTAAACTTCTTATTAGTGATCATCATTGATAAATGTTTGTAATCAGCAGTGTATGGCATTTTGGGACGGGGACACGTCCTGGATGGGAAAAAAAGGTCCAATGGGGATCCACGGCTAAAACTAAAAGGGCAGAGTACATGTACACCTCCCCATTTTATTCTTTTGCCTGTATCCGCCCACAATAAAGAGTGAGAGCAGGAGAGCTGTGCATTCATTTAATTTGTGCAGACCATGTGCAGTGCAGACGTATTCAATCTTACATGCTGGCGAAGAAATATAGCGCTGGCCTTGAAGGGTTGCAGAAACTGCCGTTGCAAGCAACACAAAAGGATAACAGCAACAGCAGCTAGCCAAGCAGAACATGCAACTGCACTCTATAGGTGAACTGTAAAAGTTGCCGATGAACCCTAACCCCCTAGGCCCTTATTGCTAGGAACCATCCTCAATCCTCCATCCTCCAAAATCCTTTGCTTCAATCACCATTCGATCACCATTCCTCCTCAATCCTCCAAAATCCTCCGGTGCTTCAATCACCATTCCTCCTCAATCCTCCAAAATCCTCCAAAACCACCATGAGGATTTTGGAGGATTGAGGAGGGTTAGGGTTAAACATGACCAACTCCATGTATCCTTACTCCAATCTGTCCGCATGCTCACTTCGATCAACAAATGATCTTCATGTACTTCTAATGGTATCAAAAGATATTATTTTTGACTGTGCTTTTTAATGGGACCAGCCAGGACAAACAAAAGCAAGCAAAGCATACGATCAAGTCACTGCGCTACGAAACACGTCATGCACAACTTAAACGCTCCCCTGTTCTCACCCTTCTCATCGGAGTCATCTGACTCCGCTTCTCCGGGGGTACCAGGAGTTGGGCTGGGCTCGGCATCGGACGCCGGCGTGATTGTAATTTCAGGCTTTGTAAGGAACTGAAGAGGCGGCAGAGACGGCGGTTTCTTACGGTGGGCCGATGGGGCGTCTGTTAATGTGAAATATTGAGTTAAGGTGCGTCATGAAATGTGCAAGGTGTACAGCCAATGATTCCCGATTGCCAGAGTTCATTTTCTATTTTCAAAAAAAGTTTTATCTCCACATTTCCCATTTCGAGCAAAGAGTTCTTTCACATGCATATGCCATGACTAACATTTTGCATTGTAATGTGTAAACTATCATATGGCCGACAATTTTTTTTATACCGAGATGAATTGCTATAATTTACCAGAGCACTTTCGCAAATAGTCAAATATATCTTGGAAATTGAACCCAATTTGTGAGAAATGCACAATGCTTTTGTCAATTCTTGTCATAATTTTTGTTTTGTTTCATACACGTATATTCCATCCATTTTCTATTAAACTGGAAATTCATTGGTACTATACATGTATGCATCCAATTTCAAGTGGAGACAGTTGGTGGCTGGAATGCCGTTAGTTTGCCTACGTGCATCCGTGTGTATTATTTCTCAATCTATCCCAATCTATAATTGTATTACGGAAGGATAGCAACGGGGCAAGAAAGCAAAGATGTTTCAACTATGGTAGGGCAAATATGGTAGGGCAACAAGCAGGCAAAAGAATAAGCATACAAAAAAATCGCAAGAAGCAAAAATGCTTTGTACAAATTGAAATCCAATGATCTGACAAACTGATGATCTGTCAAAACAACCGATGAAGAATGAGCGATGCAATGCACAGCAAAAAGAAATTGTTAAATGAAGAATCCAAAATACATGTATGACTATCCATTACCAACCAAAAAATGCAACATTGTCGAAGCTGTGAAATAACTCAAGCAAACAAAGCGCTGCAGCAATCAGCATGCGTGGGACTTGTATAAGAATAATGATTTTGGTATCTCACCAACTTGTCCCGCTGCCGTCTGTCCGACTTGAGTTGGTGGAGCGACTGTTTGTTGTTGCTGCTGCTGCTGCTGCTGCTGTTGTTGTGGAGGATCCTGAGCTAGTTTGACTGCTGCGCCCTCAACATTTTGTGTAGGAGGGGTGGCAACTTTTTCAGCGACAGGTGCAGCTACGTTTTGTACACTGGCAGGTATATCCACCACTTCAGGCTGCTGTTGCGGTTTAGGTTCTGGCTCAGCCTCTGGCATCGTGCTTCCAACTGGGACTACCTTAGGAGGCGAGACAGCCACGGGAGCAGGGGCGGACGCTGGGACCTCTGTCCGGGGAGAAGCAGAGGGTCCAGGGGCCTGCTTGGTCTCAGGAGCAGGTTTTGCAACTGCTTCAACAGTTTTCTTAGGGGGGGATTGAGCCTGTGTCTGGACCGATTCGGGCTGGACAACCGGCTTAGTGACCGCTGGAGGTGGTGTGGGCTTGGCTTTCTCCTGAGTGACCGCTGGAGCTGGGGCAGGCTTGACCACAGGCTCCATGATAGCTGGAGCAGGTGCGGCGGCGGCAGCGGCAGGTGCGGGCTTGGCTGCTGGCTGAGCCGGGGCAGGTGTGGGTTTAGCTGCCGACTTAACTGGTGCCGGCGTTGGTTTGATAACCTGCGGCAGAGCAGTCGCCGCGACAATCGGCTTCTTGACCTCCTGAGTGACAGGTGCCGAGCTCATCTGTGGAACCGCCGACTTTGTGATCTTGACCACTGGGTTCTGCATGAACAGGATTTTAGGTTGAGCCTGAGGAATGGGTGCCTTCTTGGATTTGGCCGGAGATGATTTGGCTTCATCTATTCCATTAGTTCGGATTTTGAAGAGTGAGTTGTTCGTATTGGATTCAGAAGAGCAGTAGGTTGCATGCAGGGTAGGGATTACACAGGTAGGAGAGAAAAAAAACACATTTCTAATATTAGATGGAAATTCGTCAAACAAACCACATGGCTCAGTTGGTAGAACGCGGGTACGGTATTCCGGAGGTCGCAGGTTCGAATCTCGCTCCTGCCAGTTTTCTTTGTTCACTTTGAAAAATTAGATGGAAACCTATTGATCGCAAACCACATATAAACTGATTAACTGATTGTGGCACATTGGAAAGATTCTGATGCAAGTACTCCAAAGGTTCTCGCTGGATATCATGCTGCAATTATGGTAATTCAGTCTTATTTATTATCTTACAAATGTCTATTCTTGACAGATAGCTAAATACATGACATCATGTGCCATCACGTAAGCAGACCAGACAAAAACAGATGCCTTTTCCACAGAGGCAACATCCTAACAGACTAATGCAGACAACATTAAGACAGTAATCACTAGATTTTGTTACGACAATTAGCCATCCACAGCGACTTACTGCCTGCATTGATGGATTTTGGCCAATTAAATCACATTATTTTTTTCAAAACGTATGTACCGTTCCGCATACTACATGTATTACTGCAAGTCTGCGAAAGCCTTGATGAAACAAAAAATGAGCCGTTTAATGAAGATATCTTTGCGACTGCCAGTTATCAACAGAGGACGCTGTCATGACATGCTGGATCTTACAAACCTTTATTTGTCTTCATCTTTTTCTCTTTGGCCTTGCTAGCCTTTTCCTTCCCATTCTCCTCCTCCTCAGCATCTGGAGCATCCTCACCTGAGCAGTGTAAGAAAGGAAGCATCATGATGACTAAGGGAGCACTGCCTAACCCATGGTCGGGCCAGGCCTTTGAAAAGCCTGGCCAAGCCCCCGGGAACGCCCGGGCCTTCTGGCTTCTATAATCCCCCTGGTTGTACACAACAAACTGCCCACTAATGCTGGAGTCCAGCCAGCTCCCCTTGTTCACACAGACTCCGGCCTGTGAATGGAATGACCACCAAAGCAATCACTACAGATTAGTGTAGGAGGGGCCACAGCCCAGCCTAGCCTGGCAGAGGCTGGGTGATTTGTGGCTCACAATAGCAAGACTTAAAAGCCAGAAGGCCCGGGCGTGGCCAGGTTTTTCAAAGGCCTGACCCGACCATGGGTTAGGCAGTGTTCCCCAAGCGGCCTCATGACCGTGTACAACTACTACTAACTACCAACCAACTACAACCTGAGCTAACGACCGGACTTGATGAGCTAACTGGTCCTGTCCAACCTACCTTCTTTCACAGCACCACTCACAGCTCCTGTCTTCTCATCTACCTGAGCCTCCTCGGTGTCTTCCTTAGAGGTCTTAGCCTCTGGTTCCTCATCCTCGGTTGGCTCTGGCTGTGCCTTGCGCTTACGACCTCTGGTTTCCTGACAATAACGAAGGGAAACAAATATCAAATATATCAACATCCTGTCCCCGAGTTTGAACACTAATAGCATTCCCTTAATTTTAGTGATGTGTCACAACCATCGTTTGCTCTTAGCATAAGTTGGACTAGTTTTTTTGTGTTTTATTTACAGAGATGAAACTGGCGTATGGAGAAAAATAATCGGAAAATTGACACTGCCTCCTGTACATTTTACGATGAGAAAAATGTTCAGTGTTTTAACAAAATTGAAAAGCCTGAATTACGGTAAGAGTCACGGACTCATAAAAAAAAGTTCACTTCTTACTTGAGAAAGTCAAGGAAAAAGTCCGACAGAAAAGGCACCATTCGTGACACCATTCAATCATGTCCATGATTCAACCAAACTCCACTTACGTACGTGGGAAAATTCTCGTCTTTTTCTCAAGTTCCAACAACTGTCAGTGAAATGTATCACTTATGCTCTCTTCACCATCCTCAAGGCAATCATTGTGATTTTTAAAGCATTGCATTTTATACAACTAAATCTGAAACCTCCGAAAATCGCACAACACGTTGGATTTTATCCATCGGATCGTTCATGTCCCTTCCTGTACCCGGCCGGCCGGCCGGCCGGCAATATGCAACGGTACCACCGTACAACCTACACTGCGCCACACGTTGTGCTAGCGGGCGCCACGTTGTGCTAGCGGGCGCCACGTTGTAGGTTGTTCAGTGGCACTGGTACCGTAGAAACATTCCATTTACGACTGGTGAAAGAGATTAAAACTACGCTCGCGATAATTTTTACGTGCCGTTTTAATCGACTTTTTCATTAAGTTTTCTTCTTAATTATAATTCAAATAAAATCGCACATTGTGGAAAAATCGTAAAAAAATCTAATTTTGTGGGACAAATTGTACAAAAATCTGAAATATAATTGGAAAAGTGAAAAAGTCGGTTTTCCGATTAAAATCGGAAAAGTTTTATCTCTGTATTTAATGGAAGTCGCCAAATACAAGGCTAAAAGCCACTCTAGGTAAAGGGCTACAACAGAGGTGGCAGGGTTGGCCACATTATAGGTTGCCAGCCCTACCACCCTTACGCTTTTGCCTGGGTCCATACAGGATAAATCTTCAATGGATACTAAAGAAATTATCAGAATTTTCGGGCCTATAGACTCAGCAGGGGTAACTTTCATAGTTGGTGAGACCAACTCACCTCCCCCAGCCCTAACCCTCCCGGGTATTTTGGCTAGAAACCCTGCCAGACGCATCAGATTGCATACTTTGTCACATTGACTTGTGTGCAGAGTGCAGCTTGACCAGCAGTCACCACAGATGCACTGTGCTGCGTCTGGCAGGGTTAGGGCTAGTGAAGTTCACAGGACGGATGCTCAAGTTGGTCAGTGATGAGAACTAGTTCCAAGCAGTTGAAGAGGAACTCCATCGATTTCCAACTTTTCTTGGGTTTAAATTTTATTAAGAGCTATGTCTAACAAAACAGATATGTGTCAAAATCCGTCTGTTTGACGCGAGTTTTTGTGTTAAAAAATGCATATTTTTGTAGCCTTTTCTTCAGCGAGCCCGTTCCGGTTTCGTGAAAACGAGCGTGACATCAGAGCTGATTTACATCGAATGATTATTCATTTCTGTGACGTAGAACAGTAGAGCATGCAACGCGACGCTAGTGCGTGCAATACAGATTGGTAAGATTTGTATGAAGAATAAAACTCCATATATATGTTATGGTCGTTTTTGTGTTTGTTGGCCTTGTATGTACGGCTTTCAGTAGGTCGTTTGTGTTCCTTTCTCCACGGTACATGTTGGCAAGTACTACTGAGTACTGTACATGTTGTACGTAAAGTCGAGGCGGAATGAGCCTGCGCTATGTGACGGGTACCATTTTTCTTGTTTTCTACGGCATGACGTCCTTTTTTTCCATTTCTCAACAGCACCGCCAGCGGTCAATTTGCAGACATTTTTTCATAAACTCAAAAGAAAATGGTAATTATTTCTCGCAAAATAACAACATTGAGACGCAAAACAAGAATTTGTTTTTACTGAATTAAGTTATTTATTATATTTTCAACACAATAACGTTTAATTTCAATATTTTTTGTTTAATTGTTGGAGTTGCTCTTTAACCCTAACCCTCCAGGGTATTTTGGCTAGAAACCCTGCCAGACGCATCAGATTGCATACTTTGTCTCATTGACTTGTGTGCAGAGTGCAGCAAGGTCAAGCTGTCACCACAGATGCACTGTGCTGCGTCTGGCAGGGTTAGGGCTAAGGCAACAAGGGGGGCTGCCTGTAAACAAAAGTTACCTTCTTTGGTGAAGGAGTCTTTTTGGTAGATCCTACAGGACGCCCGCGACGTTCCGGCTTCTCAGCTGAGGTGGGGGTCTTCTGGGTCCGAGGAGCCGGTTTGGGTTCTGGGGAGGTCTGGGGTAAAGCTGCAAGTCGCGTGCTACGTCGCCGAGGCTCAGTGGCTGAAGTCTGCACTTCCGAGCGAGTTTTGCGTGGCATGTTTGCCGATGTGTCCTCACACTGTAACCAAAACAAATAGCAGGTTCCATTTTACTAACTCCGGTAAGAGTGATATCTGAATGACTTAGGCTTTTACTTTCTCGGAATGAAGACTCGGACACAGGGCTAGGACTAAATTTGTCTGCATCCCAGAATTTATGTCCATTTCTTATGCAGTCACATATTATTAAGTACAGAGGTGGGGGTCACTATAGTCTTAGTACAAATTAGGGAAAATAATAAAACATGTTCCTTTTTGGAAGCACCTCTGTTTTGTTCCCTTTTACATAAAAACTGCAAAAGGGAAGAGAGGAAATGCCTCGCAGTCAATCTACATGTACTGCCGGATTGGAATCGATTTCGGGAGATCCAACGTCAGAGAAAAGCCATCTTGAAACAAATTGGGTCAGCTATCCTAAAGAAAATATAGACAGTGTGACCCCTGACGTCACATGTTTACATTTACACATGTATATTGAAATGTGCCCTGTGGTATGTGCAGGCATCGTGTTTTGCATAAGATTTGGTTTAGGAGTGAGGTCGCAGGTCAGATCGCCTTTGAATTATGTGACCTTTGATGTCACTCCTTAACCAAATTTATGCAAAACACGATGCGTGCGCATATTGCCGGGCACACGGTTTATTGCTTGGCTGGATATTAACCCTAACCTAGCCCTAGAAGGATGCCATGATGGCGTCCTAGCGCCAAAGTATGCAAAACAGTCCTATGCTAGAAACCGAAAATCAAAAATCACACTTTACCTGCATAAATATTCTTGGCATCATCTTCGTCAAACAGTTCAACAGCCCATCTCCCCGGTCGGATAGAAATATTCCTCCAAGAATGTCAAGAACAGGAGATATTTGCGGCGCAAAATCGTCTCCACGCGATGCCGACTTCACAAACACGAGGAGTAATACCCACATTTAGAACGTTCATCAACAGAGGGCGCAATTTACAGTCGCCGCGTGCACGGCCGAATATGCGCCCTCTGTTGTTGATGAACATTCAAGACGTGCGGACAAGGTATTACTCCTCGTGTTTGTGAAGTCAGCATCGCGTGGAGACGATTTTGCGCCGCAAATATCTCCTGTTCTTGACATTCTTGGAGGAATATTTCTATCCGACCGGGGAGATGGGCTGTTGAACTGTTTGACGAAGATGATGCTAAGAATATTTATGTAGGTAAAGTGTGATTTTTGATCTTCGGTTTCTAGCATAGGACTGTTTTGCATACTTGGGCGCTAGGACGCCATATCATGGCGTCCTTCTAGGGCTAACCCTAACCCTGCCAGACGCAGCACAGTACATCTGTGGTGACAGCTTGACCTTGCTGCACTCTGCACACAAGTCAATGTGACAAAGTATGCAATCTGATGCGTCTGGCAGGGTTTTTAGCCATGATGCAAAACATTCATATTTCTTTTTCTTTGTCCAAGGCTTAGCTAGTTTATCAAACAATTATACATTCAATTAATTTAATTTCTTCTCTACAAATCTGAATTTTTACACAGCAGCATGTAAAGTATGTTTTTGTAAGACTTCAGGTTGGCAGATTCATGAAAAGTTTAAGTTGCTTCAATTCTTTTAAATATTATATCACTGGAAAGGGTAAAAAATTAGAATCAAATGAGGGGTCAATGGTCATGATAGGGTAATCCTATGCAAAGTTATGGATTTGTATTGATTTAAATGTTTTGGTCATTTTGACCGACAATTTGAGTTAACAAGTTGTGACCATATTGCTAATCAATTTGTTACAAATATAAACATGATAAACATTTAAAATACATAGAGCAACAATTAACAAAAACCAATTATTTAAATATAAATAAAAACAAATTATAAGACGGTCACAGCGCGGACAGAAAATTGGGCATCGCAAATAGCGCCGCCAATGCCGGTTCGCGTGAATCTGCCTACTTAGTACTTTACTTCAGGAATCAGGCTAAGGCAGCCTGGCTAAGGCCTATCTTTTTAAACTAAAAACTTAAACATGTTTTGTTATTTATGTTAAACCAAGGGTGTTTTTGACCAAGGTCCTAAACAAATTGTGTGTATCATTAGCACTTACTCTTTCTGATCCATTCTTTCTTAAAAAGCCGCCTTCATATAAAACATAAAACCTTCAACAAATATTGACCTATGAACTATGACCCGTGACACAGCACTGTCCGTTTGCCAAGTGCGGTGTGTGCCGAACATTTTTTTTCCGAACAATGCCTGGTCAAACGAGATCACTTTTTGACCTTAAAAAATACCTTTTATCGACAACTAGTTGCAATAGAAATTGCCTCTAAGCTTCCAACATTATCGAAGATACATACCAACTTCTCAAAGGAGCAACAATACCCCGGGATCGGTGGAAATCTGGGCTAAAATGGCCCGTTAGTTTGTTGCCAAACAAACAAGTGCCTCACAAAATGGCCTCGCTTTCAGCCGAACTTTGACCCGAGAACTGTAAATTGACGAGCGCCACCACTCGTTGGGAAGAGGAGAGGCACGTTTTCTTTATTGCGGATTGGTCGCAAAGTTATTATTTCATTCTATAGAAATAACAATTTAATGCGTTTGTTCCTGTGTTTCTAAAGTGAATTTTCTCTTGAATAAACTGAGGATTCCTACTGATATTTTGAGAACAAAGAAGTTCTATCCCTCCCCCGAAAAATCCCGAAACCCCAAGTTCAAGGCCAAGGATTAATCAGGGAATGTTGGTCCTATTGTCTGAACAGGTGCGTTCCACGCAGGCGATCGGCGAACAATGCAAACGTTTGCAAACTTTCGCTAATTGTTTGTACACATCCAATGGAAAATTGTTTCGCGTTGGTGGCAAACGTTGGCAACGTTTACGTGAATGGACCTTCCTCCATGATGGAACGCACCCTAGTTTCCTCTCTTTCAAGAAAGTTATGACGTCAATTGTTAAACTAAAGATAACTAAATTGGGCTGGGAATTGTGACAAATTTAACTCCCGCGGTGTTCCATCAGCAAATTCCATCCTCAGAAAAAGGACCGTCTTTTCTTAATTTCAACAATCTGGATACAATTGTCATATGAATATCCGACTCCCACGAATATCCGACTCTTAATACCCATGATTCATTGCAACACAATTGCGATTTTATAATGAACACATGTCATTTTGAGCAGTGACATGAGCTTCAACCTCATTCCAACCCTAACCGAAATCCTAACCCTATTTCTCACCCTAATCCTAAGCCCACCTTTATCCTATAGTTCCCATTGTTTGGTATGCGGGGCCCTTTTGAGCACCGCAGCGTAGATAACAAACAAATTGGATTTTCAGGGAGACTGATATTTACGTAACACCGTCCGTTTTCATATTTCAAAGTTAATTGTGTTCCCGATGTCTTCTTAGTGGACCCCTTCCCTAGTTCCAACTTCCCAAAATACTTCTCAAACATGTGGGTGTAGGTCTGCAGAAAAATGAATGGGGGCAAGCAAGAAATCCCACCGTGATAGTGATGTAGATCTGTATTGCCTGAGAATGGTCGGCTGATGACAAGCTTTTTTCTCATCAACCGTACTTAAGTCGTTGAGAGCAGTGCCGCTTGATGTAAATAGCGTGTGACGGCTAGCTCACCGACCTGTGTGAAGCAATATTACAGGTAATATACAACATTTGCTTTTGGTGTAATTTTCAGAAACGAATGCATTTAAGGGTTAGTATTTTATAGCAAAAAAGCAGGCGCGGATCCAGGGGGGTTTGGGGTTTGCTCGGTGCCAATTAAATGTTTTTGTTTTGCTTGTAAGGGCATACCTAGGCAAACCAGAAAAGAAAAGCAAAACACCGTAAAGGTCTTATTTTGCGTGTTCGGGTAAAAACAAACAAAAAAGGTTAAATGGCACCACCTACGTTGAAAAACTTTTGGGGCAAATGTACGGGGGGAAAATTCAGAACCCTCCCCCCCCCCCCCCCCCCCCCCTCCGTAAACAATCCTGGATCCGCCCCTGAAACGTTAACACTGATCTGTTTAAAGTTGTGTGTGCATTGGAAATAGTGTTGTTCTTTTAGTCTGGTTCCCTGACCCTACTTCCGTCGGAACATCAACGTATTGTCTTTCCAAATTACTGGTGTTTTCTATTTGTCATCTTCCTCATATTAAATCATTTTGTGAAAGGACACGCTGTGCCTCACGAGGTACAAGAAATAATCGCCAGTACTGTTCAGGATTGGTGTAATCAAATGTTTGAATTTCTCGGATTTCTGGCAGAATGTCTTATGGCGTCCTCCCATCTACTTTATATCATTTTCTTTAGCAAAAAATCTTTCAAAGGGTTTCTTCAATGGGAGGTGTAACAGAACAGGTGTCAACAATATGCGATGACAGCTGCATATAATTCCCCCTCATCGTCGACTTTGAGAGGCCTCACTGAAGTGGTGTCTGGAATCCTCTCGTCTGAGCATTGGACGCACTGCATGCTGGAGAGGAGTGCCCTCGCAGTCCGCAGCGAAGAGGTGCATTAAGGTCAACGGACCTAAACGGAAATGCATAAGTAATAAAGATGTTAATATTCTTGAATGATGTTAATATTACACACCTTTCCTAAAAAAAAAAACGGAAAAAACATAAAACCACAAAAACAAAAACAAACCTAATATACCTCCGAAATCCCACACTCTATTTATTATTGTATTTTAGGGTTCATTTTTGTAGAAAAGAACATAAATTTAGTTCACTAAAATCTTGACAGACAATTCCCCATCGACAATCCTTTACCAGTTTTTAACAGATCTTTTAACTCCCCTGCTTTTGTCCTCATCCAAACAATAATCATTTATTCCTTTTAATTCATTTTCTTAGACCATTTGAATGATTGATCAAAAAATCTATAGTGCATTTGTTTTCGTTACCAACTTAATGACGGTAAATGTTTCACCCCTACCATTTTGGGAAAATCCGTGTTGGTGTCTCAGACAATTAAAAACTGCCTCAAAAAAATGACATCTCAATCGCGAAAAATGGTGGCACTACGCGAACACCGGGCTGTAAAATTAATTACCTTCCAACCAGCAGAAACATTTGCTCCACTTTTGGCTTGACCCTTCGGGCCAAAAGTAACCGAATACGACAATTGTGCTATTTCGATTAGTCGTGGAGGATTAACAATACAATGCATAGGTCAGTTTGCTGGCGGGCATAATTACTAATGGTGACAACATTTAGAAAGAAGAAGACTTACCCGTATTGTTTGTATTGCAATATAACGGTTAATAGCACACATCTCACAAACAACCAGTTCATTCAAGCAGCTCACAACAGAGAACTCTGGAGATCTGTGGTCATCAACGTCTGCAACCAGGCATCATACCAGAAGAAAAAAGATTGCTGGACGATACCACTGTTCCTGCAGAGACTGGTGTATGCAAATTAACTCCAACTAAACACCTTACCAAAAAGTATCGAAACACTTGAATCAGACCCCATCATTTGAAAATCATAGCTGCGTAATACAAATGAATGGTCCCTTTGAATTCCCAGTTTTGTCCCGAGCATTTTGACACCTCACATGTTATGATCTGATATCAATTACCGGAGTAATGTCATTTGAATGATCAAGGTTCGAATTTCAAAGTGACAGTTAAGCCTATTCAGCCGAGTACTGCCTTTATTCTTCGCGGAGAGCCAATGCTGTGCCTCCTTTCAAAAGCGCCACATTAAGTGTCATTTTTCTGAAATTCGACCTTTGATCATTCAAATGATCATTACTCCGGTAATTGATGTCAGATCATAACATGTGAGGTGTCAAAATGCTCGGGACAAAACTGGGAATTCAAAGGGACCATTCATTTTTATTACGCAGTTATATTTTTCAAATGATGGGGGTCTAATTCAAGTGTTTCGATACTTTTTGTGAGGTGTTTAGATAACAACCGTACGGTGGAACCTTGTCAACACTGCCAGTGAGCATCGTGAAATTACCGTAACTACATGTATTTACGTAATCCAGTAGCAATGTATTATGAACAGGAGTCCACCTTTTGATACATCATGCTTATGGGGAAAGACTT
The DNA here is from genome assembly GCA_037893225.1 of Hippasteria phrygiana. Taxonomy (NCBI): domain Eukaryota; kingdom Metazoa; phylum Echinodermata; class Asteroidea; order Valvatida; family Goniasteridae; genus Hippasteria; species Hippasteria phrygiana. The sequence goes on from JAZGUH010000122.1 coordinate 464,705, forward strand.
ACACTGCAAAAACAGTATTTAGCAATTAAACACTTTTTCTAAACACTTTCTTGCTATTAGTTTCTAAACACGTTTACATACTAACCATGTTTAGCGTCTTGACGGATAGTGTTTAGCCATTGAACATTGATGTTTAGAAATTGGACACGTAATGTTTAGGTTCTAAACATGTTTTGTTTACAAACTGATAGCAAGATTGTGTTTAATTGCAGTTTTTAGAGTGTACAGAGGCGGTGTCAGGATATAGTGTGGGCGTAAAACTCAACGAAATACATGTACACGCATACATGTACACATTTAACCCTTTGCGTACGGAAGACGCCATGTGGCACAAAAAACAGTGCCACCAGGCCGGATGACGCCATTTGCCGCTGTTTGTGCAGTTTGCAGTTTGCAGTTTTCCATTGTTGGATTATTGTGTATGTTACGCTTGACTGCACAAATACATTGTGGCCGTTTCGCTTGGCTGCCAGAGCCGCCGCAACACCCCGACGTCTCCCGTAAAATACCGTGCTCAAGGAGTTTTAAGAGGCTTTTTATTCATTTGTGCAATTTTGTTTCGTGATTGAGATTTAAGGTTTTGCGACCCCATCACCCTCGTCGTACGTGCGGCTGGGAAGTGATGCATCATCCACACAAGGTTGTCCCGCCCTCCCCGAACGCAACCTCCCCCTCTCCCCGGGCCCGACACTCCGTCGAAAGCCAATTAACTTACCGTATAATTATTGTATAAAATATACAAATTTTGGCACTAAAATTGAAAATTAATCTCTAAAATGCTTTTTAAAAATGAACTGGACATAATAGACGTGGACTCAATTTTTGAAAAAAATATACAGCCATCCTCCACCTGAAATTCACGTTCACACTCCATTGGCAGGGCGCCCTCAGTCGTATGCAAGAGGCCATACTTTATAATGATTTCGTGTAGATGGTAGAGGGCGGCATTTTAACTGGTGAAAGAATGAAAGACGAATGAAAGATTACCACAAATGACTGTTTCGAATCTGGCATCCATCAGACCAGAAAATACTGTCGTTACATAAAGTGCAGACCTAATGACCCATAGATACCAAACTGTGGTACTTTGAGGGAGTGATCGATGTTGGTTGTTGTTGGGGTTTTTTTTTTCAAAGTTCCACGAAATTCTAAGATGCCATCAAAAATATTGGAAGAAAAATTGTGATTTTAGCAAACTTCTGTCCAGAGATTTACTCTCTGAAATTCACAAAATAATGCTGAATCTAATGGGAGACTTTTGAGACGGTGGGGGCAGCAGACATATACCAGTCCTTTTCCATTGTTCTCACCAGTCGTGCGCATGGCCAGAACTTAACTACCCACGCATGCTCAGCTCTAGCAATAAAGGACTGCTATGTCTGCTGCCATGCCACTAGCGTCTCAAAAGTCTCCCATTATTGTCGCGCTTTTGATAAAGTTTTTTGCCGTGGGGAGAAGGGGGGGGGGAGGGGGCGGGGGGTTTGCCCTCAACGCGATTCTTGTTTTACACGCCTAAATCACATCTCATTTTTTAAAGCATTAAACAGAGGTGCTCTCAAGTAACCTTTAAAAGCGAGTTAATTTTAAATATGTTCCAATACAAATGTTAGATTATTCTGGTGCCATTCTAGTTGTTTTGTGTGTTTGTTTGTTCTCTCTCTTTCTCTCTCTGAACATTGTCTAATCTTATAAAACCAACTCATTAACTTTGTTTCTTTCTTTTTTTGGGGGGGGGGGGGAGGGCGGTGTCAGTCAAGTATTGGGGAAACCCCATATTAGAGAGGATCTCGTAAAAACTTGACATTACTTGCATTATTGGGCAGATCTTTCCCCGCCAACTTAACCGTCTTGTTATTCGCGAAAACTTTCTTCCATGCGGTGAACCTTAAACTTACATTCGGCTAGAAAATTAAGGGCGACATTTTAGTACTATTTACGGCGGACCTGTAACCCCGTGACTGCTGTTCAACGCCCGGTCTCACCACAGGGCCGGCCCGAAGTCCAAGGTTATGTTTGTAGTCCAAACAGGATAGAAATTTGGTACAAAAATAGTGATCCTGCTGTGATAGGAATGTAAGCGGGCCAGCACTGCTACTCTAACAAGTTACAAGTGTCTGGGCTGACCTGGGCCTATTGTCATGTTATTGAAGTTCAACAGCTATACGTTATAGGGACACACGCTTGAATAAGGACAATTTAAGTTCAAGGTTACAGATCAGCTGATGTATTTCAGTAGTTAAAAGGTACATTTTCTGTGAGGCACAAGTTAACATAAACAAAAGTTTATAATTATTAACCGTACCTTCCGCTCGTACCCACCGCCCAAACAGGGCCCAGTTTAACGAGGTGCTATGCACACAAATTGGCTTTGAGCACAAAAAGTCTTGCTTAGTTAAAACAGGTTACCAGCCAAAAGGCCACGGGATTTTCATGCTCAGCAAACAACAGCTGAATGCCAGCCACAATCGATACACTTCACATTAACATTTGGTTGGTAATCCTGTATTTACCAAGGAAGACTTTTCATGCTAAGCAACTTTTTGTGCTTAGCATCGCCGTGAAATTGGCCCCAGGGCGCTGGGAACGTCTGATGCGCTTTGAGCTCTGATTGGATAGATTTTGTGTGACCTGTGACCTGCTGGAGGTCACCATTCCGGTGTCGCCATTTTCACAGCGCTGCGGCATCATCCTCGACTCCATGGGCGCGTGTGCGTTCCTTCACTAACCCCTGGCCGTGAGGAAAACGTAAACGACGCTGACTGGCTATTCGAAATGAATATTTATGTACTTAAAGTGAACCGCGCGCGTAATCCGAATGTTGAACGCCCTGTGTGCGCTCGCGCCCGCGTTAACATCCTGTTCGTCACGTCACATCAGCAAAACGACTCCGAGCACTTTTTTCCATTATCAAGACAAGGCCACTAGTCTTGGTGGCTACGATAAACGATATGGATTTTTTCTGGTCAGGAAATACATGTATTTTATGTTTAAACAGAGATAGAAAAGGCACACATATTATAAATTCAAGTCGAGGCCGCCGGAAATCAAAATTGTTCCAATCGATAGTAAATTTACTCATTTATCCAGTTCAAGAAAGCAGCTCATTCTCAATGACAGTGTTTGCCGCCGCTGCAGAAGATGCGTCGAAAGGTTTGACAAATTTGCGAAAACAGCTGAGAAAAACATTTGGAAAATTACACAACTGACATCCGGCGATAATGGGCGGAAACGGTCATGACGGTCGTCATACTTTTCCTTCCTCCCGATCCCACCAGGCCGGCTGCGCTGTTACTACTACTCAGTGCAGTATGCTAGATTTAACGTCAGGCGGGAAAAACATTAGGCATCATTATTAGGAGCTAATCTCATCCTTCCAAAAGATTGATTCTACAAATAAAACCTTCCTACTAAAAACACTGCGTCGCGCGTTAAACACATCGACTGCAGTCCTAATTACCATATCCCACTATGTGGGATATGGTAATTACACAATTCCAGGGGTTAAGATCGCGCAAGGCATGGTGGGAAAACATGGCGCCGCAAGATCGTACCCATGGTAACGAGGTTGCTGCGGCATGCAATTCGCAAATGTCATGGTACGCTACCCAGAATGCCGTGTGTTTCCTTCACAAAATATCAGACGTTCCCAGCGCCCTGTTTGGGCGTTGAGTACGAGCGAATATTAACCAAAATGAGAAAAAGCTACTAGCTTCAAATGACTCAAGAATTTGACGTTTTACCGTAGCAGACGGAAAATGATATATTCGAAAACTTCAATCACTACACTGTTGGAGAGCTCGGGCTGTAATTCAGATAGAGTCACAGAGAAAGCTAAGCCAGCTGTTTTATTGAGTTATCCAATAGTTTCAAAGTGCTTCACAGCAGTACAATTACAAAACAAACTTACAAGTCCGGTGCACAATCGGCGTTGTAAATAATGTTTGTGTTTTGGAATCTTTTTGAGGAAAACTTAAAAGTAGTACAACACTTGCTTTTCCTGTAATTTTCAGAGATAAATGGATTTGGGTGTTAGTTTTATAGCAAATAATGTAACACTGACCTGTTTAAAGCTTTGTGTGCATAGATGCTGGGAAAACAAAGAGAAATAATTATGTTCTTTTAGTCTGGTTCCCTGACCCTACTTGAGACAAAACGAAGCAATTTATAGACGTCAGGAAATTTTCAGGGAACTGGACTATTTCCAACGATGGTCGGCCGACCATCGCTGGAAATTGATGCACAAATTCCACTGTTCTTGAAAATGGCAGCACGCCAGGTGCCATGATCTCACAGGATGCTTGAGACTATTATTTACTTACAGTCAAGTAATATAACTATTTCATAACATTTCAGTAGTTTTGTTTGTTGATGTTTTCAAATGTTGCATATTAATTTTGAATCCATTTGGGCAACATTTTCAAATCGGAGATTACACATTATTGAAATTACAAAATGGTTCCATCTAGCAGCAAGCATGGTACGTAACGTCACGTGACCTTATCTGCAACGCCCTCTTTCGACACATTCAGAAACAGACAGAGAAACCGATAATCTATTTCACGATTTCTTGAACGTTTTCTTTGATCCTTCCTTTCAGTTCCAAAAAAAGAAAAGCACGAAATTGAAGCTTTAGGGCAACTTGAGAAAATACTAAACATTTTAGCACGTTTGGATATCAAGTTAAATGGGATCTAAATTAAATATATTTTGCAAAATGTGTTTCCAAATAAACTGAAGTCAGCAGAGGGCGCTATATAAATTATCATGGCAGATTACATAATAATCTATTGGAATTTAAAGGGACACATTGCCTTCAAATGTCATGAAATTTTGCTGTTTGGAAATGTTCCTTATCTTTTATAAGAGTTGTTCATGCAAAAAAACACGTATAATGTGTTGTAATTAGTGAGTAGTGATTACAAAAAAAAAAATTGCCTCTGACATCTGACCCGCGAAACATAGACTTATTTTTAGTAGTAAATACCACCGTCTAAATAAAATACGCTGTAAGAGTCTTTAGGCTGGCGCCGCAGCCAGTGGCCTTGTAAACCTATCAGATGATCGTCAGGTACCATTCACTACCTCGCGACACATATCGCCATACGACTGGTGAACACGGTCCGCCATTTTGTGGAGTCAAAAATTTGGTTCTACAAAATGGCGGACCGTTATTTGTCACGAAATTGAACAAAAACCACGCAATTTGAAGGGATAGTTATGCGAATCTTTATATTCTACTTCCCAACCATATCCATTTCAGTTTTATAGCCCAAATCGCAAAATCCAAAGCAATGTGTCTCTTTAATAACAGCTTATTACTTTAACAAAACACGATACAAATGCAACATATATTGCTGATTAAATATAATAAATGCAACAAATTGAAGGAAAGAATCACTACATTTTTCTTATAAGAGTTGATTATCATGAAACAGTCAAGGTCTGACGTCATCATCAAGACTTCAAAATTGGTCTCAATTCAAGTCGGTTTATTTTAATCACACGAGAGTTTCAGCTACAAATGGTAAGTGGCCTGTGTCCTCCTGACTGTGCAGCGAGCTGAGACCAGTATCCGAACTAGAATCGTTATCGATTCCCGTTCGAAACTGAGTTTTCGGGGTTTCGTCTGGACTCATACAAATCCCACTGTCGTGTCCATCGTCCAGTTTCGATTCCCCTTGATCGATAGTCTCGCATTCTTCGGTCGTAGTCTCGTGGTTTGGACATTTCGGGTCGGCTTGTATTTCTTTATCAACGGCACATGGAATGTCCAATAGTGAGTTTCGTTCTAAACGTTCTAGCTCCGTCACTAGGATATCCAGCCAATGACGTTTGTCGTTATATAGAGTCTCGGCAGAGGCGAGCCTGTTTTGCATTGTGATGATTTCCGATCTTTGGGCGATACAAACGTCAGTGTACCACTCCAGCTTGACCCGAACCAGACCAATTTCTCGCTGGTGGTCTGCTAGATGTTTCTCATCGTCAGTTCCAAATGTCTTTGCCTGGTTCCCAGAAACACTCCCGTCTTTGTAGTTTCCAACAGTCGTCAGATTGTCTGCGCACAATAACCCAGTGCGTTCTATAGTTTCACTCAGGTTAGCCATAGCGCTTCGCTTTGCAGTGAGCTGTGATTCAATATCTAGTAGGTTTTCATATAATGAAATGTACGCTTCCAAATCTGAGCAGCCATTGGTTACAAGTTCGCACAGATTATCATCCGTGTCTTCTGATTGGTTATTGTCGCCCCCTAACCTGGATAAATATGCGTCCTGCACATAGTTCTTGCCTTTCTCTTCGACCCTGAGTATGTGAGCCTTGGTCTCGTAGAATTCGATTTCAACATCGATTTCTTGAATCTTTTCGAGCAGTTCCTGGAGTCGTTTACTTTGTTTCACAACCGTATGGACTAGTGATTCCAAGTCCTGTGCCGGTATGTGGTGGTTTCGATTATTCGAGTCCGAATTTCGATCTTTATCCTTGTGTAGAATACTTGCAGTGTCGATACTCTTCCGATGAGATTTATCTTTAATAACTCTCAGAGGTCTCACAGTACTTTTCCGTATTTTTTTGTTTGCATCCTCAGCCGAAATGGGAATCTTGCCCGATTGGGGATTGGGTTTTGTTGCACCTTGCCCAATCAGTTCGTCCCCGATCTCTTCTGGGCGTGGTTCCCCCGATGTGGATCTCTTCAGTGTGAATCTGACATTCTTCTGTTCGTTGTCCCATGCCTTCCACAGTTTATATAGCCTGGTTCTTGGGCTCAGGACTCTCTCGCAACCCCTCCACCGTTCAAAGAGAGAGAAGCAATGGCTATAACTTGGCAGGACCTCCTCCGTCTTGAGATGGTCTCGAAGGAGTAACGTCACCACATCCCGGCAGGTTGTTGAACGTGCCACCCCCGTGACGCGTTTTTCTCGCCCGTTCACCCAAACTGTAATCTCAGCCATCTTGGGTAGATGTGACGTCACTGTGGTTGTGGCACATGTTATACAGTACTCCTAATCAATCTGAAACGAAAAGAAAGTGCACAAAATATTTATACTTATTCCGTTTCAGTGAAGGGCATCCCAGAATTCCAATATTGGGTAGATCAACAGAAATAATGCGCACTCAATCTGCTTATGAAATATTGCATCAGAACAATGAAGAAGTTATAAATAAATGTAATATACAACATTTGCGGTACAGTTGCTTTAATTTTCAGAAATTGATAGATTTGGGGGTTAGTTTTTGTATGGCAAATATTGTCTTACCGACCTGTTTAAAGTTTTGTGTTCGTAGGTGCTGGAAAAACCAAGGAAAAAATGATATTCTTGTAGTCCGGTTCCCCGACCACACTTCAGATGAAACAATTAAGCAATTTATAGACGCCGGGTAATTCTCAGATCATGGAACCAGACTAGCTGGCTTACAGCGATTCACGGATGCATAACCGATTGCAAACAAAATGTTGACAAACTAAATTGGTAAATTGAGGGCAGTATTTGAAAAGTCAGAATTTTTTACCAAAGATGGTTGACCGACCATCGTTGGAAATTGATACAAAAAAATCAACTTTTCTTGAAAATGGCAGCACGGCAGATGCCATTATTTCACAGGATGCTTAAGACTATGAATTCACATACAGTCAAGTATTAAAGATAGTCTTTTTTCTGCAAGTTCGCCCCAAACAAGGCTTAACGCCACTCAAGGTATGGAGCTACAAGGAAAAGGAAATCAAAGATGGAAGAGATAGGAATTAACATTCCTCTTGAAACAGGAGAGATCATAAGATGAAGGGAAACATGCACCAGGCAAAGAGTTGCACAGAGATACAGAACGAGGGATAAAGGTATTGGCAGAGCTTTTCGTTCTACATCTAGGTACAGTCAGAGTATATTGGTGGGAACAGGTGGAGAGCCGAGTTTCAAACTCAAACACCCCAACAGGATGAACCAAGCTAGACAAGCCGGTGGAACATTTACCATGAAAATATCTGTAGAACAGACTCAAATAAGAGTAGCAACAGATCTTCGGTTAGAGAGTGAGTGTGAAAGTCAATCCCTTGATAAATTGACAGCTTATGTCTTAATAATCAGGAGTAGTGGGTTTTGTTTTGCATTCAATGGGAAACCTTTAGGGTCCCCGTTTGAAAACCGTGTACAAAACCAATGAGGGTCCTTGCCAGAAAGTTCAAGTGTGGACAATAGGAAAATATGAGGTCCCCGGTTGAAGGTGTGCGCACATACATATATTCCAATTTCGTGGCATGACATACATTTCATATTATCATCATATCGCAAATACTCTTTGCGACAAAGCTATAAACATTCACACTTGAAAGTTTAAGCCAACACGCAAACAGTGTTAGAAAATTTATGATTTGAGGTTGCGCGAGTGTCGGTAAATGGGCGCTCTCTATGCAACCACTCTGGGTTTATTTAAAGGTTAAATTGACATAGCGGGTTGTAACATGCTTTTATCGTGCCGCCCCTTTTACGCGGGTGAGGGATTAAATCTAGCCGAAGAGTCTATAGACGCTGGTCTAATCTAACTGGATCCGTGCTGGAACATCGTATTATTGGATAGACATAATTCGAAGACATGATTAAGTTTTCATGTAAATTTAGCAAAGAAAAATACCTGACGGGTAACGTCAGGTCGTTTTCTGCTTGTGTTCCTCCTATAATCTTTCACGATTTAATTGACATGTAGATACCATCTATTTCTGTGATTTCCGTCTTTTCTTGTCTTTTGTAGCCCGCACATTGAGTGGCATTTTGGCCTTGTGATGGTCGATACCAATTACCCATAAAAAAGTATTACCGTCAGGTCTTTTTTTTTTAACGTACACAACCCTCACATGTGACGGGGGGGGGGGGGGGGGGGCACGGGGAACACGTTCCCCCAGCTGACATCCGTGCCCGCGCCCCCCGGGTGCCCCCATTTGAAATCTTGAAATGTACAAAAAAATTAACAAGCTGCAGTTTATGTACTTTCAGTTCCCCCGTGAAAAAAAATGTGTGCACCCCCAGGTCCCCAACCCAGAAATTTCACCCAGTTACGCCACTTCTATCAACACTAAAGACACAAATTGCATAATAACTTCAGGTTTTCGAATGAAAAAAGTCCACCAGGAACTTCCCATAGCTATGCATTTTCAAAGTAATCATGTTCTTAATTACTTCCCCGGCTCTTCTTGTTCTCACTCTTACACAAAATCGTTTTCTTTAAAAAACGCTTCGATCTTGTTAAAATCATGAATGAAATACACATATCATTATAGGTCTATATGTTATTAAGTCCTGATGGAAAAAAAACTTGAAGAAAATGGGTTAGAAAAAATGGGTAGCTCGTTTGGCGTTAGCAACACATTATTGACGAGTTTGTCGTCATAACAAAAACTAGAATTGCAACCTTTTCGTTGGTGATCAAACAAAAGTCTAAGATTCGTCAACAAAATCCACAAGGGAAACTGACCAGGTAAATTTGAATACATTTTCAAAGTGAACAAAGAAACTGGCAGGAGCATGATTCGAACCTGCGACCTCCGGGTTACCGTACCGGCGCTCTACCAACTGAGCTATCTTGCCCTATGTTGGCGGTCTCCCAAATTGTCAGTATCTTTGTTCGGGTGGGCGCTAGTCAGAAGTCAGCTCCTGCCAGTTTCTTTGTTCATTTTGAAAACGTATTAAAATTTACCTAGTCAGTTTCCCTTGTGGATTGTTTGACGAATTATAAGTTAAAAAATCGCATCCTCATTGAGTGATCCCCACAATGTCGCTTCCCAGGTTGTATCGTAAAATTGGGTGTGATCCCTGGCTATACGGCATTCTGGGTTTATGACTTCTGACTAGCGCCCACCCGAACAAAGATACTGACAATTTGGGAGACCGCCAACATAGGGCAAGATAGCTCAGATAGAGCTCCGGTATGGTAACCCGGAGGTCGCAGGTTCGAATCACGCTCCTGCCAGTTTCTTTGTTCACTTTGAAAATGTAAGATTTAAATTCGCATAAGCTTTCGTAGCTATACGGCTTCTTTATCGGATTCAATCCCTGTGGTAATTTGATTGCATATATAGCTGTAGCCACGAAAGCTATATACATAATTTCTATTTTATTTTTCAAAGTGAACAAAGAAAACTGGCAGGCGCGGATTTGAACCTGCGACCTCCGGAATACCGCACCAGTACTCTAACCAACTGTCTTGCCCTATATGTTGGAAGTTTTCAAAATCAGTGTCTTTGTTCACGGGCGCTTTTCATTTTAATTGTACTTTAAATTAGTCTTTTGCTAAGTCTTTAAATTGCCACCTTTAATATTTATCTGTATCTAGCTGACTAACACGGCTGTAATTTAACAAAATTGTTAAAGAAGAAAGAAACATGGACACGGTAATACAGAACAGAGCATCATGTGAATTTCGCTGGTAATTTCCTAATTGGTTACATACGTTTTAGTCGCACAACCCAAGTAAAATTGGCGGGCTGATGTGACCTGCCGGAATAGACGAGGTCACGGTTGAAACGAAATTAGAAGCCCACATGACAACGCCTTCATCATCCCCCAAAAATAACATTGATACTTTTAGACAGATTCCCGCAGTACAACCATTCATTCCCAGGTGCTTTGCATCTCAAGATTTTCCCTTGTCAACCCCTGCTGGTGAATTGAATTTTGTTTCTTTCTCGTGCTCTGCCAATGGGGAAATTAACAGAGTATTATAAATAAATACAACGCGGCAGGTTGTCTAAAAGGCTAACAGAAAAGGGTGAGAGAGTTCGCTGATTAAAATTTAGCGATCATCGAAGTGGTTTCTCCCCAGGGAAAGGCCTGGGGACTATAATGAGAGATCCAGACAAAAATTAGAACTGAACATTATTTTTATTTTAAGATTTAGGGAAGAGTAATCCCATTCCTGTAGTGCCATTTGAAACAAATGTTGTTGTTTTTACACTGTTTGTGAAACATAAAACCATTACCTATTCGGCACCAAATGAATCCTTCAAAAATAACACCACATAAAAATGACTGTAATTGAGCCACGGACAGACAGTCGAATTCTGATCAGAAATTCAGCAAAACTATTTTCCTGTACATTTATATGGACAAGGCGTAGCCTAACCTTAGTTTGTTTTTTTATTCTAGTTCAGAAATCCATTTCTTCTCTGTTTAAATCGTTTCGCGCAAAATGTAACAAAAATGCGAGTTTGGTATTTTCAAGTCCTACAAATTATGCAACAGAATGAATTCCTCGCCTGATCAATATTGCTGCGTTTTGTCTATTTTGTTTATTGTATTGTCTTCTTGTATAAACCCTATGTAATATTAATGACACATTTTCGAATGGAGTCACAGCGCAAGTTGTATATATCCGCATGAACAATCACAATAAGTAGCCTGGCTGCCTTGACTCTATCAATTTAAAGGACCAGTCGTTGGTGCAAAGTCTTGACTAAACTTAGCTTAACACGACGTTCGACTGCGATATTATGAGACTGAATGTCTCTACGTCTCTGTATCTTAATCACCACCAATATTATCATAATTACTATAACCATCATTATTATAACAAATAGGGAGTTTATAATTACAGGGAGGCCGATTTTGCTGGAAAAAAAATTGAGAAGACACTGGAACTTAGGGAGACATTTTGATATCTCCTTAAGACTTCACCGCCTATTTCTGGGCAGAATAGTGCCGCAATGGTCGTGTCTTATTCCTCGTAGTCTGGAAAATTTGGTTATTAGGATTGGGTAAAGTTTCTGCACAGTCTATGGCAACGTTTTCCTACAGTGCCATTTACCATTTATCAAAATGATCACCGCCACCATCATAGTGGTCCCCAGTGTTACCTTAACACAAACAGCTGGGTATTCATTTCAAATCTAAAAATCATGAAACAGAATAGCGTGAATTTAAAGATTTCGTGTGAACGTATAACGTGTCCTCTTATTTTAAATTCAAACTACAATTAATCGTTTTCAAACTTACCCACCGTTTCTTTACAAGCAGAACCTAATGGCTATTGCACCGTGATAATTCCAATCCGTAAAAAAATGCAGATCCATTTCTTCAACCATGGCTTTTGAAATGTGCAGACAAAACGCTGACATGTGCCTGTCAGTTCACAGCAAAGAATGTCACTGATCCGCTATAGTGATCGATCTGACACGACCAGCTCACAAACCAGTAAAAAAACCGACTACACAGTCGATCAATCCCTGGCCCCTGCCAGTCAATAATGGTCGCTCCCATGCGCGTGGTTCGAAACAACGGAACGTGATTGGTTTACGGGGTCACGTGGCACTAACTGACGCATTATGATTGGATTATGACAGTGGTTTGTGCGTATGGGGAGCGAGTATATTGTTAAAGGTAGTATACAACATTTGCTTTTGCTGTAATTTTCATAAATAAATGGATTTGGGGTTTAGTATTTTATAGCTTGCTATAGCAAACACTGTAACACTGACCTGTTTAAAGTTCTGTGTGCATAGATGCTGGGAAAACAGAGAGAAAAAAATTATGTTCTAGTAATCTGATTCCCTGACGATACTTTAGACAAAACGGAGCAATTTATAGACGTCAGGGGAACTCGTCGGGGAACTAGACTATTTCCAACGATTGTCGGCCGACAATCGTTGGAAAACGATATAAATGTCCACCTTTCTTGAAAACGACAGCACACCAGGTGCCATGATTTCACAGGATGCTTGAGACTGCTATTTACTTAATACAGTCTAGTACGGTAGTTCGTAATAATTCAGTACTTTTGTTTTTTGTTGTTTGCAAATGTTGTATACTACATTTGTCTTTAAAATGCTCTTTGCGACGTTTGCGTACGTCTCAGTCTTCGAGCCCCTTTAAGATTATGAATGTTCAGGTCATTTTGACAAAGCATGTGAATGTTAAGCCAAACTTAAACAAAACGGTCAAAAAAACATAACCGTTTGCTTGGATACACGTACGTGACTTTTATTTTGGGTTTTTTGGCAAGAACAATTTTTTTTTTTTTTTTTACATCATACTCAATATATAAATATATACATGTATATACATAAACAGTTTCTGGAAATATTGTACCAGTTATATTGTGAACAAATTGTACATTGTACATAAACAAAATTCCAAAAGTTAATATTTTTCTTTTCTAGTTTTGCTCTAAATAGTAATTCTGGAACAAAACTACTGAAAATATTATTCAGTTTGTTTTTATTCTGCTTTGTATATAGAGTGCATAGCTATCGTAATGATCAGATTTACTTCATATTGAAGATCAAAACCTGTTAATAAGTGTAACATTGTGGGTATATTGAAACATTTTTATTAATTGCAAGTACTGCCTTAATTTCTTCCAGAATTCAATTGTGTGTACACAATATAGGAAAGAATGTTTAAATATAATGTCTGAGAAATACCAGAATAGTATCTAAAATGGCATGCAAAATGCCCACTTTTCAATGGAATTCTGATCTTTTTCACATGTGTTCAATTATGAACGAGACAAGACATCAAATGTGGTGCGAGAAGCCTCTTTAAGAATCACTGGGTGATAATTTGACCCAGTTTGTTTTGATGTTGGTTGTCGGGGGACCCGGCCAACTCTACGACCCTACGAGGCGGTGTTCCACCTCTCCACATGTTGGATTGATCTTGACTTGTGTATTAAAGGTAATATACAACATTTTGCTTTAGCTGCAATTTTCAGAAATGAATGGATGTGGGGTTTAGTGTTTTTTAGCAAATATGATTGCAATGACCTGTCAAAAGATTCATGATCACAGATGCTATATAGACAAACCAAGAACAAAATGCTGTTCTTGTAGTCTGGGTCCCCGACCCTACTTCAGACAAAACGGAGCAATTTATAGACATTGGGGGAATTGCCAAGTCAGGGAACAAGACTGGCCAGCTGGCTTGCACCCGTTTGCAGATGTATAACCGATTGCAAATAAAATGTGGACTGAATTTGGTGAAACTGGGGCAATATTTGAAAAAAGGTCAGGTTTTTTCCAACGATGGTCGGCCGACCATCATTGGAAATTGATATAAAATCCCGTTTTTCTTGAAAATGACAGCACAGGGTGTTTGAGACTATTATTCACTGACTGTCTACAAAGGTCTTTCATTATAATTTCTTTTGTATGCTTGCAAATGTTGTGCCATTACCTTTAATGAGATCTGCCGCGGCATATAGAGGCCCCATAGGGAGTATATATGCGGGGCGATTCATCACACGCACTGTGGGGTATCTCGACACAATCAGGTTTTGTGAATAGTTGGTATACCTTAGGGGCCATTCAGAATGTTCAATGTTTTTAAATTTCGCTTTTCTTTTTTTTTGATTGTTTTTTTTCTTTTCTTTTTTCAATTTCAATTTTTTGTTTACCCACCCACCCCAATTTTCGATCTTCCATTCCACTTCCAGGCTTGAAGCCTAGTCTTCTTGCTTAATTTTTCTTGTAACATTTTTAAATACGTCCTCATATATTTATAATTCCAAAGAAGCTTGATCAGTCCCAAGAATCTTAATAATGTACCCCTTCCAATGTTCACGAATTGTGCCAGTTGTACCCGTTCATTATACAATCTGTTCTGCACATGTTCGCAGCTGCACGCAGATGCTATACGGGAAGTTCTTGTAGAGATTTGCCAATTTGAATGTTTTTCTCGCTTCCCTGGTTAAAAGGTAATGCATGTCAATAACATCTGCATTTGCTGGTAGGGGTTATTGTTTTATAGCAAATATTATTGCGATGACCCGTTTACAGTTTTATGTTCATGGAGGCTGGAAAAACCAAGAACAAAATGCTGTTCTTGTGGTGTGGTCCCCTGACCCTAATTCAAACGAAACGGAGCAATTTATAGACCTCGGGGAATTGTCAGGTCAGGGAACCGGACTAGCTGGCTTGCACCCGTTCACGGATGTATAACCGATCATTGCAAACAAATTCTGGACTAACTAAATTTGGTAAATTAGGGGCAATATTTTTTTTTGGGGGGGGGGGAGGCAGGTCTTTTTAACGATGGTGGGCCGACCATCACTGGAAATTGATACAAAATCTCACTTTTCTTGAAAATGACAGCACACCAGGTGTCATGATTTCGCAGGATACTTGAGACTATTATTTACTTACAGTCAAGTGAGGTATTTCATAATAATTCAGTGGTTTTGTTTTTGGATGTTTGCAAATGTTGTAGGCCTATATTACCTTTCAAATGGATTATAATGATATGATAAAGGTATTACCTTTACACCTTAACCTGTTTAGACTGTAGTGTATTTACCGGTCTACAAATGATGACCTTGCATACACGAACGAGCGATGGTTCCAATGCATCAAATTCTGAATAACCTGCCTCCGGGGAATCCCGCTCAGAATAATAAAGGCGTTATGTATATACGCCCATCGGTGCTTTTCATGGTTTTGGTGCCTTATTAAATAATACAATCAATAACAATGGACACAATGGCTATCAACAATAGTCCCATTGTCCCTGAATTATCCAAGCTACGTCGCCAAACACACAGCCCCTTTCGGTCACGTCAACCACGTTTTTTCGACAGGCAGAGCAAATTTTGCGGTTAAACTCTGCTGTCCCAAGATATTAACGGACCGTTAGGTTACGAATTAGCTGTAAATGATATTCCGCTATAATGGCCTTCCATGTCAGCCTTGTGAATTGATGTTTATTTTATCGCTTAAGGTTTTGATAAAGTGTTTGAACGAGGCTACGGCGGAAGGGTCAAAGCAAAGGTCATGTGGCACAATTTAGCCCAAAATGTACATGTATGTGCACTGGGTTACAAAGGCAGCTTTTAACACTTTTAACCACCAACATATAAACTACAGTTTGAGTTTTAAAACCCATAACAGAATTGTTTTCATAGATTTCGGGTTTTTTTACCATATACATTTTTGTGTAGGCCTAATACTATACTAGATTTTTTCTCAAATGCCCGCGCCTAACTTTCAAACCAAAACCCCAAGTTCTACATTGCAAGTAGGCCCAAGGCTTCATAATCACAGATAGTTTAATAAATTCCACGATATCGCAAAGAACACAAGTTTTCACTGAGCACTTTTTGAACGGTGCCGGTACCATCGTTCAGTAGCGTAGCCAGGTTCTGTTTGGGGGGACACGGCCATTTTCAAGGGGGAAGTGAAATCTTCCTTAGATTTTCAGGACCAAATTTTAAATTAAATTTTCGTCGAAAAGGGTCCAGATTTTCGGGTCCCGGCGAAATATGAAAAGCGGCAGGGAGGGGGAGGGACTAGGGTCCAGTTTAATAGGTGGTGTTTGCAAGAGCCTTTTACACATAGGCTTTTATGTCTAACTGAACGCACTTCAACCATGGAGGTAGGAAACACTATACACTGACGTCTGCCCTTAAAAATTTGTTCTAAAAAATCCAGAAGGAGATCAAGGGGGAAAGGGTTCTGGGGGAAGTTTCCCCATTTCCCCATGGCTGTAGGCCTTAGCCCAGTGTTGTAACCAAGTCATTTTTTTTCAAGTCAAGTCAAGTCAAATGTTCACAAGTCAAGTCAAGTCCCAAGTCAAATTTTCCCAAGTCAAGTCAAGTCCCAAGTCAAATTTTCCCAAGTCAAGTCAAATCAAGTCCCAAGTCAAATTTTCCCAAGTCAAGTCAAGTCGCAAGTCAAATGTTCACAAGTCAAGTCAAGTCGCAAGTCAATTTTTTGTCAAGTCAAGTCTCAAGTCTCAAGTCAATAATTGAACATTGTATAAATTAAAATTCACATGACAAATATACCTGTTCTCTTTTCTTTTCTTTTTATTATCGAAGTCTTTCTTTTAAAAAACAACACCATGAGGAAACACTGGCTAGAATACATGTACATGTACATGTAATGGAGTTTTTAAATTGATGTTTGTGTCAGGCCAACAAAGATGACGATTAATTGTTTTTCTACATCTAGAGTTGTAACTTAAAAATTCAAGCATACCTTTTGGGGATTTTGCAAGTTAGAATGTTCTTCCTTCAAATAATCCAAATAAGCACAAATGGTTTCTATTGAGACCAACAGTGTATTTGAACAAAAGTTTTAATGTCAGCAAGTCAAATTTATTCGAGGCAAGTCGCAAGTCATGTTCGTTCAAGTCAAGTCAAGTTCCAAGTCATTTTCTTCCCAAGTCAAGTCAAGTCTCAAGTCAAAAAAATCGCGACTCGAGTCTGACTCGAGTCCAAGTCAGCGACTCGAGTCAACAACACTGCCTTATAGCCGCCATCGTTTAAAACCTGGCCAGATAATTTAAGTGAAATTATTCTCCACATCCTCAGAAAGACGCAGGAACAATGCCTGCAGCAGACCGAAGAAGGCAAGAATAAGATGATTTTTTTCTATAGGCCTAATGGTCGATCCTAAATCCTGCCCAAATGACAGCCTTGAAAGGTGTGGCAAACACTTCAAGAGTTAATGGGATTACGTCTTTGAATTCACAGGGGGAAGAGTCCAAGCCGAGGTTCGGTGAAAGAGGTCCTGCTAAAAGACGTCTACAGGTGCATTCGTGAAGGTTAATCAATATCCACAATTTGCAAATCAAAAGTCTCAATTTTCTGACGGAAATTAATCAATCATACACGCACAAATAACTGTGCATACCCATTTTGCAATCATGACAAAAATCACACAATATAGAACGAAGTCATTCGCAGCATCAGCGTGCCTAAACAGTTTAGCCTTCAAGCAATTAAAATGCGCCACACATCATAATTGAAAACTGAACCTCACTCAAGCCAGGGAATTGTAAAAAATTCAATGTTTGTCACAACAATCAAACTCCGTCGTTCTTCAGAATCACGTGTTGATCACGGTTTTACTTTTAAAATAATTTCTGTACAGTTTCACAACTAGGGGCCTATGTATTTTATATACCGAGTGAACGATGTCCGTAACTTATTGGGGGAGGTGAGCTGGTCTCACCAACCTAGGTCTGAAATCGGGATAATTTCGTTGCTATATCTTGAAGATTTATCCTCTATTTAGATCTGGACCCAGGAAAACCGTAAGGGTGCATGATAGGGCTGGCAACGTAAAATGTGGCCGACCCCACCCCCTCTGTTGTAGCCCTTAAACTAGAGTGGCTTTTGGCCTTGTATTGGGCGACTTCCTTACAAAAACTTCAAAATGCATGTACAACAATGCAATTGTTAAACTGTTGAAATCTGTCCTCTGGCTTGGCATAAAATGATAACGAGCGTCCGATTATAATGACAAGTGTGAAGTTGGTATCTGTCATCAACCTATATCTTGGCACTTCGTCAAACTTATTGAGGTCATTTCGAAATATTTCACACACTCAGTCAAAGATTGCCCGTCTGAGAGTTTACACCACTCGAAATCCAGGCCATATGTGACAACTGGCCCGTCGCCAGAATCATCATCCAGACGGGCAATTATTAATATACATTACAATCGGACGACGGGCCAATCGAGCAGCAATGGAGGGGGTTGATCAAGTACCAAATTGTGACAGGTGTAAATGGAAAACATTTCGCAGAAAAAGTGAATCACGCCGAGTATGGGGAAGCCCTTAGTTAAGCCTCCACGAGCAAATCGAAAGTTCTCCGCTGGGTTTCACTGAGTTTAAAATATTAATGACAGCATGCTACCTGTCCATTACCTTACTTTAAAGGTATTTTATACAGGCCTACCGGTACAACATTTGAAAACATCAAAGAAACAAAACTACTGAATTTTTATGAAATACTTTAATAGTCTCAAGCATCCTGTGAAATCATGGCACCTGGTGTGCTGTCATTTTTAAGAAAATTGAAGTTTTGTATTAATTTCCAGCGATGATCGGCTAATCGGCAGACCAACTATTCCCGACTTGATAATTCCCTGGTGTCTATAACTGAAAACCCCGAATCCATTCATTTCTGAAAATTACAGCAAAAGCAAACGTCGTATACTACCTAAGTGAATTCGTTTGTTACTTTAGCTGCATCCAATTAGTAAAGCCACGCGAGCTGAAGTTTGTAATAATGTCATATCCCTTTCTGACAAGTTTTCTAAATATCTAAGAACTTGTGAAGGGAAATTGGTTACAATTTTGTTGAGAGAAAATCTATAAAAAAAAAAACACAGGTATAGCCTACATATAGCATGTTTGGAGCACAGTATTTTCAATAGAAGCAAAAGGCGAGTTGCAATACGTGAAAGAAATTCAGCTATTTTGACAAAGACCTCCTACAACGAACACGTTGTTCCGACTGACCAAGTCATAAACCAACTGCTGACGCGGTAAGAGTTCCTGAACAAGTTTATAAGAAGTGACCGCCTTGGTATTTTTCATCATCGATTGATACAGGTTCAGTGTGATTGTTCGAAGGACGTCTATTTTTCTAATTCTCAGAGTGTTACAGTGGCGAGTGTCAATCACTTCAGAGAAAGTACCTTCAACAAACTAACCGCTCTGATGAAAGCTAAATCAGCTTGCCATACTGCAAGGACTCGAAATAAATGGACCGCGAAGCCATTTCTCTTGGTACACAGGATCGGGAGTGACCTCGGTTACAGTGACTGTTGTGTTTAATGTGGCAATTTCTCAAACCCTGGCTTCGGCGCGGCTTGGGCTTCGTCACCAGCTGTTACCCAGCCCCATTGCCGATCTTAAGCCTTGAATACGTAAATACAAAATTTAACATTAAGAATTTGATGTCATGTGGAAAGTATAGCTGCTCCATATATCTTGCCAAATCTGAGGACCTAAATTAAATTTACGCGAAGCCGAAGCCGTTTAAGAAATGGCATGTGTGCGTGTCGGGGGTCGTGTAACGCGTGTCACGTGCATAAATAGCGCCCTCTTCGTGTGTAAACGAGACAGTGTCGAGGCTAGAAAATAATGAGTTCACATCGTTCAAACAGCTAGCAGGAACTTGTGCTAGGAATGTCTCATGCATTTCAGTGCACCTTCAGCGTTATAAACTATTTTGCCCTGTGACGAAATTACCCCTACATACATTTGAACTATCCGCATCCTAAAAAAAAACCGAATATGCGCTCATGCGCGTTCTGCCTTGGTGCAAACTGTGCACAGTGTACTCTCAGAACGCTGCACCTGTACCCAGGAGAACCTCATGAGACCATGAAGGTGTTTTATGTCAAAATATGTACATTTTTGGGGAGTGACAGCCATAAAAATGATCTATGAGTTATATAGCCGGTGGCAGAGATCCGTGTGGACATTATGGACCGGCAGAGTGATTTACATCAAACAAGGCAGTAGGAACTATAATGCTCACATTACAGGGTCACTTGGGTTTTATCCTGTTAGTTCTTGGGGTAGGAATAACCTATAAATAATATTATAATAGACCAATAATTTTCCCCCTGGTTTTGTAAAAGAATAAATTTGGCCTGACGGTGCGATCGGTAAGAATCATTTTCAAGAGAGCTAAAAGCCACTCGAGGTGCGGAGCTACAAAAAGGAAAAAACAAGAGAATGAAAGATGCAAGAGGTATTGGAATTAAGATTCCTCTTGAAGCAGGAAAGATCGTACGATGAAGGGAAACATGCACCAGGCAAAGAACTCCATAGAGATACATACCGTCGTTCTACATCTAGGTATTCCTTGTAGAGTATATTGGTTGGAGTAGGACATGAGAGCCGAGTTTCACGCTCAAACACCCTAACTGGAGGAACCAAGCTAGCTCGACAAGCCGGCGGAACATTTACCATGAAAATCTTGTAGAACAGACTAAGAGTATATAGAAACAGATCTCCCGGTGATAAAGTGAATGTGAGGATGAGCCAAACTCTTCTCCAACCAAAATTAACAATGCGCTAAAGTTTCGAGAACTTTTAGTTGTCTGTTGCACTAAAACCATGTCCATTAATCTGCAGAAAATGCAAAGGATAAAAATCAAAAATCCTAAAACCTGTGCAAATGAGAGAAAAAAAATCAAACAATGCGTCCCGGAATAATGGATCACCATCACACCTTACCCGTCCAAAAAAACGTAAATAAAATCATAAATTTGTCACATTCCGAATTCGGGGAAAGAATTTCATAAAATGACCCCGAATCATCTCACGCTGGACGCAGGATTCCTGTTTGTTTGAGACGGAATAGTTGTGGTTGGTCCTTGTCCTCGAAGGAGGTCACCGAGGGCCTACTCAGGAGGAATTTGTGGGTCAGATGGGGTAGCACACTGAGTCGGGGAAGGGTTTTGGCAGGGGTCATTGACTGCCGAGCCGGTCTAATGGGGAATTTGTTTAAAGTTCACCGACGGGTTGACGTTTTGTAATTTGTCTTATGGGGAAGTTGACAACCGTGGTGTTGGTGTCTGAAAATGGTGCATTCAAGGGTTAAGGGGCAGTCCACTGGGGAATTTTTTGGGGGGGTTTGAAGTCACACCCTCTTTGTTTTTAATAGGTGAGGCCAGGGCGCTAACTAATAGGGGAAAAGATGCATTATGTCCAAATAATATAACTGACACTTTGATCACAGGCCCGTCGCTAAGGGGAGGGGGGGGGGGGGGGCGGAAGGGCCAGCTCCCCCCCCCCCCCAACCAATTGGCCCCCATAAAACCAAAAGCATCAAAATTATATACAGTTGATTTCTTGTGATGTGGCCCACCTTAGCCCACGGAGCTGGCGACGGGCCCGTTTGTTTACACGGTAAGATTACAGGACGGGGTACTATAGTTCCTGCATCGGGCAATATCCAAGTAGAATTGAAGGTCTATTTCCCTCAATGTTTCAAAATAGCCTACAGACCTGAGGCAAAAAAGGATACTGCCAGTTTACGGCAAGATATATCGGTTGGTAGAGCGCCGGTAGTGTGCAGCTTGAAATCCTGCGTTTGTCAATTCTTCTTGACTAAAGATTAACTTGGGGTTCGCTTGTGATATATTTTATGATAAAAAATACAGACAGGCCTAACTGCTAGGACATGTGAAATACAAGATGACACATCATAAGGCCCAGTATATAGTGCAATTATTTACACCAGAGTTGGTTCATAAAAAGTTGAAATGCCAGATGTGCGGCACATGTCTGAAAATTGACAGGACAGAGCTAGCTCGAGGCTAAGCCAAGGCGTTGGTTCACCGTGGTTGTGATTATCATATAGACCAAAGAACAGCAAACCCCATTCACGGTTCGTAATTCTGGTGAGAAGCTGAAGTTATGGCAGGTGTCATACCCCCCGGTATCGTACTATAGCTATGCTGAGTAATTGGTAAAGCTCGGAATATTGGGATCCCGAAAAATGAACAAGACTTCTACAGGCAGACGTGCAGTGGCTTTTATTGCGTGCACTTTTTTTACACGGTGTCCTCAATCCTCAATATGTTCAGCAGCTTGAAATTCTGAAACTGACAATGAGTTAAAATTATTTGGACAAAATAGATAAATGGGAGACTTTTGAGGCGCTGGTGGCAGCCACTGATCTTTGTAAACTGGATAGCGCATTGGCTGTTCGAGTTGAGGCCACCGTCCGCCATGTTATCACTCCTAATACAACATGCAGGTTTTCCAACTTTGTCCCCACGGTCTCCTTTCATCTTCGTTCTCCTAACATAGTGATCAGTGGTCAATAATAGGAGTGGTAATATGGCAGGTGCTTGCCTCAGTTGTTTGTACAGCGCGCAATGGCCAATGAGCTATTCAGTTTATACTATAGATCAGCGGTGGCAGCAGACGTACCGGTCCCTTCCCATTGTTCTCACCCGTCGTACGCATGCTCAGAACTACGCGCGCGTGCTCAGAACTAGTCTGAACCCACCAAATGTTGGGGCTCCATGTGACTGAAAAAGGTAAAAGACGAAATGCTGTATTCTTAATAGATCCGATTCCGAGTCTACAGGTCTGAAAATATGGACAAAATTTGGTATCTATTGAAGATTTATCCTCTATTTAGATCTGGACCCAGGAAAACCCTAAAGGTGCGGCTGGCAACCTATAATTTGGCCAACCTCACCAACCTCTGGTCGTAGTCCTTTACCGATATGCTTTTAGCCTTGTATTGGATGACTTCCAATTAAAAAATAGATGTAGGCCTACATGTCATGGTACGAGGTTTATCCGTAAGAAAATTCAGGACAAGTCCTTTTATAGCAAACTAGCTTATTTCGATTATATCGCATGCAGTTGTCTTCGTGGATGTTGTTGACACAAGCGTACAACCCGATTGAGACATATCTGCACATCTTTTCAATGTACCCTATTCGGTTTCTCTGGCAAATATGACTTCCAAGAACCGGCAAGACCGGCATTATTCGGAGCCCATTTTTCTAGGAATTCCCCCTAGTCAATCAACTACACGTAAAGCTAAGTGAAGGTCGGACATGCACATGTAAGGTTTTTGTTAATGTATTTTTTCTCAATTCACCTAAATTATTGTACAAATTTCTGAGTGGTGTCCATTTTCTAACAAATTTCGGTGACTCACTTTGAATCCAGGGTCTCAAAGCTAATACGATGGAAAGGGCACACAGATATTGTTTTAAAAAAAGATGGCTATTTTGTTCATTGTAGATTTTATTATTATTATTATTTATTATTATATTTCTCTCCACATAATAGATACAATATCGTTATAAAACCCAAGAAAACAATCTGCATAAAAATCAACATAAAAATAAGAATAATAAATGTGGAGAAGGCAAGACCGTGAAGGAAAACAAATTCCTATGACCCAAAGGTACAGTCTGCCCAATTAAAATGTGAAATAGACAAAATAGAACGTACTAAAACACGAAAGTTAACACACACACACACACACACACACACACACACTTACATTTAAAATGAGAATAAAAAAATATAAAAAGTAAAATTAACCACCAACTGCTGTCCTTACTGAACCATTACTCAAGGAGAAAACTGTTTACAGCTTTTTTGAATGAGGAAAGTGAAGGGGAACAACGAATTTCAATGGGTAATGAGTTCCACAGAGCAGGCAGGCGATGAAAAGAAGAATTCTTATGAGTAAGATTTTCCATGGTTCTTTAGACACGAGAAATTGAACGACCAGATCATCGTGAGAAGGGAGGTTGGAGGTTCTTGGTCCCAAAGAACTGGTTGAAGACAAGAGTGAAGGCCATGCTTTCTAGACAAGATCTCAGGTGCTCAACTGTCAGTGCATTGTTCAATGTCTCACCATCCGTGATTGACTGAAGGCTGTCATCCGCAACTTTCTCCGGGAAATACCCCCTGCATCTAAAGAGGAGAGTGTCTTTTCACTAGCCCAGCATGCCGTTAAATCCTCCCTTTGTTGCCTCTTGAGACCCTTTTTGTGCCCAGGTATATCCTCTTGACGGCTGAGGGGAATTTGGATAATGATTGTCGTCTTTTAAGATGAAGATTGGTGTCGATAATTGAAATTGTGAAGAGGGTTTCTTTTTATGAAAGTCGCCTAATACAAGGCTAAAAGCCACTCAAGGTATATAAAGGCTACAACAGAGGTGGTGGGGTTGGTCACATTTTTAAGTTGCCAGCCAAACCACCCTCATAGTTTTCATGGGTCCAGATCTAAATAGAGGATAAATCTTCAACAGATAGCAAAGGAATTATCCCAATTGTCAGACTTATAGACCCAGGCAGTGTCACTACACCTTTTGGTGACGCAGTGATGACGCAGTGATGACGCAGTGATGCCTAATCACAGCACGAATACTGCATGGTCAGATGGTGGTAACTGGTGCAGTCATGTTTGTCAACAGTCGTATCAGAAGACTGTTTACAAAGAAGGTTCCAAATTCATACACATACATCCTAAATCTTTACAGAAATGACACTTTGTTATATCAGAAAGAGGCAAATTGCATTTTTTGAAGCTCAGTAACGATGCCAAACACTTCTCGTTGGATTCTGTAAGGACCACCTACCTAAGGTAAGATTATCCCTACCCCACTATATGCCCCTCCTTAATCCCAGTCAAGAGGCAATCATCCTTTCATCTAAGTGATTGGTGATAGGATTAGGGAAGACAACTTGTAATGAGGTTGCAGTTTTGTGAATGGTCCCTTGTCAACCACGTACTTTCGAATCTTTCGCAAACCCGCAGCCGCCATTTTATCTGAAGAAAAATAATAGCACACGGGTCATCATTTTTCTCTGTGATTTGAAGTGACCTGTGAACATGTAATGGAAATGGCAAGTCTGTGCCGAGTAAAAATAGGATCCTGTGTATGGCTAATAGCTTGCAGGTTGGTATTTCTCAGTAATTTTGAATTATCGTTTTGTATTTAATGGTAAACTGAAGTTTCTTTGAGAAGTGTCAGTTTCAAAGGGTGCGGACAAGGCATTCAAACTTTCTGAGCAAAGTCAAGATTTCAAAGGGAAAAATTTGTTACTTGACCAAGTGCCAGGTATTTTGTTTGTCTAGCTAGCTGTTACTCATTTTTGCATTGCTCAAAATGTAGTAAACTTAGGCCTACAGTCCTTTTTTGCCTCTCACGACATAATGTTATTTAAGCACTGTATTATGTTCGATGCTCGATGACAGGCTTACTTGGGTGGGACTCGAACCCACGACCTTCTGCTGTTGGTGCAGATAAACCACTCAACCACAGTTTGCCGAGGTAAACAAAAAATTCATCTTAGGCACGGGTTTCTGCTTCAGCAGATCTGCATCATCACCGTGTCTTGAATATTTCATCGAAATGTTCATTATTTCATTGATGTTACCACTGCGTGAGCATGCTCCTTACACAAATTCTCAATTTGTTCCCCGACTCATTCTTATAATGTTCGGCTCATAAAAGACGAGCTTTTTTTAATCAGTACTAATCACGCGATACTACAACATGTGCGTGTAAACAAACACCGCTGCCATGACGACGCTGTAAAATGTGGGCGGCGGTTCAACTCGGATCACGATCTTTTGGCAAGGGTTGCGTTGGGGATACGTCAAACCGGTTTCGGATGATCAATTTTTGTTCTGGTAACGACCAACTCCCAAAAGAATTCCTTTCGAAATGCAAGCTAGCTGGCACTTGTAGTATTGACGAAAACAACATGTGGAATATGATTCTATGGGTATAATTCTACTTGGCAAGCTTACGTGACGGTTGGAAACGGCTTTATACAAACATGACAGGCTTGCTCATGATCTCTACCGGCACATGAGCTGAAGACCTCGGAGTTGTGCACAGATCTGAGGCACAGTATGAATTTTAGAGGTTGAACTACACTTAAAGATTCGACGCAGACCTTAGAGGTCTACTAACCTCACGGGGTAACGGCTGATATCCATAAGGTTCACTTATGAACCTCACTAGCTAAGGACTTTGCACTCCGAGGTTGGTACACTGACAAAAACATGCTGTGGAATATGCCATATGGCTCTGAATCTCAGAATCGAGAAACGCTTACTTGAGGTGAAAGAGCCTCTCTATAAACCTCAGATGCTCCTCACAGAGCTTTACAGACTGATGGTGGTCATAGATGCACAGCCTGAATTTCAAAAACTAATGTGAGATTAGATAACTTAAGTTCTGCATGGACCTCTTTATACCTCACAGGATAATGCTTAATATTAAGATACACCTGATGAATTTGAGGTTCCACAAACCTAAGAGATTTCAAATATTGACATCGAAGGTCCGCTTATGAACCTCACCGGCTAATGATGGTGTTCAAATGTGAACCTCAACATCATTGAACATCAGAGCCTATATAACCTCACTGCATAAACCTCAAAGTAACACAATCAATCTCAGGTGATTGGACCTATCCAATTTGAGGTTTGATCCACGAACCTTTCTTCTGGAATACAGCACATGACCATTCTAAAACCATTTGACTAATTGGAGCCGAAATCCAATAGACGATACGCCGCAGTCAACCTAACGATCCGATACCTCAACAAGCTCCGTGGCCCTTTAGTAACAGTATAGTAAACGTCATTATGTTTACTTGATAAACCTTAGCTCAACTGCATGTATAATAGCTGCTGGAGTGCTGATACGCAGACTTCATGAACTACAGACTTCATGAACTACATGTTCATAAGAATTAAACTACTCTTGTGACGTCACTCTATTCAGAAAAGTGTAGATTCTTTTTCAAGAATGTACAGTTAACTTTATTCATCTCATACCTCGAAGCATTAGTAAGAATGGACTTTTAGTTCCCTTGACATTTTGACAATGGGTGAAAGGGACGTAGTTTTCGCGTCCGAGCCCATTCGAATCAAAGAATGTCCACCTTTTGAGTCGTTTCTCCTTAACAGAGCTGATTAGGGTGGGTCTGAGCCAAGTCCTTCTCTCTCACTACCAGTATCTGTTTAGACACAATTTCTGTATTCCTTAAGGAATAATTTTAAGGCAGAGCATATCGCATCGGAAGATGTCTGCTCCCTAAATAATATTGTTCAGTACTAACTTATTATGCTTTCAGAAAAGCCAACTACCAACTCCTCTCCTATTTGTACTTCCTTTTCAATTAAATCTTGTGCTCGCAGGCCGCTCTAAACTTTCCGAATTGCAAGTACGAGGAAACGTTGAGGGGGCGGGGACTCACTGAAGAACAAACTTTATGAAAACGAATTTAAAATCCTGTCTTCTACGGCCTTGCCCTTTGAACTTATCCGTCAAGACACAACCCTTACGCAACAGGACGAAGGGTTTGTTTAAATTAAATGGAAGCTATTTTGGTGTAAGTGGTACAATGTCATCTATTTTTAAGCTTAGCGTCAGTGGAATTGTTGCTTCAGGAAAGCAAAACTATAGACAGCTTTATGGCGATTTGCACAAATTATGCAGATTTTTTTCGTAGAAAATGGCAAACAGCGAATCATCCCGGGGCAATCTTGTAGAAGTTAGAGAGCGAAATCTCTCCTCCTCTCCTTGGAAAAATGTCGCATATCAAAAGATGAATTTTGAAATAATGTCAGGAGGCGTGGATCCCTCCGCCAAAAAAATTACGATTACAATAGTTATTCTCTATGTTATAAACTCCAGGCAACCCCTCACTCTCTCTCTACAAGCATGGACCAACCCCAACACAATTCTATCACTATCAGCCAAAACCTGACTTTCTTTAAAACAAAATTAGCGCTCACATTTCGCATATATCTGTCCCGGTTATGTTAAATATCCAATCAACTACTACGGTAGCTATCTTCCGTAGGAATATTTGATTATTTGCACAGATCGTTGCTGGATCAAGCTACCTCCGACTTATACTTGAAGGTAGTAACTTCGCCAGTTCGGTAGTATAGTAACGTCATCAGAGGAAAGAAACAATGATATCAGATACAATATCACAGTAATGTTCCGAACCTGCGACCTCCTTAAAATTACCAGTGCATGTTGTATTGTTCGAGTCGACCGTAAAAAAATATGAAATTGTTCCATTGAATAAGTCCGATCCATTTAAGCACACCCTGTGGGTCCGAGAATGGAACAAAGCAGCCGCAATGAATTGTGGGGGTTCTTTGCTGTTGCTATGACAACACCCACATCAAGGGTCACGAGGGGTCAGAGTGTTGAATGGGTACAGGTCGGGAGGAGTACAGAAGTGGTGATTAGTAAGCACCGAATGTAACATTTGTGAATTTCGTTTTAATGTTTGTTTTTTTCATTTGCAGGTAGGGGGTCGGCTTTTAAGGGCAGGTGCAGTTATTAATCTAAACGGCTTACAGGCTTATAGAACAAATTCCACCTTTCGGAGCTTGGTCAATGACTGAGAAATGAATGAGATTATGATTGAGGGACCTTTACTCTCAGCTGACGGTTAGCACAAAAGCAATTTGGCTATATTTTATTCGACTCCCCATAATGGGCGTGGTGTGGTGGGGGGAACCCTATTTTATTGTTGGTGTGATTTTTTCGTATCATTTTGGAGATTTTTCCTGGGAAAGTCTTCAATCAATATAAATCGTTTATGACGGCAAATTGCACCCCTGTAAAGTATATATATATATATATATATATATATATATATATATATATATATATATATATATATATATATATATATATATATATATATATATATATATATATATTTTTTTTTTGAGTAATATCCCCGTAGTTCTAGAGGTAAACAAACGGTATCTTTGTCTTGTGTGTATCAGTCTTGAAATTAACGTTAATTAAAGAAACAATAACTGATATAAATGTCTCATTAATTTGACAAATGTTTCAGCAATTAATACGGCCACCGTGTGCATGCAGGCCTCGCACAATTTCCCTCGTTTTAATATTTTGTTTCATTCAAAGAGAGTAGCCCGTTTTTGTCTGTCCCTATTAAACTTTAAAGAGAGATTTATTTGTTTTGAACACTTACCTTTAATAAATGAACGAATAGGTCTCAGTCACACTTTATTCTTGATACCGACGAAGCCCGTTTTTGTTAAGACCGATCAATTCGTCTCTACGACCAGCCGAGAAAACAGAGAATACCGTGGCGTCACCCAACTCTACATCGTCGCATGATTGTGATGGCGTTTTGAAAACTTCGTTCTCTATTCAACACGCATTCTTGTCTGCACTCGTTTCCTGGGCAAACTTGTGCAATCACGAAACGCAGTAGCGAATCGTCAAAAGAATTACTGATGAGTTGAAATTGGGCCTGATAGAACCTGGTCGTGCATGCGCCAACAGATTCTGGTCACGGTGTGTCGACTGCGAATGGTACCCTGCCGGATTTGTTTGAATTTTCGGGTGCAGTGTGGACAACAATCACGTGCTGAAACGGGCTGTCTGTTTGGATAGGTACTTAACCTACGGGGAGTGAAAGCTTACTAAATCCACGCTCCATACAAGAATTCAAATGGGAAAGGATTACTGTAAGGTCTGTTCTGTGCTTTCTACATCGCAATAGTACGCGACAACACGTGCCTCGTGGTTTAGTGGTTAGGTGGATAAAACGTGGACGAGAAAATGATGTGGGTTTTTGGGGGTTCGGCAAAACGCCTGTAAGTTTTACAATTTGTACATTTGCAAGTACATTGACGTGTTGTTTTCCCTTTCTATATTTGACAAGCAATTTTGTTACGTATTTGTAAACAAATCTTGGATATACGCTCTCTAGATTTGTTGTGTGGATTTCGGAGCTGCAAATGGCACGATACCCGGTACCCGCTACGTAGTCATGCGGTGACATCTTTGTGTAACACAATATTGAAAATATTTCGCAGTAATACGCCAATTGTTCAATTACAAATAGTCAACATCAGATGAAAGCGCACTCAGTTTAAGTTGCAGGAATGCTGACAATGGAATCAATGGGTTCACTGGGTTGAGGAATTTGCCGAATCCGATGACGTTTACGTAAGCATACAGGGCAACTGTGACTTGTTTTTCAACAAGTAAAATGTCCATATTTTATTCAGCTCGGTACGGTCTGGAAAATATTGGATACGACTGTGGGTTTTCGGTGACAGGGGACAATTGGAAGAGATTTTTTGGTATTCTCTTGGTGTTAAGCACCGTGTGCTCCGTGCTTTCAGAAAGTCAAAAATATCTTCTAATTTACATCATCCCCGGCGCAAAATTCCACCAGTTGATATGCGCTGGGCCTTATTTTGAGCATGGAGGAAGGAAAACAGCTCAAGCTGAGGTAAAAAGTTTTCCATGCAGAACCAGGGTGGGGTTTGAGGAAAATTACATTTAATTTGTACGGCGTTGCTGAAAAATGCACAAGAAAACTGCATGTTCTCCCAAAAGATAGACTACAGTTCAGAATTGCCAAAAATATGATCATTAGAATTAAAAGAACTGTTCAGGTTACAGAGGTCATTTTGGAATAATAAAAGCAATTGAAGGACCACAAAAATCTTCCGGAAATCAGGAAGACGTCTCCGGCCAAAAATCCTGAAATCAGGACAAAAATCTGGAGAAATCTCACCCTGAAGAATGTGGATAGGTTACTACTCTTCAGACTACATACAATAAGAGATAAACATAAAGATGTTTCAGAGAAAAATACAATGACTGTTTCATTGCTGTACGATTAGAATTTGATGTAGAGGCAGATTGCGGAAGGACAATTTAGAAGAGACACCTGATCTAGTTTTATCAGGTGGATTGGGGGAATACGTTCACGGATTTTCGTTCTCTGTAATTCTGCGAGTTTATTTTATGAAGCGATTTTCGAAATTTCAAAAAAATGTCAACAAATCGCACAAAGGAAATTCAAACAAATACCAAACATGTTCAGATTCTTTCAAAAACCGGGTTCCCAACATTCCATTACCGGTATATTCAGTGCCCACCTCCCCTCCCCGAAAAAAAGTCTGTCCAGACCCATACGCCACCTGTCTTGGAAAGTTCCCCTCCCCTTATTTTCGGTTTTACTTCGAGTCTTTCAATTTGTTATTGAATTTGTTTTTCAATTCCAATCCGTCATCACTTCTGTGCGGATGCAGCCAAGAGCTTCATGAGCTTAGGACTCACTGTCAACACCAGATTGACAGGTTTCTGTGACCTCATCTGACCTCACCGCCTCTTTACTCGTCAAATCATGGCATTTTATTTGGGCCGGGCGGTGCCACAACGCCTAGCCTAACTCCCAATCTCCGTACTAAATAAGTTTGTTTATATAGAGTGAGGGTGACCGGAATGTATATTTACTTGTTCAAGATTTTTGGAGAATGAATGATGACAAGTGCTGGATATCTGCAGCGTGCGTGCCAAGTCCAGATCTGACTTGAAGAGGTTCAGGATAATGTAGGGCCTACATTGTCTATTCTGGAACCAGATGCTGATTTATTGGTGTCGTTGGTTTGTCAAGCAACTGCCGAAAACAACTCTGTTCCACAGGGAACACAGACATACAGACAGCCTAACAAACCTTCAGACTATAGACTCGTGTTTAATAATGGAAACAGATATTCATCGTAATAATCAGCAATGAGAGGTATACTTGTTACCTACTGTCTCAAGATGTCGTCAACGATGTGGACCGCGACGTTTGGACTGTACACCGTTATCTTCATCAGGCTGATGAAGACCATAGCAGTGTGCAGTCGAAACGTCAGTAGATAAGTATTGCTCAGACAGTAGATAGATTGCATTGACAGTATAAAGCATTGCTCTCACCGTTTTTCCTAAAAGCCACTCTAGGTAAAGGGTTACGATCAGAGGGGGTACGGTTGGCGACATTTTTAATTGCCAACCCTACCACCCTTATACCTACGGTTTTCCTGAGCCGAGATCTAAATAGAGGATAATTCTTCAAAAGTTTCCAGTCTGGCTGAGAGAACTTATCTCAATTTTCAGACCTATTATAAACCCAGGCGGGGTAACTTCCACCGACGGCGAGACAACTCACCTCCCCTTGATAGAAAGATGGGGCATGCTGCTGTTCTTCATGTTGAATAAGAACAGTGGTGTAACTGGGGGAGGGGATGCATGGGGGCGTGTTCTAAGCCGAGGCCTACCCACTTTACAGAGTATAGACCAGTCAAAGTGCCACAGTTAAATAAACAAAGGAGTGGCAAGCTGACGGAGAAATAGACTGTTTCCTTCCTCCATGCTCTATGGTATAACCAGGGAATGTTGGTGGAAAGTCGGTTGCATAAACGCATTGCCCAGTTCGACGGTTATGATTAGAAACGAACAAACGACATCTGGAAGGTGTAATAGTATCTGATGAATATATTTGAACCGTTTCCGCCGTTTGTAGACACAATTTATTGCACTGCCGGCAGAAGAAAATAAAAACTTTCCGGTCCTGCAACTTTTCGTCACCTTAGGCAGTAAATAACAAGAAAAGCCTTTAAATAAACAACTCAGACAACCAATTAACTGGCTTGAAATGACCTTGAAAAACACAGCTTGTAAATTATACAAATTGTGTGTTTGCTTCACAATCGCAGGTAGGTAGGATTATAAACATACCAGGCGCCAAAACGCAATTATTTTAACTCGGTGATAAATCCGTCGCAGTTAAAGGTCGTTTCTGACGAAAATAACATTTCTGTTCCACGGCGGCGACACTGAAACTCTGGTTTCCCAAATAAATTTCACTCTGTCAAAACTGTGTCCCAAATTGCAACATCAGATTGCGAAATTCTAGACTAATACACTGACCGTGATTTTCACGATTTAACGGCATTTTTGACACCTGAGTGTATATCAGATAACACCATGCATACCCAAGGCTACTTAAAATTCCGTGAACTGTCACGGTTTTTTCGAATAAAGCCGTCAATCAGGTGTGTCTGTAAGACCTCGCATGTGCAAAAATATAAAATATTTTCACAAACTTTCAGCCAGTATAGAAAGGTGTGTTAAAATTGGTATTACATTGAACAAATGAATTCAACAATCTGGTCTAGAACCAGGCTTCACACTCCCCGCCTCAAACGAGGACCACTTGCCCAATATAAACACCACATGGTGTTAGATTAACACCACAGTTTTTGCAGTGTATGGGTAGGTCTGAAAATTGGCATTCCTCTGGAATTTGTTATCCTCTATTTAGATCTGGACCCATGAAAATCGTCAGGGGTACACACCAGTAAATGGGCCGATTGAAATTGCCTACGCCGGCCAAATCACGATTTGCGACCCCTCAAATTCTCTGCTTGTAGAGCATTACATTTGTAGGCCCAGTGAACTTGAGGGTTTGTAAAAGAGAAGGCTGGAAGCCGCCGTGCACAGGACTGGCAGCTTGTATTACTGTGAAATTCGGATGAAATTGGGCCCTAAAAGTGCTCTATTTAGCAATGGAGCGTAGGCATCGTCTTTCAAGCTGGCGATGGGCAACGGGACTACTTTTAGTGGGTATCATCTTTGGAAGGAAATTTCTCCTAAAAGTCATTGGTTAATCCCAAAAAAATTGAACAGAAACTGACAAATGATGAAATAAGCTTTAATTTGATGTGTGCCTCGAACCTCTTGGAGAGTTCTAAGTATTTTCCCTGAATAAGTATTTTCCGTATTTATCATTATTGGAGTCTATAGAAGTTTATTTACTGGTGTGCAACCTTAGGGTAATAGGGTTGGCAATTCAAAATGTCACCAACCTCTTTTAGCCTTGTATTGGGTGATTCCAATAACAAAAAAAAGAGAAAAAAAACTTTATTTGCCAGACCGGTTCTTGTCACTACATGCAGTACGCAAGTGGTCTATTAGGCCACTATTTGAAGTTGTGTGTATTGGGTTCATAGAGGGTACAATGTAAGCAAACATGACACAACGTGACCCTAATGTTGACTCATGTAGGTCTAGGTTATTCAGGAAGTTCTACTGTGTGCTTCAAGTCTATGGGGCAGCCAGTGGGCTTACCTATCGGCGATCGATCATGAAATCAGTAATCTGATCGATCATGAAATCAGTAATCTGATCGATCATGAAATCAGTAATCTGATCGATCATGAAATCAGTAATCTGATCGATCATGAAATCAGTAATCTGATCGATCATGAAATCAGTAATCTGATCGATCTATCTGATCGATCTATCTGATCGATCTATCTATCTGATCGATCTATCTATCTGATCGATCTATCTATCTGATCGATCTATCTATCTGATCGATCTATCTATCTGATCGATCTATCTATCTGATCGATCGATCTATCTGATCGATCGATCTATCTGATCGATCGATCTATCTGATCGATCGATCTATCTGATCGATCTATCTGATCGATCGATTGATTGATCGATGACTTGGGCTAGGTAACGCTCCGATTTTGCGGAAACGTTTCTGTTTTCCGAAATTATTTAAATAGCGAATTGGCCTCACTGGAATTAGCCAGGCGTTATGAACTTCAAAAATCATAAACGAGTAAAGTGAGAATGCTAAGGGATCACAGCCCGGTTGAGAATAGTGGATATTAGCAGCCGTCGGCTCAACGTGATGACATTGTACTTTGACGCCGTAAGCTGCGCATGCGTGTTTGTTTGAACAGCACGTCACGCAGGCCGTCCGTCGGGCACCGCATGAAGGCAAGCTAATAATGATAATAATGTAGATTTGTAAAGCGCACCTATCCACCATGATCAAAGTGCTTAAGGGGTTACATTATTACCCCTGCTCATCAGGCCTATTAATCATTCCTAAAACCTCAGCTGCCTGGGAAGTATACAGCCCCAACTGCAAGTTAAGTGCACATGGGCTAATCAAACACATAACAACCCCCCCCCCCCCCCCCCCCCCCCACTGCCTTCACAGACCCATTTACTCCTGGGTGGGGAGAATCAACTTGTGACAAAGTCTCTTGCTCAAGGACACAAGCACCATGACCCCTGCTCGACTCGAACCCACAATCTGTAGTATCACCAAGATCTTGAATCCGGTACAGAAGATACAGACCACGAGGCCATAGCGCTCCATGTAGATTCATCACGGCACACTAGTCACAGGGACCGAGAGTCAGTTTTGAGAGGACGGTACTATGACTTGTAATTGCTGCGAGTACTCCCCTGCCACCTTGCTCTACAAATAGAGCCTCCCCTCGTTCCCATATTTATTGTATCCGTGTTCAAGCTATCACCAAACAACCCTCATTGCAAACACCAAATAGGCCTAATCTCTCATATCTGCCAAAGTGAGATCAGAACACACACCTCCTTTGGACATTGGAAACTGTGCTCTCATCAAATTCAAGTCGACCATGCCCGCGCTGGCCTCTTGAGTTTTCCCATAGCGTGTAGCAGGTTTCACCCAAGTGGTTGTACTTGTGACTTATCAACAAACACTCCAGATTTGGCTGGAGGTCGGCAGCTAGCTGGACCCACCACCGTTAGTCTAATAATAATGTGACATCACATTTATTATTAGACATATTTTTTGCTCAACAAACCACAAGGGAAAATGATTGGGTAAATTTGAATACATTTTCAAATTGAACAAAGAAAACTGGCAGGAGTGGGATTTGAACCTGCGACCTCCGGAATACCGTACCGGTGCTCTAGTGAGCTAACTTGCCCTATGATGGCGATCTCCCAAATTGTCAGTGTCTTTGTTCGGGGCCGCCAGTCAGAAGCCAAAAAGATATTCCTTTTCGTGAAATAATTTAGTTTTCAAAAAGCATGTAGACTCAACATTTTAAGTTTGGACACGAAACCATATGGCTCCCTGAAAAACCTCCATATCATACTTAAACGACAAGGAAATAAAGCAGGTTGATATTTTTGTATATTTTGCCTATAGAACCAGCGCAGAATAATACAATCGACGGTAGAACACGTTCATGTCAATGTCAATTTTCATTTTTGACTTTTCAGACAACAGCGTGGTCTACACTGTTTGTTGGAGAAGGGTTGCGCACCCTTACGTTACAATCGCTCTCTCACCGGAGTACTGTTGCTATACTCTTTGAGCGTGAAACTCGGCTGTCTGCCTGTTCCCACCAATATGCTCTAGCTGTACCTAAATGTAGAACGAAAAGCTCTATGCCAATAGCTTTTTCCTCGTTCTGTATCTCTACGGAATTCTTTGCCTGGTCCATGTTTCCTTCATCTTACAATCTTTCCTGCTTCAAGAGGAATATTAATTCCTACCTCTTGTATCTTTGATTCTTTTTCTGTTTGTATCTCCGTACCTCGAGTGGCTTTTAGCCTGGTTCGGGGCGAACTTCCATAACAAAATATTGCCTCAGGAAAGACATGCAAAACCATACATAACCAACCAAACGGAAAGAAAAGACGAGTTATGGTCAAGGAAGCCCCCTAAATCTCCATTCGATGGCTATAATGTGATGAATGGATGCATGGACTCGCCCCCACTTACCTCCAAGGAACTGATCAATAGATACGAACCATGCAGAAACCTCCGCTGCTCCTCCCAGTTCCGACTTACCCGCGTTACATCGTCTGCAAGATCCTACGGTCATCGCTCCTCTGTTGCCTCTTCTGCCCTGTGGAACAAATTGCCATCGCACATCGAAGAAGCCGAAACCCTTGGATCATTCAAATCGGCCCTCAAAACACACTTGCTTATACGAAACTCATTGTAACCTGTGTATTGTTCTTGTTCAGCGCATTGAGACTGTGTAAAATGCCCTGTATAACTATAAGCACAGTCTATTATTATGATTTGACCAGCAAAGATACATTTCAAAATTATCAGGTGCTACTTACCTGTATTCCACACTGTGTCTAAGCCGAAGTTCAACCGAACCTGTCAATTCCAAGCCAGTCATCAATGTGCGGATTGCTGTGAAAAACCCACACATTATAGAGACCATTATGACCGTCTGCCGATCCAAAATGGCTCACTTCGCAATTACGATTGATTGTTATGATTAATGGGCGATGATAGCAAAGCTAATGCCACACACAGCAGTCCAAACTCCGAATTCCATGTTGAATCTGTGTGCTTAATGCTGGTAATTAATTAATCAGAACTTACCAATCGTTTTGACAAACAACTGTGGGCGAAATTTTGTCATATAACTCATTCTTGCGAGGAGATTGTCCCACTTTTAATAAATGAACTTGTCTTAAGTATAGTAGGTAATTCGGCTAGGCACACAATTTATTTCAAATCTAGACCAATTAAATACAACTTTGCTGAAGCTTGAAATGGTGATAACTTGACAAGGGACAATAAGTATGTGATGCAGATAAATGGAAACAGGTTCATGGACTTCAGATACGGGCCGCCATAATTGATTGGCAACAGGTGTTGACGGTCCCATTACTGATCTTTGAAACATTGTTTCACTCGGACATAATACACTTGGATTCGAGAAGTCTCGTCATTAATCATCCTAATACCAATGGGTGTGGTTGTTTGTGTTCAGGACGTCTTTTTGGGGGTTAAATTCGGGGTCGCTCCACTGGTTTTAGTTAGAAAATAGCAGCCATGAATTCAATCAACCATTAATCATGCGTTAGTAACTTTATTATTCACACTCTTTAAATTGTACAAAATCCTACTCATTTTTATTTTTTGAGGCAAACATTACTGCGACTATATAGACAATTTGGTAAATATGTGCGCTTGCTTTGAACTATGAAACAAATTGCTTTAAACAATTGTTTAACCATTCCCGGCCCGTTTTATGAAGTAAGGGTTTTCTAAGTAACGTTTTCAATGTTGATATTGAAACTGACGCAAGGGGGGGGGGGGGGGGGGGGGTTGATACAAACATTCCTAGTAAAGAAAAAAATATCTAATTACACTTAGTCTAAATCTCCATACTGCAACCGAAGTGTCTGATTACACAAACATTCAAATGCCAAGTGATAGTACATCTGATGTACTATTTTACTTCAATTTAGACAGATTGAGGTACAGGTGGTGCATGTATTTGGCGTCTGTCAAAACCGCCACACTGCACTTTCGTTCTTGGCCTTGACTGGGTGAAATGTCGAATGCTAGTTTATGTGAGCTTCAAAATGTGATAGACATGATGAGAGTGGGCAATACAACAGTTACTCGCTACTTTTTTTCTGCCAATCTCATAACGATGCACCAGTATACAAAATTTCAACTGAAAATATCGAATAATGTTAGGAAGGTTGGGAC
Organism: Hippasteria phrygiana; assembly: GCA_037893225.1. Lineage (NCBI taxonomy): Eukaryota > Metazoa > Echinodermata > Asteroidea > Valvatida > Goniasteridae > Hippasteria > Hippasteria phrygiana. The sequence continues at coordinate 503,101 of JAZGUH010000122.1, forward strand.
TGCCATTATGTGAAAGTGTATTTTTTCTTCTTTATTATTCATGAAACTGGACTACTTGGAGATTGTACGTCTCTAGGGATACCATTTAGAAGTTGGCTCCCATTTTTGACCAAATTTATTTTTAGCCCTCTGTCATTATTGGGTTTTTTTTTTTTGGGGGGGGGGGGTGGTTATTGTCTGTTTTTTTGCCAACAAACCTTGCTTTCCTTCTAAAAAATAGAAAGTCATGCATGCGTATTTCCTAGAGTTCAATATTTGGGTCACTTCGTCGATATTGTCTGCGTCATGATTTGCCGACCATGGTTGACAAAATGAGGTTTCAAGAAGGTCTAAATAGTCAACAAATGATCATGATAAAGACATGTATAAAACGATATAATCACTAGTGCTACATACACCGAATTTGAAATTGCGATATGTTATCACAACATAATACATTTTTGGAATTTATTTTTTTACCGTCAAATTACCTTCACACAAGTGGTGCTCACTACAGTACAAAATTATTATGAAACTGAACGATGTCAACTTGATGGCTCATATAAGCCTCATGATCACCGAGTCGGCCAACAATTAAGCCTGCACCCAGATCGTGGAATGTTCGAATCTATTTTCGAAACTAAAACTAAATCAGAAGAACTTTAGCTCATAACAAATTATCCCTAAAAATTAATATTACATGTAATCCAATTTCAAAATGAATTTTCACAACCCAAGCCTAGGGTAAATGAAGATTGACGACAGCGAATACGGTGTTGGGTGCAACTTGATGCAGCGCCCCCACACGACGGTTCTAAATTCATTCGATTTACTCAGCTATTGGTGGCGCCCTTGTCTGTTGATTGCCCGTTGCCAACCTTCATGACATCAACACTCTAGTCTGGACACAATCTGTTCACAGAATCACTTTTGTGATTACAGCTAACGTTAGTTGATGTCCATGCATTTATTTATGGTGAATAAAGTGCAAAATCTGCAGACGACTGCTGTATCACAATTCAGTGAAGTTTCAGCGATTTCCTCTTCGTAAAGATTGTTTTTCGCCGTCTGTGGCTGTGGAGAGATTTATCGATTGTCATCAGAATGCCCGCTGAGAGGAGATTTGATCTGCACAAGACGAGTTCAGGACGTGGTCTTGACTACAGACCAGAATATTATTTTCCTGCTTCGGATTTTAAGGTAAGCTAAATTCCAAACTCCTTCATTTCAGAAAAACAAATCCGTTTTGCATGACTAACGTTACACATAGGCCCTACAAATATTTTCAACCAACATGATCAATGAAACTTTAGATTGAAAAAAAAACTAACGTTAACGTTAAAACTTAAACAAAACAAACAAATGTGGTAATAATAATACTATACTAACAGTTCAGCAATTCCATTACTAAAATTGCAATTGACATTCAATTCCAAAATCACTTTTGCAGCCTCAAGCAGTCTCTATTCAGTAGATTAAATCTACAGAAAATACTAATAATTATTAGGCCTAATAACCCTCCTGTGCACCTGGCCAAAATCGACCCAGTTGTTGTACAGATCAAAACCTATCAAATGACAGATTGAAACACACACAAACTGTGAGAGTTGGTGTTTAGAGTTTTTAATAGGCTGTGATAGTTACAAGTATAGGATTAGGAGGGTTTTAATTAATTAACTTTGGGCAAAAATTTGGCTTTCGTACCCGTTTAAGCCGTGAGATAGAGATGTGTGAGTCACAGCAGTTCAGTTTATTCACTGTTTATAGAAGTTTGACAACATAATTTGCCTCATAAATCCAAACCCTGCCAATATTCAAAATAGTATCCAGGGTAATTCTGAAAACATACAAGTGTTCTTATTAATATGTAAAGGGGGTCCTAAACTACACGATTACCAAAAACGCTGTCTCGGACTAGATGTAGTTCAAGTTGAATAATGCATTTCAACAGCTTTCATTACATTGCAGCTTGTATCATGATTTTTTGAAGTTTCAAAAGTTAATGGCGTTTCTGTATTTCTTTTCCATCTCTACAGACCACTGTGAGTAATCCCTTGCCTCCTGAGCTCGCCAAGCAAGATGAAATCATTAAACCATACACAACCACAACAGGCGAGACACACGATTACAAGCACCATGACGCCATACTGGGCAACCCAGAGCATTACAAGGCACCAGGGCTCTGGAATGCCCACTACAATAAAGACTTGCGAGAGAAGGTCAGTCCAAGAATTCTGCTTGCTTCCAGAACTGTAAGGTTTTCACAAACCTTACAGAGAGACACATATAAACTGCTGTGGGAGAAATTTTTCAATTTTGTCAAGAAATTTTCTGCCCCAACATTTCATATGCATTATCTTGACATGGCCATGTACACGTAGGTTAGGTTCAATTTCTTGAAATGTCACTCGAAATGGTGAAATTTTATTAAAATACCGCTTACCAAGACGACAGGTTTCCCCACTCCAAAGTTTGACATCGTTTGTCGTCGACAGAGGTCGCCTTAACACCATTGCCCAGTAGCTACTCCTTGGGATTTTTCCCAAGATCTTGGAAATGTTGGTGGAAATATGTGACCGGCTCTGCAAAAAGGGCTATTAAGTCGCACAATTTGAAAAATTAGTTATATACATAGTTGAATTGTCACATTCTAAGCTTTAATTTGGTGTAGGTTTAACCCATGTGGCATTTTGTGTTCTCGAGATACCTTGACATTTGTATACTCCTATTTTCCCAATTTAACGGAAGTGTGTTTAGAGATACAAGCCTTTAAACACAAAAAGTGCAAAGAAATAAGTTAGAAGTAATTTTTATCAACATTTATTTTTTCATCCTTATTCATGAATATTAATGTTTCTGAAAATAAATTCTTAAAATATAGATAAAACAGAAGCCTACAAACCAAAAACAAAAAAATCACTTGCGTGAAGATTTTTTCGCCCGCTTCACATAGAACTGCCCTGTGTGTGCTTTCACATAGTGCGACATAATACCCCTTTTTGCAGAGCCGGTCACATATATGGATTGCGCAAAGTGCTTATTCCAGTGCTGTTCATTCAATGCATTTTGTACAGTGTTTTCCATTGCCTTGGGAATTCTTGGGAATTTTACTAGATGAATCTTGGGAATTTCAAATTTGATGAGGAGTTAAGGCAAGAGTGTCATCTGCCTTTCTTTTTAATGTATTCTGCATCAAATTTAGTAACGTACATTTTTAATATGTATAATGAGGTTTATCCCATCTACCCTAGCCCTAGAAGGGTACAAACTATTAGAACCCAACTCAAGTTAATACAAACTCGTTCCCAATTAGGTTCAACAAGGCTTGTTGGAAAGCGAACTCATGCTCTTCAGTGCAACCTACAAAAACTTGTGAAACGTGTATTGCAATAAAATAAATCTACGACCTACATGTATCTTTCCGCAGCTGCAGAACCGGCCGTGGAGGAAACCACTAACGATGGGTAATCAGGAATCCGAAGTTCAGGCAAACTACAAAGGGGCGCAGACTCAGCCAGGAGTGGATTTCAACACTATCGTCAAACCACAAACCACGGGTCTGATCGACCACCACAAACAGATGCCAGCACCCCTCAAGGTAAGAGAAGGATGTCCGTGGAATCAGAGAATGACCTAAAAATGTGCAAGTGAGATGGAATTTGCATCAGGGATGATGTAAATTAGAACAGACATTTTTATTTTGCCCTTTCTCGACATAGTGTATGAAGCACTGTATGCTCAGTGCTTTCAAAGAGCCTGTGCGCAAAAATTCACAAGCTTACTCGGGTGGGACTCGAACCCAGGACCTCTTGCTTACAAGTGCAGACGTCTTAACCACTCAACCACCCACCCAGCTTGCCGGGGTCGGCAGGCCGATTCGAATCCAATGTAGCAATAGAGGAATTTCACATAAGTCCCTTCTGCGCACTTCCGGGTTGAAAGCGAGAATGTCAGTGGCGAACAAAACAACGCTTTTCAGCACATTCATTCATGCAGGAATTAATCCGGCCATAAAAGGCAGCGCAGGCCCACGATCAGCATAAAGTTGTTTACTGTGACATTGAGGTCCTCGTTTTTAAACGCGGAAGTGCGCAGATCGGCGCTAAACTTGTCGTTGTGGGATTCCTCTATGGGTACCGCCGCGTAATCGGTGAGAAGGTGGAATTTGTGTCGGGAATGACCTAGAATGGCCTAGAATTTGCAAACCTCACCCAAGCCAACACCCATTTTGAACTTTTAATCTACATTTTGTACTGTATCACAAACAGCTACTACACCAAGGCTCAAAGCGCCATATAGCGAGAACCTTCGTCAATGACAACATTAATTAACCCTCCTATACTTATAACTATCACAGCCAATCAAAAACTCTAAACACCAACTCTGACAGTTTGTGTGTTTCAACCCGTCATTTGATAGGTTTTGATCTGTGCAGCAGCTGGGTCGATTTTGGCCCTGAGAACAGGAGGGTTAACAAGAACCTTGTATAATTTGTAACCAGTTATTTATCTGAATATTTTCCAGGACAATTTGCCCAAGTACAAGCCCTCCCTGGTACGTGATGATGGCGCCCTTCAGCTGTTGGACCCTTACGTACCGACCTCACACCGGGTCCATAAATGCTTCAGTCGTCATGAGCTGGGCGGCTACCCCAAGAAAGACGCAGCCACGTACTGGCGATGCGAAGACTATCCTCAAGCATGGGGACACGGCACAAAACACAAGTAAGTCAGGGAATATGTCAGTTTAAAACCAAGTAGTTTTGACCAGCTCCCCAAAATCCTCTTTCTGCGGTCATGGTACTGTTTTAACCCCTTAAAGCCGATTATTTATAATGAGGCGCCAGGGCGGCCTGTGCAGCCAAGCGTAACATACACAATAATCCAACAATGGATTGAAATTGCAGAGAATGACATGTATAGACGTGTCATCCGGCTTCAAAGGGTTAAAGTAATATACAACATTTGCAAACAAAAAACAAAACTACGGAATTACCGTGAAATACCTTTCTTGACTAAAGTAAATAATAGTCTCAAGCATCCTGTGCAATCATGGCACCTGGTTCGCTGCCATTTTCAAGAAAAGTGGAATTTTTGTATCAATGTCCAGTGATGGTTGGCCGACCATCATTGGGGAAAACGTTAGTTGGTCCACATTTTGTCAGTTTGTTACACATCCGTGGACGGGTGCAAGCTAGTCTAGTTCCCCGACGTGATAATTCCCAGATGTCTATAAATTGCTCTGTAGGGTCAGGGAACCAGACTACAAGAACGGCATTTTTTTTTCTCCGTTTTCCCAGCATCTATGCACACAAAACGTCCGTGGCATGTTTTTGAGATCCGTGGCTTACATTAAACATGCAATTAGAACTTCATACATAGTTTATTGATAACTAATGGCAAATTCTACCTGTTCATTCCGTCAGCCTTCTACCGATGAATTCAGTGCCTCGGGAGCGACCTCCCATGCGAGACGAGATGGTCTTTAAGACGGCAATCAAGGAGCCCGTTCGTTGGCCGGAGAAGTTCCCTCGCGTCCCCCACAATGGCATCAAATCCATCATGACGACCTCCTACGTTCCTCCGTCCGACCCTAAGAACAGGGAGTTGTTCTCCTGCCCCGTCGACACCCCGTGGGTGATTCCAAAATCGGGACCCCAGCAGACGTTTTCGGTCCCGTCTATGTACAACACAGAATACCAAACCTATGCCAGCGGAAAGCCTATTTCCATATAGAATTTCTATAAGAACTGTAAATAATGACTTATCTTTACAAAGTACAAGTCCACCTGTTTATATAAGTGGCCACCTGTCAACCGGCCGGCCTTAATGCTCAACATTTTGCCCATTGACGCACTGTAAACTGCCAGTACGTCATGACAAGTTGACATAATGGCATTTATGTATGTCATGTGTCACTCTTAGTCCAAGTGTGAGCCCAAGTGTCATTCAACATTAAGGCTGTCCCAAATGTACCGAATATTCAAATACCTTTTTGCCGGTTTGAATATTTGAAAAAATATATATATGCACATACAGATGCTGCATTTTTGTCAGTGTTAACTTTTTGTGGACAGAGGTTTATTTTGCCATCCGTAAAACCCTTGACACTTACTGCAAAATACTTACTGCAAAAGCACGGGCTGGAGTTTGGTTTCTTGTTATTAGAACGTCATACGTACCCATAATGATCTTGATTAGGGGTGTGCATCGGAACCGAGTACCCGTCCGTTCATGTCAAGAACCGGTTCCAGATTATGGAATCGAGTACCTGTACAACTTTACATTATCGCATAGTATCTTCCCAAACAATGAAAAAGGAAAGGTTTTGAATGTAATTTGTCGGGAATTTTCAACATTAAAAACCGACTACATGGGTTCCAGCACAGATTTCATATTTACCGGACATGGTTTTTGTAGTCTGGGCACAGATATTAGCCTCGACCAGACAAAATAGCGTACTTCATTCCACAATAAATATAACTGTATAAAGCTTCCGGACAACCGTCTTTTGTGATATGCCGGCACATGCAAAGGCAGAGAAGTGATCACACTGGACAGGCATGAGATTTTTCAGACTTTTGTCTGCAATCAGACTTGTTGAATCTTAGAGAAAGACATTATTACAACTTCCGAGATTGGAAGTTTAGGGTTGGGTTTCTTTAGTGGGTACCCGAGTACCAATATTTTTTTCAATCGGGTACCCGGTTCTTTTACTACCGTATATGCACACCCCTATCCTTAATCTTGATACAGGCACGTGCAAAACATGTCAATCGGGCAATCCATAATATCGATCACCTCACGTAAAACACCGGCGTGTTTTGCGTTGAACTTTGTGCCGGCTTAAAAATCTTGATTGACGAGTACAGAATATTCGGTCAAACCCAGTTTTGAAGTTTTTAATAGTCAAACACTAAATTTATTTGCAAAAGAACAGCCCTATTTGACATTGAGTCATTACGCAGAGGACGTCCGGAGAAATTGAAATGCGAATGCATTTCACACGGACAGAATTTACTGTTTTCATTAAATGCGCACAACTGACTTTCCAGAGATACCCGTCTATTCTTGTTAGTCGTCCACTCTTTAGCTACCTTCACATAGTGGCCAGCTGTCCATAATTGCCATAACTGGCCACGATATGCAGGTTTTTACTGTCCTATAGCCATGTAAATAAGGTTTGATTCAACTTTATACACGTAAGTTCCGTCCATAAATTTGTTGTGATGGTAAGTTTGTTCAATATATAATAAATAACTTATTCATTACAAAATCATGTTTGTTTTGCGTCTCAATGTTATTTCGCAAAACAATTATTACCATTTTCTTTCGAGTTTATGAAAACTTTCTACAAATTGGCCGGGGGGGGGGGGCAAATGGACTCAAATATGCTCACGGATAAAAGGCAGTCAATGTACAGATAGTTTCCTTTGATCTTCACCAATAATGATGAACAATAATCTTGGGTACATGTATCTGGATTTGGTCTTCAGGTTCCTCCGTCTCCTCATCACAGTAACGCACAAACGCCAGCTTAGTACCACTCATCCAACTCGCATTATATTCAGTAGTGTCCATTTCATCGTTCATAGCTGGTCTTAGCTCCCGGACTAACTTGAAGCCACCATCCTTGGTGAATGTCAACAAGAACTGGCTTGCTTCCAAGAAATCAGAAGCGACAACTTTGTTGCCATGGAGACAAGTTATAACAAGCTTCAAGAGGGCCTGCGGGTATTGGTTCGTGATACACCTCTTGTCCAAGTCACCGGTATCACCGATATATTTCCCGTCCAGACTTAACAAGCCTAAGACTCCAAGTTTGTTTTGAACAATCATTATGCGATGTTCGGCATCAAAGCTGTACGACACACTATAACTGACCTCAAAAAGGTCCTCAGCGTCCTCACGATAGAGGTTGATATCAGCGAAGTCAAAGGTTTCCATGCACTCACCTGATGACAGATTCCACATTTTCATAACGGGGTCGTTACGGTCATTAGTACCGACAACAATGCCATCACCAAGATGGCATGAAACCAAACGGTTCATGTCCGTTTTGATTGTATGTAGACAGGTGCCATTTCTTGTATCCCACAATCGAATTGTTTTTGGATGGTAAGCTGCAGCCACTAAATTGTCTTTGTAATCTAAGTGAACGTGGCGGGTGTTTCCGGAGCCGGCACGGAGGAGATAATCGGAGGCATCGTCAGAACCCCAGACCCTTATGTCACTCTCCTTTGGCTCAACGTCATCACCATCATCTTCGTCATCTGTGTCATCTTTATCGTATTCATCGTATTCATCTAAAAACATCTGAGCTGAGCTGACGATGGTTTTCCCATCAAAGAAGAGATGGGACACTTCCTTATGATGCCCTGACATAACCCGCAGCTGCTCTGCCGTCTTGGCCGAGAATGTACGCACCTTGCCGTCTTGGCATCCGACAGCTACGACACCATTCTTCACCTTTAGAGAGTTGACGCTGGAACTAACATCCACTTTGATGATGTGTTGGCATTTCCCTGATGTGTTGTCCCAGATCCTTACTGTGTAATTCGAGAGCCTAATTCCTTCCTCAATGGTGCCACCGACAAGCAAGTCTCCTTCCCCATCTAGACTGTTTATGTAGACCACACCGGTATTGTTTGGATCGGATGTTTCAAACTCTACAGTGTTTGGCCAAGCTCCCTTATAGCCGACAGAGCCAAACTCGAACGAAACTGAATGGTAACGGTTGTCATTCCAGTTTGCTTCAAGGTGCTTCGCTTTCATGTATACTTCCTTCCATTTGCATGTCGGAACCAGTTCTGGGCAGTTTGAACCGGTTACAACTGCATCAAACGGGAAACTGATATTGTCATTACCTGCCCCCTGCTGAGAAGTAGGCACGAATGGGGTTTCCTTGCGAAGATCTTGGACGGTACCGTAGCGCTCCCATCCTTTGACTCGGCACAGAGGGCGCCATAAGGTATCCTGATTGGCTGCTTCTCGCCAAGTTTGATTACATAATGCCGCCTGGCAGAGATCTTTTGCTGTGAGATGCTGAAGTATGGGTTGGTGCAGCTCTGGTGGGAGACTGGTAAAGTCAGTCAAAGTCGAATCCATCATAAACGATGAGCTGCAAGTGAACAAGAAAATGCCGAGCACATCATAGAAACATAAATAAATGTTTTGGAAAGATTTTACTTTAATAGCTCCCCATTAAAATGGGTCAGGAACAGCAAATCCTTGGAAAATAATCAACCCTTCTTGATAACAACTGCCTAAACATGTGGCACAACCTATTATTTCAAGATTTATGTCGGCAAAATCCGTAAAAACACAAACTTTCTTCCCTTATATTGCAAAAAAAATTACTGACTAAAGTCTCCAAGTGTTTATTTCAAACACAAATGGGTGGTAACAATGTTCGCTCCGTTTTCCTTGCGAACTGACCACCATGCTGACCATGCTGAAGTCGCAACCAGGCAGGCAGTAGCCCATATTAGCGATCATTTATCAGTGTACACAGCTCTTATCTGTTGGCTCCTGGAAGCTGGAATGGGCTCCAGCGGCCACACCCCGGTCAACCTCCTCGGTCGGAGGGCTAAACTAGGTGAGGGTAGCAGGCAGAGGGTTCCTCCGTCTGTGAGGGGGTACATGTCCCCACATTTTTTGCCCTCACATTTTTTGCCCCGGGAAGGATGGTCTCGTTATAGCCCTGGCAGGCTATCATCCTAGGACCTTGGCCTATCACCAAGGACGCGGAACGCCACCACGATAGGCAGTCCCTAATCAGAAACCGGGTTCTGGCATGGTGTTGCAGCTAAAGGAGCTGCCAGCCGTCTCGGATCTTCCTTGCCACTGGACCACAGCTTCTTTGGGTCAAGATGGTGGGGTTGGCGGATTGCGCAACCACTCCTCCACCTAAATCTCTTCATCGCGCAGGAACCTTCTCCCGTTGGGAGAAGGAGTCGTCGTCACTTGCGACAGACTTCCATAACTACACAGCCATGACAGTGACAGTGACAGTGTACATGTAGGCCAATAATGACATGTAGAAATAGAAATCAGATTTATTGAGACTGCAGTCGACTGCTAGAACAACAGGAAAACCGAAGTTTGATACTTACAGCCGTTTATACAGAATTTTATTTGTTACAGCGGCCAACGTCAACATTCATGACATTTGCACAATTTTTCCCTCGGTTTTCAAGGTTGACCTACGACCTTACAGCAAAGCAGCCTCGATAACGTATTACAGAAAGAAATAATAAATTAAACACTTTATTCAACTGGTTACACATTTTACATGAAGAGTGGAATTTTATATACCACTGTATGAAAATATAAGTAAAATCTTATCAACCAGTTACCGTGCTACCCACCATGCCCACTCAGCTCAGTGTGAACTGAATAAACCTTTTTGACATTCTCAAAGCATCATGGGAACTGCATCAGCCCCAAATGGCATTAGAAGAGCAAGCACATTAGAACGGACGTGATTGGTCGCATTGGTCACATGTTCGTCGCCATGCTTGCAAAATCCTCTTCTGATTGGCTGTGACATTATTACTTTTATATTAGCTGTTCTAATTCCAGAAATTTGCATTCATCAGTAACTGGTACCCTGAGAGGGATTCCCAAATTATTTCCTTTATTTTCATTGCCATTTAAAATTGATTTTTCTGGTTATTATTTTCCTTATGTTCCATGCAAAGATATGTGAAAAGGGTAGGCCTATCGCTCAACTCATGACAGATATTTAGCATAAAATCAATTAATATTTGGACTGGTTCACAGTGGTTTGTGTATAAATAAATTACATAGTTTGTTTGGCCTCCAAACCCACAATGCATTGAGAATGTCGAAAAGGTTTATTTCCTCCATAGACCTTATCGCAAATACGTTTGAGAGAGACAATGATTACTACTAAAAGTACTATTACTAGGGATTGTGGGAAAGAAACGCGCACGAAAATCGCTCCCATTTCCTTCCCACAATCCCTTGTGACCATTGTGACGTCTCAATCAGGCGGTACGACTACGAGTTCGATAATGCTCAGGTCAAAAGTCAGCTGTTCCAAATTTCGCCTCGTCGTATCGGCCTTTTAGTTACGCCGTTTTGGTACAGCTGACCTGTGACCTTTTATTAGTTTTATAAACCACATTGCATTGCAAGCCAAAAGTCAATTATCGAACTCGCTTATTCTTCTTTATTTATATTCCTCCATGAACAAATTGTTGGACTTTTTTGCTGATTATCTTCCTCCATGGCTAGCCTACCAAAAAAATGTTTCCAACTGCGCGTGCCACATCATGACATAAGAACTAAGAAGTAATCACAGTCTGATAAGTGATACTGAGTGATAGTGTAATTATAACTAACATAATTCAAACTTTTTCGCTACAAAATATCACTTACATTTTCTATTTCCGATATTCACATCACAGACAGTCATCAGCTCATGCTATGCTAGCACTGAGTAGTACGGAGTAGCAGCATGGAGGAAGGAATGGTATTGGTACGTAGCATGGTAGCAGTGAGTGCTAGTGCTAGCTATATATAGCTGCACGCGGGGTCGCGGCACCGGGATACCCAGCGTGGCCACTCATCAAATTTGAAATTCCCAAGATTCATCCAGTAAAATTCCCAAGAATTCCCAAGGCAATGGGAAAACACACTAGGCATGCACCGGAATTTATAAGCACTTTTGCGCATGATGTGCAATCCATATTTTTTCCACCACAATTCCCAAGATCTTGGGAAAAATCCCAAGGAGTGGCCACACCGAGACGCGCATGTCAACAGCGCCATCTACCGTCCACACAAAATCATGGACCGATAATGATTAGTGAAGTTGAACAAAAATATTAGTAAATCGGCGTCCATGACAGTCGACAGTGATGACACGAGTCTTTTTGACTCATTTTAATACTCAAATAAGCATTCCTTTTGAGATAGAGTTTCCATGTTTAGTCGTAGCCTTGTTGCCGTCTTGTGATTTGCTAGCGAGATTACTTTGCTCATGGAGGAAGGAAAACATGTTTTGCTGTGGGTGCCGCTTTAAAAAAAATCCTCCAAACTACGAATTAGAAAAAGAGCAATCATTTAAGTTTATTCCAGGGGCGGATCCAGGAATTTTTGCAGGGGGGGGGGGGGTTCTGAAATTTGCCCAAAAAAGTGACTCCCAAAATGTTCCGCCTGCGAAAAAAAATTACAAGCGGGGGAAGGGGGAGCTGATACACTTTCTCACCGTTGGTGGAGTCATTTAACCTCTTTGTTTTGTTCTCACCCATAGGCAAAATAAGACCTGTATTTGCAAGCAAAAGCAAAACAAAAAAATTGGCAACGAGCGGGGGGGGGGGGGGGGGTTCGACCCCCAAACTCCCCCCCCCCCCCCCCCCGATCCGCGCCTGTATTCTAAACTGTTCTTAAAAATAGGAAAAAACAAAAAATAGTCAGTTTGATAATCGAACTCGGTGCGCGTGATCCAAGATGCATTTTTATAGTGCTAGTTTCTTTCTTGCGCACCAGTTGTGAATACTAGCAAGTATTGATATACCCAGAACGATATGGGGCAGAGGGGTAACCCCCCCCCCCCCCCCCCCCCCACCCCCCCTTTTTGTCCCTATACCCTATACACTCTCCAGACTATTGTTACCTAACACATTCCCCCTAGACTTCTGAAAAGAATTCCTGAGATTCCGGGAACACAATGACAAAAGAGGGGGGGGGGGGGGGTTCGCTCTGCCCCATATCGCGCATCATATGAGTATTGAGCTGCATTTAAGATCCTTTCTATTTTGACCAATACCAGTAAGATGAGCTTTAGTCGTCTGCATACACTGATAAGTTACAATTTAGACCAACAGCCTCGGGTTTTACATGCAAAGAAAGAGGAATTCATGCGCCTTCTCAGGTTGGTTAACGAAGATTTTCCATATAGACATTTTATAGCGGAGTTACGGTCGATAAACGCGACGCACCTTCAGATGGGGATTTATTTCTTGCCACACACACATTAAAAAACACAAATGATCATTAAATTGAAAATGACGATGAACTCCTCTCGCCCAAAACTCTGAAATTTCACTGAAAGTGTGTCAAAATATTCATGTACTGTATCTCTTGCCGCTTGACGAAACGCTTACGCCAACGAGATAAGGAGTTATGGGATAAAGAAACCTGAAAACGGGTTAAATCTGCATTTTTTCCTGTGGCTGAGCATTCACTTGGCAGCTATGCTACTTTGGGTGTTTTTTTTTTCTTCAAACAACCAAGGATTTGTGAGATACCGTACTGTATAGAGTACCGAAGTGATGACGTCAATCAATGCAATGTTTGGAACCAGAATACATTCTAAACTGCATGTGTGTAGAACCATTGCCCCAGCAACTGACGTCAGACTTCGGTACTCTATACCTCAAAGCCTATACGCTTGCTGTGAAAATTGACTCATCCTCTTGCATCAGATTCATTAGTGACGATGACTGATGAAGTTAACTAGCTAGTTACGACTGGAGGAAAATGTGGAAGTGGTTGGGACCTGCATTTAATTAATTGTTTGGAAATGCCGGATGCAAGATGTTTCGCTGACTGGTTTAGAAGTCAACATTAAATTGATTTCTTTCCCATTCAATGTCTTTCATAAGGAAACATTTCTTGAACGAAAGGTTCGTGGTTGCATGGCTTGTGCTGTCGAGATGCACGATCGACGATCCACGAATGGCATGCGATACATGAATCATAATGACTTCATCATGACCCGTCTTATGATCAAGAGAGGACGCTCTCATCAGGTGCAACATCCGATAATGTCCCATTAATAAACTGTAATTACGCAACTAACAAGCAGCCTAAATTTCAACTTTACCGTAATGATTTTTGCTAAATCAATTACATTAAATGAGCAAAATAGAATATGAAAACACGTTTATAGGCCTATGCCATGTACGTGCAAATTCGTTTTCAAATTCTCTCTCCAATAACTTCTTATTTGATGACGCCATCATTCTGAAACTTACTAAAGAAATTCAGTATTGTGTAATGAATGTCTGTAAGCAGTTTCATACAACTTGAATAAATGATATATACAAAAAAATACTTGGCTGCGAGCTCTTGACTGATTTTGGCAGAAAGGAAAACTTTGCACAGAATGCGTTTGCATCTACACATGTTAAACAATTAACTAGCCGGTGAAAATTTTAAGCTATTACTGTAACGAACAACTGCATGCGTTTCAAGTAAAACTTAATGTTTAGTACATTTGTAGCATCATCAGCTTTACACAATTATAAATTCTTAATTTACATTTACATATGTAATGGGGGATAGGTGATCAAGCGAACTGAAAGATAGAGACAGAAAACAGGGCAGTTGACTATGAAATGACACTTTTATGCAAAACAACAAAATCTAAATCAAGAAATCTGAAATGAACTAAACCTTTACCCCCTATAAAAGACATACGTTTATCTCATAACTAACACTTGTTGACAATGTTTCGTTTCTGACCCTTTGTTTATCAGATAACATTTCTTGTGGACCCAACAAATGGTGACAAATATTATGAGGATGTGAGGGTCAAACAAGCACCTTCTGCGGGACGCAGTACAAAAGGCCAATAATATAATATGATAAAGAGCCTGGGAGTTCCCTGCTCAAGAGCATTATTGACCTCGTTTTCTCAACTGAGGAACTTGCCAAGTCAACTGGACTTGGCATCAAGGGCGCCAGAAAAGCAGATGCCCTTGATGCTGGAGTGTATGCTGTACATTCCGTCCATAAATTAAATTTGTCAGATGTCGGACAACTCGACCATTGGCCGACTCGACTCGAGACAACTCGACCGTTCAGACAACTCGACTTTGACATGGAGACGACTCGTATCATGGTATTGCATTACACGTGAGGACAGAAAAGAGGGTATAACAAAGGGAACAAGACTGTCCTCACTTCTATTTCTTTGTTCCGAAAAAAAGTGAGGACAGGTAAAAGTGTTCTTAGTCTATATGGGGATGGGTTATATTAAAGGGAACAATGGACAATCCTCACGTGTATAGCTAAACAAAAATACATGGCAAGTTCTCTTACAACTTCAGATGGAAAACGTTGGTCTCTAAACCATACCTCACCATACTTATGCAATGGTTGGGGGTATAAAGACACAACTAACTATACCCATATTGTACATACAATGTAGAATCTACACATCCGAGTACTGAAGAAAAGTATACATGTACATGCAAGATCTTATAAATTAGCGGATAAATACAGGTCAAGGATTTCAATACTTGAATAAAACATAAGTTTCAATGGCAATACATGTAGCATGGAGGAAGGAACCTGTTCATTCCTCCATGCATGTAGTTTGATGAATAACAATTCATTACATCCATGATTTGTTTCATAAGAGCTTAATTCCCCGTGTATTTATAATGTGCAATTTTACCAACCTGTATACTAGTTTCTACTTCTAACCCCCCCCCCCCCCCCCCCGAAATCCTTAAGTTGATCCCGACTACAAGTCACAGGGCTGTAGTCGAGTCCCTGCAAGTCCTTTCACAAGTCCTTTCACAAGTCCTTTCACAAGTCCTTTCACAAGTCTTGTCACAAGTCTTGTCACAAGTCTTGTCACAAGTCTTGTCACAAGTCTTGTCACAAGTCTTGTCACAAGTCTTGTCACAAGTCTTGTCACAAGTCTTGTCACAAGTCTTGTCACAAGTCTTGTCACAAGTCTTGTCACAAGTCTTGTCACAAGTCTTGTCACAAGTCTTGTCACAAGTCTTGTCACAAGTCCAGTCACAAGTCCAGTCACAAGTCCAGTCACAAGTCCAGTCACAAGTCCTTTCATAAAGCCAGTTACAAGTAACTGGATGAACAATGACAAAGGAATGCCTTTGTCAAAGCTCATTTGAATAGCTTGTGATTGGAATTAGGACTGGAGGGTTTGTGATGGACTTGCAGGGACTTGGGGTGGATTTGTGATAGACTCGACTACAGCCCTGACAAGTCATAAGTTATTCCATACTTGACAAAAGTCATGATATTGAAATCCATATAGCAGATTAACTAAAAAGAATTCTACTCATTAAGTTCGCGATAAAAGCGACATTTATACAGCTATTTACCCAATGATTAAGGCTCCTCACATGATATCCTTACCCCTCATTTTCAAGAAGTTGAAATTTTGTACCGGTAAACTGGTATCAAGTATCAATTTCAAATTTTGGTCGGCCAACCATCGTTGGAACAAAACTTTTTCAAATACCCAAATATTCCGTGAATGGGTGCAAGCCAGCTAGTCTGGTTCCCTGACCCGACAATTCCCCGATGTC
This sequence comes from Hippasteria phrygiana, assembly GCA_037893225.1. Classification (NCBI taxonomy): domain Eukaryota; kingdom Metazoa; phylum Echinodermata; class Asteroidea; order Valvatida; family Goniasteridae; genus Hippasteria; species Hippasteria phrygiana. The sequence continues at coordinate 519,401 of JAZGUH010000122.1, forward strand.
TATAAATTGCTGTTTCATTTGAAGTAGGGTCAGGGAACCAGACAACAGGAACAGCAATTTTGCCCGTTTTCTACCATCTATGAACATAAAACTTTAAACATTGCAATAATATTTGTCAAGGTGGGATCGCAACCACATTCATGAAGACGCTAGCGCAAGAACATAAAGTCTCACTTAACATTAGAAGATGACACTGCACATGTGCTTTTCTCAAATAATACGTGACGCGACACCACGAAATGAAGAAGTTGAACATTGAGATAATGCTATTTCCTGGAAATACCTGCAATGAGCTTTAATGTGTGTTGTTCTGAGAAAATGAAGCGCAAAGTGTGTTACCTCTGCAGATAACCCGAGTTCTTTCAAAAAATCACCTGCAAAAAAATATTTCGAGATTGAAACCAGTTTTTAAATTTTGGGCTATGATAGAATAGGGCTTTTTAAATGTAAAACTCTTAAAATCGAAAAATGAATTGTTACTCTGAAAGCCATAGTGCGACTTTCCTCTCATTTTGTGCTGCCAGGTCAAATACATGAAATGATGATTTATCCAGTTTGAAATATTCACAGGAAAGAATTTATTTCTCTCCACACCGAGAATAATTACAATTCCAAGACATTTTAAGAATATTAAATCCATTAATTATAGATGAAAATATCACAAACTAAACAGCTCAAATTATAATCGCACCAACGAAATCGTTAGTTTAGATCATTCAGTTTGAATTAATAACTAGTAACTTCTAAAACAAAGAACCAAATATCTTAAATTCAAAATCTATGACGGTTTCAGCAAGCATAATTAACTACACAACCTTACATACTAAAAATCTAATCCTTAACAAAACAGAAAAATGTAAAAAACCAAAACCCCGACTACAAAAAATGAAAATAAAAATACCGATTATGAAGCGTGACATCATTTGGAAAACTTGTACACTCCCTTCACCCAAGTTATCGATCATATTAATTTGAAAAATATCAACAAACCAATCGCATCAACAAAATCGTTAGTTTAGATCATTCAGTTTGAATTAATAACTAGTAACTTCCAAAACAAAGAAGCAAATATCTTAAATTCAAAATCTATGACGGTTTCAGCAAGCATAATTAACTACACCTTACATACTAACAATCTAATCCTTAACAAAACAGAAAAATGTAAAAAACCAAAACCCGACTTCAAAAAATGAAAATATAAATACCGATCATGAAGCGTGACATCATTTGGAAAACTTGTACACTCCCTTCACCCAAGTTATCGATCATTTTAATTTGAAAAATATCAAACAAACCACAAGGGAAACTGACTCAGTCATTTTGAATGAATTCTCAAAGTGAATAATGAAAACTGGCAGGAGCAGGGACTTGAACCTGCGACCTCCGGTACAGTATTCCGAAGGTCGCAGGTTCAAATCCCACTCCTGCCAGTTTTCTTCATTCACTTTGAAAATGTATTCAAAGGTCATTTCTTTTGTTCATAATCTTTTTGAAAAGAATGTATATAAACGCTCGCATTTCAAAGCATAGTTTCTTTCAGTTTTCTATTAAATTTCTGCAACGGGCCAAATATTAACCCATTGAATATGGACAACTGCCAGAGCCGCAGTTTGAAAAAGACCACCTGGCTGGCTGTTATCTATATGGGCATTCCTGCACATACTTAATCCATTGTTTGCCTATTGTGTGTTACCCTTGATGCACAAGCCTGTCTTGGCATACCAGCACCTCATTAATAACAGACAGATGAAGGGGTTAAAGGTTAACATAATTAAAAGAAATACATGGCATGTATTACAAAGTTGCATAGACAAAGGGTCCACGATTTACCGAATGTCCACGATCGATTGAAATTCATGTACAAAACATATGGGAGGCCTTCCGAAAAAGTTAGAGTATAAACAAGAGGAACAATGGTAGGTCTGTGATTGCCGGTATTTACACGACTGTATTCTTGTATTGTACTACGTAGGACAAGAGGAGAAAGAAAATACAAAAGAATCTTTCTTGTCCTCGAGAGTCGGTCTTTTGTTAAAATCTTTACCAATAATGATGAACAATAATCTTGGGTATCTGGATTTGGTCTTTGAGTTCCTTCTTCTCCTCAAAGTAACGCACAAACGCCAGCTTAGTACCACTCATCCAACTCGTATTAAACCCAGTATCGTCCATTTCATCCATCATAGTTGCTCTCAGCTCCCGGACTAACTTGAAGCCACCATCCTTGGTGAATGTCAACAGGAACTGGCTTGCTTCCAAGAAATCAGAAGCGACAACTTTGTTGCCATGGAGACAAGTTATAACAAGCTTCAAGAGGGCCTGCGGGTCTTGGTTCGTGATACAACTCTTGTTCACGCCACTGCTATCACCGATATATTTCCCGTCCAGACTTAACAAGCCTAAGACTCCAAGTTTGGTTTGAACAACCATTATGAGATGTTCGGCATCAAAGCTGTACGACACACTATCACTGACCTCAAAAGTGTCCTCAGCTTCACGATAGAGGTTGATATCGGCGAAGTCAAAGGTTTCCATGCACTCACCGGATGACAGATTCCACATTTTCATAACGGGGTCGTTACGGTCATTAGTACCGACAACAATGCCATCACCAAGATGGCATGAAACCAAACGGTTCATGTCTGTTTTGATTGTATGTAGACAGGTGCCATTTCTTGTATCCCACAATCGAATTGTTTTCGGCTTGTAAGCTGCAGCCACTAAATTGTCTTTGTAATCTAAGTGAACGAGGCAGGTGTTTCTGGAGCTGGAACGGAGGAGATAATCGGAGGCATCGTCAGAACCCCAGACCCTTATGTCACTCTCCTTTGGCTCAACGTCATCACCTTCATCATCTTCATCATCATCATCTTCATCATCTTTGTCAGCTTTGACACCTTCATCATCTTCATCATTATCCTCCTCATCCTCCTCTTCATCGTCTTCATCTACAAATATCTCGGTGTTGGCCGAGCTGACGATGGTTTTCCCATCAAAGAAGAGATGGGACACTTCCTGATCATGCCCTGACATAACCCGCAGCTGCTTTGCTGTCTTGGCCGAGAATGTACGCACCTTGCCGTCTTGGCATCCGACAGCTACGACACCATTCTTCACCTTCAGTGAGTCGACGCAGGAACTAACGTCCACTTTGATGATGTGCTGGCATTTCCCCGATGTGTTGTCCCAGATCCTCAATGTGTCATTGGAGAGGCTACCGACAAGCAAGTCTCCTTCTCCGTCGAGACTGTTTATGTTGACCTCACCGGTATTGTTTGGATCGGACGTTTCAGACTCTACAGTGTCCGGCCAAGTTCCCTTATAGCCAACAGAGCCAAACTCAAACGAAACTGAATGGTAACGGTTGTTGTTCCAGTTTGCTTCGAGGTGCTTCGCTTTCATGTATACTTCCTTCCATTTGCATGTCGGAACCAGTTTAGGGCAGTTTGAACCGGTTACAACTGCATCAAACGGGAAACTGATATTGTCATTACCTGCCCCCTGCTGAGAAGTAGGCACGAATGGAGTTTCCTTGCGAAGATCTTGGACGGTACCGTAGTGCTCCCATCCTTTGACTCGGCACAGAGGGTGCCATAAAGTTTCCCGATTGGCTGCTTCTCGCCAAGACTGATTACATAATGCCGCCTGGCAGAGATCTTTTGCTGTGAGATGCTGAAGAATGGCTTGCTGCAGCTCTTGTGGGAGTCTGGTAAAGTCAGGCAAAGTCAAATCCATCATAAACGATGAGCTGCAAGTGAACAAGAAAATGCCGAGCACATCATAGAAACAAAAATAAATGTTTTGAAAAGATTTTACTTTAATAGCAGTAGCTCCCCACTAAAATGGGTCAGGAACAGCAAAATCCTTGGAAAACAAGGTGATCCGCGGGTCACACGTGTCGCCCTTATTGTTGCTCACTGCTTCCACTAAGTTTCATCTTTTCAAATGAGAGCAATTTACATTTTCAGCCTATTGTACCACTTGAAATTACCTTTGACATTGATGTGACCTTTAACATCAACATCACGTTTTCATGTTGCACATTGGACTTGAACATTTGGAATGAAACAAATTTTACATTTTAAGCCTATTTTATTACTTGAATTCAAATGACCTTTGACCTCAGTATGTGACCTCACATCATATGGTTAACATAATGCACCTATGACCCTAGTTTGATTGTAATTTGACAAACAAGACACAAAAATGAAAGAGACATGTTGGATAAGAGAATTGAACATGTTTACAGCGGTTTTAATAGTTTTAGAAGAACTGAATTGCAAGCAATTTATTTTCCCAATGGATCCGTTGACTTTTTTTCACATTTTCCATTGGTAATTTTTTTTTTTAATTCAAGCGCCCCCCAAATGGGAAGCAGGTGGGGATGCCAAAAATTTATTTTTATTTTTTTTACTTTGCCTAATGTAATGCTCCATTCAAAATACTGCATAGCCCCTTGAATACCTCAGACTCGTCACCTAATGACTGAACAAAAATTCACAGCCAAGAGCCAAATTAAATTTAATCTAAAACAAATAACAAAAACTGGCCGCAGAGTACAACTACTTGGACTTTAACACCAAACATCTGGGTAAATCTTTATGCAAATACAATCCACTCCCTGTGGAGTCCCAACAATCACGAGATGTGTCGCGTGATGTGCGTGGCTTCCACTATGGCGACAGTTTTTATTGCTCTATTTTCCAGCCATTTTTTTTCCCGAAGCAATTTTACCCAAATATCAATCAGATTTATAACAGTTCACCGGTTATCAAAGTCTTGTAGCGTGAAACAGTGCGTGACAATTCGGAATGGAAAAAGCTACAAACATGACAAATGGATGAAAAACGGGTCATAAACTTCACAGACCAAGACCAATTAAAAGACCATAGACAAAAAAGAGTGACTATACAATAGAAAACACAAACTTTCTTCCCTTATGGCTTAAGTTATATTGCACGAAAATTTCCCGACTAGTCTCAATTATAAAGGTTGTGCCAAGTGTTTAATACACAAATGGGTGGTAGGCCTAACTTATTTTTCATGATTTTGCTGTTCTTGGCTGATTTTTTAACCCCAACCCTCTAGCCTAGGGCATTTTGGCTACAACCCTGCCAGACGGGGGTCTCTGGGAATAAAACGGTAAAATTTCACTTTTTATTTGGATGTTAAGTAAACCTTGGTACATTTATCTGATCATGGAACCCCACTTGTTCAGGTGGTGGCGTATCTAGTATTTTGGTGGCCGTTGTAAGGTTGAATTCTGATGTTTTTTGTTTGGATTGAATTTTTGGCCATTCTCTATCGCGCAATCGACTTGGACCCTACTATCACCAGATCATGTCCAAATGTTAAAAAAGGCAATATGAAGGGTCCAAGTTACTCGGACTAGGTTAAACAGGCGGTATTCCTTTTAATACCTCCATGGTTAAAGTAAAGTAAACTCTTTCCAGTAGTTACACTGAACTGTACATGCATGACATGTGCATGCTTTACATACACTGTCATGACTGTAGGTATAACACCCTAATTTTAAAGAATTGTCTAAATGTATCAAGTTATACATCAAAATGAAGCTCTTGCTGAGAGAGGATCAGCGGTGCAATTTGTTTTTGAATATCTCTTTCGGTTTTTGAGTTATACTCCTTTAAACTTTATAAAATTGTTACTTTGTGTGCCGCTAATTTGACCATAAAGGCATTTGCGGTAGCCCATTTCACAAAAGTTATGTAAATATGTCAAGGTATATCAAAATGAAGCTACTAATGTGCGGAATTCAGGGATGTTATTTGCCTTCAAATTAACCTCTTACTTCTTGAGATATTGGTTTTTGAAGTTGTGTAAACTTGAAAAAAAAATTACAAAACTGGATTATTTTTCTTTAAAATCTCGGCACTACTTTTTTTACTTTCTAATAATACATTACATTTAGGGCCTATTTACGGTAAAAGCATATACAAATAAATAAAACTATAATCATTCAGGCCTAGACTACATATTATAAAAAAAAAAAAAAATACATATCTTACACTTCACTGTTAAAATAATAACTATGCAAGTCTAGAGCGGATGAACACTGAGCAAATCTTCACATGAGCTTTAATATTAATTCAAGACCGCGCGGGTGCATATGCCATTATCGCGCAAACAATTGACCATATGACATGACCTCAGAAAACACGTTCTAGGGGAAGTTAGCGATGTTTTTCACAGAAAATGTGCGTTGATATTGCTCAAAAACAGTCCAGACAATGTACTAATATGTGAATCCAAGGCGGGGGGTCATTGGTTTTATGTCAGTTTGAACACGTTTTACTTCAAATAAACAACTTTTTTTTGGATAAAAATTCCGAAAATTTCACGTTTTCTTAACCTTCAGATGAGTCTTAGTCCGTATTGAATAGCTCGATATCTCAATGTGATCGTGTTTCACACATTGACCTTTCAACTTTCATCAAAATCTCCAAGAAACTCGCGAACAAAACGAGATTTCAACGAGACCTCCAAACGCAGTCAGAGGTCAAAAATCACATGAAGTCGGCAATTCCTGGAAGTCGCATGTGAAAAGTCGTCTTCAAAAACACGCAAATTTTTTGATAACTGTTACATCAATAATCTCACCAAAGATGTTAAATTGAAGAATAAGTATTACTCCACATTACTGGGTCATTTTATGGGTAATTTTGGGACCGTTTGGGCGTTATTCGTTTCCAAAAATTTCGTTTTTTATGTGGTGGCACATAGGCAAATGTCTTAACTGGCGTTTACGTGTTATAGCTAATGACTGTGAATCCCTTGGATGTGATTTCCCATTCAAAATGTGATTTTACCAATGAGGGTCAAAAATCACATCCTCCTCTATTTAAAATCACAAGCCTGTGAACTATTCCCACCCTGACAAAGAGTAACTGTGACTTCCATAGACTTCTGGGTAAACAGCATAACGTTAAACTGCATTGTGATTCTGGAGTAACTAATAATACTAGGACTATTACTGGCTCTGGATTTGATTTTGGACCCTCATTGTTAAAATCAAATTCTCTTAATTAATCCTCCTGTCCATTCTGAATAGGAAATCACATCCAAGGGGTTCATAGTGATACTGATAGGCAGTAACTAGGTGAAAGAGGTACATACAAATCAACTGTGAACTGAATCTGTGAATGATGTGTTCATCTCCTCCATGAACAGATCACACATTCATGACATTGTCATTAAACCTTTTTTGCTGGTTATTATTTATTAATAAGGGGCCATTTATTAAATTTAAAAAAATGTTTTCCAACTGCCACATAAGAAGTATGACATAGTTCTAACACTATCACTCAGACTAACACAATTCAAACTTTTCGCTACAAAATATCACTTACATTTTCTATTGCCGATATTCACAATCACAGCCAGTCAATAATATTAATAATGCATGTGCGTATGACTTGGTAATGGTAGCTTGCATACTCGGCGCGGCCTGAAGAAGGAAACGCGGGAAAACGAGACGCGCCCATGTTCAACAGCGCCATCTACCGTCCACAAAAAATCACGGCTACGCGTGAACAACGGGCATTTCTCAAACCCTGGCTTGGGCTCGGGCTTCGGCTTCGCGTAATTTTATGTCCTTGTCAAGATCTTGGATAGTTTTTGCTACATGTATATCAAAGTCTAATGTTTTAATCCGGAGCCCGAGTCTGTTAATATATTTACGTATTCAAGGTTTCCGATTGGCAATGGGACTGGGGAAATAGCTGGAGACGAAGCCCAAGCCCAAGCCAGGCTTTGAGAAACCCCTAAATTAGCGCCCATGACGGTGATGACATAAGTTTACTTATTTATCCAGGGTAGCCTTATCAGTGCAAATGCACTGTTCTCCCTCAGGGCCCAATTTAAATTGAGAGAAGATGCCGAAGGAAATTTCAGTTTTAGTAGTGGGAGGAAACAGTTATTCTTGGGGAAAACCCACGCAATCAGGTAGGAACTGAAAACCCAATCCACATTGTGCACCTGCACGGGAATCGAACCAGGGTCACCAGAGGTGGAAGGCGAGGAAAGATTAAGAACCACTACACCAACCTGACACGTTTCGACTCATTTTAATACTCAAATAAGTATTCCTTTTGAGATCGAGCTTCCATGTTTAGTCGTATAGCCTTGTTGCCATCTTGTGATTTCATATGCATAGCGAGATTACTTAATTCCTCATGGAGGAAGGAAAACATGTTTTGTGGGAGCCGCTTTAAAAAAATCATCCAAACCACGAATTAGAAAAAGAGCAATCATTGAAATTCATTCTAAACTGTTCTTAAAATTAGGAAAAACCAACAAAATAGTCAGTTTGATAATCGATCTCGAGCTCGGTGCGCGTGATCCAAAGCCCACCGAGCAGCGCTCGACTACATATGCATGTAAATCGGCATATTTTTGTTTTAATCGACGCTTGCACTACAAACACACATACCGAATTACTTGGCTACGGGTTGAAATTACACACAAGTTCCGTCCATTAATTTGTTGTGATGGTAAGTTTTGGTTCAAATTCTCTTACACCTAAAGATGGAAAACTTCTTGTTCAAGAATAAACATCTCATGAGAAAGTGTGGAGCTTGGAATTTTTCAGATAGGTGATCATAAATGTACACAATGACTTCCAAGAAGCACTTTAAGATGGGAAGTTGATATCTCGATGACCAATTTGAAATTTCAGTGGCGTCCCAAGCTGAACACCTCGGCTACACTAAACTTGCTTTTTGCAAGTCAGTGTTTTGAACATTTTCAGGAAAATCCCATCTTCCCCCATTGGCTGTGCCGAATATTCGAATATTTATTTTCGAGTTCGAATATTAGAAGGTGAAATGTTAAGGAATATAAGAAGGGGAAAAAGTTCAAATGTATTTAACGAAATACTCGACTCGAGACAACTCGTCCGTTGAGACAAGTCGACTTTCACATGGAGACAACTCGACTGTGCGATGCGTTGCACATTATAATGTAGCTAGCGGAGCGCGTGGTATTTTCAACACAAGTTGCCCGTCGATGTTTGGGATTTGCGTGTGCGCGTGCGTGGCGGGTTAAGTCGCAGAATGTGTGGCATTACCGGTATACCGTGCGCGGGGCGGGACCCGGTCAGGTGTACGGTGGCACGGCATGCACGGCGAGCGCGACGCCGGGACCCAGCGCGTGCAAGGCCCGTGAGAGCGACGCAGCATGCACGGTGCACGGACGGGCAGCCGAACCGGTATTTATCGCCGCACCGATGAGGTGATAGGCCGGTATTCTTAAACATCTCAGTTGATGATGCCCAGTGTAGAGGCAGGATGTTAAATTTGTGGATTCTAAATGTAGTTTATCAACCCAGTCACCCCCCCCCCCCCCCCCCCCCCCAATTGCCCTATCTGCGAGTCGACTTGTCTCAACGGACGACTTGTCTCAACGGACGACTTGTCCTCCCATTTGACGTAAAACGGCCTAGTTGTCTCAACGGTCGAGTTGTCCGAGCCCCGTCTGGGGATATCTGGATCAAAGCCTGTCTTGGTAGGCCTCCACGTACCTGCCTGATCTCGGATCATTTACCTGATCATTTACATGTCGATCAATGAAACTGCTCAACAATAGGCTCCTTTCTTATTATAACAAAGTAGTCAGCAAGGTACGCATATCGTGCATCTGTATCTGTATCACATAAGGCCTTTTCACACTAGAGCGCCGACCCCCCCTCCCCCTCACCCCTCACCCGGAGCAGGGGTGAGTTCGCCCCGGGGCGAGACCAATCTCGGGGGTGGCCTTGGGGCAAAAACGGCTAGTGTGAAACGTCGCACATTCTCACCCCCGCGTCGCCCCGGGACAACCCCCGAGATTTTGTCTAATGTGAAAAGGCCTATAGTTGGCAAAGCATCCCGAGGGAAACATCACACCAACTTCTTGTGCATCTCGTGTGGGACTACGTCACATTATATCACCAAGAATTTGTTCCTACACATGCTTTAAATTTGTGAATTTCTTCCTCAAAAGTTTAATGATGGTGCACATGCTGCATAGAGGATGGTATTTTGTTCCATCCGTCGTTTATGGTTGTTGGAAAGAAGCTGTTTTCAAATGCCCTGGTTCGAGTACGAATTTGTTTCCTCTCGTTGCCCTTGTATTTGGAGTGAAATAAATGTCTGCCGGTATGTCCACCAGTCCCTTTGTTATCTCTTCTCTGTGTCTCTAGGGGAGCCCAGTCAAGCCTCTGAAGTAGATTTGTGACTGTTCCCGTTGTTTGACTATTATTCACTGAAGATGAACCTTGTGGCTTGCCTCTGTACTTGTTCCAAGCAGTGAATGTCACACTGTAGATGTGGATCCCAGGCAGATGAAGAATATTTTAATAATGGTCGAACCAAAGTGGAATATGCAGATTTTTCCACCTCAGAGCTGCAGTTCCACAGGTTTCTCCTTAGAATCCCCAGGATCTTCCGTGCTTTTTTGCATGTTTCTGTTGTGTTTTTTTTCCAAAAGAGCACCGAAGTGAGGACGTCAATGCAATGTTTGGAACCAGAATACTTTTATGTGTTTGCAGGACTGGCTGTTAACAAAGGAACAGTCGAAATTTACATTTGTTTGGAACCAGTTGTTATGCCAACTGACGTCAGACTTCGGTACTCTATTGCAAGGCAATGAATCTGTGATGTGTACCCCGAGATACTTTTGACTATCAACGCTTTCTAGAACCCTTCCACAAGTTATATATTGTTGTTAATGGTTTCCCAAGTCCAATTGAAATTGTACTACATTTAGAAGTGTTCAATTTCATTTTCCATGTTGACTGCCAAGATTCCAAGCTATAAAGATCTTGTTGAAGCTGGGTCTTGTCTGTGCTGTATAAAAGACAATCATAGGCATGAAGCCAGACTTCTGAAGACAGATTCTGCAGCAGATCATAAAGCAGAAATAGGAGGGGTCCCAGAACAGATCCGGTCCTTGAGGAACTCCAGATGTTACAGGGGCAAGTGCTGAAGATTTCCCTTCAACTACCACCTTTTGAGAACGCCCAACCAGAAAGTTTTCTACGCAGTACGCACTGAAGCAAAGGACCTACTACAGTGTACATGTATACCATAATGTTGAAGCTTATTTAGGAGCAATTTATGTGAAACTTTGTCGAAGGCTTTTGAGAAATCTAGAAACGCTACATCCACTGTCTGCCTGTTGTCAATGGCTTGTCCGATGTCATGTAGTGTCGTGATAAGTTGGGTTTCTGTAGATACATTTGAGCGGAATCCATGTTGACAATCCGTGAGAATCTTATATTTATCAAGATGTTTCATTATATGACTAAGAATTACATGCTCGAGAACCTTACAAATAACAGAGGTAACACTGTTAATCCCTTGGATGTGATTTCCTATTCAAAATGGACACGAGGATTAAGAGGATGTGATGTTAACAATGAGGGTCCAAAATCACATCCTACTCTATTTAAAATCACATCTGAAGCCTGTGAACTACCGGTATTCCCACCCTGAAGGGTGGGAATACCGGTAGTTCACAGGCTTCAGATGTTGACTTCTGTTAACACTTACCCATTGAGTAGCGACTGTGATTTTGGACCCTCATTGTTAAAATCACATTCTCTTAATTCTCCGTGTCCATTCTGAATAGGAAATCACATCCAAGGGGTTCATAGTGTAAGAGACACCGGCCGATAATTTGCTGGTTCGGGACCGTACCCCTGCCTTAAAGACTGCAGTGCATTAGCCGTCATACAAGCAGTTGGTACCAACCCACTATCAACTGAACCAGATCCTTTAGATAAGAACGTTTAGGTTTTGCATCTTATCGCAGATTTACTGACAGCTTGTCGATTATTTAAAACTTCTACACAAAAAGAAAATGGTTTTCTCCCCTATTTAGTTTTTCTGCGAATTGTTAAATGACATATTTATTATTATTATTTTCGAGTGCATTTTAAAAACAAAAATAATTAAAACTAGACATCTTGCGTCTCTTGCAAACAGACGCAGGGCTTTTCCGTTTTTCTGTTATATTAAGCACAAAGCTCCATCACTTCTATGTCTTTTGCTACTTCAAACTTGACCTTTAAGCGTGACGCCATCCTGACTTCTTTCTTGGTCATGTAATTTCCATGATAGGATATATATGACAAACTTGTTTAAGACCTTAGGCTGTTATGTGGCGCAAGTCCCGGTTAGAAATTACATAAAAAATTTTAAAAACCTAACAATCAACATAAAATCGTAGGATAGCGTCGTCATGACGTCACATATTCGGAACGTGGTCTTGGCTTGTGTCAAGATTGCAGTCAATCTGATCAATGACAGTTTAAAAAAATTGAAAAAAATGAAAAATTCCTACAAAATCAGCCAATCACGTCACTTCAGATTTTACAAATTTTCATAACGATCCACTTACTCTCATGTGTTTTTTAAAAGGGCATTTTGATGACGTCAGGATGATGTTACACATTTTAACATACATAACTCTGACCTAATGAATTGATTACAAAAAGGAATTTCGAATTTATTATATTCTGTTAATGAGATATGGCTTAAAATTTCAAAACCTTAAAAAAAATATACAAATAATTTGATGGTCATCATGACTAAAAAATTAACAGAAAATCAGCCGATGACGTCATCATGACGTCACCTCGGATTTTACATGCTAGTATCACTATCTACTTACCCACCAATTTTTATGACGCTCGGACCAACCCTTATATGTGTTTCAAAAAGCCTATTTTTGATGACGTAATGATGACGTCACACAATTTTCACATTTATGTAAAGGAATATAGGAGCTAACAAAGCTATTACAAAAAGAATTTTGAATTTAGCATGTTCTGTTGGTGAGATATGGCTTTAAGAAACTTTGAAGTTCAAAAACTTAAAAATTACTATAAAATCGTATGATGACGTCATCATGACGTCATGTCAATTTTCATCTATAAACCTGCTGGCCTACTTAGATATTACATTTCAACTTAATCGAGCTTGTACTTTTGTAGATATGGCTTCAAAAACTGCCCCTTTAAGATGACGTCACGTGACATGTGATGACATCATGATAATGTCATGTCAATTTTCAGCTATAAACCTACTGGGCTACCTAGATATTACTTTTCAACTTAATCGAACTTGTAATTTTGTATATATATGGCTTCAAAAACTGCCCCTTTAAGATGACGTCACGTGACATGTGATGACGTCATCATAACGTCAATTCAATTTTTATCTATAAACCTACTGGGCTACCTAGATATTACTTTTGAACTTAATCGGACTTGTGCTTTTGTAGACATATGGCTTCAAAAACTGCCCCTTTAAGATGACGTCACGTGACATGTGATGACATCAATTATGATAATGTCATGTCAATTTTCAGCTATAAACCTACTGGGCTACCTAGATATTACTTTTCAACTTAATCGAATTTGTACTTTTGTAGATATATGGCTTCAAAAACTGCCCCTTTAAGATGACGTCACGTGGCATGTCATGACGTCATCAAGAGGTAAAAGTTCGGCACACATTGTGAGCAGTTAGTCTAAGTGTCTGCCAAGTTTAAAAGTACCCAAAGTGCCGGTAAGAAAGAACGTGTACAAATGCTATAGGCAATAATCTAGCGAGTGCCCCTTTAAGATGACACCACGTGACATGTTATGACTTGATCATCACGTCATGTCAATTTTCATCTATAACACCAGGTGGCATACCTTACGTTCCAACTGAATCGGACTTGTACTTTTGTAGATATATGGCTTCGAAAAATGCCCCTTTAAGATGACGTCACGTGACATGTGATGACGTCATCAGGACGTAAAAGTTCGGCACACATTGTGAGCAGTTGGGGTAAGTGTCTGCCAAGTTTAAAAGTAGCCAATGTGGCCGGTAAGAAAGTAAACGTTTACAAATGCTATGGGCAATATTCTATCGACTTGAAAAAAGAATTTTTTTATGACGTCATCATGACGTCACACAATTTTCGCTTTTTAGGGCATATCTTTGAGACATACCAAAGCTATAACAAAAAGAATTTTGAAAATATCTTGTTTTGTTCGCTAGATATAGTGAAAAGAATGTTACGATTATAAAACTTCAAGAATTCAGCGACTTGAAAAAAGACTACAAATCAACCCCTTTTATAAACAGCATGCACATTTAAGCCATGGTTATCAGCCCTTCCCAGAATTCCTTTGTGTTATATTGAATTTGGTCAACATTTTGAAATGGCTCCTATTTCTTACTTGAGTGAGCCACGATCACGAAATTTTGGAATTAGGTACAGGAAAATTCAATGTATACATTTTTGTAATCAGATTGACCCTTACATGCGTTTTAAAAAAAAATATTGTTGATGACGTCATCATGACGTCACACAATTTTCGCCATTTAGGGCATATCTTTGAGACATACCAAAGCTGTAACAAAAATAATTTTGAAAATATCTTGTTTTGTTCGCTAGATATATTGAAAAGAATGTTACGATTTTAAAACTTCAAAAATTCAGCGACTTGAAAAAAGACTAGAAATCAACCCCTTTTATAAACAGCAAGCTCATAATAGCCATGGTTATCAGCCCGTCCCAGAATTCCTTTGTGTTATATTGAATTTGGTCTAAATTTTGAAATGGCTGTCATTTCTTACTTGAGTGAGCCACGATCATGAAATTTTGGAATTGGGTACAGGAAAATTCAATATATACATTTTTGTAATCGGATTGACCCTTACATGCGTTAACAAAAAAACACATTTTTGATGACGTCATCATGACGTCACACAATTTTCGCAATTTAGGGCATATCTTTGAGACATACCAAAGCTATAAGAAAAAGAATTTTGAAAATATCTTGTTTTGTTCGCTAGATATATTTAAAAGAATGTTACGATTTTAAAAATTCAAAAATTCATAAAAAATCACGTGATGACGTCATTACGACGTCACTCTACGACATACAATTTCAGCTTAGGGTCTATGTTTGATGTAAGTTTGGTTAGGTTCTGACGTTTTTTAAGACCTAAAGTGCCGCCGACAAAATTCGTGTACAAAGTCTATGGGATTTTGGTCAGAACTAAAAGAAGAAGAAAAAAAAAAAAAATCAGAACAAAAACAAAGCCTTTTCCGAAGGATTTCGGAAAAGCCAATAATGATCCCGAACCGGAAGGAAAATGTTTGCTGAAACTTCTAGATGTTTTTACCATAAGATTTCATCAGATGAGGTAATCAAAGTGGAAGACCGCTGTTGTAAGAATATTAAATCCAATTAAAGATGGAAATATCACAAACTAAACAGCTCAAAATATAATCACATCAACAATATCGTTAGTTTAGATCATTCAGTTTGAATTGATAACTAGTAACTTCTAAAACAAAGAACCAAATATCTTAAATTCAAAATCTATGACACCTTTAGCAAGCATAATTAACTACGTACTAAAAATTTAATCTTTTTCATAATCTTTTTGAAAAGAATGTATAAACGCTTGCATTTCAAAGCATAGTTTTACTTCAATTCTTTCAGTTACCCATTGAATACAGACGATGGCCATAGCCGCAGTTTGAAAAAGACCACCTGGCTGGTTGTTATCTATATGGGCATTCCTGCACATATTTAATCCAATATTCGAATATTCGATACTCGCCGATCAACTTTTTCACTGCATGCCGCACTGGTAAAAAAAAAAAAAATTCACGTAAAAGCACGTCTGTGTTTTACATATGGCGATTGATATTATGGACCGTTCAAATGGCATTTTTTTGCATGCTCCTGTTGTATCAAGGGTTTTTACGGATGGGAACAATAAACCTCCGTCCACAAAAAGTTACGATTGACAAAAATGCGGCATTTGACACTGCTAAGCGCTGTAACTTTTCTTTTAAAATAGCATCAGAGTCGTATCTGTACGTGCATATATATATCTTTTCGAATATTCGAACTGGCAAAATGGTATTCGAATATTCGCTTGACGATCGAATACCGAATATTCGGTATATTCGGGACAGCCCTATTAGTTACACATCTGTGAACGGATGCAAGCCAGCTAGTCTAGTTCCCCAACCTGGCAATTCCCTGAAGTCTATAAAGTAGTCTTGTCTGAAGTAGGGTCAGGGAACCAAACTACAAGAACAGCATTTTTTCTGTTTTCCCAGCATCTATGCAAACAAACGGGTCAGTCTTACAGTACTTGAAAAAGCTGCATCTATTCATTACACAACCATTCCAGAACAACATAATCGATTGAGTATGCACAGGAATGCGCATATAGATGACCAGCCAGGTGGTCTTTTTCAAACTGCAGCTATGGCCGTCGTCCATTTTCCAGAAGTTAAGTGTATGGGGGGGGGTTTGTTTTTGCATTCAATTGGGGACCTTTTGCCAACAAGGTGATCCGCAGATCACACGTGTTGCCTTTTTTTTGGTCACTGCATCGCATTTGCAACTTTTGAAATGAGAGCAATTTTACATTTTAAGCCTATTTTATAACTTGACCTCAAATGACCTTTGACTTCAGTATGCGACCTTTCACATCACCATCGTTTGCACCTATGACCCAAGTTCGATTGCAATTGGACTTCAACTTTTCAATTGAGACCAATTTTACATGTTCAGCCCATTTTACAACTTGACCTGAGATGACCTTTGACCTCGGTATATGACCTTTTGACCTCATTAACATTAAGGTCCCCATGTTACATGTATAACCCACATTTGGTTCCAATTAGACTTCAACTTTTCAAATGACACCAAATGAGAGCAAAAACTTAACCTAAAACTTTAACATACGGTCACACAGGCACACAGTCAGAATTCATGACTGGTAAGTGCCCCCCAAAACATTCGTTTAGGCGACACAAAAACATTCGTTTAGGCGACACAAAAAGTTAAAGTATGAACAATAGGACAATAAGAGGTCCCCAATTGAAGGTGTTTACACACTTCGTCACCAACACCACGAACTGACACTCTCTAGCGCGCGAGTACCAGGGCGCGCGCGAATTTTACAGAACAGAGTAATTTTCGTTTTCACGAACTGACACTTAAGTAGGGAGTGCGCGCTATAAACCACATTTTCATTTTCACGAACTGAAACCATTCTTAATTTCACGAGTTTAGAGGTTTTCAGTTCAATGTTTCTGTAAACCACAAGTATACAGATGGAGTAGATTCGTGTCAAAGCTTTTAAAGCGTTTTTCTTGGAATGGTATTTCCACTACATGCTTGCGTGTCAATTCGTGAAAACGAAGTCTTCTCTAGCGAGTCAGTGTCCGATGTGCGCGCGCACACCTGGGTGTCAGTTCGTGAAACCGAAATGTACTCAGTACGCGGTTTCACGAACTGACACCCAGGTGCGCGTGAGTGTCAGTTCGTGAAAACGGTGACGACTTGTGTGTGGATGAGTTTGTATAGCTATTCAAACCGTGGACCTTTACCAAAGAGGACAATAAGGTCCACGAGTGAAAATCATGTACAAAACATATGGCAGGCCTTCCAAAAAAGTTAAAGTATAAACAAAAGAGGGTTCAATGGGAGGTCCACGATTGAAGGTGTTTACACACTTGGGTGTGTGGGGGGGGGGGGGGGGGGGGGGGGGGGGGGGCATGTAAATGAGTTGTCAGGAGGGCGAAAATTGACTCAATTATGCTCGCAGGTAAAAGGCAGTCAATGTAAAGAGAGTTTCCTTTCATCTTCACCAATAATGATGAACAATAA
This sequence comes from Hippasteria phrygiana, assembly GCA_037893225.1. Lineage (NCBI taxonomy): Eukaryota > Metazoa > Echinodermata > Asteroidea > Valvatida > Goniasteridae > Hippasteria > Hippasteria phrygiana. Next base: position 537,102 of record JAZGUH010000122.1, read on the forward strand.
TCTTGGGTATCTGGATTTGGTCTTTGAGTTCCTCCTTCTCCTCAAAGTAATGCACAAACGCCAGCTTAGTACCACTCATCCAACTCGCATTAAACTCAGTATCGTCTATTTCATCCATCATTAAAGCTCTCAGCTGCCGGACTAACTTGAATCCACCATCCTTGGTGAATGTCAACAGGAACTGGCTTGCCTCTAAGAAATCAGAAGCGACAACTTTGTTGCCATGGAGACAAGTTATAACAAACTTCAAGAGGTCCTGCGAGTCTTTGTCCGTGATACAACTCTTGTCCAAGTCACCGGTATGACCGATATATTTCCCATCCAGACTTAACAAGCCTAAGACTCCAAATTTGGTTTGAACAACCATTATGCGATGTTCGGCATCAAAGCTGTACGACACACTATCACTGACCTCAAAAGTGTCCTCAGCTTCACGATAGAGGTTGATATCAGCGAAGTCAAAGGTTTTTATGCACTCACCTGATGACAGATTCCACATTTTCATAACGGGGTCGTTACGGTCATTAGTACCGACAACAATGCCATCACCAAGATGGCATGAAACCAAACGGTTCATGTCCGTTTTGATTGTATGTAGACAGGTGCCATTTCTCGTATCCCACAATCGAATTGTTTTCGGCTTGTAAGCTGCAGCCACTAAATTGTCTTTGTAATCTAAGTGAACGAGGCAGGTGTTTCCGGAGCCGGAACGGAGGAGATAATCAGAGGCATCGTCAGAACCCCAGACCCTTATGTCATTCTCCTTTGGCTCAACGTCATCACCTTCATCATCTTCATCGTCATCTTCATCATCTTCATCATCGTATAGATCTTTAAATATCTCAGTGTTGGCTGAGCTGACGATGGTTTTCCCATCAAAGAAGAGATGATACACTTCAAGAACATGCCCTGACATAACCCGCAGCTGCTCTGCCGTCTTGGTAGAGAATGTACGCACCTTGCCGTCTTGGCACCCGACAGCTACGACACCATTCTTCACCTTCATAGAGTTGACGCACCAAGTAACATCCACTTCGATGATGTGCTGGCATTTCCCCGATGTGTTGTCCCAGATCCTCAACGTGTTATTTGAGAGGCTACCAACAAGCAAGTCTCCTTCCCCGTCGAGACTGTTTACGCAGACCTCATCAGCCTCGTCAAAGTCCACCCAATCTCCCTTACAGCCGACACGGCCAAACTCGAACGAAACTGAATGGTAACGGTCGTCGTTCCAGTTTGCTTCGAGGTGCTTCGCTTTCATGTATACTTCCTTCCATTTGCATGTCGGAACCAGTTCTGGGCAGTTTGAACCGGTTACAACTGCATCAAACGGGAAGCTGATATTTTCATTACCTGCCCCCTGCTGAGAAGTAGGCACGAATGGGGTTTCCTTGCGAAGATCTTGGACGGTACCGTAGCGCTCCCATCCTTTGACTCGGCACAGAGGGCGCCATAAGGTATCCTGATTGGCTGCTTCTCGCCAAGATTGATTACATAATGCCACCTGGCAGAGATCTTTTGCTGTGAGATGCTGAAGTATGGGTTGGTGCAGCTCTGGTGGGAGACTGGTAAAGTCAGCCAAAGTCGAATCCATCATAAACGATGAGCTGTAATTGTGAACAAGAAAATGCTGAGCACATCATAGAAACAAAAATAAATGTTTTGGAAAGATTTTGCTTTAACCCCAACGTCCTAGGCATTACTTTGGTATAAAGAACCGAATACTACAGAATATTACTTTTTATTTTGTAGCACTGAGTCTCTTTGTGACCGATGAATGGGTGTGTAATGACAGCAGTCTAGCTATTTATTTATTTATTTATTTATTTATTTATTTATTACATTTCTTTACCCAGGGTGTGCCCAAACAGTTTAAAACTGGTTTCCATTGGGGCCCTGCATATTATGAGTTAAAACTATTGGCAACTACACTCTTCTACGTAAATTATATTTGTGTCAATGAATTAGATGGCTAAGATAAAACAAATGTATCATCTCTGAAAACCAGTCATTCATACTGTGCTTCCGCCAAAGATGATAAACATTTTTCCTCTAAACCGAGCAACCTTACTACTACATATTACTACATACACTATTTGGGGTGAAGTCCCAAATACTAAAAAATTCTTCAGGCAATGCACACAAGTAGGTGATAGGTTCTGCCTACTACATTTGACTACTACATGTAGTAGTATTTTGTAGCTTTAGGTGATGATAGGGTTATTAGCTCCCCACTAAAATGGGTCAGGTACAGAAAATCCTTGGAAAATAAAACTAGTGGAAACACCCATAGTTTGTAGAAATCAAGGAGAAAAACAACAGTCCAGGGACGTCGGCCAGAAGTGGACTAAGGAACAGTTCGGAGAACTTGACGAACAGCAGGAACAGGCCGAAGACTTTTCGGAGCAAGGACAGTCCAGAGAAGACGAGGAGAAGTACCGATAGAAGCAGGAAAAGTGTGAGGTCAGCTGGCATACAATGTACATGTAGAAAGTTGAAGAATTGCAGGTGTCAGTCCAACATGTGCAGACATAGACACGCAGAAAAGGATTTTCCTTTCTGTCTCTATACTGTAGCAAATACAGAAAACTCTGAGTGAGACTGGGATTGCGGGTAACACCATGTGAAATAAATCTCTTCTAGGAAGAAGTGTGGTTCTGAAAAGAACCGGGGTGAGTGTGTAACTCAACGTTTCGGACAGTGTGCTCTGTCCGTCCTCAGGAGTGTGAGTGATGCGATGCAGAGTTGCTGCAGCTTTTTATGCTGAGAACTCTCACAGAGTTACAGAGGAGATGAAGATGATGAGACCGAGGAGTTATACCTAAGCCTGTTCGATATGACGATATTTCCCGATATTTCGATATTTTTTTTATATCGAAAATCGTATCGGCCCCTTTAACAAAAACCGGAATATCGGGGAATTCGATATACCGAAGAATATCGCGATATATGTTCCTTTTGGCCGCATTACGTGTGGATTTGTCCAGTTTACTTTGCTCGAAATTCCAGTTATTTCCAATTATTGGACGGTAGGAATAGTATATGTATCATGATGTACCATGGAGGAATAAAAAAATACATACATGTGTCTTTCTTTGACCGTTTTCTAAACCCCGACATGACATCTCCGCGCGATTTACCTTCCGTGCGATTTACCCTCCGCGCCATACGTTGTCAAGTGCAAACAACGTCTTTATTCCCAGTGTACAATGTACGTACCTACCTACACGCCTTGCGAACTCATCTTGAGATCGAGGGGTATGGCAATTGTTTGCAATAAGGTCAACCCCTGTAGCGCATCTGCGCGTGCGCGTTGCTTTGTTGCTAGCCTTGGTCAAGTGCAAGCAACCGCACTGAATGCCACCGTCTTTCCCCAGTGTACAAGGCACACGTAGTTGGGTGTAGTTACGTGTAGCGAACTGCGTCGCGTCTTGAGAAAAGATTAAAACACGTGCCGCGCATCCATTGTACATCGTGGAATGTCATGTCGTCTTCACAATATACACGACACGATCGTTTGTTGACAGCTCGCATGTGATCGTCCATGGTATTATCATCTGTGTTACTAATCAACAATGCTGAAATAGAAACAAACGCTAGTCTTTCTGGAGTGCCATAAAGTAGCCAACTAAAGGTAAATGTCGTAAAACTCCAAATACTCAACGAGCGAAGGGAACAAAACCGGCCCCCCGTTCCTGCCGCTCAATCCTGGCGGGCCCGATGCCGCGCCGGTGGCCTCGATCTCATGATGCCGTGGTGACTTCTGTCATGTATTTTTTTTTATTCCTCCGCTCTTTCGGTAATGAAAAAGTGACGTCATCACGATAATATCGAATATCGCGATATTTTTCTGCCGATATTTCGGTATCAAAATAAATGGATATCGAACAGCCTTAGTTATACCGACGATGGCTATGGCAGGTTAAAAGAACCGCTGGCACCAATTGTAACGCTCAATTTTGCTAGGGCTCTTTTGCCAGTCCTATATGTCGGTTACAAAGTGGAAGAAGAGAGGTGGATGTAGAGACAAGGAGCACAGCTACAGATCAGACACTGACAACAGTAATCGGGTCTCAGTACTTGTGTTTTTATTCTGCAAACACAGAATAAAACTGTTGGCAGGCTGGTCGGGTTCCAAGGAAGGTCTGAAGACTTTTGGGGAAAGTGTGTATTAAATAATCTACTGAAAGGCTAGATGTAATGTATATAAAACATCTGTGGGTGACCATAAGGATGGCATTTTGGCCACAAAGTCTCCTGTCCATAAAATGTAGACAGGGAGTTGGGGAAAGTGGACTGGGTGACCCATAAAGAAACATTAAGGTACAATTAATATGTCAAGAGGGGAAGCTAAATGTTTAGGCTAACTATTAGGGGGATATAAATGTGTCATCAGGATTTGGCCCAGGGAATTTTTTGGTAAAACGACAACGAAGACGACAAAACGCAACACGAAAATAATGATGGCGAAGACCGCGCTGATTCGCAAGACACCAACCGCAAAACACGTAAGAAAATTTCATTTTCTCCAGCAGGAAACTGTTCAGAAAATACAAAAAATGATGTCATTAGAATTGAGAGGAGTATACTTTAGGTTGATAAATTCATTTTGCAGAATGATAAAAACAACCTCGACTCGAAATGGATCAAATATAAAGAGGTGTCCGTAACTACACAATCACCGACTCTTATTCCTCCATGGCCAACTCAAGCGCTAGGTGACATCAACAGGAGAGGGCGTATCACGAGCGTTCTATTAGCCCAGCTCTCGTGGCTGACCCGTCTGCCTTCACCCGAGTCGATCCGGGTAAGCTACTCGAACGCACCCAAAGGTTGCAATATTAAATGCATGACCCAATTGCAATTGGACTTCAACTTTGCGTATAAGACCAATTTGTCGAAACTTTAACCAAAATGACACATACGGACTACGTAATACGGACTACGTACTACGGACGGACTACGTACAGAAAGAGTGATTGCATAGTCTCATTCTGAACTTCATTCAGGCGAGACAAAAAAAATTGACTATACACACTGTGCGAAGAACATAGAAAACACAGAAAACACAAACTTTTTTCCCTTATATTTCGGCACGAAAATTTCCTGACTAAGGCCAAATAAAAAAAAATACATGTTTAGCGTCCCCGCCCGCTTCCTTTTTTGAAGCCGCCTGCTTTTTTTTTGTTTTTTTTTTTTGAAAAAACACGAAAACATTAAGAATATTTGATCTTTTTCGAAAAAATAAAAAAAATCCCAAAACAAAAAGTCGTATTTTTAGACTTTAGCATCACCTTGTGTATGCTGGCGGCCATCTTGAAAAATAGCCCAGCCGGACGTCTTGGAAAATGTGTCGAGCGGCCATTTAAAAAAAAAAAAAAAAAAAAAAAAAAAGGGCCTCCTCCTTCCTATTTTTCAAAAAGGCAGGACGCTAAACATGTTTTTTTTTTATTTGGCCTAATCCGTGCGATCAGATTGTTGCAGTAGAAAGCAGAAGCAGAAGGTGTGGGAAAAAGTTTACTTTAATAAAACCCCCACCAAAATCGACCAGGAACAGCAAAATCTTGGAGAATAAGTTACCGCCCATTTGTGTTCTAAATTAGTAAATAAACACTTGGCACAACCTTCAATTTTGAGACTTTTAGTTGCAGGCGCGTAGCGGCTGGCACATTACACTGAACTGTACATTTGCATGCTGTACACTGGCTGTACCACCCCTAGAATGACGGGGCTCCTAGACTTGACTCCCATACTAGTTTTAGGGGTAGTTGAGTAACTGGGTGAAATTTCTGGGGGGACACCCGGGGGTTGGATCACACATTTTTTCAAGGGGGCAGTACATTAACTGCGGCTTGTGTAAACTGTAATTGTTTGTACATTTTAAGATTTCAATGGGGGCACTGGGGGGGGGGGCACATTCCACCTGTGGCTGTGCCAACCCCCCCCCCCCCCCCCCCTCAGTTATGCCAGTAGTCAGTGGCGGATCTACGAGGGGGGTTTTGGGGGTTTAAACCCCCCCCTTGGGCTGAAAAAAAAAAAAAAAACCAGTGTCGGGTGTCCAAAAATCGGCACGCTGGGGTGTGTAGGCCAATCACCTCAGGTAAACCCCCCCCTTGGGTAAAACCTAGATCCGCCACTGGTAGTGTAGGAGTAGGCTGGCCGCGCAGTATGGTTGGTACAACCGTCCATGGAGGAAGAATTTTCTTCCTCCACAACAAACTAACAGTAACAGTTAGGCCCCTAAGTCCCTAACCAGTAACTCACTGTGAACTGAAGCTGAATGTGTACTAAGCTATTATTCCTAGAGAATTCTCCATCAATAAACTTGTTGAACAGATCATTGGACTTTTTTGCTGGTTATGATACAAACAAATTCCCAACTTCCCAGCTTGAAAATTCCAGCTCTAGGCTCATCGTCATAGTCATAACATGTGAGATCCTCCAATGCTCCATAAACCATGATGAGATTCGCCATGGCGAATCTCACTCAGTCACAGTCACACAGTACACTTACAGTAACTAAATAAAGTAATACAATTCAAACTTTTTGCAACAAAATATCACTTACATTTTCTATTTCCGATATTCACAGACAGTCATCAGTGTGAGCTCGCTGCACATCGCACGCGGACCATGGGATACTGTAGACGCGCCAAAAATCTTGTAAAAAGATCGGATCGGTCACTCCGCGATCCGCTGCAGCTAGCTGAAAAAGTGAAACAGGAAGTAGTTGCTAATGGCGAAGGGCGCCCTCATTCCTTTGGTAGGTAAAACTTGCGACCGACCGAAGTGTTCCCCAGTTCACAATGGAGAAAAAACGAAGACTTGGTGCTCCGCACCAAGTCTTCGTTGAATTAATTGCACTAAATGACACCTCCGACAACATTTTGAAAGGATTGGTCTTAACATTACATACTTATGCGCCTATCAATCAAAGTGTCATTTTTGTCTCCTTTCAATACTCAAATAGGCATTCCTTTTTGAGAAGATAGAGCTTCCATGTTTAGTCGTAGCATTGTTGCATCTTGTGATTTGCTAGCGAGATTACTTTGCTCATGGAGATTGGGTTCTCGGACCTTTCCGGATCCTTTCCGGATCCTTTAAAAAAATCCTCCAAACCACGAATTAGAAAAAGAGCAATCATTTAAGTTTATTCTCAACGGTTCTTAAAAATAGGAAAACCAAAAAATAGTCAGTTTGAGAATCGAACTCGGTGTACGTGATCCAAAATCAGAAGCCCGGCGAGCATGCAGCGCAGCAGCGCTCGACTAAATTGGCTTATTTTGATTTAATCGACGATTATTGCACAACATGTACACGTACACTGAGGAACTATATTACATGTATACCGAATTACTTGGCTACGGCTTCAAATTATACATTAGTAGTGTTGTTGTTGTTGTAGAGTGGGTTGGCGCGTACGGCATTATACTATGCCCTTTGCGCCATTAGCGAAAGATAGTACGTCTCAACAGTAGTCTAGTTGTATACCTGGTACAGTAAGTACGAGTGAGCGGTATACGCATGCGTGACGGTCAAAATGCGGTAATTTCGACTCTGAACAAATCAAGATTATAGAATCGATACAAAAAACAAAAACAGGGAGAATTTGTGTAGGAAGGGCAGGTAAAGGTAGGGAATAAGGAAAGCGTTCATGATCCACATGAGACACAAAGTGTCATAAGTGTCCTGCAAGGCCGGACCGTGTACCGTGCAGTTTAAGGGCCCGGGCCCCGCTCGGGTGATTCGCAGGTCCGCAACACCTTCAGGTGATGATAAGTGACACTATGTCCAGCCAACCATTCACGCTCCCCCATCCCAGAAGCTGGTGTAATATCAAGAGTATCGGCGAGGTGTATCGGGGAATTATATATTGACATTACAATTATGTACATACTTGATAATATGGTGGCCATTTTGTTTGGGTTCAAGGAGTTGTTGGAGTGTTATTTGGGTATTGGGGAGATTAAGTGATTTTATGAGTATTTGTCTTTGGATGTTATATTTACAACAATTCAGGAGAAAGTGCTTAACATCCTCTGTACATAAGCATACTTCACATAATCCATTTGGATGTTTGCCGATTTTATATAGGAAATTATTCAGACCTTTACATGTGCCAAGTCGAAGTCTATGCATGATAACTTCTTGAGTACGTGTCATTCCCCAACTAGAGAAAATATAGGAGGCCTTATATTTCATGGTATTTAGATTAGTGCTGGGGAGGGTTTGGTTCCATTTTTCTTTAAGTTCTTCTTTGAGAATATGTTTAATTTCATTATCTAAAAGGGGTATGTGGTGATCGATGCTAGTTTTATGTGTGGCTGATTTAGCAATTTCGTCTGCTCTTTCATTTCCATTGATCCCACAGTGTCCAGGGATCCATTCAAAGATAACTATATTGCCTTGGCAATGGATGTTATTTAAGGTGTGGCGAATATCACAAACGATTTTATGTTGGGGGAGGGTTTTCGAGATAGACTGGATGGCGCTAAGGCAATCACTGAAAATACAGGTGTGTAAAGGTTTTACATCTTCAACCCATTCTAGAGCAAGGAGAATAGCAAAAAGTTCTGCCGTGAATATAGAGATGCCATTATTAAGGCGGGAGGCTTTACTGTATTTAAGTTGGGGGATGTATATACCACATCCGACAGTGTCATGGGTGGGATTGTAGGATCCATCCGTGTATATATGTAGAGAATTAATCCATGTTGTATTAATGGTTTCTAAACTAAGATTTCTCTTGTCATATATATTTGTAGCATTTGCCACCCGAGAGAGGATCTCAGTGGAGATAGAGGGCTTATTGTAATGCCAGAAAGGAGTAGGGTCATTGAGGGGGAAAGTTGTATAAGGGTATTGAGAGATCCTGGCTTCAAAAGGTGTGTTGTGGGTTGTAGACATCCATTTGTCAGCAAAATAATGCTTTTGCCAGTTATCTGAAAAAATGTAATCATTAGGATGGGTTTTGTGGGCATTTACTTTGATTCCGTAAATATTACATAAGAACTGTCTGCGTAAAGCCAGGGGTGGATCTCCACATTCTGTCTGCAGCCTAAAAAGTGGTGAACTGTGAATAGCTCCTGTACAGATTTTAAGAGCTTGATATTGGATACTATCAAGTTTTTGTTTGATAGTCATGGATGCAGAGTCAAAGGCTTCACACCCATATTCCAAGATAGGTTTTATTAGTGCACTGTAGAGCTGATATAGTGTTTTACAATCGGCCCCCCAGGAAATACCGCTAATGCATCTGAGGATGTTAAGTCTCTTTTTACATTTGTTAATTATATTGTCTATGTGTTGATTCCATGTTAATTTGCTGTCAAAAATCACTCCCAGGAATTTGGCCGATGACAAAGTCTGTAATTTATGGTTTTGGATGTGCAGGGAGATATTGAAAATTCTTTTGTTGGTAAACAAGACAGCAATTGTCTTAGGGATGGACAACTTGAAACCCCATTTGTCACACCATAAATTGACATTATTTAAGTTTTGTTGAATTTTCTTTTCTAGGTAAGATGTGTTCCTGTTGGATTTCCAGATGGCCATATCATCTGCATATTGCGAGACATTGGCATCAACAACATGGTGGGAGAGATCATTGACAGCAACATTAAAGAGCAGAGGACTGATAACACTGCCCTGTGGGACACCATTTTCCAGAGTTCTTTCTTTAGAAAGAAAGTTATTGACTTTAACTTGAAATTTTCTATCAGAGAGAAAATTTTCAATCCATTTTATTATTCTGCCATATATACCCATGGATTGTAGTTTGATAACGATACCTTTGCGCCAAAGCATATCATAAGCTTTTTCGATATCAAGGAAAATGGCAAGGGTGCTTTCTTTATTACTCCGAGCTTTATTGATAGATGATTCTAAATTGACAATGTGATCTTTGGTACTTCTTCCTTTCCGGAAACCACTCTGATGGTTGGATAAAAGATTGTGAGTTTCTAAGTACCAAAGTAATCGAGAATTTACCATGCGTTCCATGATTTTACAGAAGGTAGACGTGAGGGCAATGGGTCTATATGATAGAGGGTTGGTGGAGTCTTTTCCAGGTTTAAGGAATGGAATAAGGATAGCATCCTTCCATTGTTTAGGGCATTGAGAGGTATACCATATCATGTTAAAAATGATGAGGAGGTAATTACGAATTTTCAGAGGGAGATGTTTGATAATAGCGTTACTTATTCCGTCTTTACCTGGAGATGTGCACTTGGATGAATCAATAGCATGGTTTAATTCTTCCAAATTAAAAGGTTCATTGATCACACTGTCATTGTTACTATTAATATAAAAATCTTTTTCAGCTTCACTTTTGATGGGTATAAATGAAGGGCTGTAATTGTTTGTACTGCTGACATTAGCATAGCTGTCAGCAAGGGCTTCAACCTTGTCTTCGTCAGTAATGGCATCTGTGCCATTGTGGTTTAGAACAGGGATGCTGTTGGTATTTCGGTTTTTCTCTATTCGTTTAATTTTATTCCAAATAATTTTGGTATTTGTTTTGGGGTTTATTTCGTTGCAGAAATTTTCCCAGTCTTTCCTTTTGGCATTTTTAATTGTCTTCCTGGCTATGGCACAAGCCCTTTTGTACAGTATTAGGTCTGCAGGGAGACGGGTTTTTCTGAGGATTTTAAGAATTTTTTTCTTATTATCAATGGCCTGCTTACAATCATCATTCCACCAGGACGTAGGGGTTTTATGATAATTTGGATTGGTTTTCGGAATTGAGTAACTCATGGCTGATTCGAGCTCATTGATAAAGTTGTTATACGTGTCATCAATGTTATCTGATGTGTTAGGTTCAGAGATATTTTGATTGCAGGCAGTTTTATATTTACTCCAATCAGCTTTTTTAATAGACCATTTAGGTGTGAAATTGGCTTTATTTTTATGAATAGGATGATTATAATTAATAATAATAGGGCAGTGATCACTTCCCCAGGAATCATCTAGAACCATCCAGTTACATTTAGCAGCTATATTAGGTGATACAAACGTGACATCAATACATGAGAGAGTGCCATGAAAGGTATTTACTCTTGTACCCTTACCAGAATTGATACAAATCATATCAAATTCTGTTGTAATATCCTCAATAATCCTGCCATTATGATCCAGTTTGGAGCTGCCCCATAGAGGGTTATGACTGTTTAAGTCTCCACAAATTATGCAAGGTTTGTCGATTTTATTTAAGATCTCTCTGAAAGACTTATCGTCTAAGGTGTTGCATGGGTTATATATATTAATGACGTTAATTTTATTTTTATGAATATCATACAGTTCACCAATTTGATACTCAATGGGAGTGTCAGAACCATATATGTATTTGAAAGCTAGGCCACGTTTGACAAGAAAGGCACAGCCTCCTCCCCTTTTTTTAGCTCCTGTGTTTTGTCTATCATGACGATAAATGTCATAACCAGGTAGGGTAAACTGTTTCCCTTCTTTGAGCCAGGTTTCTTGAATACATATGAGGTCTGGTTTTTGTTTAGGGGGATAATTATTGATTGAGGATTTAAATTCATTACTATGAGCTGTAAGAGACTGTGCGTTCCATTGTAAGATTAATACCATAATATAAAGGAAAATCATGACGTTTTGTTCGATTTTGCTTTAGTTGTCTGACTGCTAAGATTATGGGTTTCCACCGGGTCTGTGTTTATTTTGGCCGAAGATATATTGCTCTTATTTTGGGTTGATCTTCGACCCGATTCGCCTTTCCTTGTATTGGTATGTGTGGGTGTCCTTTGTTTTCCTTGCGTTTCTTTGGTCTGTGATGGGGGATTGTCTGAATGGATGATGTGATTGACAAGGTCTTTAATAGCCGTTTGCCTTTCCTCTTTGTTCTTTAGTGTATCCAAAATTTGGATTGTGCCTGTCAGAAGTTCCGTTAGGCGTTGTTCATTACATATGCATGTACATCGTGTGTGTTCGGTTTGCGTTCCCTCATCAGTTGTGTTTGTCTGGGTGCTCACGTCTTTGACGGTTTTTTTGGGTTTTGCGGTTGGTGGTGGCATGTCCGTTGTGTCCTTTGTATTTGGTTGCACTTTGCCTGTCGTAGGTTGTGCCATGGAGGGTGGAACACTCCTCCATGGTTGTGCTGGCGGGGGGGTTAGCTGCTGTGTGGGATTTATTACGATATCCGTTTTTATAGCTTTAGCAGCATCTGCATATGATACATGATATGTAACCCTGATTCCTTGAATTTTCTTTTCTTGTTTTATGGTGGTACAGCCTCCATAGGCTGATGAATGGTTCTCACCACATCTGCAGCATCTAGTGTTTTCTTTCTGATGGCATTGTTCATAGGTGTGGGGCCCACCGCATCGCACACAACGTGTGGCGCTTCTGCAGTTTTTGGCGGTGTGACCTCGTCTCTGGCAATTGAAGCAACGAATTACAGGTGGAATATATGGTTTTACAGGGAAGTTTTCATAGCCTATTTGTATTTTGGTAGGCAGATTTGGCGAGTTAAACGTTAGGCAGATAGAAAGGCTTTTTTCAAGTTTGCCTTCGCGTTTTCGCATGAGTCGTTTGGCATCAGTGACTCCATACTTCTTACATGCAGTTACTATTTCTTGGTCTGTTATGTCTGTTTCTATACCGTATACAACACCTTTACTTTGAGTTTCGGATTTTGCATACTCCGTTGTGACAGTCCATTGCTCTAGTCGATTTATAGTTTTGAGTTTTTTAGCTTGTGCTGTGGTGTGGCATTTGACGGTTATTCCCCCTTGGTTGTTCTTGGAAACGTTTTTGATGAGGTCCTTTCCTACACTATTCAGGGCTTTGGCGATTCTAATTGGGTTTATTTTGGATAGTTGGACATCGGGGGAGTTAATTATTACTAGAGTAGGTTGAGTTTGGCAGGTGTTGTATGTCACAGTGTTTCGGCGTTTTGTTGGATGTGGAGAGTCGGATTCTGAATCGGTATAAACATCACTATAGCTGAGGCTGTGTTTTGTTCGTTTCCTGTTTTGAGTTTGCCAAGGGGACTGTGTTTTGTCTTGAGCTTGACTGTACAAGGCTTCAAATGTTGAACGCGGTTGTTCATTTTCATTAGGATTTTGGTCTGCATCCATTTGTTGCGATAACTGATCCCATGAGAAATCATTATTAGATTCCGATTCAGCCTCGGCCATGGCCGATAAGGGAGGGGAATATATTCCGATACACCTCGCAATACTCTTATATTACTTACCCGTGCCCGATGAGTAAAAGAAAAAGATCAGAAGATCAACCGTTGGTGATGAGTGACAATATTCGGATTTGAATTTCGCGCCACAGACTAGACACGTCCGCACACGTCACCGCTCCGCTCGAGAGTCCATATACATTAGTATATGGTTGCAGCCACTTCTTATAGGATCGTGTGCAATATCATGGTGATATCAAGCCGCAGCAAAGTAATTCGGATACGACCTTAGCCAATCACGAGGTGGCAACTCATAGTCACTTGATTGCCGACATTTTTATGAAAGGACTAGGGGCGCGCTAACTGGCATGCCGCTGACAATGTATGCTTTATATTGAGCCTATAAAAGTGAGATAAGAGACTAAGCTTGAGCGTCGTTATTAAATTTGATGTCAGGGCTTGGGCTTTCGAAATTTGTGTGACGGATGCCTCAAAACTAAGCCTTACCGGCAAGCAAAAGAGCCTGCTGAGTCTCCATGGCGTCATTTCAAAACTGTTCTTCAGTTACGAAGAAAATGGCTGCCGTGAGAGTGTTTCTAGACGTTGAATCCTGAATTTATTTCAATATACCAATCTGAAAACTGTGCCGAATACAACATTGGGAAATGTTCCTTATCTTTTATAAGAGTTGTTCATGCAAAAAAACACGTATAATGTGTTGTAATTAGTGAGTAGTGATCACAAAACCAAAAATTGGCCGCTTACCCCTGACATCTGACCCGCGAAACATAGACTTATTTCCAGTACTAAATACCACCGTCTAAATAATGCGCAAAATACGCTGTACGAGTCTTTAGGCTGGCGCCGCAGCCAGTGGCCTTGTGAACCTATCAGATGATCGCCAGGTACAATTCTCTACCTCGCGACACATATCGCCAGTGCTGCGCGCCGTGCCACAGTACATCAAAATGGATCAACAGAACGTACTTTAACCAGATGCGACTGGTATGGTGTACTATTTACGACACATCGCTTTGCCTCTTCCATACGCGACGCGACTATACGACGCGACGGCACGACGGCTGCGTTGCATCGTGCCGTCGCGTCGTGCCGTCGCTTCTTTCCCATTACTTCTGGCGTCGCGTCGTGCGTCGCGTCGTGCCGTCGTGCCGTCGCGTCGTTTTTTTCTAGCTTGCAGGTTTTCTTTCCTCAACGTCGCCCCTTCCGTCGCCCATCGCGTCGTACCGTCGTGCGTCGCGTCGTGCGTCGCGTCGTGCGTCGCGTCGTGCGTCGCGTCGTGCGTCGCGTCGTGCGTCGCGTCGTGCGTCGCGTCGTGCGTCGCGTCGTGCGTCGCGTCGTGCGTCGCGTCGTGCGTCGCGTCGTGCGTCGCGTCGTGCGTCGCGTCGTGCGTCGCGTCGTGCGTCGCGTCGTGCGTCGCGTCGTGCGTCGTGCGTCGCGTCGTGCGTCGTGCGTCGCGTCGTGCGTCGCGTCGTGCTCGCGTCGTGCGTCGCGTCGTGCTCGCGTCGTGCGTCGCGTCGTGTTTCGCGTCGTGTTTCGCGTCGTGTTTCGCGTCGTGTTTCGCGTCGTGTTTTGCTTCGTGTTTCGCTTCGTGTTACGCGTGGAGTAGTCCGGTCATGCTATTGTGAACATGCGCAGAATAACATTTGCCGTTTGGTTTTCTTTTATATAGTGCTGAATGACTGGCCTGCAAAGCGATCCTGGAAACGGGAGATTATGTCCCCACCATATATAATTATAGTTTTGGCGGACAACTAATAATGGGCGAATCCCACCCCTTAAAAAGGATTAGTTAAACGTAATGCATTTGGCAATTTTTTTATCAAAATCCAAGAACTATAGGTTCCGGTATAAGTTGATCCATTTTTAGCATCACCATTGCAATATCTGGTTGTTGATAATAAAAGAAATATACGAATTATGGTGATGGGCCTTGTTCAAACCACATGCCTAACAATATACACGCCTTTACGGGGTCCGCCCGATAGTCCGAAGGTTCGATTGTCCGAAAATGAAATAAGGTTCGTTAACGGAACATTTGATGCAATAGTCCGAAGGTTCATTAGTCCGAACGGCCTACAATCCGAAGGTTCATTTATCCGAAGGTTCAGTAATCCGAACTTAGAATAAGGTTAATTAGTCCGAAGGTTCAAAAGTCAGAAACTAAAATAAGGTTCAATAGTCCGAAGGTTCATAAAGGCACACAAAGTTCGATAGTCCGAATTGACAATAAGGTCCGATAGTCCGGACTATCGAACCCTATCGTCTATTCCGAATATCGAACCTTCGGATTATTTAACCTTATTCTCTTTTCGGACTATTGGGCCCTTCGGACTATCGAACCTTCGGACCATTACGAACCTTCGGATTAATAACCCTTCGGACTAAAGAACCTTCGGACAATCGGGCTGTCACCATCTCCCCCCCCCCCCCCCCCTCCGCCAAGGGCGTATCCAGAACACAATTTTGGGAGGGGCCAACACATTTTTTTGCTGAGTTTTGTGGGTGGGTGTACGCAGTGGCTGCCTTTTTGCGACGTCAGTTTTTTTTTTTGGGGGGGGGGGGAGCATGGGCCCCCTCGGGCCCCCCCTGGATCCGCCCTTCCAACCCCCCCCCCCCCCCCCCCCCCACCCACCAACCTTGACGAGAAATGGAAACCGCTCATAACGTGTAGTTTTATTGTAACTTTGTTTTACGCCGTTTATGTAAACCCGTGCACACGGCAACTTTGTTTCAACATTTATAAACCTTTACAGTCAGTGGCGTATCCAGCGGAAGGGGGGGGGTGGGACTTGCTCCCTGGCGGCATTTGAAGCGTCATAAAAAAAAATTAAAAATAGTGTTTTAAAACGATTTTAAGACGGTTCAGACGTTGTTTGCCCTTCTGGCACAAAAAACTGGATACGCTACTGTTTACAGTGAGTTACACTTTGTCACCGTTGGTGGCGCCATTTAACCACTTTGTTTTGTTCTTACGCATAGGCAAAATAAGACATGTGGTTTCTGCTTTTCTGGTTTGCATTTGATTTGGGTAAAACCTGTGTATTTATACCCAAATAAAATAGCGCCCCCCTATTGTGTCCGCCATACCTCTAAAAGGCTAATGATACTCAGGAACGAAATATTTTCTCTCTTTTCAATATTTATTTTGTCCCGCCAGACACCGCTGTTATCGCGGTACCGTTGTTGATTCTGTAGATTGTTTGCTACGAAAATTGGGAAAATACAAACAGAATTCTAGCAAAATCGTCTTTTTACACATTTCAAATACACAGCTCAGGCCTTTTGTTCACCGCGCAATTAAGCGCATGCGCGCATAAATTTAAATTTATTAGCGGGTTATTCTGTGAGCCAGTTCGGTATTTCAACTGCGCATGTTCACAATAGCATGACCGGACTACTCCACGCAAAACACGAAGCAAAACACGACGCGAAACACGACGCGAAACACGACGCGAAACACGACGCGAAACACGACGCGAAACACGACGCGACGCACGACGCGAGCACGACGCGACGCACGACGCGAGCACGACGCGACGCACGACGCGACACACGACGCGACGCACGACGCGACGCACGACGGTACGACGCGATGGGCGACGGAAGGGGCGACGTTGAGGAAAGAAAACCTGCAAGCTAGAAAAAACGACGCGACGGCACGACGGCACGACGCGACGCACGACGCGACGCCAGAAGTAATGGGAAAGAAGCGACGGCACGACGCGACGGCACGATGCAACGCAGCCGTCGTGCCGTCGCGTCGTATAGTCGCGTCGCGTATGGAAGAGGCAAAGCGATGTGTCGTAAATAGTACACCATAGACTGGAAATACGACTGGTGAACACGGTCCGCCATTTTGTGGAGTCAAAAATTTGGTTCTACAAAATGGCGGACCGTTATTTGTCACGAAATTAAACAAAAACCACGCAATTTGAAGAGATAGTTATGTGAATCTTTATATTCTACTTTTAAAAAAGCTTCCCAACCATATCCATTTAAGTTTTATAGCCCAAATCGCAAAATCCAAAGCAATGTGTCCCTTTAATTTGGTTGAGGGGCACAGAGTCTTCGACACTGATGCCGATTAAAACGTAATATTAAGAATGATGCTTAAGACTACCACGGTCCAGTGGTTACGGTTTGTGTCAGACTCATCAGTGTGAGGTAGTATGTGGGTTCGAACCCCGCTCGAGGGATCATGTGTGCTTGTGTGCTTGCCTCTCTCCACCCATGAGGGCAGTGAACTAACTTCCGTTGGTCTAAAAAAGAAATGCATAACTGATCTCATGGCCTGAAAACCCCAACATGGGGATAAACAGGCGTAATCATTGTTGAAGGGCTTACAGATATTTGTATGAAGTGCTATATTAGCACTTCTATTATTGTTATTGTTAATAATACCAGACACTGACAATTTGGTAGACCGACAATTTAGGGCAAGATACCAGTTGGTAGAGCGCCGGGACAGTATTCCGGAGGTTGCAGGTTCAAATCCCGCTCCTGACAGTTTTTCTTTTTTCACTTTGAAAATTATTTTTGTTAAACCAAACAAATTTGATACTAAATTAATACGAAAATATAATGTGTGCGCACGGTGCAAAATGTCTCACATATTAATCTTCTTCGCAATCAGTTAATACAAAAGAGGCACTGCAGTGTCTGAAAGATGCCAATTTAACCCGAACGGCTAAGAGTTCGCTGAGTTCAAAATAAGTACACATCACACTCCAATAATTGTCAGAAACGGAAATTGTGTCTGCAAATGTGTTAGTTCAATTTCCCGTTAGTATTTCTTTGTGCATGGCATCCATCACACACAAGGATTCGCCGCATTGCCTTATGCACGACAGGTGAAAAGCAACGACGCATAGTGGAAACGGGGGCTGTCTATAAATGGGAGGCTCTGTGGAATTTGCTGTGTAATGATATTCAAGCTGTCTCTATCCAGTAGAGAGAACTTTGTGTTTTCTGTGGCATATCGAGTGCATCATTATCCCTGATTTGTTAATAATCCGCGTGTCATTTGTTTCCCCCACTTCTCCCCGAGTAGTCCCTCCCCTAATGTGGGGATTTTCCATTGGCGGGTCCAGAACACAACCTTTTGGGAACATTTTTTTTCTCTCAAAAAGTGCCCGAAATAATTTTAAAAGCGGGGCTAGCACTCTACATGTCTACGGATGCATGACTGATTGCAAATGGACTAACTGAATTTGGTAAATTTGGGGCAGTAGCGGTACCGGTATTGGAAACAAAGTCAGTTTTTCCACCGATGGTCAGCCGACCATCGTTGGAAATTGATATAAAATCCCACTTTTCTTGAAAATGACAGCACACCAGGTGCCATGATTTCACAGGGTGCTTGAGATTATTATTTACTAACTGTCAAGTAAGGTCTTTCATAATAATTCAGTAGTTTTGTTTTCCGATGTTTGCAAATGTTCTATATTACCTTGAACTTTTTTCCCAAGTTGTTGCTGTGTGTCCCCGAGCCTGTACCGCTTCCTACTGACGCTTTGGACAAACCCCTTTTATTACTATAACGGTAACAAACACTAATCGTGACATCATTCATTTGTTTAGTTCCACTTAGGCAAGACGACATCACTCTCGCTATGTTTGCGAACAACCCCTTGGGTCTTTTTGTGCGCATAGTGTCAAATCAGCCATGAACATCATAGTATCCATTCAATTCGCAAGACATGTTGGACAATAACGTGAAAGTCCGGACCGATTGATTAAAAAAATGAAGGTCCGGAGTATGACCTCTATGCTTGAATGGGCTCCGCCATGCGAGAGAAATTCATTTGAGTTTGATATACGAGGCATGGAGTCTTGGAGTCATACTCCGCTATCTGGGTTACCATGGTATCCACAATGGATGTTCAGACATCTGCGTGGTATTGGAGTCCGCGCAGGTGCCGTTTTGCGACGAATTTTACCTCCTGTTGCGAGAGGGATTGTCGATGAGTCTCGCCATTGCCCATCATGCTGTTTGCATATTTCAAGCGCATCGCTTGAGTACTTTGATAGTGATTGAATGACGGTTGTCGTGGTGGTAGTGGTAACAATAATATAGGAACAAAAATATAAATGGCAACGACGTCAATAAAACTTTGACTTGAATTTCTTTGCTTCTTTTTCAAGATAATAAGGGCACAGTGTGGCTATACCAAACATTAAAATATTTTGGATGAAAATCGATTATCTGCAATCACCTCCAAATTGGCCAAGTGCGTGATAGCTGCCAACTTCAAGCATTTCACACAGGAACGGCCGCGTACGTTCTTTGAATGACCGAAATCAATGCACATTGGTCCAGCTTTATACCGTACTCCCCGATATCGTGATCGGGAGTGGAAGACTGGTCTGCTACAACATAATTTTCTTTTTATCAAAAGGTCTCCCAGTATTGGAACAGCGGATTCAGGTGCCGAGTAGTTTTTTGTACAGGTGCCGAGTTGTTTTTTGTGCAGGTGCCGAGTTGGTGGGTGCCGAGTTGCTGTGTGCCGAGTGGGCAAGGTTGGTGGGAGCCGAGTGGGCAAGGTGCCGAGTTGGTGGGAGCCGAGTGGGCAAGGTGGCGAGTTGGTGGGATACCGAGTGGGCAAGGTGCCGAGTGGTGGGAGCCGAGTGGGCAAGGTGGCGAATTAGTGGGTGCCGAGTGGGCAAGTGCCATAGAGACCGGATACCAAAATATGAATAGAAGGCGACTGATGAACAAACGACATTTAACAAACTAACAAGTTTCACACACAGAGAAAAAGGTTGTTTAAACTTTAAACAACCCCGGGTTGTTCATGTGCCCTGCTTAAACAACCAGTTGGTTGTTTAAAGCAGGGCACATGAACAACCCGGGGTTGTTTAAAAGTTTAAACAACCTTTTTTCTCTGTGCACGTTTTGACAAACGTACTTTTAATTGTTTCATTTATTATACATTATTATACATTTATTATGTTCGTTTATATGTTGGTCACTGGACGGAGTAAAATTCTGATGAAAATGACCTCCTTTAACTTGTTCATTGCTTGAATTTGTGTGATTTATGAAGTTTTCATTTTTTAGTAACCATACGGTGAAATTATTGGGAACGCTTTGCCGTTCGTATTGTTACAGTAATTTACGCTAGCTGCCTAATTATGGTTGGTATAATTGCGCTGATAAAGAGCCTCCGAAATTCCGGAAGCCGAATTGGTTCAAGGCCACACATTTGCAATTAGTCTGGAAGTAGTTCATCGTTGAGATCGACAGTTTCCTGTAATTGGATTATTGGTACCACGAGTCGCTTGCAATAACAAAAACCTCGGCCCATATGAAATCAAAAATGGGTTTTGCGGTGTTTATGTTGTGGGCGTGGTCATAGCGGAATGCACTTATCATATCATTAGATTCTACCTACACACGTAAACGTTACGCACACAACATTGTAAACACCTTCAATCGGGAACCTCCTATTGTCCTCCTATTGTTCATACTTTAACTTTTTGGCAAGGACCATCATTGGTTTTGTACACGGTTTTCAACCGGGGGCCTTTCTCAACCGGGGACCTGTGTCCTCTATTGAATGCAAATACAAACACACTGTGCTGCAACTAATTGGGGTCATTTTACCGAATGGTATGAAATATAGACCTACACGCATTTTCTCCAAATGAGACGAAGAAAATGACTGAAGTTATGACAAACACCTGTTCTTTTCTTCATGGTATAATGATTTATAGCGGTATATTAGGTACAATTTGGATGACTCGCATTCTCGTGTAGTGCATGCAGTGGGGACTGCATACGCAATCACAAAGGAAGACGCGCCATTAAAAGATGTGTTGAATTAATGTTCTTAAGCAGCGCCGGTTTCATTAAATATAAATGAGGCAAGACATTTACATAATACATTCAGCACTGTCAGTTTTAGGGGAAAAGACCCTCCAATGCATTTGCAACGGTTTTTTGTGTCTGCAATATTTCTCCACAATTTTGACCCATATACCACAGCAGGACACCGAGCGCGCGGTCCCCACGCCTCGTTTAACAGTCTGAAACCATAATTCCTTCTGCTTGTTGCCCACTGTGAAATTTCCTAGACGTGCAAAGTGCATTATTACCCTGTAATTCATAATTGGAACCATGTCCTCACTGTGTGTATGGTGGAGTTGCATTGTGTCCGTCGTAGCTGGTTGAACGACATACGGCGCGTGATATCAACAGAACACACCACGAGGTATCTTGTTGTTCACGCACAAAAAACTATTACATATTTTTGAATTTTAATATGAAATTCAGGAACTTCCTTGTTTTATTTCTTACAGTCTATCACAAACTATGTTAACCACCCCGACAAACAAATAAGCAGTAAATAAATACAAGATATCTGTTTGGAACTGCGTCTGCATATATTTGTTTTAATGAATTTTTGCTGAAAATTTTACATGTGCAGAATTTGTGTTTTGTATACACGAAAAACTAATTGCCATTTTGTTAAATATGTGTGTTTTTATGTTAACGTTAATTTTAAATATGTTTTGCATCTGGCCTTGGAATTAATCAAAATAATTTTCGCTGTTAGTAAACCAATGCACGACATATGGTTTGACTATCAAACGAAATGCCATTGAGTATTTTGAGAGAAACCTGTTATGTTTTTTATTTAAATGGTGGCTTCATGTGAATGCTTTTATAAAACTCCGTAGAAACAGACAACAGTGAAGAATGAAGATCTATATTGTTGTATCAGAATAGAGTTGTCGTCGAGTCCCTGCAAGTCCTTTCACAAGACAGCCCTTTCGCAAGTCTAGTCGGAAGTCCTTTCATAAAGACGGTCACAAGACTTAACTGGATGAACAATGACCAAGGAATGCCTTTGTCAAAGCTCATTTGAATAGCTTGTGACTGGAATTAGGACAGGGAGGCTTATGATGGACTTGCAGGGACTTGTGATGACTCGACTTTTTCCCTGAAATGAGAGTTTCCAAATTTGGTATAAACCAAACGCTTTTATATAATTATTTACAATACAAACAAATCAGGATATTTTTCTTCAGACATTCCTTTACACAAGTGAACATTGTTGAAGAGGATTTTAATAAAATAACAACACGGAGCAAGACGTCATGTACAAAGTTGTAATATTAAAATATGCCTGGTACAAAATGCATCACAAAGGTGACGTTCTTACAATAATACCCCTGTGTCCTTGGAGCTGAATTTATTAATCTCCACGATTTTAATATCACTTGACTGAAGTACAAGTGCGGGTAAATAATCCGAATATTAATTACTTTAGTAGCAAGGTGGATTTGCTATATTGTTAATATTATATGCACTTATCATATCATTAGATTCTACCTATCACGTCAACACATTTTACGCGTGTTTGGTGCAAACCGAGGACTTTTTCTTCCGGTTCTTTTGTTAGTACGTTAAATTTGTGCAACCCCTCCAGTACGGTATCGTATCCAGCTTTTTGTGCCAGGGTGGGCAAACAACGTCTGAGTCGTCTTACCGTCGCAAAAACACTATTTCCTTTTGTTTTTTATGACGCCTCAAATGCCGCCGGTGGGGGGGGGGGGGCATAGATTCCGGGGGTGGTGGATATATCCGTCTCGCCTCGTCTCGTCTCGTTTCGTCTCGTCTCGTCTCACCTCGTCTCGCCTGCAGTGTCCATCGTACAAACTCACAGCATGTAGTGCATCATGCCTGGAGAATCAGTGACAGAACAACATATGCACCGAGCATAGAGGCAGACAGACAAACAATCAATCAACAACAGACCCGCTCATTCGCCAAGTTGCTCTTTATATATCTTTTATCACACATATTCTAACGAGGCTTATCGACATGACACATCATCCCTTCCAATACACGTTATGTGCATTTTCCTAATTATTGCCTTTGGGGCGCTCCATAGTAATCTCGGTTTCAAGCACCCTCTCTCGCGTGATGACGCGCTCCTTTGTAATATTAGCACTGGTTTTGCCCGCGGATAAATTGTTGACACAAAACGCGCGCCATCCATCAAATCATATCCCAGCGTCGAAGCAGATTCAAATCAGAATGCTTGGCCGTTTTCTGCATTTCCCATGAGACTTGCACATAGATTAGCATCGCTCTATGTTTGGTGTTTCCATGTTTCTAAGTCTGGCTATGTTCCTCTTTGGGGTAAACCCATTTACTGCTCGTTGATACATTGTCAGCAACTCTCCTCAGAAATAGTTACAAGGGACTCTTTTGAAATCGCAGGTTCCTGTATCCTCCAGAGGCGTTTAATGGCTGCCTTTTTTAGCCTTTGGCAACAGTTAGTTTCTCACAGAATCAAACGGGTGAATAAGTTACCTCTGGAGAAATTGAAGAGCGACTGAGGGAAATGTTGGGCTCTATATTGACGACTAATCATCATCTGATGCAGTGGTCTAGCCACCTGCCTCTCCTCGATCTAAGTCGGTTCTTCTTGTAATCTCTTTGACTGAGTGAGACACTAGCACTGTGAAACCCTTGGGTGTAATTTTCTATTAAAAATTGACAGGATGATTCGGGGATGTGATTCTAACAATGAGGGTCCAAAATCACATCCAGAGCCCAGAATCATAGTGAGGTTTCTGCTCTTTGTCAAGGTGGGACAATAGTTTACTGTTGATTTTCATATTTGCCTTTTTAAAGATATAGGCTAAGATCAAAATGTGGCTATTTTTCCGTAAAAATGAAAAATCTTGGCTAAAAATCGATATCAGGCATTGTAGCCTCAAATTTGGCCCCAAATAGGACATGCATGCAAAACCACGAGTAACCTTACAATAGAAAAGTATTTATGAAAAACGACAGTTAAATATAAACGTGTTGACATGACTATGATTCGCGTGGCCTATCTTGAAGGGATAAAACTTTCCTCAGTAATTACTCTGCCGATGTTGCGCCTGTTTTGTCATCTGAAACTCTGACTTCTGTCTTGTGTTCCTGCTTTGTCAAGGAGCATCCAACCAGAGATTCGTCTGCCCTCCAAACCTCTTCCTCAAAATTATCCCCTCTCGTTTCCTGCTCCATTTCACTTTCCTCCTGCGCAAAATTGAACCGCGATGTATGGCTGTATCAAATGTCAAAGACGGCAAAAAATCACATTTCCCGAAGCCAATTTCGCCGTTGTCAACAACCTGCTGACATGTTTAATTTATACCGGCATAACAGCAGCACGCGTAAAAGATATTTGCGAAAGAGCGATCATTCTGTAAACACATGTTTATTATTGTCCCTTGGAACACCACAAGCAAATACTTGCAATGGTTGATTGGGTTTTACAAGCTTTTTAACAAATATTTTCTTTTCACCGAACCTCAATCAAGAGCCTGAAGACCGCCGGCTCTCCTAACAAACTGACATGCAGATCTTGATAATGGCTTACAGACCCTTCGGGTGAAAATCAGTCCGCGCGTCAATGAAGGCTTTCTAACCCGTGATTGGCTCGCGTTATAGCTCCCACTGGGACACACGCATCAAGACGAAGCAGCTACATCTCTGGAGAGATGTAATCCTGAATGGACAACCCGAGGAAATAGATCACTGTGAAAGATTCGCGCAACGCTCCATTTGCATCATAAAGTTGCGCCGGGGTTTCAGGATGGGACTTTCGTTCTGACAAAACCTTGAATAGAGAGAGAATCAGTTAAAGATGCAGACTGATTCTACACGTGGAAGGAGCTTCGTCTAGATTGAATAATTGAAGTGCATTCGATTATTTCGCGTCTGAGGAATGAGGTATTATTAAACCTAGAATACATGAATTGATACAGTACGGTGGATAAGGATATACCAACTACATCCATGATATATATCTTAGGGTTTCTTTGGTATCTATTGAAGATTTGCTCTCTATTTAGATCCGGACCCAGGAAAACCGTAAAGGTGGTATAGGGCTGGCAACCTAAAATGTGACCCCACTGTTGTAGCCCTTTACACATAGTGTTTTTTTTTAGCAGCGGCGTAGCCAGGGCTTGGGTGGCGAGTGTGTGTGAGTTTGTATATGCCGGCAATCGTGGACCTAGGACAAAAGAATTCGGGCGTAGACAAAGGGGTCCACGTTTGACCTAACGTCCACGATTGAAAATCGTGTACAAAACCAATGGGAGGCCTTCCGAAAAAGAGAGTATAAACAAAAGAGGAACAATGGGAGGTCCACGATTGCACCCGTTTACATGACTGTGTGTGTGTGTGTGTGTGTGTGTAGGGGGGGGGGGGGGGCTGGATGTTACAGGGGGGGTGCTCACAGTGTTTTTTCTTTATAATACTATTATTTTCTGCGTTTGCGAAATTTTCAGTTGGGGGCGGTCGACGGGGGGGGGGGGCGAAGAGGGAATTCACATATGTCTTGAAACCTTTCAAGAAAATGAATTGTGGTGGTTTAAAGGTGTCATGAATCATAATCTACATGAGGCTATACTGTACTGCTGCAGAAGGTTTGGTCAATCACAGGGGCGGATCCAGGGGGCGTGGGGGGCGCACGCCCCCCCCCCCCTTTTTCTTCAGAAAGAAAAAAAACAGAAAGGGAGAGAGACTCAAAAAGATAAGAAAAAAGAGGGAGAGAGAAGAAAAATGCACCCAGACCCCTCCAGCAGGGCACTTTAAAGGTATAGCACTTTAAAAACTAACTAAAATTAAAATTATGGCATTTGGGCCTAAACTTTCGTAGCTACAGCTACTTCATCAGATGCAGTGAAGAGAGACATCCGAAGCCAAAGTTAATATAGTGTTTCTATTAGATGAGTTCAGTCAACGACTGGTGGTGACTCAATTCTAATAATGTGATAAAAAACAGAGTCCCTATTCAGTCCTTGTTGAATACAGTTCAGGTGCTTCATTTGAAATTACAAATTTCGAATTACAGAGGTCGGGACTGAATTGGAATACAACGTGCCCCTTTAAGACCAAATCTGGTAAGAATTCCATGTTTGTGCTCCATGTGACCGACGGGAATCTTAAATAATTCAGTCAACTTCCCCCGCTGGACATTAGCAGTATCATATTTCAGCCGGGATGGCGGCGATTCGTCTTCTTAGACGGAGATGAAGAGAGAGATTCAAACGCATAGCAATCTGCACAGTCTTCATTTTTAGCCGGCAATCCCATGGGAGCGAAGGGTTATCCCGAGCTGAAATATATATTGTAAGTGTAGTAAGTGCAACATTTACAGAAATGCAGAAATGAACTCATGCATTCATCAGAAAGTACGCTTCTTGCTCTGTGATAGGGCCAACACAAGCGATACATTAGAGTCTAGTGGGGGGGGGGGGCTTCATGCGCACGCTATGATCTGCGGCCAAATGCTTAAGCACAAAAAACCTTGCTTAATAAAATCAGGTTAGCAGCCAAAACACCATGTGATTTTTATGATAAGCAAACAACAGCTAAATACCAGTCACAAGCAATATAAATCACATGGAATTTTGGCTGGCAACATGATTTTATTAAGCAAGGTTTTTTGCGCTTAAGCAATTTTTTTGCTTAAGCAGCTCTAAGAAATTGGCCCCAGGCGTTGTTCTACACCGATTGTATCCCCTTTTAGGGAGTGTCCTTAATTATTATTATTATTTTTTTTTGAAATATAAGAACTGGAATTATTTTTGTAATTTTCCAAGATTTTATTGCAAAACCAATTCCCAAAATGAGGCTACATTTTACGGGGCCTATTTTCTTTCTTTCGTTATTTTTTGGGGTGGGGCTATAGCCTCCTGGACACGCCCCTCGATATTTTTAGTAATGGGAAAGAACTTGAATGTTTTTCTAACCCGTAGTTTCCAAGAGTTTCTTAACATTTTATTACAAATTCAATTCCTAAAAACAAGCAACATTTTGTGGGAAATATTTTCTTTCTTTCTTTCTTTCGTTCTTTTTTTGGGCGTGAGACTCTAACCTCCTAGACACCCCCCTCGACCTCACCATGGCAACATGTACAACCATTGTCTCCTTGTAGTTTCACATATTAATGAAAGAATCGTGAGTTGCACTTCTTCTACTTCCCTTTTTGTTATTTATTGAATACACGCCTTCCGTCTAGATCCCATCATTGAATTAATTATTCAAATTCAGTGGTTTTCCTAACTTCGTTTTTTTTTTCCCAGCAAGTCAAGTTTCCATTCCTTCTGGCACCTGTACCATGCGCGCATACATGACGACACCTGATATATTGGCGCGCTTTCCTTGCGCGGGAAATCTTTCCCGCCAAATCGATGATGCAACTATTCCTTGGGGATGTCAATGTCATTGTACGGGGTCCCTGGACATCCCATGGAGATGAGTCCGGTTCAACGATCGCTGTTGCTTGTACACTCACGCCTGCCTTTCGGATGCAGTTCAGGCAAAATATTGAGCACATAAAATTCGACAGTTTCCGTTGCCATGGTACCATTAGAAGAGAGTCGTTCCGGAGATCGTGTTTAATCCAGATCGATGTGAACAGTTACATGTACAATCTCAAATAGCTTCTCAGTATGATCATCATATTTTCACAGTACATGTGCATTATCTTTCTCGAGATCAGACAAAATTTCAGGGACCTTGTCTGATGTTACCATTCAACTTTTCAATGTTATTTAGTTCATCACGATTAAACAACAATTTAAAAGCAAGGTTTATCTTCCCACTGGGCAATTAAAAGACACTGAAGGATATGAAGACCCGACGCTTCAATCGTAAGAGAATCTTTTCAAAGGCAAAAGAAAATTCCGGCTAGGATCGCAACGCCAGATTCTCCACAAAAATCTTTATCATTAATTCGTTTAAAGCCACGTTTGCCCTCATTGTCAGGTTGGCCTATTTCATGCGCGGAGATTTCTTGTTACATGTGGGGGGATGATTTTTGAAAGGCCATCCTTGTGTGGAGCGCAACACGGCACGGGGTCCAAGGGACGGCTTAAGGGCCCCCTGGTGGGTTGCAGGCGCAAAGCCCTTGCTAGGGGTTGAGGTAAAGCCCCCTGGAGCCCCTGGGATTCACACAATTTTAGGTGCAAAATTGTGTCAACATTTTACCTTTTCTTGAGCTTGAATTGCAATAAATGACAATAATTAACACCTTCAAGCATTACAAAATACAAAAGATCTTCAAAACTCAAATTTCTCATCCAATGTATTTGGAAGCGTAAGCGTCTCTTTGCACAATGGAGCTCTAGTCACCTAGCAACACAAATAATGCCTATGCATTATTTTAAGAATAAATTATTTACAAAATAATTATTGCAAAATAATGCCTAGAAGGCATGATTAGAATGTGATTTGTCTACACTTGACAAAAACTATGAAAACAAATGGTGGACAATGATGTATACTTGACGACATTATAACCGGAATGCCGGAGATGCAAAACTCAGGCCCTAACAAAAGTTCCCAAACACTTTTTTGCAGGACGCACAAACGTTTGTGTGTGAGTGCGCGCCGATTCCCAGTGAATGTCAGTTGAAGTCTGCTATCGGTATTTTGATTACATTTAGGGACCATTAGATTTTATACGCGTGCGGGATGCGTATGCGGCTCGGAAAATGTCACGTATTAAATCACCACTTTGCATTGTTATTTCATCTGGTACACTATCGGAAATTTACTTCTCATATCAAAATGTTGAAATGCATAATGTAAGACTGATGAAATTGTAACTTAATGTGGGGGTTTAAGAGGCGACCTTTTCCGAGCCGCATACGCATCCCGCACGAGTATTAAATCCAATGGTCCCTACTGCGCCGCACGTGCGTTCATACCGTATGTTGGCGCATAACAAAATCCGTTTGCCGTTGCAACTTTCTATTGCCTTTGTTGGGTGTGTAAGTTGAGTGAAAACAATAAAATAAAAGGCCATCATCTTTGTTGGGATCTGAACTTCCGCGTTCTAATGTGGCAAAGACCGACTATTCCCCACCTTACTGTGCTTGTCGTGAGGCATAAACTGTCTCCCCACCAACCAATCTGCCTTCCGACATCAGGCGCGGATCGATGAATTTTGTAGACGGGGGGACACACCCAAAATGGACAAATGCGAGCGCGAAGCCCTTACGGCGCGGGGTCCGGGGCCCGCTTAAGGGGCCCGTAAAATTTTGGATTCTGGATGCTCCGTGGTGCAATCTGAGGCGATTCCTGGCCACTTTCACCTGACTTTTTTTAAACAAAAGTTGTGACGATTTTATGGAGTCTATATATATCATGATTTTAGGCATTATTTTCTAGCCATTATTTTAGCCATGTCATGACTACAAAAATCTAGACGGGGGCAAACAAAAAAGGATAAATGCGAGCGCGAAGCCCTATACGGCGTGGGGTCCGGGGCCCGCTTATAAGGGCCCGGAAATTTTTGGAGTGTGGATGCCCCAGTGGTGCAATCTGAGGCGATTCCTGGCTACTTTCACCTGACTTTTTTAAACAAAAGTTGTGACGATTTTATGGAGAATATATGCATGTATATCATGATTTTTGCCATTATTTTCTAGTGATTATTTTAGCCATGTCATGACTACAAAAATCTAGACGGGGGCACACCCAAAACGGATAAATGCGAGCGCGAAGCCTTTGTATACCGCGTGGGGTCCGGGGCCCGCTTAAGGGCCCAGAAAATTTTGGATTCTGGATGCTCCGTGGTGCAATCTGAGGCGATTCCTGACCACTTTCACCTGACTCTTTTTTTTTAAGTTGTTAAGATTACATTGTATATGGAGAATATATATATCATTATGTTAGCCATTATTTTTTGCCATATTTTAGCCATGTCATGCATCACTACAAAAATCAAAGTTTCTCCCTCCCCCATTTTTGGCGTCTAATTTGCAGTTTTTCCCCTTCATTTTTAATTTATTCGGAATTTGTCTTGGTTTTAATTCAGTTCAGTTGAAGTTTTCAAGAAAAGGGCTTGATTTCAGACTGTTCCTGTGTTAAAACCATCGGCAGATCGGCTGCAAGACATAATAGAGGATTTAGGGACATTTAGTATGTCATTCAGTCAAGTGATCCATTGTTTCCTGTTGGTTGGGGCCATTTAACCTGTAATAAACTCCCCAAGGGGATTATATGTTAAGATGCACCGCGTTTACACTAGATCCGGCAAAGGGATTAAAAGGGGATCGAACCCGGCAAGGAGGATTGAAAGGGGATCGATGGACAGAGTTGAAATCCGACGGATCCGGGAAATACTCCGGTTTTCTTTTAAAAGAGGGATTCAGTTCCATGGCATGATTGATAACCTTTTTTTTTTCTTATTGCATTTTTCAGTAGTTTTATGCCAAAAAGTAGACACAGCAGATGTTTAATATCGGCGGCGGTATTCTTTTTAATGAGGTTGCCCTCCTCCCCCCCTTCTTTTCTCTCACCTCCCCCTCCTTTTTTTCCCTCTTCTCTTTTTCTAAACGAACGACACTCGCACTTGCTGGGCTGCGTGGTGCTGACCTGTCAAGGTGTCATGGTATCGCATTACACGTGAGGACAGAAAAGAGGGTATAACAAAGGGAACAATACTGTCCTCACATTTCTTTCTTTGTTCCGGAAAAAGTGAGGACAGGCAAACTAGTGCCTAGTCTATGGGGATGGGTTATATTAAAGGGAACAATGATAAGTCATCACGTGTATAGCGAAACAAAAATACATGTATTGGCAAGTTACAGACTCTGCGCAAGTTAGTACGCCTACCCTTAAAAAGTGGGGGGGATGATTACATTGGTCATCCCCCCCAGGTCAAAAAGTGGGGGGGATATATCCCCCCATCCCCCCCGGGATCTCCGCCCATGGCCTATTTATAGTGGTACTTTCGTCGCCTTCCACCGCTGTGACCCGGGTTCGAAACCCACCAAGACCGACATGTGGATTTGGTTTTCAGTCTCTGCCTGATTCCGTGGGTTTGACATTCTGGGGTTTTCCTCCCACTTCTAAAACGGAACATTTCTTCGTCGTTCCCCAGCAGGTTTCTTTAGGCTTTCAAGCTATGTGCCTTTGAGGAATCCTTGGTTTCATTACCAGAAAAAAAATTAAAATAAATAAATCTTCTTTCGTGTATTTCCATGAAATCAAATACCAAACGAGAATTCACATCAATTTAACATGAGGCAACTGAAATTTCAATGCTACTCAGAGCCGAACCTCGAAATCGTCAAGTTTCAGTAATATTATGACAGCACTCCACTTCGAAAAAGGTGAATGGTTAAAAACACCGAACGACTGATGCTATTTTTTTTAATACACTTGCGTGTTGCAGTGTGTATGTCCTACTGTCACTCACGGTCAAGATGGGGCGACAGGCGCTCCAGGAAGATCAACGGGGAGAGAGACGGGGTTAAAGACGGTCATATATCCCTCGGGCAGGATATCGATGGCCCGCCAACTACTGCGGATCTGGGAGTGTATAGGTAGAGAGAGACGAGGAGCAACGCCGTGGTTAGAATGGTATAGTAGGGGGCTGACTGGGGGACACTCTAAAGGATCCCCCGATTCTATGCGCGAGATATAAATCGAGTATTTGGATTTGAGATAATTTCTTTGGTATATATTGAAGATTTATCCTATTTAGATCTGGACCCAGGAAAACCGTAAGGGTGGTAGGGCTGGCAACCTAAAATGTGGCCAACCCTGCCACCTCTGCTGTAGCCCTTTACCTAGAGTGGTTTTTATACCTTATATTGCGCGACATCCATAAAAAAACGAAAACAAAATTGGGGAACTTGATACAAATGCAAAGGATGTTTTTCATTTGGATTATCTAATTGTCTGAAGTACATTATTTTAAGAAACCTCTTCTTGCGATTGGCAATAACATCGTAAAGGTTTGGTTGGCGGGTACGGATTGCTTTAGGAGCAATGTACAAACCTTATGGGGCATGTTGAGAAAAAGTTAAAGTACAAACAAAGGGAACAATGGAAGGAGACACCCCGAGTCCTCAGTAGTATAGTAAAACACGACTGTGTGTGGGGGGGGGGGGGGGGGGGGGGGACCATTGTGATAGCCACCCTATATGCAACATGAAAAGTCCTCAGCATTGTGTCTCATTTAAAGTGTCTAGCATAAGGGGTTTACTGTATGTTAACGGGGATGGTCAAAGTAAAAACTCCCTTTAATGTTCACCTACTTCCACCCTCCTTTAGCCCTTAATCTCTCTTTTGTGAAAAGATGGAATCTCTTTTGTGTTTCTCCACCCACCCACCCCCACTTGCTTGTTCCCCCCCCCCCCCCCCCCCGCCCCCCCCCCCCCCCTACATGAATGAAAGGTTTGCGGAAACACCATGTGGAAATACTTCTCAATTAAGAGAATGGTTCTGACAAGAGCCAGAGGTATAAACTTGCGTTCCGGTCAGTATGCTCCGACCGTCTTCAGGAGTCGCGTCCTGAGAGGATGCCAAGTTACATCCGGTGAGGATGCCAAGTCACTAGAATCCTAAAGCAAGATAGGATTTGTGGTGTGCCCACTGGGACCTATCAGTCTGATGTGTGTGGTTCTGTTGGAGTGGAAGCCAGATATCACTGAGGTGAAAGCCGATATCTTGTGGGACTGTCTTATGCTTCCGGATCTCGATGGCTTCCCGGATGCGTCTTGGATGCGTTCCCTTACATGTTTGTTTCTTGTACACTGTCATTTGCCTTTGAGAAAGAACTTGCCTAAGTCCGAAACGTTAGGCCAGCTAATTTTGTTGATTTGTATATTTCAGGTCAATTCAGTCACTAAGCAGTTAGCAGCAGTTTAATTCATCTTCATGTAGGTTTTAAACATAGATTTGTTATAACTTTTGAAAATGCAGGACACACAACCCCACCCATCAGTGATATTGGCACCCTCATGAGACTTGTACTAACCAAGAACAATTTTTCCTTCCTAGGTAAACACTATCTACAGGTACACGGTACAGCCATGGGCACTCGCATGGCCCCCTCCTTTGCATGCCTCTTCATGGGCGACCTCGAAGAGCGCATGCTTGCCTCAGCACCATGTCGCCCCTGGGTATGGTGGAGATATATTGACGATGTATTTTTCATCTGGACCAGTGATCAGGACAGTCTGGAGACTTTCATTAATCACATTAATTCCTTCCACAGGACCATCAAGTTTACATCAGAGTATTCAGTGCATCAGACCAACTTCCTGGATGTCACCATCCGCAAGGAAGACAACTCGGTAACCACTGATCTGTATTCTAAACCCACAGACACCCACCAGTACCTCCACTCCTCCAGCTGTCACCCCAGGCATTGCAAGACAGGCATAGCATTCAGCCAGGCACTCAGACTCAGAAGGATTTGTTCTAATCATTCTGACTTTTCCCATCATGTACAGGTACTGAAGAATAACTTGGTTGCCAGGGGCCACAGCTCCCGCCAAGTTCAACGTGCTATCACCAGAGCCAAATCTATCACCAGAGATTTGGCTCTCAAGGAAAAGACGCCTAGCACTAATGCCGACCCCAAGATTCCCTTGGTCACCACCTTTCATCCCAGTCTCCCTCCCCTTCGTAAAATAACTAACGACAACCATCATATCCTTCATACTTCAGACCGCCTTGCCCGTGCCGCCCCTGACAACCCAGTATTGGCTTATAGGCGCCCCCGCAATCTACGAGACCTGATTGTTCGAGCCGAGGTCCCCACCTTGGCTGCATCCCCTCCCATACAGCATGGTACTTTTAAGTGCGATTCCAGGTGTGTTGTTTGCCAGACTCACATGCAGGAGTCTGACTCCTTTTCTGGCCATTCATCTGGAACTACTCACAGAACCAATGGCAACATCACTTGCAACACCTCTAATGTCATATATCTCATTTCTTGCAGGGTTTGTGGTATCCAGTATGTCGGGGAGACCAAGAACACGCTCAAAAAGCGTTTCTATGGCCATCGGTCGACTGTGAACACCAAGAAAATGGACACCCCTGTTGGTCATCACTTCAACTTGCCTAACCATTCCATTTCTGATATGATTCTACAGGGCATAGAATCACTTCGCCACCGCAAGGACTCAGTTCGCCTCAGCCGAGAGAAAGTTTGGATGAAACGTCTTCGGACTATTCAACCACATGGTCTCAACATCCAGGAAGGAAATGATTAACTTAACAATTTTTTCTTCCATTGTCATTTGTTTACAGATTACCCTCCTGGCATAACCCTCTTGGGGTCTCTTGGCCAAATGGTGTTGTCTTTCCATTTCCTGTTTATCCTTGCCACTTCTCTTTGTTCCTTTTCTTGCCCTATTACCACCTTCAATTCTAACCCCCCCCCCCCCCCCCTCCCCTAATCACACTCCTTTGTCCATTTCCCCAGCTTCAACCTTCATCTTAATCCCTCCCCTCCTCCATCTTACCCTAATCACACCTCTTTGTTCCTGTCTTCCTGGCTGTCCTTTCCTCTCCCTTTGATGTTTACCCACTGCCTATCTGCCATGCTCCTTTGCATCCCTCTTTTGTGTTTCTCCACCCACCCCCTCATGCATGTGTGTTCCCTACTTGTTTGTTTCTTGTACTCTGTCATTCACCTTTGAGAAAGAACTTGCTTAAGTTCGAAAAGTCAGGCCAGCTAATTTTTTGATTTGTATATTTCAGGTCCATTCAGTCAGTCAGCAGTTTGCAGCAGTTTTATTCATTTTCAACTTTTGAAAATATTATAACCGGCCTTGGACTTGTCATGGTTGAGCTTGATTTCTGTAAGTATCCTCACCCAAAAGAAATTGACTCTGCAGTTCTCGCGTTCCAATCAATTTTCAATTTTCTTCCCTCGCTTCTAGTCGGCGGTCGCAGGGGGGGGGGGGGGGGGGGGGGGGGGGGGGGGGTCGCTGAGTGAAATGTTCTTGGCATGCGTTGTGCTACTCCGCCCTAGTTCAACCCACTGCGTCTCCCTTCCTACATCGGTAGAATCGAGCCTCTTCGTCGGAACTGATGATGTATTCCACTCCGCTGAGTAGAAATAACACTCGGGTTTCCAGTTTTTGCAATGTCTCCATCTTCGACGTCGTGACACGAATATCCTTGATTCAATTATATTACAGGCGTGGTAGAGTTTCAGCTCAGTCCTTGTCCCTTGGAATCAATGTATCTCGGTGAGATTTGTATTTGTAGTATAACTATAAGTCCATGCTCGTGTAGTACATCAAGCGACGGGAATTCATCTAAAAGACCTCTTTGGGCTGATGTGGGATAACACATGATACTCACAACGCCAAATAAATAAATAAATATAATGTACACGTTGCGATGTACATGAGGTATGTACGTGTGTCAGCGTTTGCTTTCTGCTGAGGGATTTATGAGAAATACTCAAAACAAATAGTGGCAATTGTTCGATTACGTGATAACAATGCTTAGTGTGCTTTTATTTTCAAATCACTTGGTTCCTTTTTGTATAATACACTCAAAGCCACCCTCTAAAAAACAAACTTAAATTCTTTCTCAAAGGCAACTGACAGTGGTACAAGAAACCATAGAGCAATGAGAAACAAACATGGGGGACGCACAACCAGGCAGGGGTGGATGGAGAAACACAAAAGAGAGATTAAGGATCAAGGGAGTGTAGCAGTAGGTGAACATCAAAGGGAGAAAAGAGAGGAAGGGACAGCAAGGAACAAAGGAGTGTGGTTTGGGTAAGGATGAAAGGGGTATAGATGCGCGGCTATAAACGTAGGGCACTTTGTTCTAAATGAACTTTACAGTTTTTATTGAACAAAGAGCCAGTGCCTGTTCATACAAGTGTGTTCGAAACCCCGTTCTAGTGTTGAATAAACACGCGAGCAGAGTTCGAATGACGCAACGAGAAGCCACCCTTCAAGTTTGAGAAAAATGGCTTTGCCGAGTACAGTTTGTTTTGTTTCAGGGTAAGCACTTATCCAGAACCACCAAAATGACATCGTCGCGCGCATCGCGCCTTGTGCCTATTCAATAAGGCCTAGTGCATTTTCAGTAATACATGGCGATGTCATTTTGGTGGTTCTGTATATAAGTGCTTACCTTGTTTCAGGCTCCGATTTGTTTACATCAAAAGCGCCCCCTATTGGCAGAATATGCTCAAGCGGAAATCCGTTTTGTATTATAGAAAATAGCACCGATCGGCGCACTTTCGGGCTTGAAAGCGAGGCTCAGTGATAAAACAACATAATGCCGCGTTCATATCATTCGCGTGCAACTTAATATACACGGTCAAATCTCTGAATTTTAAAAAGTCGCGGAACGAGTCGTCAAAAAATATATAATGAAGGTAACTTTATTTGAGAATTATTGTTCTCACAGTCGAACATCTTGTCGATTAGGAATAAATCTGGATGATTTTTGTCGTGATGAACCGGTACCGCTTGACCATGCTGACCGTGCGCTGTATGTAATGTGCTGTCATTTGCCGTGATTCATTCATTTAGCAGTGAGAGCCTCGCTTTCAATCCGGAAGTACGCAGACGGGCTAATGTGAAATTCGTCTATTACATTGTATTTATCTATATCCTATCAGAGTTAATAATTTGTATTACTTTCGGCTTAGTTTGACAAAAGCCACAACCGAGAATTTTTTGGAGTGTTTTTTCCCGCGGATTGAAAGGAGTCACGTGATCGTTTGTTTCTAAATTGTTTTCAATTTTCGAAAATTGGGTAAATGCTCTGTGATTTGTGATTTAACCATAGAGCTATAATTATTAAATAAACAAAAATGTAGCTCTATGGATTTAACACAGAATAGAACATTTGGTTGAAACCATGTTTCAATTTCCGCCATTAAGAAATAGTATCTAAAAAGCACTCTGGTAATTATCGTGATGAACGGGCTACCCTGATAAAAGATTAGAAATAAATAAATAAATAAATAAATGAACAATGTACATGTACATGTTTGTGAGCTCAGAGGGCATCGATCTTTGTTTCGACAGTTTTATGACAGTTTTTGACCATAGATTTCGACGTCTGTGGCCGGCCATGAGATGAGAGGACACAGCTTTGGCAAATCTGTGAATGATACATACTGATTGGCTGGTACCGCGCGAGCTATATGCAAATATCTTATGCTGCTGTTTCATTGGTCAGCTAGTGACGGCTAAACGTAAAGCAGTGACACGCACACGACGTACGTAATGTGCTGTCTGTCGTTTTGCTATGCTGCATGCATTGTATTATTTTGCGTCGGCTACGTACGTACGTGCAGCAAACGAGCGTATACAATGTTGCTGATTGGAAATTTGTTCATATGTTGTTGAACCACTTTGCTTGGATATTTTGAGGAAATTATGACCCAACTTGGGTGTCCTCCAAGCTGTTTCCTTCAGCATGACTAGTGGAGCATGGTAAGTTTACAGTTTGAAATTTTTCAGTGGAATTTGGGTGATGATAAAGTCCCACTTTTGCAGTTTGTGCACGGGTTCGGCACGGCACCGGCCCACGGCCGGCCAAACAGCTCAGCTGCGCTCGCTGTATGTACAGTTGATTGACCGGTTCCGCAATTTGACCGGTTCCGCAATTTTGGAAATTTAGATCGCGTTTCCGGGAAGACGGAATGGTCGATTTCTGCGTCAGTGATACTGTTGGAACGGGTAATTAACCCGTTATCAAAAATGGTTTTATTTTCCGGAAAGTGACTTTTATGTTGAAATAAATCGCCAGAGACTGTTGGTTACCGACCGCGCACTGCTACAGTCGCGCGCACGCGTGCGTGTTCGTCGGTATTCGTCACTCTGCTGCACGATCGTCATACAGATTTTTGTCGCGGCGATAATCTCTCGCTGACCGGAAATCATCTATATTTTCACCTTGCAAATATGAAGCCTGGCTTTTTTAAGTATTTGTTTCTATTGCCACAAGAGTAACCACCAGTTGTTTGACTAGTTCCGCAAACGCCATTCAACAGAGATGTCATTGGGAAATTGAGCACTCCAGCGCGGATCCCAATCACATATACACAGCCGGCCTGCCGTCATCAAAATCTGCAACAGTGCAAGTGAGCTATAAATAAGGCCAAGTAAAAAAAATAACATGTTTAGCATCCGGGTTATAAAAAAGGAGGGGCTTTTTATTTTTTGTTTTCAAGATAGTCGCCATGCATGCTTTTTGAGAATTATACATGTTTACAGTGGTTTTAATAGTTTTAGCAAGCTTTCATTTTATTTTCTGATGGATCGGTTGACATTTGGTTTTTCACCTCATTTTCCACTGGTAAAACTAAAAAAATCTAGGCGCCCCCCCCCCCCCCAAAAAAAAGAAGCGGCGGGGATGCTAAACATTGTTTTTACTTCGCCTAACCTAAAAATAAATTTCTTTCCTGAGGGTGGGGGCGGGGGTGTTGCAGGGGGGGGGGGGGTTGTATTTTTGTGTGTCACGAGCAAACTTTAGGCCTAGCTCACTTTTCCTCTATTATTTGAGACCCAATTTAACAAAATGTAATGTGGGAATTGGTTTGAGCTTTGTTGTTGATTTTTTTTTCAGGAAAAGTATACAGCTTAATTTTAATAGTCATTATTATAAAAGAAAGTACATCTTCAAGTATTGTTTTGTTGAAAACAGTTTCAACTCAAAAGTAGCAAGGCTGTTTTAAAACTATATTTTTGTCCTACTACTGTATGCAGGTTCCGCATTGGCCAGGCATCCAGAGATTTTGTGGACAAACTTGAAAACCAGCAAAAAGATGTAGGCAGGTAATTGTCTATAATGCTCTTATTGTTCTTAGCAGAGAATGGTCACAAAAATACACTAAAATGTTAAAACGTTTACAGTCATAGAGAAAAAGTTTGGATTAACTGTTTCCTGTCATAATTTCTTTTTCCAGCAACATTTGCAGTCGTGCCTTCAAATGAGCATCAATGCTGGAATTCTTTTATCTTCCAGACATTTTCCTGGATTGGAGGCATTCTGCCAACAGGAGTTTATTGAATCCGAAAAGGCGCCCAGGTTCCAGTATCAGGGGATTTATAATGTGGTCATATTAATTAAGTATACCATATCTCTGGTAAGCCTTAATACTGTATTTTTCTGGTGTCATCTTAATATTGTGTAATTGTTGTATACTTTTTTCTGTTAATTGTTGTTTTATATACATGTACACACAAAGCAAACCAAAAAGTACAGCAAGTCAATCTTTTGTTATATAGCACACCATGGTAAAATATACATGTAGTATACCACGGGAGAAATTTAATTTCGGGTTTCAAAACATGCTCAATACTGTTTTAATTACAAAAATACCTAAAGTTTGGTTTGATTGTTTTCAAGTTTTCAAGTTTTCATCACCCAGATCGTTGGTTTTCTTTTCGATGTTCTTGATTGTACATTGACGAGTCCCCCCCCCCCCCCCCAGTTTTCAGTTGACATTAAGATGATGATGAAAGGAGGTTTGAGGTCTTATAAAGATGTTGCACGATCATTGTCCATTCTTTTATTATTACCAGCATTGGAAACATAGTGCAAAAGCCGTTGGAGTCCAGTGTGGACGTGGATAATAGCTGTACATGGTTAAACATGTTATTCCTTCATTAACCAGTTGGCTCATTCACCATCAGTATCACCTCAATGATTCTTTGTCTGCATGTACAATCCAAGTCATACTTCATATCCGGGCAGTCTAGAATGTTGCAAAACTAACAGTATTTTCACAACCTATATTTTAGATTAAGCTTTGGTTGAATGCTATGCTTGAAAATTCTGGATTCACAAAAGCTGTCTCCCGATCAATTCAGTTACAATGAAGATATGCGTTTCTGCCAGGAAGTTCAATCCAGTTCAGTTGTCATCTTTGTTCAACATAGCTTCTGTATAATACTCGAGAACCACATGTTGTTCTTCAGACAGGGGCAGCATACTCTACAACCGGCCTAACGAATCTGCAGTTAGGTTGGAAAAGATTTTAGAGTTTAATTGGACAACTCTATAAGGCCATAAATAATGTAGTGAGTATTGCTCCTTCATTTAGTCATGTTATTTTTGCCAAACTTGATGTGCAGTGTATATGTTAATTGTTACTTAATTTGTTGTATATGATTGCCAGTTCCTTCATCTTTGTGTGCAGTGTACATAAGTTAGTTATGTAATATGTTTGCAATACCTGTATACAAGTCTTAATGTAGTGTTTTTATTTGAACCACATTATGCGGTTTGTGTGGATACTTCATGAATATGTTTTTGAAGTGATGCAGACATGAGCTCTCTTGTTTTACACAGTGTGTTGATGGCAACTTGATTCAAATATACATGTACGTTGTCTATTAAATTAATTGAAGATGTTCAATCAACATGGCATTGCGTCTCTTCTCAAAGTTTCTGATAAAGCAGGTTTTTATGAAAGAAACTGTCAAATAGAATTTTGTTTTCAGAAAATTACAGCAATTAATTTTATCTACTCAATTAATATGTATTTTTGGGGCCTTAAATCTAGAACTAATCTACTTATCAGTTTTGAGAAGAAGTCATTCAACCTGCTAGGGCAAAAAATACAAAGTGTGCTGTTATCCACGCAGTGACAAAAATGGTATCTAATAAATTAAAACAAGAAGAGAGATAAAGATGTGATAAGAGCAAGGTGAAAATTATAAACCAAAATCACTCATTTTCAACACTGAAGCCAAGAAAATATACCCGTTTTTCCTAAGTATTACCCCAACCAACCAAGACAACAAATGTTGTCGCCGAGGTAGTTTTTGTGGACACCCTGTTTAAAAACTATGTACCTTTTAAAACCCTCCTGTTCTCAAGGCCAAAATGGAGCCAGCTACCCTATAATATCAAAACCTATCAAGTGACGGGTTGAAACACACACAAAGTGTGAGAGTTGGTGGGTAGAGTTTTTGAGAGGCTGTGATAGTTATAACCATAGGAGGGTTAATAAAAAGGTTATGAGTGACTTTGATTGCATCACCATCTAAAGCTGAACAGCACATGCAGATTGAACATACAGTTGTTTCACATACAAATAATGAATATTTTATGAGTGCATTGGAACCAGCAAACGTTTACGGAATTATTCAAAACGCCACTGAAAAAGCTTGTGAATGTTTTTTCCTCAAATACAAACAAAATAAACCATACTCGCCATCCAATTTTTATCTGGTAATCAAAACAGAGCCGGAAAAGTTCCAACCCTTTGTTTTCTATTTTACAGGAAACATTACATTTTTCCTTAACCTAAAG
This sequence comes from Hippasteria phrygiana, assembly GCA_037893225.1. NCBI lineage: Eukaryota > Metazoa > Echinodermata > Asteroidea > Valvatida > Goniasteridae > Hippasteria > Hippasteria phrygiana. Next base: position 578,342 of record JAZGUH010000122.1, read on the forward strand.
GGGAAAAAAATTGAAATTTGTTGGGCCTATTGTAAAATTGCTCAAGAATATTCCTGAAATGAGATATGCAAAGAAGAAAGAGTTCGGATGTTTCCCCTCCGATGTCTGGGATGGAACACACAGTAAACACGTATAAGTATAGGTAGAGGTGCTGTTTGCGAAACCAACAAACGTTTGCGGAACCGGTCAAAAATGGAGATCAATGCGGTCAAAACACTCACCGCTGGAAAAGGCTCTTTCAAAGTATTTCAAAAACTACCAGAAAACTTGTTTGTCCTCGAGGTACCGGTAAACGGAGTTTATATTCCCGAAAAGTTTCTCAACGTTGGTGGCGCCATGTAACATGTTTAACCTTTGTTTTGTTCTTACACGAAAGACCTTTAAAAATACGGGGTTTTGCTTTTTTTTTAATGGATTGCTATACTAGGGCTATGGGCAGCAAAACAAAATTGGCAACGAGAAGGGGGGGGGGGGGGTGTTCGACCCCCAAACCCCCACCCTGGATCTGCGCCTGGAATATTTTTATGAAAGGTACATGGTCAGCAAACGTTTGCAGAATCATTGAACACTCACCACTGGAAAAAGCTTGTGTATGTAATTTTTCATTCAAAAAACATAAAAACTAAAGTCTAAACCATCTTCACGGTCCTATTTTTTTCCCAGCAAACAACAAAGTACCTATACCACCTACCTTTGTTTTTATTGTACTGGAGAAATTGCTGAAGAATATCACTGAATTTCTGAAACATGCGAACAAAATACAGTATAAAATGTTTCCCCTCCGATCTGGCACAGTGGCAGCACAACCATGGAGGAAGAAACTGTCGCGTCGATGTCCAGAATAAATTCATGTAGTAAACACGTATTAGTATAGGCAGAGGGCGCTGTTTGCGAAACTAGCAAATGTTTGCGGAACCGGTCAAACAACTCACTGCTGGAAAAAGCTTGTGAACGATATTTTTTCAAATACTTGCAGACATTTTGTTTGGTCCTCTAGGTGACTGAGTTATTTCCGGTTATTTATGGATGGGTACCCTCCTCGGAAAGTAAGTGTTTTCGCCACCGGACGCTTCAGACGATTACCGTTTGCGGAACCGGTCAAACGACTGTACTTGTTGTCGTGTTGGCCTCACCAGTCATTGCCAGTCAAACTTTATAACGTGAGATTAGACTTTAGTCTTCACCAAAAAGGCTTACAAATGCATCCAAGATTTTCTTTTAACTGTATCCTTCCTCTGTGGAGAATGAAGAACAAAGGCATCACTTTTTCCCCTACTTATTGTAATTATAAACGACTGATATAAAAATATTTAAAAAAATTATTCTATTTCTACACATCAAATGTTTTGCAACCCCCTCCTCCCAGGCTGCCCCACCCCTACGTGTAATATTCCTCCATGGTAAAAAAAAAAACTTTGTTCGCATTTTACAAGTTGCAGTTACAATGTGATTGTTTGTGCTGCCGTCAGTAACAGAAATGTCCCCACCCACATGTTCAAAGAACAACAAATCATCAGAAACATTTTCGGTTTGTTTAAATTTTATATTGCATTCCTTGTTGTTGGCCTTTTTGTTCTGTGAGGTTTAGGCTAGGGTTATGACTTTTTGAAATCTTATATGAAAGGATTGTTAATTTATTTATGATTTATTGTGGCATAATTTTTAAAACTATGAAATTAATTGGTAAATTTTGAAAGATTTGAATACAGTTTGCAGATTTGTTATTTATACCAATTAAATACAAAATTGTGTTCGCATGTGCAATCAAATTATGGAAGCGAGTACTTGTAACCAAACATATTACATATGTACTTAATTTCTCACACAATGAAAAAGAAAGTTTTTGAATTTTCATTTTGGGGAAATTTTCAAAATGAAAACCACTATAGGAAAAACACTTGCGAAAATGCACATTTGCATCTCAGTCATGCTATTTGGCGTCAACAAGCGTCAACAAACCCGATCAGCGTCAACAAGCTCAAAATGCACATTTAAGCTTCACAAAAGCTATACTTTTATTCAACAAACTCTCGCATCTCGTACTATGTAAGAAATTGGGCGAATGCTCGTTCACAATCCCACATTAAAACAACATTTTATGATGACAAAATTACGATGAATGGGCGCCTCCATCTTTGTTTTCTCTTTTGCGCATGCGTGATTGCACCTTGTCCCAGAAAAACAAGATGGCTGCCGGAAAAAAGTACCGTTGATGTCGTACTTTTTCGCTTAAAAATCACACATTTTAAGATACTTTTAAATACTAATGATACTTTTAAATATTCATAGGAGCCCACTAAATATTGTGAATAACATGTTTAAGCTTAACAGTGCTTTTACAAGTTGTTGACGCTTGTTGACGCTAATCATGACCCCTTGCATCTTGCTGCAGTGATGCAACAAGTAGTGTAAACGTGCAGACCTTTACAAACAATATGAACAGCAGTTTTGATTTTTGGGATTGGCTTTCTTTAACGGGTACCCGTGCTCTTTTTTTTCAATCAGGTACCCGATTCCTGTACTACCCGTAAATGCACACCCCTATTTCAAAGTTTTGATTTTGATTTCCAGCAAGATTTCCATAGTATCAATAGTGTCATCTGAAAGGCCTGTGGTTCATTGAATGGCCACAATAAACCCCCTGACTAATCCACCCAAGTATTCAAACCATCCAACTCGCAAATCCTCCAAATTATGCTGCCCACTCGAGGGGGGAAACATAAAGCTATAAAAGCCACTTCATTTTTATTTTCATTGCCCTCTCCCTAAAGGTATTACTCTGAACTGATTTCTCCAAATGAAAGGAAATTTATTGACCCGAATTGTGAAAATAGCCTTCTTGACTGGCACTTCTACCCTTCAATTGTGAGTGGAGAAACTCAAGCTTTATTGAGCTCCATTCAAACATTTTTGACATGGAGGGGTCTTGGGACACCGGGGTTTGGTTTGAGCACTATAGGAAGTTACAGGTAGTAGGTTTTGTGTTCAATGTGGTTAATGGGATAATTGCTGTACAGGTTGTGGGTTGTGGTTTCACAAAATTCATGGAAGAAGCCTGCCTACATTTTTACACAGGTAAAGTGTAGGAAACAGAACTTTGCATAAACTTTCAAGTCATTTGGATCAAGTGAAAGCAAGGTTGGATGCTGTGCGTTTGTTGACCTCCAGATTTTGAGATTCTTGGGATATGTCTTGTGTGTTCATTTATGTTGATTGTAGCCTTTCTAACTCTAGTCAGTGCCAAGAGAATCATTCCAGAAACTTGTGCAGTTGGAAAAACTACAGTAACCTTGTGATTTTTGTTGAGGAATGTCTTAAGCCATGTCCGCATTGGACTTTTTGTGGTAAAACGTGCGGAGACTGTTGTCAGCTTGACCAAATTAAGTCCAGTGTGGACAGCCGGTAAACTTTCCAAATTGTCAAGTGTCGATCGTCAGTTGTCAGTTTATCCCTCCGCCGCGGGAACTTTTACAGGGCAAACTGTGGAGCGGAAGAGTTACGTGGCAGTTTTATGTCGCTGAAAATTCCAGCGCGGACAGCATTTTGATCACATGCTTTTCGTCCATATGCCACTGCAAAGTTTATATGGTCAAGGACTTTCCGCGAGCCATGCAATCCAAGTGCGGACGCATGGAAGAATAACCACAGTGGAATGTTAACAATCACGCACGGTAACTTTTGACAATAGTCCAATGCGAACGCTGCTTATAAACCTCCCAGGATTTGTACGACGCTCTCGGACATTTCAAGCTGTTACACTTGTACGGTAAAACTACAGGTACTTTATTTTGGGCTAATGCTGGTGGTTGAAATAAAATGTCCTTTTGTGATTTAAAAACAACTGTCACCACTAGATCTTTTCTCTTATTGAAGATCAGATAATTGTGTAATTGAGAGAATTGGAGTGATTGATGTCATACCTAAATTTAGATGTGATTGGAAGGCATTGACCGAAAGAATAACACAGGGTTTTATTCAGCCGATTTGTCTTCCATGAAAACAAAAGGATCTGAAACTACCAATGTCCGGGCTTGATCAGTGACTGACGGACTCTGTCATGTCAGTCATTGGATGGAAGTCATTCACACGCTGCGATATCCTCGTTCAGACAAACTGCGGCAACGACTTCCGATAGGGCCTCGGGGTAAAGTTTCATTTGAATAGAAAACTGGAAATGGCTGATCACGTTGGATTTCCTGTTGATGTTCATGGGCGGGATATAAATTCCGCCCACTGGTTGTCGGCATCAGACAAGTGAAAGACACTGTCATTGATATCCTTCTGTGCTCAAGTAGGCCTTTTTTTTAAATGCTTTTTAGCATACACACTAGCTGGCACAGACACCTGTCGGTAAATGATTTTATTCCCCTAGAGGGAAAAATTATCATTCAATGGTGTGCATTATTAACTATATTTTCTTTGTCTCATTCTACACAGAAGTCAAGATACTTTGTACATTAGTTCAACTTGAAAATTGGAGATTGGACAAGAAGTGATCACACTAAGATTCCTAGTTTTGGAGAACATTGCATTCTCTAAATGGCGGGAATTGGCACTTTGAATTCTGCTTTTGACCGGATGCAAGTGGACAGTTCGTCTCCGTATGAATCTGGTGGGTCCCCAACAAGCATGAGTCACTCTTCAAACTCAAGATCCAACTCATCTGCCTCCAGGAACTCGTCCGTCTCAAGACACTCGTCTGTGTCTCGATGTAGTCAAGCCAATCACAGCTCAGTGCACGACTGGGATGGCAACCACCGTGGTAGCCTAGACACACTTAACACGAGCATCGTTGATGACTTTGAGTATGCAGAGCGGCACGACCGTCTCACGGACCTGGATAAAGTTCCGTGGGGGGAGAGACACATTGCACGAGTGCTACAGTCTGACCGAGTCAGGCAGATCATCAAGAACATTCCTTATGACATCATCCAGAGATTGTCCTACCTCCTTCAGAGGCCCTTAGTCCGGATCGCCAAGGAAACCCAGCGGTTAAGTGTGATGTACAGCAAATGCACAAAGAATGAAATCCACACGGCCATCAAACTGATCCTATCGCAGCCTCTCTCTGAAGTCTGTTTGTCCGCTGCTTTGCATGCCCTCTCGTTGTTTCAGATGAGCTCAGAATGCAGTCAGAAGAGTAAGAAGGCACGGTCTGGACTCACATTCCCCGTCGGACGATTCTTTCGTTGGTTGGTTGACACCAAGGTGTCGACACGTATCGACAATCACGCTGCTGTCTACTTGGCTGCGTGTATGGAAACGTTGACTGTGGAAGTGTTTTGTAGAGCCTGTGCAGACTATGAGAGAACGGATGGTGACTTGACGATGGCAGTACTGGAGTATGGGATCGCCAATGATGTGAATCTGTGGGGAATCTTGCAGCCATGTGAACATCTCATTTGTGGGAGGAATTCCTCAGGTATGTATATTTTTACAGTTATTTTGTTCATTTTCTTTGACAAACGTGGTACTTTAGCCAAAGTAAAATTCATATTTGTAAGGAATGCTTATTATTGACATCAAGTGGCTATAATAAGGCCGTCATCTGTGAAGGTTGTGAAGAGTGAACAAAAGTGTGTTGACATTACAGCCAACTCCCATCCCTACATCCTGCAAGATGAGCTCTTCACGGCGCATTCAGGTCAAGCAGTTTCATTTCCTGACTAACTTGCTGAAAATGGCCCAACGGGTTTCGATTGGAATCATCAGGCGACAGCCACCGGGGCAACACATCCCTAAATCTCATTTCCAACAGGAAAGAAATCAGTTTAGAAAAACAATCCACACTCCATCCATGTATACACACAGCTGTAGTTTCTGTGTTTTGGTGAACAGGTTCACTAGATTACCACATTGAATCAAAAGTGAGACAAATGCCCAATATCTGCCACATGAGGCTTGTGATGCTTGGGACATGAACGAGCATCAACGAAAACTACTCCTGAAAGCCCACTCCTAAAAGCCTACTCCTGATTTTGTCCTGCAAAATCCTACTTTGGTCCTGTTTTGTAATTTTGTTCCTACTATTCTCCTACTTTTTCACCTGGGTCTGCTTAAAAGCTTGTGATAGTGAAGATAATGAATGGGTAATATTATGCTCCAACAGTCAGCCTAGACTGCTTGTCATCTGTTATTCATATTTCATTGTTGTTTATCACCATAGGAGCCACTTACTGAGACCTATCTGGGGTCTGGCATATCAATAATCCTCAAGTATCAAAATCAAATTACATATTAAAATGCTTGATAGCACTGATGAACTCTCTTGCCTGGGGCCATGCAGAGTCAGAACTGGGTTGCAGAAAAAGAATGATCAAACCACCTGACCTACGGTAGGTGTTGATGGGTAGGTACATGTAGCTGATGATAGCAGCAGGTCCTGGGAAGCTGAAAGAGCTGGGCTGTTTAAAAAAATCTTGAGCTGAAACTCCAAGGATCTGCTCAAGACGTTTGCCCGTAGTGCTTAGAGTCAGGCTGCTGTTGTGCTAAAATACTGTACAAATATTGTTTCTTGTGGGTCTTTTGAGTGGTCCTGGTGGACTAGTGAGTGATGATGACAGGAAGCCCACACATCATAATATTGCCTGAGCTTGTAGTCATTTTGCAGACCTCTGCAGTGATAAATTGCAGTGTCTGCAAAGTTTGATTTCCCCCAAGGTTTATAGTGTTCATCGCTACCTGGTGTTGGGGAGCATACATGTACATACCCGGGTATTGCCTAGGGTACAAGTTGGCATCATTTTTAAAATCCGGATTTATTTCCCACCACTAGTCCCTGTTAATGAGAAGCTTCACTTTTTATTGCTGTGCCATTAAATAAAGACAAAAAAATGGGGGGGGGGGGGGGGGGCTTTTTGTAGATTTTATCAAAAATACATGCATGTGATATTGTGCCTTGTAATTACCCTGAGGCAGAAAAGTCCATTTCATGGCTGATTGAACGACCTGATAATAAGGCAAAATGGTCTGGCCACAATGTACATCAAGGTCTACCATCTTCCTACATGCAGTGCTGGCAGCTTTTAGTCAGTGTTCCCAAGGGACAGTACAGATCTTTAATCTTAGATGAACAGCTGAAAAGTTGAAATCTGAATAATTAATGAACTACATGTGTGAATGTCTGGTCATTTTGTTCTTTTGCCAACCTAATGTCCACTGACCATAGGCAGGCGTACGTGCAAATTCTACTGGTCACGAGCCTCAGTTGACAAAGTCAGGAGTAGAAAATATGTGACCCGCTCTGCAAAAAGGGCACTTACATGTATGTTGCAAAATTTGAAAATAGTGTTTTATATATAGCTGGAAAGGCCATTTTATTAGCTTTCATATGGTATATAGGTCTGAGGTCTGTAGCATTTTGCAATCACGAGATATTTGGAAATTTGCATGTTTGTTTTCAGGAATTTCTTGAAACATGCCATTTAAAAAAACAAAAAGCAAAGCAATAGATGGAAGCACTCGACAAAAACACATTCTTTTTCCAACTTTATTCACTGAAATCAAAGATTTTGGTTATGAAATAGAATAATATAGTATCAAAGATGCAACAAATTCCCTCCCTTCAAAATCACTTGTTTGAAGAATTGTTTACCCTCTTCACATTGAACGGCCCATAACTCGTAAAAGCATACAGCGACTTATATGTGCCCTTTTTGCAGAGCGGGTCACATATTTGGATGAAAACAATGCCAAAATTTACCACACACACATATCGAACAAAGAGACTTTGTGGTTTAGCTTCCGAGTTGCTTTGCTGTAAAATGCATCAAGTGAATTATTATCCTGATCAAACTTCAAAGGCAGAATCAAGCGTTCCCCTGTTGTGAAATTGAAGTGGACGCTCATCAACTGTAGATTTTAATGGGTTTAGCAGGCCCACCAAGCGTCATGCTGCAAATGAAATTTGGACACTGCTGTCACTCAAGCAAGACTCTCTGATCTAATAGTGATACATGTAGCTACCAGCGCTTAGTGGAGGACTTAATGGAAAAAATAATGTAGTTAGACTCCGAAACTATACGTGTACATCTGCAGCTCTTTGAGAATATTCACATCCTAAAAGCTTAAAAGAGATTAACCTTAACTCACTGGGGTGTATGGAAAATCATATTAAAATTGGAGGATTCAGGACTGTTAGGGTTAACCCTACATGTAACTCCCTAGGGTGTGTGGAAAATCGAATTGAAATTGGAGGATTCAGGACTGTTGGGGTTAAAGATGGGATGTAATTCTCAAGTGATTGGAGTGTCCTTGAAGGGACACTGTACTTGTCTTTGGGGAGGGGCTTATGAACTACAGTGTACAGCTCTGTGAAATCGTAAGTGGGAGGGTGGACTTGTGATTTTGGTAGTCATGGCCAGTATGCATACATAAATACATGTACATTATAATCATGCTTTGTTGAGAGCAGATAATTCTACAGGAATTATTGTATTGTCCAACACTTTCTATTCCTGGGGATGACTTGTACATTGTAGCTGGTATCGGACAACCGCAAAAACTAACAGACCACGGTAAACGGAAATTTCTTTTGTATTTTATCAAGTGAAATTTCGAGCCAACTTTACAGCTCACTTAACATTGCTTGACAGATGAACAGAAACAAAGTGAAAGTCTTGTACTGTGCATAGACCAAAAAGTGCAGTGTAACCTTGCAGGTGGTAGCTGTACATTTAAAGGTAGTGTACACGATTGGTAATCCTCCATTTATTTTTTTACTAAATTATTACGAAATACCTTACTAGACTGTAAGTTAACAGTAGTCTCAATCATCCTGTGAAATTATGGCACCAGGTGTGCTGTCGTTGTCAAGAAAAGTGGAAATATATATCGTTTTCCAACGATTTCCACCTGACTGATGAACCTGTGCAAGTTTGAACTCAATCCACCATCTGAATCACGAGGAAAAAAATGAAAAACTGTTATAACAAGTGAATTTGTGCAGCTTTATAATGCTGAGGATTCTTTTTTTTTTTTTTTTAGATTACTGGTGTTAAGGGTAGTATACAACATTTGCTTTTGCTGTAATTTTCAGAAATAAATACATTTGGGGGTTAGTATTTTATAGCTTGCTTGCAAATACTAAACACTGACCTGTTTAAAGGTCTCTTCTAGTAGTCTGGTTCCCTGACCCTACTTTAGACAGAGCAGAGCAAATTATAGAGTCGGGAATTATCAGGTCGTGGAACTAGACTATTTCCAACGATTGTCGGCCAACAATCATTGGAAAGTGTCATAAATTTCCACTTTTCTTGAAAACGACAGCACACCAGGTGCCATGATGCTTGACAATGCTATTCACTTTAGTCTGGTATGGTATTTCGTACACAATTTTACACAAAAAAAACGAAACAGCCCTGTGTTTGTCCACAAACACTGTACCATATGTCTAGTTCAGTAGTTTTTTTGGTTATGTTTGCAAATGTTGTGCAAGTTACTACCTTTGTAAGTTTGTGGAATTTGCAGTACAGTTTATTGCAAGGCTTTTCTGTGGAACTTGTGCAATTTATGGCATGTTTATAAATGGGAGCTGCCTTACTTGGACTGGGGTAGACCATGCGTACACTTTGCAGAGGCTACATCTTGTTGTAATTGGCCGGCTGCTCCACACCACATTGCACCGGCCCGCCCTTTGAAGTTCTGTATTTCCAAACGAAAGGCCAGTAGTCCCATTTGACTTTAACCTTGACAGATTCATGGGCAGAATTTACACATGGAACTTCTCTGGAAGGGTTTTTGGGTTGTGTGCATTTTTACTCTTATTACACCCATGGGGGCAGAGATCGGCCAAGGATGATGGGGTATAGCAGACCTCCTCAGGGGTGTTCTATTTCATCTCCACAATTAAAGAGAAAAATCGTCTGACTTTGTGCCCCCCCCCCCCAGATTAGGGCTTTATTATGCAAAATGGTTCCGACCTTTGTGTGAGTGTTGCCTTCGCCTTGAATTAGCAATGTTGCTTGATTACATATGGATGCCACAGCCCAAGCTTTATGTCCTTGCGTTTGCTGATAATTCTTTTGCATGCATTTATCTTGTTGAACCTCAGGGTTTAATAGGAGCTTTTGAGTAATGAGTGTACATGTGTTTATGTATAGATTTCCATAAAGCCTGAAGGCACAGATCAGTCGAAAGATGGGGAGGAGTTTGGGCTACAATGTGTTCTCCCCCGCCCCACCCTCCAAACAAAAATAATAATAAAACTAGAGCTGTACATCCAAACCGAGTACCCGACCGCTAATGTCGGGTTCCAGATTCTGGTATCGAGTACCTGTAACTGAATTAACATATTACTTTATATTGCATATTTTTTTCAATCCAGTTCCTGTACTACCTGTAAATTTATGCACACCCCTGAATAAAACAAAGCAAAACAAAGCAAATCCATTTAGCCCCTCCCACCCATTCCTACCAAAAAATAAATAAATAAAGTTTTGTGATTTTGGGGGGTAAAGCAAAAAAAAATAGTTCTGCTTCCGGTTACCCTACCTACCCTATTTCAATGGCCCCAACCCCTGGGAAAAAAAAGTTGTTTTAAAATGCTACAAATACTACCTTTAAATGTAGTGTACAGGATTGGTAATCCTCCATTTTGTTTTACTGAATTATTACGAAATACCTTACCATACTGTAAGTTAATAGTAGTCTCAATCATCCTGTGAAATTATGGCACCAGGTGTGCTGTCGTTGTCAAGAAAAGAGAAAATTTATATCGTTTTCCAACGATTTCCAGCTGTTGAGAAAACTGCCCTGTAGCCTTTAGTCATAGCACACATTGCTACCCGGACGAGTGGTGCGCCCCGGACATGCTGGCATTCGGGGTGCGTCACGCGTCCAGGTAGCCACGCGCGCCTTGACTAAAGGCTATCATCCACCCGACGGTTGAAAACGAGCGCCGTTTTTCTCTTTTTTTTCGCCATCCAACAACGCAAAACTTTGAACAGGTCAGTGCAACGCTATTTCCTATAAAATACTAACCCCCAAATCTGCCCATTTCTGAAAATTGCAACAGTGACCAATCATGTACACTACTTTTAAACCTTGCCTACACGTAGACACCTACATGTATATATATGCTCGGCACAAACAAAAATTCCGAACTTCCTACCCTATTTTCTAATGCCATGTAAATGTAATCGTAAGTAGAGCTATTTTTTGTTTTGGCCTAATTTATAAATATTTTTAAAGTGTACAAAAAATCCAACATACAGAAAATCTTATTCTCAATTATTGGTTGTCTTGCAACAAAACAATATGATAATCCCATTAATCCCAAAAGTTACCAACCTGGATCCATAGTTTGTTGTTTGTTTGTCTGATGACTAACCAGCAGTCAGAGTTGGTGGTGTACGGTACATATGTAGGTTTGAGCAATGATTAATTTTAGCTCAGTTATTTTTGGTGTTGGTTAAAGTTATTCTGGTAGAATTTCAAACTAAAGTATTGACTAGCGGGCATGTCCTGCAGCAAACTAGGATGTTTTTGTCTCATGGTAAAAAGACAAAAACATCCTTTGCGGTGAAACTTTAAACGGATTCCTTAGTATGAAATATCACCTCAACCAGACATCGTTGTCTGTAAAGATTGTGCTGGAAAACTGTGAAGTTTAAACTGCGTATATAAATGGCCAAGGATAATTCATTTGTGTTTGTTATTCATTTTTAGGTAGTCAAGTTCAAGTAAAGGACAAATTTTTATGTTTTTGACGTTGGAATTAAAAAAAAATTTAATATCAAAGTCGCATGTTCCATGCAAATGAATTTAAAGAGCAACTCCAACTCCAAATGTTTTTGTCTGTACATTTGCCCCCCCAAAATTTCCTTTTTGGTGGTGCCATTTAACCTCTTTGTTTTGTTCTTACCCGTACACGCAAAATAAGACCTATATGGGTTTTTGCTTTTCTTTTCTGGTTTGCCATGGTACCTACATAGGCCCTAAAAAGCACCAAAACAAATTGGCAATGGGGGGGGGGGGGGTGGGGACTGGGGGTGTTTCGACCCCCCCCCCCCCCCCCCATCCCCGCCTGATATGAAGATGTTTTTTCATTGTGTTTGTAATTTGACAGCAGTGTATTGAACCTCAATGGGAGCCTGCTGTGCATAGCCTTTTTGTAAACTGCACAAGTTATAGGCCTAGAGTTTTTAATATATTTTTACAACTATGCTTGAAAGCAGGTTAGTACTCCTTGTCAATATTGACACAGTCATTACTTCCTTTTGATGTTCACCTACTGCTACACTCCCTTGGTCCTTAATCCCTCTTTTGTGTTCCTCCATTCACCCCTGCATGCTTGTGTGTTCCCCAATGTTTGTTCATTGTACCACTGTCATTTGCCTTTGAGGCAGAACTTGCTTAAGTTCCATACTTTAGGCCAGCTAATTTTGTTGACGTGGTATTCAGTTAAACAGCACTTTAATAAAGGCAGTGGTATTGTTTATCGCACAGACAAAAGTTGTTTATTTCTAATACTGGTACAACAATAGGACAATTGGCTATCTGTGGTCTGGCTGATGTTCTTTAATTAATCCATGGAGGTAGGACTACCTCCATGATTAATCACAGCTCAATGGGTGGCCATGAATTGCAGAGAACCTTTTTGTCATGCATCAGAAATAGCCTTCCAATTTCAGTTTAATTGCCATATCTCCTTGGACACAGGGTGGTTTTAATTAACAAGTCTTTCTACGTATTTGTTTTTGTTTCGTTGCAGCAGTAAACGTAAATTTGTAAAAGCTGAAAGATGTAAACTCTGTGCCCTTTGACTTCACATGTTTATAATGTCTATATTTCTTGTTTGAAATGTTAAGTCATCAGACTCACATATTTGTGTAAATCGGTATTGAAATTTTGATCAAGATGAAGCATTTCCTTTTCAGCCCATCCCCTCTGATCTGAATGCACCAGGTTTATCTGGGTTTAAGCCAGCTATCATGCTGCTTCCTCCAAACTTCTATTCATCTTCCCCTTAATCCCTTCGTAATCCCTTCTAATCTCTCAATAGCTGTCTGTTTCCCTAGTTGTTATTCAGGGGCAACAATAGACAGCCTTGATAATCTCCTTTGACAATGCAGTGACTTGCCTGTAATCCTAGAGCACATGTACCTGTTGAATTAAATCTTCTTCAATCATTGTGAGCCTGTAATGTTAATTTGGGAGACATCTCTGAATTCTTAAAATGTGTAGTCAGTGCCAACTGGTAAAAATTTTTAAAAGAGGATGTTGATTACTGAGAGAAATCTGCGTCATTTTGTAGTTTTATGTAGATTGCATATATTGTAAAATAAAACAGCCAATTATATCTGCTATGAAATAACAAAAAAAAGTGACTTTTGAAAGCTACATGTATTTTCATCAAGTCCCCTCTAGCGCAGCATAGCCGGCTGGTGCCTTTTGTCTGAAACTTTAAAAAGTCGTCGCTGCGGGCAGCAAACAAATCTGACGTCATAACAAGAACTCTCCTTTTGTGCCTAGTGCTAGACACACAAGGTACAAGGAGGTGTTATATCAAGGGGACTTGATAAAAATAGCTCTCGGATGTCCCTTTTTTTTTTAGTTGTGTACCCTCGTTTTCATTTTAAAAAGTCCCAACAAATGACATTCAAAAACTTTCTTTTTCATTGTCTGAGAAATTACTGAGTAATATGTGAATTCGGTTATGGGTACTGACATTAGCTGGGTTTCTGACATTAGCAGTCCTACCCGGTTCAGATGCACAGCCCCACTGTTGGTCGTTTCATTCATCTCTTGTTTCACCAGTCAATTCCTGAAATCCCTGAGGGGGTTCCCCCAGGGGGTCAAAACGTTATATTTACACCCAGCCAAGAATGTGCCAGTGCTGTTGATATAATAGGGCCAGAATGCTGATGAAACTTATTAATGTGGGAGGGTAAATAAACTGTAACATAATGCCCCTTTCCATTCCCGCTCCATGGTTCAGGCATGCCTAGGATAGAGTGCATGTGCAGTACATTGTACTTCTTTGTTGTGACTGAGCGATGGCCAAATATTCTCTGTGGACTTGCTGTTGTGACTCAGTGATTTCAAGGACCAAACAGCGGGCTCTGTGAACTGTCATCTGCAGTGTTTCAGGGAATTGCCAAACTTTAACCAGTTCCCATCGGATGACGTGTAAACACGCAAAGGTCTTGCGGTATTCAGAACGGATGACTGATAAACACGCACTCGAGCGAGGCCGGAAATATCTGTCAGCGACCCGCTCACAGCGAGCGAGGCCAGAAATATCAGGGTGTGCTACCCGCAGATTACGGCCTGATTCCGCCTCAACCTGGCTGGCATCGAGGTTTGTGAAAAATAATCCCGCACCTGGGTCCGGTGAATGTTAAAATAATCCCGGCGTAAACTTGTTGATGGGTCGGTGACTTTCAGAGTGTGGTCCGGTGCCTGGAATCGACTCTACCAAGGAAGCCGAAACTGGCTACTTTCAGTGAGTTGACGCCTCAAAAAAAAAATGAATTCTGATTGGCATGTTTGAATCTAGTTGACTCCTGCACGGAATCGCCCAAACCTAGTATGATTATTTTTGTTTACATCATAAGCCGTGTTCACATTGGACTAACTAATGTCAAAAGTTACCGTGCGTGATTGTTAACATTCCACTGTGGTTATTCTTCGGTGTGTCCGCACTTGGATTGCACGGCTCGCGGAAACTCCTTGGCCACGTAAACTTTGCAGTGGCGTGTCCTCTCCAAATGCACGTTTTACATTGCAGTGGCTGTCCGCACTGGATTTTTCAGCGATGTAAAACTGCCACGTAACTGTTCCGCTACACGGTTGGCCCTGTAAAACTTCCCGCTGCGGAGGCATAAACTGAAAACCGACGATCGACACTTGACAATTTGGAAAGTTTACCGGCTGTCCGCACTGGACAATAACAGTCTCCGTACGTTTTATCTTAAAAAGTCCAATGTGGAAACGGCTTTTATTTGTAATGAATAACATATCCATCGTGTTCAAGATTTGGCAAAGTGTAAAACCCAACAAGCTGAGTAAGATCAAATAATTTGATTAATGCATTTTAGATAAAAGCGGGGAGGGGCGCTTTTCAGAAGTCATAAACCCATCATGCCCCAACTTACGACGCAACCTGGGAAATGACATTGTAGTGATCACTCAGTGAAGATACGATTTTTAACTTTAATCCTTTCCTTAATACCAATGTCGAGTTTACTCGACAAGGAAACCACACACCAGAGTGTCCAAACAACAAAAATATTCACCATGTTTCAACGAACTGTAGTGCTTGTGTTTTTCGCTATCCATACATGATCTTTATACCAACAGAAAGAGCTTGTTCGGATCTTTACAATATTTTGAGAAAACTGTATCCGAAGTTTCCCTGTACAGTTCTGTGTATGGAGTGCTATTTGTTCATGTGGCAAACATCTTGCCTGTGTGATGAAGTGGGCCAGAAGAGAAAACAGACGTAACTTTGCTATTTTAGCAGTTGTGACTTTCATTTTTACACTATATGAAAGAGACATTTTCATGGAACAAACTTTACACACATCATTTTCCTTTTTAAACCATTCTTGAGGGTGAAATATTTGGTTGAAAATACAACCATTCAACAAGCAGTCCGCTGCTATTCTGCATAAGTGGTTTCATGCTCGACTGAACAAAGAATGTTCAGCCAATAAACAATGTGGTAAGGAAAGGGTTCAGCTGCAACCTCAGAAGCAACATTGTGGTGATCTCTCAATGACGATACGATTTTTAACTTTAATATCATCAAACGAACCACAAGGAAAACTGACTAGGTAATTTTTGAATCAGTTTTCAAAGTGAACAAAGAAAAGGGAAGGAAGAAAAGAGAAAAAAGACTACAAAGTCTTGAGACAAAGTTTAAATTCCCCTGCACAGCCTCAAAGTACAGTGGAATGCCGCAATACCGAACACCGCTATACCGAACATTCGGCTATACGGAACACCAACCTTGGCTCCCAAATTTTTTGTACAAAACTTATTGTTGAAAAAAAGGCAACAGATTAAAAAATGTACCGGGTATTTGGGGCTGTTGAAGAGTGACAGGCGGCTATTATTTCCCCAAGAAATAGAAGGGAAAAGCCAACTATTGCTTTAGAATTCGGTAAGCTTAGAAAGTATGAACATGTAATGGCCGTTACATGTTTAATTACAATCAAAAGAGGGCGCACTTCAAATATGACGCAAGAGGGCACTTTTTAAAAGAACGGACGCCATGTTGGCGGACTGGCAGCTGAAAATCTGTGGATCCCGCGATGTTCGTTATAGGATGTGGTCTGGACCGAACTGCCATCCAGGATGAATACGGACTACTTTTTACACATCAGTCCGTTAATAATGAACGAACACCTGCCATTTTGTTAGTTTACCATCAACTTTCTGGTGAGTTACCTGCTCCATCAGGTGGAATAAACGTCCCCCATTCAGGTAACTGGCTGAAAGGTGATGGTGTGACCTCACACACCTTGTCTAAATGGATCTTGGGGATCTAGGATACACAGTTTGGATGTTTTGCGGATTTTGCTATATTTTTGTTTCATTGCCCAGGACCCTTGGGAAGGCAGAAAGGTGCATAGGGCCATGCAAATAGGGTTTACTCCACGGGATAACATGTTCTTGGACTGGATTCAAGTTGTTTTAACCCAGTTGTTTATTTTTTCAATAAAACTACATATTACAGGCTTTCACGTTTTCCTACTTTTCCTACTTTTTCCTAATCTTTTTTTACCTTTCTCCTACTTTTCCTACTTTTTTCTCCAAATTCCTATTTTTTGGTGGTACGTTTCCCTACTTTTTGTCCCACAACTCCGAAAAATGAAATCTCGTTTGAATGTTTTTCACAACAGTGTTACACACTGTCGTATGAAAATCACACCATGAAGGGCGGGTGCAGGAGTACAGCAACTTTACTTCCGAAAGCTTAGTTGAGGATGCAGCACAAGTGTTGTGAGTACAGAACATGCCAAATGAGGCTTGTGAACGCCCGCAAAAGCCCTACTTTTATCCTAATTTTGTCCTCCAAAGCCCTCCTTTTGTCCTTGTTTTTTTTTTTTTTTTTTTTTTTTAATTGTGATCCTACTATTCTACTTTTTCACCTGAGTCTGCTTGAAAACCTGATACGAGTACCCTGGGCTTATTGAAGTTTTTAGATTCCTTTGTCCCGTTCCTTTCATTTTACGTGTTTCTAAATTTGAAAGTACCCTTACCGAACATGACTGCTGTCCAATAGCAGTTTTCATAGCATGCTGCATAGCATTCGCATGCTATGAATAACTGCTATATCCAATAGCATTCTCATACAAACGTTCATTGAGGTATAGCATGTGGATAGCATGTCAGGATGCTGAATTATTTAAATGAGCTAAAGCATGCGCATGCTACTAGGAATGCTTTCAAAGCATGCCAACTGGAATGCTATACCATAGCATGTGCATGCTATATGGATAGCATGTGCATGCTATATGGATAGCATGTGCATGCTATATGGATAGCATGTGCATGCTATATGGATAGCATGTGCATGCTATATGGATAGCATGTGCATGCTATATGGATAGCATGTGCATGCTATATGGATAGCATGTGCATGCTATATGGATAGCATGTGCATGCTATGTGAATGCTATCATATATCCTGATTTACACAAGTACATTTACTTTATTTCCTTCAAAGCTTTCATCTGTTAATCTCACTTACAATGAGACATTATTAACACAGATAACATATTTTGAAATTTAATATGGTGTGATCAAAAATATATTTTAAAAATATTATTTATGCTTCAGCCTTTGGTGTACGTACATTGTACATGACAATCTTTCTCCTCACGTGGCATTTTAAAAAGCAATGACCGAAAGTTTGATGACAAAAACTGCTTAATTTGAATTATCCTTGAAGCAACTAGTCGATCAACTATATCCTATTTGACAGGGACTGGTTCATGGTATTGCTTCTTAAACCATATGGCACAATCAGGCACAACCCATTGTCTTTTAGAAAACAGGTCCTAAAAAATATATGTTGCAGTGTAGTGGATAATTATGGCCTTAGCACCTAACCATTTAGAATGCCAGGAAAAAGGCATATTAGTCTTGGTCATGTTGGTCCTGTATGTTGAAAGAATGGTTATAGTGACATTACAAGGTTCACAGCTTGTAATCAAAACCAATTAAGCTTATCTTGGCAATTACTTGAAACATCAATTGAAACACAATCCAGTGTACATGTGTATAGAATCTCAGAAAGTTGCCTGCGTACATCGCCGCTTATATAAGGCATCATCATATCCAGTTTGACTTCACACCAATGCCGTGCAAGCGTGAAATTGTGAATCGACTACACACATTTTTGACACTTTTTTTGTGTGTGATTTCTCATGACAAAAAGCAATAAAACTGATAAGCTAATTGTCAAAGGGAATTTCTAACATTAATACTGACAAGATGCTATGACTGTGACCCAACGGCGGCGGAACAGGGGGGCCGAAGGGGCATTTGCCGCTCCACTTTTTAGATTTTGGGGAAATGGCCCCCCACCCTACTTTTGGCAGTTCCAAATAACAAAAAACACAGAAAATTGCAGCATTTTGCCCCCCCCCCCACTTTCAAAAGTGTTCCGGCGCCGTTGGTGTGACCCCACATAGTGAAGAAACTACGGAATTAAGTGGTGGATTATTATTAAAGGGATGGGATATTATCAATATTGGCAAGACAAAAACAAAATCTTCTATAACTTCTTGCTGCAAATTATATGCATATCTGAAATGAAAAAGAAAAATATGTATTAAATTGTGAAACAAAAAAGTTCCAACATTTGTCCAAGTTGTAGCTTTAGAGTACGTCGTAGCAGCTAGCTCACCGGAAATTCACAAATAAACTTATATAGCCATCATAATTATTTTAAATTTCCCCGTCATTCGAAACTTAGACAGCATGATTCAATTCACAATCGACAATGGGGACATATCTTAACAGATTAAAAGCCAAAATGAAATTATTTGAGCCAAAAGCTCACCTCCCACTTGTATCCATATACTGGTATAGTACAAAATTGTAAACTTACCGCATACAAACAGCTTGTGCTGCAGTTGTCCATTAGACTTAGTCCATTTAGCCAATCATCCAGTGTATTTTTTACATGTTATGTACAGATTAAGTGTGTACATGAACAGTAAATAATATCCTGCAGTCATTCATAGACCTATGCCATGTAAATGGCCATGTAAATGGCCATGATTTTTACCCAGTTTTCTACAATTTCTTGCAAGACTGTGTACTGCACTCTGCACTGCAATTCAACTAACTGCAATTTCAAATTTCCCACACAGACCCTTGGTATGCAAGGTCACTGTGTCAGGTGACTTTGTGACCCATATATATGCTGCACTGTGGTTCCTCCATGGTAATATGATAGGCTTGTTGATATATGAATGCTGTTTGCAGGCTGTGCTTAGCCATGGACTGCTAAATTCGAATGCTGTATTCAATTTGCAGTTCGCCCACTTTGCTTTGCAGCTCACATGTTATTTGGAATGCTATAATACTGCATGCTATCAAGAATGCTGTACTGACTGTTAAATTTAGCAGTCATCCATCTGTGATTGCTATGTGAATGCTATAATAGCATGCACATGCTGTTTTAATGCTATTAAACTGCTATGCACATGCTATTATAGCAGTCTTGTTCGGTAAGGGTAGTTTAATGCAGAACTGTAAACAACGTGCATTCAGCATTCTACAGTTCTATTCAAAACTTATGGTGCTGGTGTACTGTTAACTGTCGGTTACTGAAATCCATGGTCAAACGTATGCATATGGTATTGAGGAATTTGGTTTTCCAGCTGAAAGATCATGGGGGTCTTGTCCTGGAGGTAAACCTGAAAGAAAGATGTATCGTGTACCTCCAGGCCAGCCAAGTCTTCGACTCAACTATTGACTTCAAGTTTATGGGTTGTAAACTTGACATAGCAGGAGCTAAAAGGGATTCATAAATTGTGAGCATGTCCTCGGGTGGTTCTGTCAGAGTATGTGAAGACTACTTGCTGAAAGAAATCTTGTTTATTTGTCGAGGATTGTTGTGGGAGGTCTTTTGGAGTTTTGCGAGCATTTGCTGGAGTGATGTCGTAAATCAGTTTGGTTTAAAGTTGTCATGGTCACAACTTTTTTCATCTTAAGCTGTGTTTCCATCCGTTGGACGTATTTTTGTTAATCTACCACGACTTTTCTGTAGAATGACAAAATTAAGTCCAATGGGGACACGTGGTAAACTAACGACCCTGTCTACTTACCGTGACCTTGATGTAAAGCCCTGTCCGCACTGGACTTATTTTGGTAAAACTTACCGAGACGATGGGTACTTTTCCCATTTTAAGTCCAGTGCGGACAGCCTAGGACGTTTTCCTCTCAGTTACTTTTCCTGAGTCCAGCGGTTACTTCTACCGGCCAACTGCTGCCCAGGAAAACTGACCAGGTAACTTTTCCCGAGACGATAAGTCCAGTGCGGACAGTGCGAGTCGGTAAAAGCGGCTCAGGAAAGCGTACATCCTGCCCGAGCGCAAGGTCATGCTACACTGGGACACCACGCATGCGCTTTGCATTGCTTTACCGCGGTGCGGTGCACGTGGCAAGTTTCCAAATTCCAGTGCGTTGTTCCTTTTTTGTTTGCAATCATGGCAGATATTATTATTGATACAGTCAGAAGTTTGATTGGTGCTAATCGATGTAGTCCTATGTGTACAAATCAGCCCGAAAAATGAAAAGGCACGCCGTGATTTGGGTCAATCGTGTCAATGTAGTAAGGTCACGCAAAGCGCCCTCATGAGTCCTTATATTGACAGCTCGGTTACTTCTCCCACGGTCTCGGTAAAATTTTCCCGTGTCGAAAGTCCAAGTGCGGACAGTGGTCACATTTGACCATTTTTCATTTTACCATCGTCTCGGTAAAACCTTCTAAAAAATAAGTCCAGTGCGGACACGGCTTAAGACAACCAGGCCGAAAGCGGTCGCGGAAGATATCCGCGCGGTCGCGGAAAGTCCTCAGGGATAATATAAAGTCCAGTGGAAACAGCCCCTTACTATAGAACTACCGTGACCACGCGGAAAACCATTATGTAAACAATGCGACTTCCTGTATTTTAGAAGTTAACTACACAGCAATTATCGCTAGCGTGTGCGCGAAAATGGTGGTATGGTTTTCTGTCTCTTTGTGTATAGTACACCCTCAATGCAGTTGCGCTAGCGCTTTGCAGCAGAGCAAACCGGCAGACGACCCTGTACGAGCATACAACTACATTTTTCGTCCGTTCGCTGCTTCATTGAGCTCCATGGCTGCTTGAAACATGGCAGATATAAGCGATTTTAGCATGCGAAAAATTACGCTAGGTCACCGCGTCTTTCCCGTGTAGGTGATTGTGCATGTGTGATTGTGAACGTGTGACATTCTGCCAGCCTTGCAAGGCGAATAT
This sequence comes from Hippasteria phrygiana, assembly GCA_037893225.1. Lineage (NCBI taxonomy): Eukaryota > Metazoa > Echinodermata > Asteroidea > Valvatida > Goniasteridae > Hippasteria > Hippasteria phrygiana. The sequence continues at coordinate 599,809 of JAZGUH010000122.1, forward strand.
ACGTTCTGTTGCAGTTTTGTAAGTCCAAATGGAAACGCACGGTAGAAGTTATCGCGGAAGAAAAAGTCCAATGGAAACACGGCTTATGAATAGAAATTTTTTTGGTGTCAAACACTACGGTCAGTACAAAATAGAATGCCAAATGAATTGAAAATAGGCCACTGTGTTTTTGAAGGTTTTCAGATATCTTTG